>CM042401.1:29310359-29910359 GCA_023634145.1 Thymallus thymallus
CTGAAGGACACCAATAAGGAGAAGAGACTTGCTTGGGCCAAGAAACATGAGCAATGGACATTAGACCAGTGGAAATTTGTCCTTTGGTCTGGAGTCCAAATTTGAGATTTTTGGTTCCAATCTCAACCAAATTTAGATTGTTTGGTATGAGTCGGACCGCAGTGAAGGAAAAGCAGCCAACAAGTGCTCAGCATATGTGGGAACTCCTTCAAGACTGATGGAAAAACATTCCAGGTGAAGCTGGTTGACAGAATGCCATGAGTGTGCAAAGCTGTCATCAAGGCAATGGTGGCTATTTGAAGAATCTCAAATATAAAATATATTTTGATTTGTTTAACACTTTTTTGGTTACTACATGATTCCATATGTGTTATGTCATAGTTTGGATGTCTTCACTTTTATTCTACAATGTCAAAAATATTGCAAATAAAGAAAAACCCTTGAATGAGTAATATTCCAAACTTTTAGACCCTAGTGTATATGGGTGAGAAAAAATATAAATGTAATCAATTCTGAATTCAGACACAACAAAATGTGGAATAAGTCTCAGGGGTCTTAATACTTTCTGAAAGATAGGACCAGTCAGCCAAGTCTGGTCTGATCTGGCCAGCCGACTTGTCTTATCATGTTGACTGTCCAACTTGTCCTATCAGACTGACTGGTCTTATATGGCCGGCCGGCCGGCTGATCCTATCTGGCCGACTGGCCGACTGGTCCTATGTGGCTGGCCGGCCAACTGCTCTTATTTGTCCAGCCAGCTGACTTGTCGTATCTGTCTGACTGGCCGACTTGTCCTAACTGGCTGGTCGGCTGAAAGGTCCTATCTGGCCGACCTACTGGTCTTATCTTATTTGGCCAACTGGTCCTAACTATGAGAAGTCGGCCAGCTGGCCAAATAAGAGCAGTCTGCTATTTGCTAAAATTTCAAAAATTATGTTTTCACTTGGGGCCAAAGGTTTGGAATATTACTCATTCAAGGGTTATTTGTACTATTTTTTACATTGTAGAATAAAAGTGAAGACATCAAAACTATGACATAACACATATGGAATCATGTAGTAACCAAAAAAGTGTTAAACAAATCAAAATATATTTTATATTTAAGATTCTTCAAAGTAGCCACCCTTTGGCTTGATGACAGCTTTGCACACTCATGGCATTCTCTCAACCAGCTTCATGAGGACCTCCACAAGAATGGAAGACCCAGAAATACCTCTGCTGCAGAGGATAAGTTCATTAGAGTTACCAGCCTTAGATTGCAGCCAAAATATAGCTGGTCCTAACTGGACGACCGGCAGACTGCTCTTATTTGGCCGACCGATTTGTCCTATCTTGCCGACTGGTCCTATCTTGTGGGACGACTGGTCTTATGTGGACAGCCGGCCATCTTATCCCATCTGTTCCTGTCTGGCCAGCCGGGCGACTTATCCTATATGGCTGACTGGCCGACTGCTCTTATTTGGCCGGGTGTCCGACTGGTCCTATCTAGCCGGCCGACTACTCTTATTTGGAGGGCCGGACAAATAAGAGCAGTCGGCCGGTCCAGATAGCTGGTTCAGATAACTGTCCTAACTGGCCGACTTGTCCTATCAGGCCAACTGGTTATATCTGGCCAGCCGACTTGTCCTATCTGGCCAACTGGTCCTATCTGTCCGGCCGACTTTTTATTTTTATTTTTTATTTTATTTAACTAGGCAAGTCTTATTTACAATGAAGGCCTACCTACAGGGTCAGCCCCTGGAGCAAATTAGGGTTAAGTGCTTTGCTCAAGGACACCTTGATGGCTCTGGTATTCGAACCAGCGACCTTTTGGTTACTGGCCCAACGCTCTAACCGCTAGGCTACCTGCCGCCCA
Organism: Thymallus thymallus; assembly: GCA_023634145.1. Lineage (NCBI taxonomy): Eukaryota > Metazoa > Chordata > Actinopteri > Salmoniformes > Salmonidae > Thymallus > Thymallus thymallus. The sequence continues at coordinate 29,312,215 of CM042401.1, forward strand.
GAGAGCAAGAGCGAGAGAGAGAGATAGGATAATTAGGATAAGACAGGAGAAATACGGCCCTTGCCCCCCGGCACATAGACAGTATAGATACTGGGGACTGACGATACGGCTGGCCAACAAGACCCCAACCACTTTGTCAAAGCATAGCCCCCACACCACCAGAGGGATATCAACAGACCACCAACTACCCTGAGACAACAAAGATCTTCCCCACCACACGATCCTGAGGGGGCACAAGACCGGACAGGAAGATAACGTTTCAACCCACTCAAGTGAAGTATAGCAAAAAAAGCCTGGCAATACGTGATGCGGGGGCAAGCCATTGTCTCAAATGCAGGGGAAACAACAACCTCTCCCTTAACTCAGCCCAGGTAATAGGGTCAGAGGCTAGGCAGAGAAACCTTGGCACCCCTGGGCCAGACTACTGAAGAGATGAGTCTTCAGTAAAGACATGACTTCCACCAACACTGCTTGTAATATACACTACAGTGCTTACCCGAAAAATGTCCCCTCGTAGACAGTAATGTATCAAGATGATAGAAAACCCAAAATTCAGCTGTATCTCTGTTGAAACTCCAGTAGCCTCAGCTGCTATAGCAACATGGTACATACTTTCATATAGGGCCCCACAAAAGCTAGCAGAGTCTCTATAGTTTCAGGAAACGTGATAGCATAATACCTTGTTGGAGGAAGGGAGTGTCGGGTAAGAGGGTGGTGGTGGTGGGGGGTTGTACGAGCGATCTGAACCCAGGTTGGGGTGGGTGTAAGGGGGATCTGATAAGGCGTTCCCCAGCTCGATCGCCTCATCATCGCCCTATGAGAGAATAATAGGCGGCTGTAACACATAGACTCTCCCAGGCCTTGTGTCCCCTGCACAAAACCTGATCGTCTTATCGGCTTCTAAGGATAACATGTAAGACAATACATGTGAGAAGGCCAGGGGAACAATGTGTGGAAAGTGCAGTGTGATATGAGGGGGACTCATGTTAGGGGGCGTTGTTGGGGCCCTTTGTTGCTTTTGAATGCATTGGGAACTTAGAACTCAGAGCCCACTTTTCATCTGCAGGCCTGGAGTTTGTATGTAGTGAAATGTATGCATAATGTATAGAAAAGTACCATGTTTTTGACAGTAGCTATGTGTGTTTGTTGTGCTGTACTTGCAAATGATGTGTTTGGTTGAACAGTCGGTTTGAAACACAATATAAACTGCATTGTAACAGTCAGTTTGAAACATAATATAAACTGTATTGTAACAGTCAGTTTGAAACACAATATAAACTGTATTGTAATGTCGGTTTAAAACACAATATCAACTTTATTGTAACAGCCGGTTTAAAACATAATATATATACTTTATTGTAACATACACACAAGCTGACTGCTAGAGAACAAAAGGAAAGGACAATTCATTGGGTGACAGCAATGCCCCTCCAAGTTCAAAGTTCATCCAAGACACAATAGTTGAATATGCACATCATAATAATTTGGACAGAGATTATGTTGTTGAACTAATAGTTCTGTGCTTGTCTCTTCCAGAAGAGCATCTATCTGGGTGACCCTTCCATCACCACCTGAACATCAACATGCACAACCATCAAGATACAGTATGCTGAGAAGACAGATACAGAACACTACTATTTTTAATCAGCATGCATACATCTGTTCAAGAAACCACCAAATATACACTCACATCCTTTGAATCAAGGCAGTTTTTTGTATCATTGTGATTTAAATCTGTAAGTTAAACTGTTTAACATCTGTCTAGTAACTGGGATGTAAAAGTATAACATTATTTATTCTGAATTTAAAAGTATTTATTGCTCTATAGGATTTTGAATGAACCTGTCCTTAGAATACAGCTTAAACATATGAAGGGAACATTATCTTTATCTGAAATTGACTGAATTTATAGAAAAAGTAAACATCAAAGGGAATATTTTGTACTTTCTCAAATCACTGTATTTTCTCAATGAACAGAATAAAGTATATTCAAGAATATCTTGTTTCTGAGCTTTTGGGGGAGGTATTCATTTTCCCACATTATTTACAGTGTATCTACAGTAGGCCTACTGTTTATATCTTTGACATGAGTATATCCTCTGTGGGATCAAAGTAGAATGGTTGCTGATCAAAATAAAACAACATGGCTGACATGGCTGTAGCTGTTCCTGGTGAACCCTGACAATGCTGAGAATGAAATATACAGTTTGCATACATTACAAATCAACTATATACATGTTATATTTACCTTGTCAATGTGCTACCATATGTCAAATTAAACTGTAAAATCTAAAATAGAAAAGATACTAGCTATACTCACTACCTGAAGCACCTTGACAACCAGGGCTCCTTCTTTGTTGTTTGCCTTAATTGTGTTGTTTTGTTCTACATGAAGAAGGTTCAACGTTTTCATTCCCACTTCCTCTGTTACCTGCCTGTCTCACTTAATCTCCTGACAAAATGTTTCTCTCCTCCGTTCTCCCTCCCCTCTGTCTCACTCATCATATCTCCTTCTCCACTCTATCTGCTTTTCCTCTCTCCTTACCAATCCACTTAAACCTTTCCCTTCCTTCTTCCCTCTCTCTCTCTCTCTCTCTCTCTCCCACTTCCTTCCTTCCTTCCTTCCTTCCTTCCTTCCTTCCTTCCTTCCTTCCTTCCTTCCTTCCTTCCTTCCTTCCTTCCTTCCTTCCTCCATCTCTCTCTCTCTCTCTCTCTCCCTCCCTCTCGCCCTTCCTTCCTTCCTTCCTTCCTTCCTTCCTTCCTTCCTTCCTTCCTTCCTTCCTTCCTTCCTTCCTTCCTTCCTTCCTTCCTTCCTCCCTCCCTCCCTCCCTCCCTCCCTCCCTCCCTCCATCTCTCTCTCTCTCTCTTTCTCTCCCTCTTACTCTTTCTTCTTTGTCATCCATTTCATTTCCCTTAACAAAACGTAATCTTTTTTTATTTCTCTCTCCATCCTTCCCCTCTTTTCACTCTTTCTCAGATGTCAGATCAGAGTCTAGTCTTCTGTTCGCCCTGTCATCACATTTTTCACACAGCACCATCCCTTAATTGGGCCTGTATCATCATATCGTGTAGAGTACCTGGACACTGCAGAAGATGAACGATGGCCTCGATCTTTTCCTTATACACACCCACACACACACACTTATGGACACACAACAGTGTGTACTAACCACGCTAAAAGGGACCTGCCATAAACTATTGTCAGCCACACCCCCTCACACACACACACAAACACACATACACATGCGCACACCTGGAGTGGTCAGATGCACTTAATAGGGGAGATATGGAATCTTGGATGATATGCTGAACACAGTAACACAAGTTGGTGTGAATGTAAAAGCATGACAGGTGAGTGAGGAATCTGAGTCCAATATCATTTGCTTAATCTTTCACTGGTTCTGTGAGGAGACGTAGGATGCCCTGCAAGGCAATGTCATACTCTTCTCAGCTCAGGATCTAAAAGAATGTTAATTCACATACTTATTCTATATTGGTTGTTTTTTTGTGTGTGAATAGATAAGGCACATTCACACTATGAGATGCACTTCCTACCGAGTTCCAAACTGCCTCTGGAAGCAATGTAAGCCAAATATCTGTTAGTCAGGAGCTTCATGAAATGGGTTTTTCCATGTCCGAGCAGCCATACACAAGCCTAAGATCACCATTTGCAATGCCAAGCATTGTCTGGAGTGGAGTAAAGCTCGCCGCCAGTGGAATCGGGTTCTCTGGAGTGATGAATCACGCTTCACCATCTGGCAGTCCGACTGAAAAATCTGGGTTTGGCGGATGCCAGGAGAACACTACCTGCCCCATTGCATAGTGCCAACTATTAAGTTTGGTGGAGGAATAATGGTCTGGGGCTGTTTTTCATGGTTCAGGCTAGGCCCCTTAGTTCCAGGGAAGGGAAATCTTAATGCTACAGCATACAATGACATTCTAGACAATTCTGTGCTTCCAACTTTGTGGAAACAGTTTGGGGAAGGCCCTTCCTGTTTCAGCATGACAATGCCCCCGTAACAAAGCGAGGCCTATACAAAAATGGTTTGTTGCGATCAGTGTGGAAGAATTTGACTAGCCTACACTGAGCCCTGACCTCAACCCCATCAAACACCTTTGGGATGAATTGGAACGGCGACGGCGAGCCAGGCCTAATTGCCCAACATCAGTGCCCGACCTCACTAATGCTCTTGTGGCTGAATGGAAGCAAGTCCCTGCAGCAATTTTCCAACATTTTGTGGAAAGCCTTCCCAGAAGAGTGGAGGCTGTTATAGCAGTAGAGGGGGGACCAACTCCATATTAATGCCAATGATTTTGGAATGAGATGTGCAATGAGCAGGTGTCCACATACTTTTGGTCATGTAGTGTGTACCATTCAAAAGTTTGGGGTCACTTAGAAATGTCCTTGTTTTTGAGAGAAAAGCAACACTGTGTACTACTCCCTTCACAGAACAGCGCAAACTGTCTCTAACCAGAATAGAAAGAGGAGTGGGAGGCCCCGGTGCAACTGGTATCTTCATTAAATAGTACCCGCAAAACACCAGTCTCAACGTCAACAGTGAAGAGGCGACTCCGAGATGCTGGCCTTCTAGCTAATCCAAGTTTAGAATTTTAAACGGCCAATTGATCATTAGAAAAACATTTTGCAGATATGTTAGCACAGCTGAAAACTGTTGTGCTGATTAAAGAAGCAATAAAACTGGCCTTCTTTAGACTAGTTGAATATCTGGAGCATCAGGATTTGTGGGTTTGATTACAGGCTCAAAACGGCCAGAAACAAAGAACTTTCTTCTGAAACTCATCAGTCTATTCTTGTTCTGAGAAATGAAGGCTATTCCATGCGAGAAATTTCCAAGAAACTGAAGATCTCGTACAACGCTGTGTACTACTCCCTTCACAGGCCCCGGTGCACAACTGAGCAAGAGGACAAGTACATTAGAGTGTCTAGTTTGAGAAACAGACACCTCACAAGTCATCAACTGGCAGCTTCATTAAATAGTACCTGCAAAACACCAGTCTGGCCTTCTAGGCAGAGTTGCAAAGAAAAAGCCATATCTCAGACTGGCCAATACAAAGATAAGATTAAGGGCGAAAGAACACAGACACTGGACAGAGGAAGATATGGCTTATTCTTTGCTACTTTCCAACGCGCCATTGGAACACAGGAGTGATGGTTGCTGATAATGGGCCTCTGTACGCCTATGTAGATATTCCATTTAAAATCAGCCATTTCCAGCTACAATAGTAATTTACAACATTAGCAATGTCTACACTGTATTTCTGATCAATTTGATGTTATTTTAATGGCCCAAAAATTAGCTTTTCTTTCAAAAACAAGGACATTTCTAAGTGACCCCAAACGTTTGAACGGTAGTGTATATATACTCAGCAAAAAAAGAAATAATCTCCTCTCACTGTCAACTGCGTTTATTTTTCAGCAAAATTAACATGAGTAAATATTTTTATAAACATAACAAGATTCAACAACTGAGACATAAACTGAACAAGTTCCACAGACATGTGACTAACAGAAATTGAATAATGTGTCAAAATCAAAAGTAACAGTCAGTATCTGGTGTGGCCACCAGCTGCAATAAGTACTGCAGTGCATCTCCTCGTCATGGACTGCACCAGATTTGCCAGTTCTTGCTGTGAGCACTGATGGAGGGATTGTGCGTTTCTGGTGTAACTCGGGCAGTTGTTGTTGCCATCCTGTACCTGCCCCGCAGGTGTGATGTTCGGATGTACCGATCCTGTGCAGGTGTTGTTACACGTCGTCTGCCACTGCAAGGACGATCAGCTGTCCGTCCTTTCTCCCTGTAGCGCTGTCTTAGGCGTCTCACAGTACGGACATTGCAATGTATTGCCCTGGCCACCTCTGCAGTCCCCATGCCTCCTTGCAGCATGCCTAAGGCACATTCACGCAGATGAGCAGGCACTCTGGGCATCTTTCTTTTGGTGTTTTTCAGAGTCAGTAGTAAGGCCTCCTTAGTGTCCTAAGTTTTCATAACTGTGACCTTAATTGCCTACCGTCTGTAAGCTGTTAGTGTCTTAATGACTGTTCCAGATGTGCATGTTCATTAATTGTTTATGGTTCATTGAACAAGTATTTACAATGAAGATCTGTGAAGTTATTTGGATTTTTACGAATTATCTTTGAAAGACACGGTCCTGAAAAAGGGGCGTACATTTTTTTGCTGAGTATATATACTGAACAAAAATATAATATATTTTCAAAGATTTTACTTAGTTACAGTTTATATGAGGAAATCAATCAATTGAAATAAAATCATTAGGGTCTAATCTATGGACTTCACATGACTGGGAATACAGATACGCATCTGTTGATCACAGATACCTTAAAAGAACTGGGCCTCAGGATCTCATCACGGTATTTCTGTGCATTCAAATTGCCATCAATAAAATGCAATTGTGTTTGTTGTCCGTAGGTTATGCCTGCCCATATCATAACCCCACCGCCACGATGGGACACTCTGTTTACAACGTTGATATCAGCAAACTGCTTGCCGACATGATGCCATACACTTGGTCTGTGGTTGTGAGACCGGTTGGACATGCTGCCAATATCTCTAAAACGATGGTGGAGGCAGCTTATGGTAGAGAAATTAACATAAAATTGTCTGGCAACAGCTCTGGTGGACATTCCTGTAGTCAGCATGCCAATTGCTCGCTCCCTCAAAACTTGAGACATCTGTGGCATTTTGTTGTGTGACAAAACTGCACATTTTAGAGTGGCCTTTTATTATCCCCAGCACAAGGTGCACCTGTGTCATGATCATGCTATTGTCAAAGGAGAAATGCTCACTAACAGGGATGTAAACACATTTTAGAGAAAAAAACATTTCTGGGATCTTTTATTTCAGCTCATGAAACATGGGACCAACACTTTACATGTGTTTATATTTTTGTTGAGTGTATATATATATATTGTATATATATTTACTGTAGAAAGGTAGAGAGGTAAACAGACTGCATTATCTATATAGGGGAGAGTGGGGTAAGTTGAGCCATATTTTACATTCAGCATCACTCCGTCAAGGGAAATATAGTATTCTTTCTAACGAAGATATCATCTACATATAGTTCGGCATATTGTGTACCCCTGGAAATAAACAGAATTAATGTAAACATTACAGATTTAAAACATAAGTGGTCTCTTGGCACAACTTCAGTTAAGCCGCCTACACATTTCTGTACTGAATTAAATTGTACCTACCTTTTTAAAACCAGGTCTATCTTTATTTCGCAAACTCAATTCAACACGATCACAATCACTTTTTGGGGGGGGACGTAACTTGCTTACCACATTTTCCATGTAGTTTCTTCCTTCATAGACTCCATGAACTGATGACCTCTTGATAAATAATTGGTCAAAATATACATTTTGTGTATGGTTTCCTAGAAACAACAGTGGCTCATCCCTTTGGCTCTCACTCTCCTCTATGACTGAACATAACATAGGCAAATACTGTATAGGTTCTACTCTATTTAGTTCAGAATCTTCTCATTTCATTAAGGACCCTCAATGAATTACATTGAAGACTTCATACTGAAGCTTTATTTAAACAAACTATATTTCTACTACCATTTTCAGAAGATCCTGAACATTGCTAGCACATATGTGCAGTGCAATGTAGTGTCCTCTTGTATTTGTGTAGTGTCTCTGAAAATAGGTTTGAGTGGACAGTGTAGGACAGTGCCCAGACACAAGACCGCTCTGTCCTCACAGGGAATGACAACTCATGTTATCACACACTGACAACACATACTGGGACTGCTCAGGTGAAGCTGAACAAGACATTCTAAAACACATTTGGTGTGTGTGTGTGTGTGTGTGTGTGTTTGTGTGTGTGTGTGTGTGTGTGTGTGTGTGTGTGTGTGTGTGTGTGTGTGTGTGTGTGTGTGTGTGTGTGTGTGTGTGTGTGTGTGTGTGTGTGTGTGTGTGTGTGTGTGTGTGTGTGTGTGTGTGTGTGTGTGTGTGTGTGTGTGTGTTTAACCCGAAGTGTAGAATCTTGACAGAGTGACCGGGTATCCCAGGAGGCACCAGACAACAGGGCCCAAACAGATGAACATGCTCTCACTCTGTCTACTCTCTATCTCTGCCCCTTCTCTCATTCTCTCTGTCCCTCTGCATGTTCCTCTCAATCTACCAACATGCCTCTCTACTGTTGCTTCTCCACCTCTCTCAGAGGCATTTGATTGATATGTAACATTACTATTTATTGCTGTCAAAATGAGCTGCCGCCTTGTGGGAGGCGAGTTGGTGGAGCATCCTTATGTGGGCCTCTGATTTGCTCTCAGTAAATTCACAGATGCTATATTTTCACTCTTGATATGGGCCCATGTCAAATTCTGTGAAAACAGACATTTGAGAAAGGTCTCAAAAGATATACCAGTGTTTTCAATAGCCTGAATAGAATAGCAGTGCACTATCTATGTTCATGATACACTACTATGACAGTTAGTGTCCAGAACCACAATGGAAGTGGATATTGTAATCGTGCAAAGAGGGGAAAGTACAGTAATAATAATAATAATAATAGTAAATTCCTTGGGATGTACCAATAAAATAAGGCCCATCTTCTCCAGTCAATCATGTATTCACCTTTCTCCCCTTGTCACCTGGAGAAAAACACCTGAGACAATCATAGTAAAGGAGAGACCCAGAACATATTCAGTAACATATCCTCACAGAGATTCTGTGAAATCCATCAAAATCCAGTATGAATCGTCACCATGTGTATTTGAGGCAATTCAGGTTATTTTATTTCAGTGATACCAATTTGTGCCAAAATCGCATGCTGCCTATTTATCGTGTGGATATATTGTTAAATGGATTTGTTCCAACATTTCTTGATTTCTTGTTGTTCTTTAAATATGTTTTTTTTTGTATTATTGTTTATTTGTGTACCTATTTGACATTTTACTGCATTGATAGGAGCTAGTGAACAGTGGTGTAAAGTCCTACTAAAGTACAAAGTATGAACTTAGGGTGGCAGGTAGCCAAGTGGTTAGAGTGTTGAGCCAGTAACTGAGAAGTTGCTGGTTCAAATACCTGAGCCGACAATATGAAAAACCTGTCGATGTGCCCTTGAGCAAGGCACTTAACCCTAATTTGCTACAGGGCCACTGTACTCCTATATCTGACCCTATAGAACAAAGTAGGCCGTCATTGTAAATAATAATTTGTTCTTAACTGACTTGCCTAGTTAAATAAAAAAGTAGTTTTGTTGGGTATCTGTACTTTACTATGTGTATTTTTCACAATGTTTACTTTTACTTCACTACATAATAATGTACTTTTTACTCCTTACAAATTCCCCTGAATAAAAGTATATTTTAGCAACTACATTTACTTTTGATACTTAACTATATTTAAAACCAAATACTTTTAGACCTTTACTCAAGTAATATTTTACTGGGTGACTTTCACTTTTACTTGAGTCATTTTCTATTAAGGTATATTTACATTTTCTCAAGTATGAGATTTAGTACTTTTTCCACCACTGCTAGCAACCTAAGCATTTCACTGCACCCACTATAACAACTGCTAAACTCTGTACACAACCAATAAACCTTGATTTGGGTGGAAGATAGCCTAGCTATTAAGAGCATTGGGCGGTTTCCAGACCATCAGAGCGGACAGGGATAGCGTTTCTTCCGGTAAGAGTAAGGGAGGGGGGCTTTATTAGTCAACAACAGATGGTGTAATCCGAGCCAAATTACTGTTAAGGAACAGTTTTGTAGCCCGGACATTGATCTGTTAGTCGTTAGCCTGAGACCCTACTATTTGCCGATGGAAATCACAGCGGCCATTGCTGTTATTGTTTACATCCCGCCCTCCGCTGACGCAAACACAGCGTGTGACGCCATCCACTCTGGTATCGCAAGGTTACAGACAGTGCATCCCAGTGCCTTCTTTGCCATTTCAGGGGATTTTAACCATGCATCTCTCTCTTCAACGCTGCCCACGATCTAAAAGTTTGTGAAGTGCCCAACCAGGAATAATACAACTCTGGACTTGTTATATGCTAATGTGAAGGATGCATACAACTCCACTGCACTCCTTCCCCTCGGTAGATCGGATCACAAACTTGTCCACCTCACCCCACTCTACAGGCCTATGGTCCAACAGCAGCCAGCAACCACTAGGACTATTAGGAGATGGGCCCCGGAGGCGAATGAGGCCCTACAGGACTGCTTTGAAACAACAGACTGGGATGTGCTCTGTGAGGCTCATGGGGAGGACATTTATGGACTCACAGACTGCATAACGGACTAAATCAATTTTCGTGTAGACAACACTGTACCCACCAGGAAGGTACGCTGTTTTCCAAATAATAAACCCTGTGTCACCAGCGACCTGAAGGCCCTGCTAAATGAGAAGAAGAGGGCCTTAAAGAAGGGGGACAGGGACAAATTTAAATGCGTCCAGAGGGAGCTGAAGTTGCGGATTGCTGAGGGGAAGAGAGTGTATAAGGAGAAGATGGAGGACAAGCTGAGGCATAGCCAGGTGAGAGAGGTGTGGAAGGGTATGAGAAATATCACTGGCTTCAAAAAGTCAAACAGTGGGCAGGTTCGATACTGGCCCTGTCCACCTCCCCTCCAGCTCCCCAGGCCACACACCCTCACGGCTGTCCCACCCCCACTTTGCTCACAAAATCTCTGTTGAGACAATCAGCGACCCCCTCCCCACCTCCGCCCCCTGCTCCCTCTGGACTGATCTGTAACACCTCCCTTCCACCCACCTCTGGACTGATCCTCAACACCCCACTTCCCCCCTCCTCCCCACCTGGGCTGGCTTTCACCACCAACCAAGTGAAGAGAGAGCTGGAGAGACTACATCAGTGGAAAGCGGCGGGCCCTGATGGCATCAGCCCAAGGGTGCTTAGGGTCTGTTCTGACCAATTGTGTGGAAAACTCCAGCGACACTTCAACCTTAGCCTGAGCCTGGAAAGGGTCCCTGTGCTGTGGAAAACATCCTGCCTGGTCCCAGTGCCCAAGAAGGCGCACCCCACTGACTTCAGACCTGTAGCACTAACATCCCACATCATGAAGACCCTGGAAAGGTTAGTCCTCGATCACCGCAGACACCTGGTGTGTACATCACTGGACCACTTGCAGTTTGCATATCAGCGCAACATCGCGGTGGATGATGCAATCATCTACCTTCTGGGGTAGGCGAGGGCCTACTCTCACCTGGATAATGCAGGTTGTACTGTGAGGGTTATGTTTTTTGACTTCTCCAGTGCCTTCAACACCATTCAGCCCCTGCTACTGGGCGAGAAGATGAAAAGGATGAAAGTGGAAGCACCCTTAGTCTCCTGGGTTACGGACTACCTGACCGGTAGGCCACAATTTGTGTGGCTACAGAGCTGTGTGTCAGAACGGGCAGTGAGCAACACAGGGGCCCCCCAGGGAATGGTCCTGTCCCCATTCCTGTTCACCCTCTACACCTCGGACTTCAGATATAACTCTGAATCATGCCACCTACAGAAGTTCTCGGATGACTCCGCAGTTGTAGGGTGCATCAGGGGTGGGCAGGAGGAGTACAGGAGCACAATCAATGACTTGGTGGTGTGGTGTGAGCAGAACCCCATTCAGCTCAACATCAGCAAAACAAAGGAGATGGTGGTGGACTTCAGGAGAACCAAGGCCCAACCGACTGCAGTCCCTATACAGGGGATAGATGTGGAAATGGTTGGGTCATACAAGTTCCTGGGAGTCCATATGGACAACAGGCTTGAATGGGCTGGTAACACCGGGGCTCTGTACAAAAAAGGCCAGAGACGACTCTACTTTCTGAGGAGGCTCAGGTCCTTCAACGTGTGCAGTAAACTACTGCATACCTTCTACCAGTCTGTGGTGGCCAGTGCCATCTTTTTTGCAGTGGTGTGCTGGGGCGCCAACATAAAGGCCAGTGATGCTTCTCGGGTAAATAAGCTGATCAGGAAGGCTAGCTCTGTTCTGGGGATTAGCCTTGACACTCTAGAGGAGGTGGTGGAGAAACTGATCCTGTCAAACTGCTGGCCATCATGGACAACGTCACCCACCCTCTGCATGCCATGGTTATGATGCAGAGGAGCACTTTCAGTCACAGACTGATCCCACCACGGTGTGCCAGAGAGTGCTACAGGAGGTCCTTCCTGCCGGCGTCTATTAGACTATTTAATGCCTCACCGGGGTGCCGTGCCGTCGGCAACATAGACCTGGAACTGTTGAGGTGCTAGGACCTAGTTTAACAATTATGCATCCATCCGTGAGTAACTCTGGTCTGTAATTACTCATTCACTCAGGACTTATTCATTCAGGACTGTATATACATATTCATGTACAGTTGTTATTCTTGGACTGAACTTACGTAGTCATTCTCTCAGGAATGCATATTAGTATCCTGTCAGTTGTATCTTTTTTCATTGCTTTTAGTATATTGAATGTGCAATACATGCATTTATCTGTAATTAAACCCTGCGCACTAAGGACTGTATTTTAAGGGAATTACTATTATTACCCTAAATTATATCATACTCACATTTAGCTATTTAAGTATCTCTTCCTGTCTTTTACCTGTACAGTAAATGTAACCATGCAAACATTCACTTACCTGTAAATTTAACTGTATATTTACCTGTACAGTTAATTTAACCATGCAAAATATTAACTTACCTGTTCATTTAACCAGTCTGTATATTAAGTAAACTATTATTACCCTCACTTATATTATACGCACTTTTAGCTATTTAAGTATTTCTCTGCCATCGACCTGTATAGTATAGTTAACCATGCACCATCCACCAATGTATAGTGTACAAATTCAGCCATCCACCCATACTATGCAATGTCTTTTTATAGCTTTTTTGCACTCCAGACTTCTTGTTTTTTTATACTTTTTCATACTGCCGCTCTATGTATCATATACCGTGTATCTGTCTTTTGTGTATTTTCCGTAGCTTCTTGACAAAGAAATGTCCCCTCTGGGATCAATAAAGTACCTATCTATCTGTCTGTCTGTCTGTCTATCTATCTATCTATCTATCTATCTATCTATCTATCTATCTATCTATCTATCTATCTATCTATCTATCTATCTATCTATCTATCTATCTATCTATCTATCTATCTATCTATCTATCTATCTATCTATCTATCTATCTATCTATCTATCTATCTATCTATCTATCTATCTATCTATCTATCTAACTGAAAGTTTTCTGGTTTTTCTGATTTTTTTTCTTGATGGTCTACTTTGAGCAACTAAATAGTTTAATGTTGTGCTGTTGTGCACTCTGACCTGATAGTTGTTGCTAAGACGATAGTAACAAAACAGAGGCTGCGTTCTTTGCTGCATGGCCATTAGTGGTGTCACGTCACCAGCCCCTGGGGCACGCTTTGTATTTCCATCATGCCCCTGCGGCCTGCTAGTTGGTTTAAACAAGCACTGTTCCTTTCTGTCTTTCAATTAAACCGCACCCCGTAGCACCCACCGACACTGTCTCACTGCACAGAGCAAGAAAGAGGGAGAGAGAGAGAGAGAGAGAGGGAGGGAGGTGGTGTTCTTTGCTCTCTTGGGTTTTCAGGTCCTTGTAAGCAAACATGATCTCACTGAGTTGTTCACTGACCAATGTCATCAGCAGAGGGTGTGGAGGAATGTGATTGTTGGGAGTAAAAGGTCAAATAACAGTATGACATACTTTGTAAAATTAGCTTGGTTGGATCTTAGAAGCCTCTTATCATAATACACATGAAACATTTAAATTATGGGGCCAATATCAACTTAGCAAATAGTAAAATTGATGAAATTTTAATGGTGACTGTATCATTGTCTAGCGGTTTATCTGTTGGCCATTCAAATTGAGAGAGAGATAAAAACATGTACTACCCCCTGTGTATTTACTATACTCTCTCTCTACATGTGTCTCTACCTCTCTCTCTACCTCTCTCTCTCTACCTCTCTCTCTCTACCTCTCTCTCTACCTCTCTCTCTCCACCTCTCTCTCTCTACCTCTCTCTCTCTACCTCTCTCTCTCCACCTCTCTCTCTCTACCTCTCTCTCTCTAACTCTCTATGCCTCTCTCTCTCTACCTCTCTCTCTCTACCTCTCTCTCCACCTCTCTCTCTCTACCTCTCTCTCTCTAACTCTCTATGCCTCTCTCTCTCTACCTTTGTCTCTACCTCTCTCTCTACCTCTCTCTCTCTAACTCTCTATGCCTCTCTCTCTCTACCTCTCTCTCTCTACCTCTCTCTCTCTAACTCTCTATGCCTCTCTCTCTCTACCTCTATCTCTCTACCTCTCTCTCTCTACCTCTCTCTCTCTCTGCCTCTTTCTCTCTGTTTCTTTCACTCTGCCTCTCTCTCTGCCTCTCTCTCTGCTTCTTTCACTCTCTCTCTCTCTCTCTCTCTCTATCTCGCTGCCTCTCTGCCTCTCTGCCTCTCTGCCTCTCTCTCTGCTTATTTCACTCTGCCCCTCTCTCACTCTCTCTCTCTCTCTCTGCCTCTCTCTCTCTGCCTCTCTCTCTACCTCTATCTCTCTCTCTCTGCCTATTGCTCTCTCTCTCTCTGCCTCTCTCTCTCTCTCTCTCTCTCTCTCTCTCTCTCTCTCTCTCCTACCCCAGTATCCCATGGTGACTAGGCACAGGTCAGGCTCTTCCTTTCAGAGAGGAGGACCTGGGGGTTGAGACCAGGCACAAAGGCAAAGCGTCTAGACGTCGTCCCATGATCCTGACCCCAGATTTAGACCCCGGGCCCCAAGGGCCCTATAAGGCTATTGTCCTCTTATTTACAGATACTATTTCCTGTCTGACTGGCACCATGACAAACACAGTTACTTCCTAAATTCGGGATGCTTTTAAACTTGGACTCCAGGCAAGTGTCATAGGAGAAATACACATTATTAAAAAGGACCTAGACTATTTGTAAATATATAAATGTTCAACATAATATTACTGTCATGCCAAATGCACTTAGTTAACTAGAACAGTTAAAATTGTAGATTTAAAATTACTAGCTTTTTGGTTGGTGTTCAAAAAGTGTAGTTTAGAATTCTAATTGTGATATGAATTTAAAGATTTTGTTGGTGACTGTTGTTGAGGTTTGCTGTGGTAGGGTTGGTTTGTCTAGATGTGGGGGTGGGGATGTGTCTGGGATAGGAGTATGGTAGGGGTATTATAGGAGTATGTATACGTTGACTGTGCATAGGGATGGGGTGCTATCTAGTATGTATGTCTGGCCTTAGGGTTGGGGGTGCAATGATTTACGGCTGGGAAATCATCTGCAGCATAAAAGATTAGCATACAGGCTCAGACAGGCTTGAGATAGAGGCGTTGGACAGGCATTAATAGACGAGACAAGTGCAGGCCACTTCTATTCAATGGCCCACGTGGGAACGTGGGGCCTTTGCACCTCCTTCTAGTGTCTGTGCTTTCCTACAGGCCCCTCCTAGTGTCTGTGCTATCCTACAGGCACCTCCTAGTGTCTGTGCTATCCTACAGGCACCTCCTAGTGTCTGTGCTATCCTACAGGCACCTCCTAGTGTCTGTGCTATCCTACAGGCACCTCCTAATGTCTGTGCTATCCTACAGGCACCTCCTAATGTCTGTGCTATCCTACAGGCACCTCCTAGTGTCTGTGCTATCCTACAGGCACCTCCTAGTGTCTGTGCTATCCTACAGGCACCTCCTAGTGTCTGTGCTATCCTACAGACACCTCCTAGTGTCTGTGCTATCCTACAGGCCCCTCCTTCTAGTGTCTGTGCTATCCTACAGGTACCTCCTAATGTCTGTGCTATCCTACAGGCACCTCCTAATGTCTGTGCTATCCTACAGGCACCTCCTAGTGTCTGTGCTATCCTACAGGCACCTCCTCCTAGTGTCTGTGCTATCCTACAGGCACCTCCTAGTGTCTGTGCTATCCTACAGGCACCTCCTAGTGTCTGTGCTATCCTACAGGCACCTCCTAATGTCTGTGCTATCCTACAGGCCCCTCCTTCTAGTGTCTGTGCTATCCTACAGGCACCTCCTAGTGTCTGTGCTATCCTACAGGCACCTCCTAATGTCTGTGCTATCTTACAGGCACCTCCTAATGTCTGTGCTATCCTACAGGCACCTCCTAGTGTCTGTGCTATCCTACAGGCACCTCCTCCTAGTGTCTGTGCCATCCTACAGGCACCTCCTAATGTCTGTGCTATCTTACAGGCACCTCCTAATGTCTGTGCTATCCTACAGGCACCTCCTAGTGTCTGTGCTATCCTACAGGCACCTCCTCCTAGTGTCTGTGCTATCCTACAGGCACCTCCTAGTGTCTGTGCTATCCTACAGGCACCTCCTAGTGTCTGTGCTATCCTACAGGCACCTCCTAGTGTCTGTGCTATCCTACAGGCCCCTCTGCATGGCTGACTAGTAGGAAAATCCCATCACTATGTGGAGGTTTTGCATAAGAGGAAATTGCACGTGCAGAGGCCTTCATCATCATTTTTTAAATATATATTAAAACTAGACAATAATAAGTTGATATCTGATTTGAATGGACATCTCTTTGAATATATATGTTTATTAATCATCAAAAGACCACTCTGAAAGCACAAGACAGTTGTACACAGTTTACCTTATAAACATTAACATATTGGTAAGAGCTCTAGATGTTGGACTAATCTCCTGCAAATAGATACATGACTCCATGTTGCCACACCTTCCGTCGACCCCTCCTCTAAACTGACTGACCAGTTCAGAACAGGCACATTACAGAACATCCCCTACAGAAGTCCTCTTTCCACCCACAACCATGCATTACCTTTCTACATCTGCTGGGAACCAAAGGACTCTATTCTACTTATTGAAGACTGCAGCAATGGCAGAAATGCACCTGGCCAACATATTCAGACAAATTGTAGAGAGGAGTATGTGTCCTTGTCAGAAGACTGTGGTAGGGTGGAAGTCATGGAGACTAGGATACCTGACTGTGACAGCCAGGTGCAGAAAGAGTGGACACACCACTCTAAAGCTAATGTCTAAAGCTAATGTAAATTGCAATTGAACATGGCACACACATACACACATAAACCTATTGTCAGGCTCTGGCCATAGAGAAGCCTATTTGCTTCTCTATGTAGCTATGGTCAGAGTCTGACAGTGTCGTTCTTTTCTGTTTCTGTGTGGGGTTTGGGGTGGATCCCTAATTAGAGGCAGCTGCAACGCATTCTCTAATTAGGGATCCCATATATGTTGAGTCTGTCCTTCACTCGGGTGTGGGTCGTTGTCGTTATATGTCGCAGTCACGGTGAGAAGTAAGTGTGCCTTTTTTACGTCCGTTCATTCTGTGTGTTATTGTGAATATGACGTTAGTTTATAGTGTTAGTTTGTGTCCTGTAGTTTGCCATTTGTTTCGATTACATAGTATAAATAAAATAAAATGTCGAACTCCCTGCGCTGCGTCTTGGTCTCTCCATGCACCCACTCGTGACAGAACGACCCACCCCTGCGAGACCAAGCAGCGCGACTGGGGAGAGACGGACAAAGAGGAGTTAACGCCAGTACCAGTTCCGACGTGGCCTAGGGTGAGTCCTGAGGACCGTGGGAGGTTTTTGGCGCAATGGAGGAGGATGGAAAGGCAAAGGTCCGTTGTGGCTGCGAGCACCGCACCATCGGTGCGCGGCCAGAGCCCGGAGAGGCTGAAGACGGGGAATCGCCCACCACTTCGTCTGCCCACAGATCAGGATCGGGAGAAGCCCGAGGGGTTCTATAAATACCTGGAGGAGGGGCAGACGAGGTGGTGGAGAGCCTGGGTTGCGCTTCCGTTGGAGGCTCAGAAGGACCCACTCCTCCGGGAGATAGAGGAGGAGAGGGACTTTGAGCACCGACGGGTACTAGTGCTGAGGCTAATGGATAGACGAGCACCTCCAGCGAAGGTCAGCAGCCCGCCACCTCCAGCGAAGGTCAGCAGCCCGCCACCTCCAGCGAAGGTCAGCAGCCCGCCACCTCCGCGAAGGTCAGCAGCCCGCCACCTCCAGCGAAGGTCAGCAGCCCGCCACCTCCAGCGAAGGTCAGCAGCCCGCCACCTCCAGCGAAGGCCAGCAGCCCTGAGCCTCCAGCGAAGGCCAGCAGCCCTGAGCCTCCAGCGAAGGCCAGCAGCCCTGAGCCGTCATCCACGGCCCGTAGCCCGGAACCTCCAGCGAAGGTCCGTAGCCCGGAACCTCCAGCGAAGGTCCACAATCCGGGTCCAGCCGTCTGCCCCGCCTCAGTGCCAGAGCAGTCCGCTCCACCGGTACCCAATCCGGGTCCAGCCGTCTGCTCCGCCTCAGTGCCAGAGCAGTCCGCTCCACCGGTACCCAATCTGGGTCCAGCCGTCTGCTCCGCCTCAGTGCCAGAGCAGTCCGCTCCACCGGTACCCATTCCGGGTCCAGCCGTCGGCTCCGCTCCAGTGCCAGAGCAGTCCGCTCCACCGGTACCCATTCCGGGTCCAGCCGTCTGCTCCGCTCCAGTGCCAGAGCAGTCCGCTCCACCGGTACCCAGTCCGGGTTCAGCCGTCTGTTCCGCTCCTGAGCCAGAGCAGTCCGCTCCACCGGTGCCCAGTCCGGGTTCAGCCGTCTGTTCCGCTCCTGAGCCAGAGCAGTCCGCTCCACCGGTGCCCAATCCGGGTTCAGCCGTCTGTTCCGCTCCTGAGCCAGAGCAGTCCGCTCCACCGGTGCCCAGTCCGGGTTCAGCCGTCTGCTCCGCTCCTGAGCCAGAGCAGTCCGCTCCACCGGTGCCCAATCCGGGTCCAGCCATCTGCTCCGCTTCAGAGCCTGAGCAGTCCGCCCCACCGGTTCCCAGTCCGGGCCCGGTTGTTTTCCCCGCTCCATGGCCGGAGCCGTTTGCCCCACCGGTGCCCAGTCCGGGCCCGGTTGTGTTCCCCGCTCCAGAGCCTGAGCAGTCCGCCCCACCGGTGCCCAGTCCGGGCCCGGTTGTGTTCCCCGCTCCAGAGCCTGAGCAGTCCGCCCCACCCGTGCCCAGTTCTGGCCCGGTTGTTTTCCCCGCTCCATGGCCGGAGCCGTTTGCCCCACCGGTGCTCAGTCCGGGCCCGGTTGTTTTCCCCGCTCCATTGCCGGAGCCGTTTGCCCCACCGGTGCCCAGTCCAGGCCCGGTTGTTTTCCCCACTCCATGGCCGGAGCCGTTTGCCCCACCGGTGCCCAGTCCAGGCTCGGTTGTTTTCCCCGCTCCATGGCCGGAGCCGTTCACCCCACCAGGGCCCAGTCCGGGCCCGGTTAAATGTCCCGCTCCTTGGCCGGAGCCGTTTGCCCCACCGGTACCCAGCCCGGGACCGGTTATAAGGAAGGGGCATGGGACAAAACTGTCCACTTCGCCGGAGCCAGAGCCGCCCCCGAGGGACTAGTCTTCCCTCCCATTAACCCCCCCTGTTTTGGGTGTTTGTTTTTGTTGTTTTTGGCGTCCGGGAGTCCGCGCCTTGGGGGGGGGGGGGTACTGTCAGGCTCTGGCCATAGAGAAGCCTATTTGCTTCTCTATGTAGCTATGGTCAGAGTCTGACAGTGTCATTCTTTTCTGTTTCTGTGTGGGGTTTGGGGTGGATCCCTAATTAGAGGCAGCTGCAACGCATTGTCTCTAATTAGGGATCCCATATATGTTGAGTCTGTCCTTCACTCGGGTGTGGGTCGTTGTCGTTATATGTCGCAGTCACGGTGAGAAGTAAGTGTGCCTTTTTTTACGTCCGTTCATTCCGTGTGTTTTTGTGAATGTGACGTTAGTTTATAGTGTTAGTTTGTGTCCTGTAGTTTGCCATTTGTTTCGATTACATAGTATAAATAAAATAAAATGTCGAACTACTATCCCTGCGCTGCGTCTTGGTCTCTCCATGCACCCACTCGTGACACCTATCTAGTAACAAAAGATCCTGTGTCGTCTCTCCCCTCCTCACAGTCAGTCAAATACAGTAGCCAGGGGTCCAGTGACTCACCATAGCCACTGAACACGTCAGCCCAGCGGTGACATCACCCGGACGACACACAGAGTTACTGCGCAGAGAGATGATGTCACTCTTGGCCAGGCTGAACAACGGCCTGGAATTACAGTATGTGTCATGTCAGTGCAGACAGCCATGGCGCCGCCTCATCTGCTGCAGATGAAGAGGAGAAGGGTCCTGCCCTAACCTATCATGGCGGTTCTGCCGTAGCAGGGTTGAAGTGATTTCCTCCTGAGCACGGACTCTGAACACACTGGGAAGGCGATGAACAGTTTATGCATTGATATCATCACATGCATCTTACCTGATTTGGCACAGTAAAATGAAATGACTAATGCAGAAGGTGAAACTATACTTGAACTATAGACTGAAGAAATGCTATACGATAATGGTCACAATTATAAAAGCATTGTATTTCATATGTTTATGTTACACAATGATAAAGCACACAATCCAATATCAAAATGTTTGCTTACGAAAGGTACATTTTGATATTGGATTGTGTGCTTTATCATTGTGAACAGCCATTTTCACAAATGATTTCAGCTACTATTGCGACTGCCATTTGTCCTCAGCCAAGGCTGTGTGTGTGTGTGTGTTTAGACATGGATGAATGGCTGTTCACGTTCAAGTTTGGAGGCCAGATAGAGGGCCAGCTCACACAAGCACTCCTCCCATCACCCCTCCTCACCACACACACACACACACACACACACACACACACACACACACACACACACACACACACACACACACACACACACACACACACACACACACACACACACACACACACACACACACACACACAGGCTCTCAGGCCTCCGTGTTGTTGATGTTTGAACATTTCAATTCAGGGGGCTAGAAGGCCTGCAGCTGCCCGTCTCGCCCGGCTGAATAGGGGTGGCTTTTTTGGGGGCAGGAGTGCGAGGGGCCTGTGAATGCTTTCCCGATGAGAGATGAGGCATATTGAAAACTATATTAAATTACCCTGATTAACAATTTAGCCAGGAACAGGCAAGCCGTGGGGGCGCTCTATGGTGAGGCCTGGGGGCTATTCATCCTAACAGCACCAGGGTCGAAAGGTGCCCCAAGTTCACAGGCTCTGGCCCTTTGTTATGCTAACGCTCAATCCCAAATCAGCTGCCTGCTCCACGGCCAGACACAAGCACTTCCCTGAGAACTTTCGGGAGTCATCATTCCACTGTGTGCATTCCCCCTCCTCTCCCCTACACAAACGTAAACTTTTTTTTTTCATAGATGTGTGCGGTCATGTGTGTGTGTGTGCGTGTGTGTGCGTGTGCGTGTGTGTTTGTTGATTTGCTAAATGTATGAGCAGATGCATCAAATTATCACTATCTTATCATCTTACAACTGGTGAAAAAAAGCATAATAATAATATTAATAATAATGATAATAAACATTATTAATAACACACTTTTATCCCTGCTTTACTGTGCATCAAAATGTAGCCTACAATATAAAGCTATAATTGTGCATGTGTCAATCAGCACCCTCCACATTTAATGTCAACGTTTCTGATACTGTGCATACATAATCAGCTTAATTGCATGTTTTAAAGAATTTGACATTTGATTTTAAAGTATACAGAATAGTAATTCATTCCATCGTGTCCAAAAACATGTATCGCTATTGATGAGGATTTGAAGTCTAATTTTCCATTAGTTTATATACTGTAAGATCTAATGCATTGTCCTGTAATATATTCTCTACAAATGATTGACATCCTATATCTCAAAACTCGTTGAGCCACAAAGCACAATAATTTACATCAATAATAAATATAAAATACAATATGCTAGATATTATAAAACAGAAATATCCAGAGAATATTCAAGTATTGAGGAATTCATTGTAGGATATTATTTGAAAGAGACACGAATCAAGAGAAACATGTAGGCCTATCATATATATTTTTTTTCTTTATATTTTCGTACCATTATTGTGTGATGTCTCCGGGGAGAGGTGATCAATAGCAGTTAACAAGCAGGGGTTCATAAGGTAACATATTGGAGGTCAAATGTCAAATGATGGTCAAATACCCTTAACCCCAAGGTCAACGTCTTTAACACAGAAACATATTGTTACAATCGATTTGCGTCTCAATAAACTGCCATTTGAAATACTTTTCGTATTAGGCTGCTATAGGCTATTAAATGCAAAAGAGCATCACATTTATTAAAATACATTAAACATTTAGCCTATTCCATAGTTAGCCTATAAAATAAATAGGTCTATATATATGTGTGTGTGTGTGTGTGTGTGTGTGTGTGTGTGTGTGTGTGTGTGTGTTTTTTATAGGCCTATATTTATTTATTTTAATCGTATTATTCATTTTAATTGAGAGCAATGGAAATATTGACTGTTGTGGAAGACCAAATGTCCCTTATTATATAAGCCTAATGCAAAACTGTGGTCTTTTCACATTGACATTATGAAACATTTCTCTTGATAAAATAGCCTATCTAAAATGAATAACCTACTTTAAAGCAGCCTATAAATGTAAATCTATAATTTAAATTTAACTAATTCATTTGACTGGCAAGACACTTGACAAATGCATACACACACACCAGACACACATCTCTCATGCACTTACTCCTCCTTACAATACAATCAGTTCCAAGTGAAGTGAATTAAGTTGGCAGGTATTCTCATACATCCATTAATAACACAATTCATGGTTTACTATATTTGAATAGGCCTATTTGTACGTGTGACATATGGACACTGTATATAAATGTTGTTTCTATTTACAAAAACAGCATAGAGGCTTTACTATTACATTGGATTAAAAATAATAATAATTGTACCAAGAAATATGGAATTAATTGCATTTGGGTGGTTGTGTAAGGCTGCATTTACACAGGCAGCCCAATTTTGAACTTTTGCCCGATTATTGACAAAAGAGCTGATGTGATTGGTCATAAGACAATTAGTGAAAGAAAGATCAGAATTGGGCTGCCTGTGTAAACACAGACTAAATTACAACCAGTGAGGCCAGTGGGTTTGGTGAGAGTGATGCCCGTCTCGCTGGCTGTGGTTGTGCCGAGCTAAAGCATGAAAAAAATCCTCATCAATGTAAATGAGCGCCCAGAACCTGGGGAACCCTGCGACCCAACGCTCCCAGGCCGCTGAGAGGACAGGCTTTCACCTCCAAATCCTATTGTCTTACACCAGGCTACAGCCGCTCCACATAGTCAGCCCAGAGACTATGTGGTTTATCAAAGGATTAAGAATCACTTCAACGTCCTCATACTCTGACTGCCGCCTGAGAAAATAAGGACACTTCTAATTCCACTGGCGTAATTAGCTGATTATAATGAACGTCTCCCTCCCTCTCTCTTTCCTCCCTCCCTCCCTTTTTCCCCCTCTCTCTCACTCTCTCTCGCTCTTTGTCACTCACAAGCACACCAATTATTGTCATTACAATTAGGGCCTACCGACATTAGGCTATATTTTATCTATATATAAATGAAAAAAAAAAGATATTATTGTAGAATTCTGTCTTCAAAATAGAATAAAATGACAGTTGGCTGCCCACTAGAGTCTGGGCTTTTAATTTCATAACTATTTCTCTTTAGAAAATGTTGCTTGCTTCCTTTGACTGTTTTACCCTGCATGGCGCAAACAGTCTATGAGGGACATTATTTTGGAGTGGGTACACCAACAGTCAAAGGAGGACACAAGGTGGCTGACCTCGCTCCAAGCACACTGGCACCTCCCCTTCCATTAGACAGACATTTTAGAAGGTGGTTCTGCAGGCGAGAGGGGAGGTGAGGGGAGTGAAAGGTGTGGGGGTATCCTAGCATGGGTTCGCTCTGACCCAATGGACCCGTCATAGAGCCCACTCAGGCCTAGCCCACCCCCTTTCCAAGCCCTTTCGGGTGGCCCCTCAAAGCACCCGTTGAAAGAATTCAGTCATATAAAAAGGGGTTTTAGAGAATCACCCCCCCCCCCCAAAAAAAAAACAGTCCTGCTGATTTCAAATCTCTACCGCACTAGGATACAATTGTTTATCCTCCACCAGAGGAGGCTATCGAGGAGAGTAGCAAACATTTATTGACATATTAAAATAGCACCAAATCAAAATAAAATAAACATTTAAATACCATTTTATTTGTCACATGTACCGAATAAAACAAGCGTAGACTTGTACCGTGAAAAGCCCTTTCCCAAAAATGCAGTTGAAAAGTAAGAACATTAACAAATAGATCAAAACAAAATAGTGACAGTAATAGTTGCAGCTCATTATATCAAAATAACCCATATGTTTCAATTGCTGTATTTAGCTAATGATATCTTGCCTAAAGCTTCAGAAAATTTCACAAAACATTTGTGAGAAATCATTTGGTACAAAAACCCAGAAACATTCCATCTGTCTCCAAGCAGCGACAATGGATTTGAAATACAGGTAAATGTTCAGCAAGAAAGGTCAAGAGACGAAGGCCCTGTATATCAGCTCACTGGTATAGCCTAGGAAGTCAGGTTGATCACAGCACCAAAACAACCCAGCCTGTCACACAATACTATGATTCAGAAGCATGTATTTATTATCTTAATAAAATAAAAGTGGAGTACATTTCTGCATGTGCAGCTTCTGCCATATTGTCAAGCAGAACCGTGTGTGTTTGTTGCACTGCTATGGCAAAGCAAATATATGCTGCACTGCAATATTGTTCTGTTTAAGTCAAAAGCTCTTGGTTTGTGTTAAGCAACACAATGCGTAAATTATTCAGTAGTATTTTCATTTGCATTGTCATTTGCATTCTTGTAGATTAGAACGAATGGGGAAGGAGGCGCTACACCAGAGACTTTAAAATTCCTCTCCGAAATGTTTTCAGTCCGTTGGTGAGCAGTTGAAGGTTTTTTTTGTTCTATTTTCCTCCACACCCAGCTAGTATATTGCTGAGATCAATAGAGTGCATTTCAAACTGTTATTTTATTAATAAAAGAAAGAAATGATGTACAATGCTCACCAGCTTTCAAGTACCAAAAAAAGCCTGCCCATTAAAAATGAAGTGTGACATTGTGCAATGTCTGTGTTGGATTGACTATGCAGAGGTTCTACTGTAATATTTCTATCATCTTTATTTATCTTGCAGGGCGCATGAGTAGGAACTCAACAGAGCTGGAGACACTGAGGAGATGAGACATGGATTAAAATCAGGAACACTGGTGAAACTCAACAGCACACACTGGATGCTGACTAATATGCTTTATCTAAAAATAAAACTACAGTTGAGATTTGGGCTGTGTTCCAGAACTCCTCTGTTCCAGAGAGAATACGGTCCATGTTCTAACAACGATAGAGCAGCGGACTGTATGGGGACTTACAACGTGGATGCAATACAATACAGAGCATGGCTTTTCATTATGAATGTCAAATGTTTTTTAAATCTATGGAGTCACCAAGTCACAGTATATAAAGATGTAGGATCTTAATTTGACCTATATTGTCACAGCAAAAGAATCCTGCAGAGACAGGATTTTAACGATTATTCCATAATGTTGCTAGATCGGCGGTTGGGCTATTAGCTAGCCAAAAGTAGGCTACATGAAAAGTGCAATACTGGTGCAGGAAGATTCTCAGCAACAAATGAGATCTGTACTGTCAGAAAAGTATCACATTTTGAATGACCATGCCCTACTGTACTGTATATATGAAATATGTACACAGCACTTGTGGTGAATGCACACACCCATGCAGATGCACATTCACACTCCCAACGCCTCTTCCCCATCCCCCACCCTTCGATATCAATGGTAAGCAGTCATGTTGAGACTGCAGAGGCAGCCTACAATTAATCACTGCAGATATTTAGACTGGTTTTAGATTGCGAAGTTTAGAAAACAAATGTAGACTTGTCGATAACGCAATACACAATGACTGTAGATCAATCTATATTTTAGCGACAGGATGACAGATTGTTTAGGCTAACGTACCGTACCGCCTAGTCTGATAAATCAGGCTGTAATACACAATTAGTTGCTATATACAGCCTGAAACTAATGAATGCAACATTTTATAAATGTTCTTTACATGCCAGAATGTTGAATTTTAACATTTTAACTGACTCTACCGGTTGACATTTCTATCACCTGGCAAACGCGTAAAACCATTTAAACTCCTGCTGACTTCAATAAGTATGCATGCATTGGGTGTATGTACTTAAGTTTTGTGCAAGTGCCTTCGGTCATGAGCAAGCAGGTGTGTGCATGCAATGCATGCATATTAACCGAAGTCAGTAGGTGTTTACAGGGTTTTGCGCATGTGCCAGGGGATACAAACAACTTCAGTACAGGCGCTCTAAAAAGTCAGGCAAACAATACTTTCCAGTGGATATTTTGTCACACATTTCAACCACCTGAAGGGTCAACACCACAGACAACCGGTAGAGTAAGCACAAATGTAATTGTATTCAACATTCTGGTTTGTAAAGAACATTTACATGATTTTGCATTTGTTCGTTTTAGGCTGTATATACCAATTAATTGTGTATTACAGCCTGATTAAGTACTGTAATTAATAAGTACTGTCTTGTACTAAGTTGTATTATGTCTTCCCCTACTACATATCTGAATGATTAAATCTGGACAATAAATCCTATGGACTGGTAGACACATGCAGTATTGTCTTTGTGTTGTGAACTGATTTAGACCTGGGACACCAGGTGTGTGATTAATGATCAGGTAAAACAGAAAACCAGCAGTACTTTGGACTCCCAGGGTAAGATTTGAATACATCTGCAGAAGGCCATCTCTTATTGTTGTTCTCTTGAACATTGTGCAGCATACATATGCTAATTTACCATAGGCTATTTCCGTATTATTTACACTGTTGATGAAGGCCATTTCAATGTCAAATGTACAATGATTCAGAAATACAAAAACATTTTTTACCCTAAATTTTACCCTGAATGGACACTTCCAACACTAGGCCAATCGCTGATGTACACTACATGACCAAAAGTATGTGGACACCTGCTTGTCAAACATATCATACCAAAATGATGGGCATTATTACGGAGATGCTTTGCTGCTATAACAGACTCCACTCTTCAGGGAAGGCTTTCCATGGGGGCTTCCCCAAACTGTTGCCACAAAGTTGGAAGCACAGAATCATCTAAAATGTCTTTGTATGCTGTAGCATTAAGATTTACCTTCACTGGAACTAAGGGGCCTAGACTGAACCATGAAAAACAGTCCCAGAACATTATTCATCCTCCACCAAAATGTACTGTTGGCACTATGCATTCAGGCAGGTAGAGTTCTCCTAACGAGTTCTCCAGAGAACTCGTTAGTGAGTGTTGCAACGGAGGACAGACGATTTTTACGCGTTACACGCTTCAGCACTCGTCTGTCCCGTTTGGTGAGCTTGTGTGGCCTACCACTTCGTGTCTGAGCCATTGTTACTCCTAGACTTTTCCACTTGACAATAACAGCACTTACAGTGGACCGGGGCAGCTCTAGCAGGGCAGAAGTTTTACTAACTGACTTGCTGGAAAGGTGGCATCCTATGACGGTGCCACGTTGAAAGTCACCGAGCTCTTCAGTAAGGCCATTCTACTGCCAATGTTTCTCTATGGAGATTGCATGGCTGCATGCTCGATTTGATACAACTATCAGCAACAGGTTTGGCTGACATAACTGAATCCACTAATTTGAAGGGTTTTACATATACTTTTGTATATATAGTGTATCATATAAACAGAGGGAGGGGCATTCAACCTGTCCAACTGTTTATGGACCAATTAGCATGTACGTACAGTATATCAGTCACACCCAAGGGACAATGGAAACACTTCACCTTAGCTATGCACAACTCAAAAAGTGGTGAAAGGTAAACATAATTTGGAGTGGACAATGTGGTTGCTAAAAACACTGTTTAAGAATAGCCTCGTAGTAACAATGACTTGTTATGGCAACCATTTCTGCAGACATTTAGAGTCAAAGTCAAAGCTTACGCTATACCAGCATAGTGTTGACACTGTTGAAAGTGTAGTCAATCTAAAATTCCTAGGTAGTTAGCTGCGGTGAATTAGAAGCAGAGCCATTGGCTAGTGAAGTCACCGACCATGAAAAAAGTTAACCGTCTACCACAGAGTGCCAGACCACAATATTCTATTGATTTAGATCCAGCTAGAATATTTGGCTTTGGGTAAGGAGGGATGTGCGCAGAGAGTACCTGGTTCAAGCCCAGTTCAGGGCAGACATGGAAAGTAGCTACATTGTCACAATGTTGCCTTGACCAAGATCATAAAGTTGGGCTCCGCCACCTGCTGTGGTCGCTGTGGGAGGAGGAAAACGTGCAAGGTGGTGAGTTTAGCAGACTGTTAAACAGCTCAACGTGTACTGGGGCATCACCATAGAGATCCTATGAAATTACTATTCTCATTTTAATTTTACTATGGGCACCACTTGTCTTAGTGACCTAGTGTTTACAAGGGCTATACCTTCATATTAGCTCAACTAATTAATGAATTGGCTTATGAGGTGGTACAGTAAGAACCCCCAAATCATCTTCTTCTTTTTCTTCTTCTTCTTCTTCTTCTTCAGTTTAACGACGGTTGGCATCCAATATGTTGCATTACTGCCCCCAGTATAAATCCATTTAAAAAAAGGAAAATAAGTCAATCATACGCCCAAGTACTTCTCTGCAGCTGCCACCAAAACATCTATTTTCTGTGACTTCTCTGTGATACATTTGATAACAATTGCTATGAAAGCTAACCAGCTAACCATACTGAAGCATGTGTCTCTTGTTGGCCTATCTACTACTAACATGGATCAAACCTTTGATCCATCCTCCTATACTTTCTTCACTGCCTCAGCACACAACACCTTCTGCACAACTCTAATCCTGGAAACCTCAACCTTCCTCTCTTGCACCGGACACCTCTGATCCCCTGCAACATGGGCACCCCAACAGTTGACACACACAACATTCCTCTGTCCCATGTCCTCCTGTACACTTCCCACATCTTGGAATCTCCCCCCTAATCACTGCTGTGACATGAACATAAACATGGCACCTGTAACACCGCAGTGGGTTCGGCAACTCTAACAGCATAACTAAAATATCCTAACATGACTTTGTCAGGTAATGACTGATTCAATGCTCAAAAGAACAGAATGTCACCACTGTTTCACCACGCTCCCCACAGGCGTCACAAACACACGGAATATTCAACTTCAATTGCTTCACCTCCAAACTAACGCTACTCCAGAAATCACTCTCCTCAATGTTGCACTTTTCGTAAGAGCAAGATACAGATCTTGCCCCAAGTTGCGTCGCACAGAGCCCACTCCCTCTGGCCTGAGGAAACACAAACTAACACCACAAGTCCACTTCCTGATACCACATACAGATCAGCCAAAAGGCCTGTAATCCACTTTCTCCAAAAATCACATTCCCACTAGACCAAACTCATCTTTATTATAACCATGTCTATCGATACAAGGCTCAGACTTCAAGCTCCTCAACACACCTTCCACCTCACTTAAATGTCCCTCATTCAATTCCATTTCACCTCCAAAACTCTGTCTGGCACACGGCTCACTCTGTTTGTACTTAACCCCATTCTTCTTCGACACATCATCTCCCCCTCTATCGACATCCCCACCAGATTAAAATTCAACTGCCTTCCTCACTCTTTTCTTCACCTTCTTCCCTCCCTCTCTGAAATACACCTTTCCGTATCCCTGTCCCAAAACGAATCTTCTCCCAGCTTTGCTAGTATTCTAGTTTCCCATCTTAACTCCATGATAAAAGATAAATTCCCCAAAGCAAAACTAAATAGCATGTTTGAAGGAGAACAACAAGGAACCCATTAATTAAACAGCACAGACAAAACATTAAGGTAGACAAAAATAAAAATCTATTTATTTTATAATTATTATTAGAAATATTTATGTATTGGAAAGCTGTGGTGTCATTTAACAACAGGGAAGCAATTTAATAAATGCACTTCATGTGCTGCTGCAGCAGCGGGGGAGAGGACCTAGAGGCGGCAGAAAGGCACGCAAGTGACCCCTGACCTTATTTTATGTATTTTATTTGAGGTACTTTAACTTTTGAAACTCAATTAATGTGTTGTGGTTTTATCATTTTACTTTAAATGTATTTTATGTTTATTCAGAGAAAATATATGTGTAGTGATGTCCTATGTTTTTTTGTTATTGTATTGCAACTTGAAATGTAATATTAATAATAATACTAGTAAAAAAGTAAAACAATACGAAATAAAATTAACACACGCGCAGCAGCCGGCGGAGGTGCGAGCAGCACAGCAGAGCACAGAGCGGACAACAGGGAATTCGCTAAATCAACCAAAAGTCGCTGGGCAAGCCTAAAAAAATGGCGATAATCTTTTACTAATTACATTAGCTGGAGGCGTTTGAAAAATCGCTAAATCTAGCGACAAAGTTGCTAAATTGGCAACACTGATATCCCGTTCCGAAAATAAAAGTCACGTGTACCTTCACGGCTTCCGTTGTAGGGGTCCTTTGTTACATTTCTTGTGTTGTATATAATGCCGTAATAAAATCAATAAATTACAATAGAAAGTATGCAATATTATCTCACTGTTCGTGAATACGGGTTTCAAAGATTAAATACAAAGCGTAAGTCTTTTGTTTCAAAGAAAGTAACGCCCACATAAATCATACTGTAAAATGGCATATCCAGTGACTCCTATTAGTGTGACCTCTACTCCAGTTGAAAACGGTTTACACTAGTTACCCCAGCCACAAAGTCAAAATTGTCTGTATCGTAAAAATTCATGAAATCAACCATTTGCTTTTTGGTCTTATTTCAAGGTTAGGGTTAGGCATAAGGTTAGCAGTGTGGTTAAAGTTAGGGTTAATATCACATTTTAAGAAAATACATTTTAGAAATAGTCGGGGTTTATGACTTTGTGGCTGTGTTACCAATGACGACCGTTGAAAACACTCGGGAACCGAATGAATGGGTAATTTAAATATAATTTTAGCAACCGGGCAGCAATTTGATTTACAAATGCAGTACTCTTAAATATTTTCGACTCGGGGAGGTTAATGTGACAGTTGTCGGCGTTGAGTCCTGTTCAGCGCCACTGCATGCATCAACATGGTGAGTATCCTATGGCTACAGTAGCTAGTCATTAGCGGTTAGCTTGATATCAGAGCTAATACAGCTGCACTGCAGCAATGGTTGGAATCTTGATATGTGCTTGATATAGCTAGAACATGCTAATATATATTGTAGTGTTTCACAACCAGTTGTAATGTTAGCTAAATGTGCAACTCCAAGTCATGCATTAGGTTCCTGACCTAGCTAAGTTAGCTAACATTAGCTTGGCACCCCCCTTACTAGTTAGTAGCTGACGTTAACTAGATAGCTACTGTAGCTAGCTACCGGCAGGTAGTAAAGCTCAGTCACATGTGCAGTGAATGCAAATTAGCTAATACCACTAACCAATGTTTTTATGCATATTATTCTGACAACTGATAATGCCCTCCGTGAGGTGGTATGTTTTAGGGTTATGTTCTACCTATTTGGAGCAACATGTGTACGCTGTGATACTTCTTTTTGATGAGCCATACACTGTCCCTCATTCTTGTCTATTTTAATGTTATGGTACTGGTAACGTTTGCAAAATCTCCAGGGCAACCTGTTAACAATAACTTTTGGCACTGGATGTTCAAAGGATGTAACATAAAAGCAGGAGCAGATGCCGTAGCATCCCTTGGCATGTTCTGAAAGTTAAGTGCACTACCGAAGACCAATCAGTACAATTTAAAACAGTTTTAAGGGGAAGATGTGCCTGGTCTAATGTAAATGTAATCTCGATGTCCATTTCATGTTTAGGTGAACTGGATGTTTTCATAAGGTCTTCTAGACTATAGGCCTAGGTTTGCTGAAAGAGATTAGATTCCTAATTTAGTAGTCAACACCAAAGTGACCTCATGTTTTTCAGATAATGCTGTAATTCATTTGCCTGAGGACTCAAACGGAATTCTTCAGCTGCTCTATCGTTTCCTACATACTTCAGTCTGAGATTGGATCATTGAAGTCGTTTGTGATAGTGTCAAAATGAGCTTGTTGTACAATCAGAATATGAAATCCAATGACACACTTTCAAAATTCTGCTTTACCCATATGTGTTCTGGCTCTGGCCCAACCCATCGGTTTCTGGACCAGTCAGAATGGTTAGAATGTGTTTGCGTTCTAGAAATTGTCAGGGAGGTAATCAGATCCAGACTCATTGCAGAGAAGAAAGTAACGTCTGTGGGCGTGGCGTAGCGGTGGGCCGGAGCGAGGAGAGTAGCCAGGCAATTTAAAAAAGGGACTCGGAGGAATGCAATCATGTTTTATTTTGTGTAATGGAAGCACAGGTGTGATATATATATATATATATATATATGTATGTGTATATATATATATATATGTATGTGTGTGTGTGTGTGTGTGTGTATGACACCTGTTCAGTGTCACTAAGGATGCACTCACTGACAAAATTTGGTGATTGATATGCCAGTTATAAGAGGTTTATAACACAGAGATCGTCATGGAGATACCATTTCTAATGCAATTTGTGTCTTCTCATGATGCCTAGGCTATTCATAGTAGACTTTTCGATAAACTATTAGGCTAAATTGTCATCTGTGATGGTCAGTGGGACAGACTCAAAGTCACTGATTTGCCTTATGTGAGCTCACTGCTCTCATTTATGTAATTGTGGGCTATTGGGTAACGTAGAATAGATATTATTAGGTAATAACATATGTCAATATTATTAGCTCCCGTGTGCTCCCCCTCCATCCATCCTGCCTGTATTGTCAGATATACTAGAGGTCTCATTTCTCAAGTTGTCAGATGAAGAATAGGCCTAAATTGCCACATAAATGGGTCCCTGTCCCCCCCTCTGTGGAGGTATTGACTTTGGCTTTAAGAGTTCACTCTGCACTATGTGGTGCCTACCTGGGATCTCTCAACCACACACACACACACACACACACACACACAGAGAGATCTCCCCTCTCTATTCCCTCCATCTTCACTTCTTCTGCATTCTCTACGCACTTCTCCCTTTACTCTCTCAAATCCAGTGGTAGTCACTCTTACCAAATGCCTCCATTCCTCAGTGGTCAAGTCTGAATCAGTAGACCAGTGAACTAAATAAACTTATTTTCTATCTAAGATGCATTGTTGTTGATACTCAGTGAGCCTCAAAAAGGTGCTACATCAGCTGATTCTTCAGTAGCGGACTCTTGGAGGGAAAAGAGAGTTAAAATTAGCCAATACAAATGCACAGTAAACACTGTAAAAGTCACCATTTCACTCACATTTCTTCTCCCGCACGTTTACAAGCTAATGTTCTCAATCGGGGTAGCAGTCTCCCCAGCTGATAGGAAAAGGCAGTCTGGGTTCCCCAAGGCTTTTTGATGTTATCAGAGCCCGAATGGGTCTGCTTTTGGAGGTGATAATTATATGGAAGAGTTATAGCTGCTATGCAATATGTTATAACCCTATGTAATATGTCCAACAAAAAACTCTGTGTGCTATTCAGAGGCCTATATTCACAAAAACACACACAAGTGCTGATTTAACTAAGCCCACTTATTAAGGTAAAAGTTGGACCACACTACAGTAAGAGGATGAGGGAGCAGCACGATACGAATGATTCTAGCCAGCCTGTTTAAGCGAATATTGATCTGTAAGGGATGAAATGGAACCTCCTGTACTGTCAGCTTTCCACTGTTGAATGCTACTTGTTCTCAGCTGAGCATCCTGGGTGCTGACAGTTAAGACACTCGTTTTTGTATTGCACTGAGGGAATTTTGTGCAAGTGTCTCAAATGAGCCAATAAAATGGTCTCACGTCTTTGTTACTGCAGTTGTATATCATAAGGGAAGAAGTAGGGCTGTGGCGGTCATGGTAATTCACCTTTTAATTAACATAAACGCGTCTAGCATCACCTGGCCCCATGCATAGCCTACAATCCACTGATGGAACATCTACATTTTAAAAAAGTTGAATAAATCCATTTATTATAGCTTACACCATCACAATAAATCCATTACTTATTTTAGACAGGTCTGAAGAAACATGATATGAAGAATTGGTAGCCTATTTCAGAAAAACAGAATAGGATTCTGAGTTGTCCTTATGTTAGGCCCTGATCTGGCTATGCAATATGGCTGTGGGCTACACTAGTTCATTTAGCAGACAAGATTTATTTAGGATTCCGTGGCATTATTTCATATTATTTTATAGTATAAAAAATACAATTTAACAAAAGATTTCTGAGGGAGTGCGCACATGTGCTATTCTGTGTTGAGCAGTTAACAAATAAAATGTCCTAGATGCTTAATTTTGAGTTATTTATGCAACTTTAGTTGCGATACAAACATTAGGCTAAATGTTTTTAGATCGTTAATACATTCTAAGGATGCTTGATGCGACTCTAATGATTTGAAAATAGTAGCATGAAAGGCATGAGCTCTACTCTGTTTGTTGTGCTAGCTGTACACATTTCATCAGTCTCACATTCACAATTTGACAAGCACTTGATAATATTCTCACCCATCAGACTATTCTTAATTTAATCTGGGCTTGTTGTGTAAAAAAATATTCAGCTATACAAAGTGTAGTAGAATTGCATGAAATGTGTTCATAGAAGGCAACTTTTTTTCCCATGCAAAGAAAGCAGAAACGTATCTGATATAATCTAGGTCTACTCTACATGCGCTCAGTCATGCATTGAATGGTATGTTTTTGTGAACAGTGATTTAGTTATATTATTAGCTTAAATTATGACTATCCAATCTACTCATCACATTACGAATAGTAGGCTATCTTACATAGGTATGCACATGTGATGATGCATGGAATGCTTTTTTATAAAGGTGAATTTATATGGTGAAAATTAGCTTCCCCAAACTTGAAACTGCTAGGTAGTAGAGCAAATTAATGTGCTTCATTTTCAAGAGTTGAGCAATAAGTATAGCAGCATGAGAAAGCTGGGATTCTCTTTTATTGCGCAGTGACTGGGCTTATAAGAACACATTTTACTAGACTCTCCCTGTATGTTCTCTAACCGTGTTCCAGGGGTCCTAGGCCTATAAGCTACGTTTGGCGTTATTTGGCCACTTTATTTATGATACATACCTTTACGTTTAGTATTCAGACCTTTTACTCAGTACTTTGTTGAAGGACCTTTGGCAGCAATTGGGTATGACGCTACAAGCTTGTTACACCTGTATTTGGAGAGTTTGTCCCATTCAAATCCTCCCAAGGTCTGTTAGGTTGGATGGGGAGCGCTGCACAGCTATTTTCATGTCTCTCCAGAGATGTTCGGTCAGGTTCAAGTCTGGGCTAAGGCTGGGCCACTCAAGGACATTCAGAGGCTGTGTGCCAATACAATGCCCCAGTCTGAGGTCCTGAGTGCTCTGGAGCAGGTTTTTATCAAGGATCTCTCTGTACTTTGCTCCGTTCATCTTTCCCTCGATCCTGACTCGTCTCCCAGTCCCTGCCACTGAAAAACATCCCCACAGCATGATTCAGCCACCATCATGCTTCACCATAGGGATGGTGCCAGGTCTGGGAGTCTTTAGGTGCCTTTTGGCAAACTCCAAGTGGGCTATCTTGTGCCTTTTACTGAGGAGTGGCTTCCATCTGGCCACTACCATATCGACCTCATGGCTTGGTTTTTGCTCTGACATGCATCTTGCCAGAACTGTTGTTAGATCCCCTTCGTTTGCATCGCTTCTGTGAGACTTCTATATGGAGGCTGGTGTGCAATTTGAGATGGATAATTTGAACGCCTCAACCTTGCCACCCGCTGCATTCCCAGACTCGTTCCGTTCATGACTGAAAAGAGGTTGACACTTCAGAATCTTCCCACACAGTCTTTCTGAGCTGCATGCCAGATACTCTCTGGCTGGAGTGTTGAGGTGTGGTCTGGGTTGGTGCTATATCAGTAGCTAGCTAAGCATGTAGCATAAGGAAAGTCCATGTCTTATGGCCCAATAGTTTGACTACACCATCCATCCCGTTATGTTTGTATGCTGCTAGAGACTACTGTTTTTTTTTCTGCAAAAACACATAACGCCCTTTAGGTGAATAATTTGGAAACAGTGGAATAAATTCCAATACTACTGTATTTTGCCTCTCAAATCTACAAAGTTATTCTCAATTTAGGTGTCACTTGTTCACTGAAAGTTTGAGTGATAGATTTCTGTGTTACATACATTTAACTTTTCACAGAGAGGATGAAACATCATGATTTAATGACTCCTCTCCATTTGGAAGAGTGTATATGTGTACTATACACTGAGTATACCAAACATTAGGAACACCTTTCTAATATTGAGTTGCACCCCTTTTGCCCTCAGAACAGCCTTAATTCATCAGGGCAATGACTACAAGGTGTTGAAAGCTTTCCACAGGGATGGCACATGTTGACTAATTCTTCCCACAGTTGTCATATTGGCTGGATGTCCTTTGGGTGGTGGACCATTCTTGATACACACAGGAAACTGTTGAGTGTCAAAAACACAGACACGTTGCAGTTCTTGACACACTCAAACTGGTGTGCCTGGCACCTACTACCATACCCCATTCAAAGGCACTTAAATATTTTGTGCACATTCACCATCTTAATGGCACACAATCCATGTCCCAATTGTTTCAAGGCTTACAAATCCTTCTTTAACCTGTCTCCTCCCCTTAATCTACACTGATTTGAAGTGACATCAATAATGGATCATAGCTTTCACCTGGATTCCCTTGGTCAGTCTGTCATGGAAAGACCTGGGGCACAGATTCACAAAACACTTCTTACATTAAAAAAAAATAAGAAGTTCATAAGAGTTCATAAGTACAATTCCTCAACAAAATCTTAAGATTGAATTAATTTCTTACAAACTTTTCTAATATATTCTTAAGATGTTTGTTGCTAGGCAACCATTTTAGCTAGCTAGCAATTGGCAATCATGTTAGCATATTTCTTACTGAGATTACTGTTCGAAAACATGTTCTTGGGTTTAAAATAATCAATACTGAAACTTTAAGATTAGTGAGTGAATTAAACATGTTTTTTTTCTCTCACTGCCCTGAGTTTTTAAGACAAGGGTTTAGCTATCTTGGAATTAAGAACTTTTCCAATAACCTTTTGCTTAAGGAGAAACATATGAAATAGCGCAATAACATTTCCCAAATCCTTTTTTGAGGAATGGCAACTTGGTCTTGTGGCATATTTTGGTTAAACTATCCCCAATTCAATGTAATTGCAACCCTCTGCATGCAGTGCATTCTTCCATCACATGTGCAGCGCACTCTTCCATCACATGCGCACGCACTCTTCCATCACATGTACAGCTGATTCTCAAGATCTTGCACACTGAGATGCTATTGAGCCCACACTACTACACTGTCTGAGCCAAGGACTACATGCTTTCTGGTAAGTTTTGATTTCAATACTGGGTGGGGTGAATATATTTTATATGACATTTAACTTTGTTAAATAGTAGCCTACAGCAAAGTGTGTTTTAAATCATTTCTAACTTTTTAACAATTTCTTCTTGTTAGTTTTTGCTACCATGTGTGTTTTAGCTTGCTTGAGCCTGCTAACTGAGGAGTGTTAATTCACCTGAATCCATACAGGTTTCATTTTAACCTTTATCTTACAAAGGAGTTTGATTTTGCTTAACTATTTATCTGCACATGGAATTGTATTTGATTTATTTATCTACTCATTTGCTGGATGCAGAATTCAACAGAGTTCAAGCAAATCATAGAGAAAGCAGACTGTATTGCAATCATCTCTGATGGGTGGTCGAATGTTCGTGGGCAAGGAATAATTAACTACATCCTCTCCACCCCTCAACCAGTATTCTACAAGAGAACAGACACAAGGGACAACAGACACACCTGTCTCTACATTGCAGATGAGCTGAAGACAGTCATCAATGACCTTGGACCACAGAAGGTATTTGCACTGGTGACAGACAATGCTGCAAACATGAAGGCTGCTTGGTGGAGGAGGCCTACCCTCACATTACACCCATTGTCTGTGCTGCTCATGCATTGAATCTGCTCCTCAAGGACATCATGGCACTGAAAATAATGGATACACTCTACAAGAGAGCCAAGAAAAGGGTTAGGTATGTGAAGGGTCATCAAGCAAGTGAGAAGAATAAGAGCACCACATTGAAGCTGCCCAGCAGGTGGTGTTGTCATCATGTTTGACAGTCTCCAGGAGGGGGAGGAGTCTCTCCAAGAAATTACCATATCACAGTCTGCCGATATGTGCAGCCCCATCAAGTGGATCCTCCTGGATTATGTATTTTGGCAGAGAGTGGTAAGCAGCCTGAAACTCCTGAAATAGCAGTTGCCATTGCACGGATTGAGGGAGACAATTACATCGTGTCGGATGTTCAGACTCTGCTTGCAGATGTAAGAGATTAAATCCATACTGCCCTGCCCACTTCACTGTTGCTCCAAGCAGAGGAAACTGCAGTTCTGAAAAGCGTGAAGACTTCTGCCTGAAGCCCATACACGCCGCAGCGTAAATGTTGGACCCCAAGTATGCTGGCAAGAGCATCCTGTCTGATGCAGAGATCAAAAAGGCCTATGGTGTCATCACTACTGTGTCTTGCCACCTTGGCCTGGATGAGGGCAAGGTTCTTGGCTGTCTGGCGAAGTACACTTCCAAGCAAGGGCCTTGGGATGGAGATGCAATATGGCAGTCGTGCCAACATATCTCATCAGCCACCTGGTGGAAGGACTTTGTGGATCTGAGGCTCTGTCCCCTGTTGCCTTCATCATCCTCCAAATCCCACCAACATCAGCCGCCTCAGAGCGTAACTGGTCCTTGTTTGGGAACACACACACCAATACAAGGGTTGAAAAACTGGTGGCCGTCTGGACAAATTTGAGGCTTTGAGCCTGACAACGAGCCATCCTCAACAAGGTTGGAAAGTGACAGTGAAGATGAGGCCTTTGAGTCTGATGTTCAAGAGGTGGACATTGAGGAGGTCCAGGAAGAAGACATGGAAGCCTGAGAGGAAGACAACAAAAGCTTTAGTTTCATTTTACAAATGTATGTTGAAAACGTTTTTGGAAGATTGGGAATCATTCAATATTCCCTTTGTTTTGATGTTCAGTGAAATCATCCTTTGTGAACAGTCAACTAATTTCATTAAAGTTGAATTTGTAACACATATTTTTGTTTTTGTTTATTTCTATTGGAAGAGTTTAATCATTTGCAATTATGTCTACTTATGACAAGGTTAAAGGTTTATGTTTCTGTCTCCATATAATATGGTAAACATATCCAATGCAAAAAACATTAATATTAATTCCCATATATTCCGGTTAATTGCCATATATTCCCACATAAAGTTTCCACCTCAATATTCCCCAAAAATGTGCAACCCTATCTATATTAAAGGAATAAATGGCAGTTAAGAAGAAATATCTTCTTAAGAAGGTTTTGTGAATCTGGGCCTAGGGGTTCCTAATGTTTTGTACATATATTAGAATATAACTTGA
Source organism: Thymallus thymallus (assembly GCA_023634145.1). NCBI lineage: Eukaryota > Metazoa > Chordata > Actinopteri > Salmoniformes > Salmonidae > Thymallus > Thymallus thymallus. Next base: position 29,351,744 of record CM042401.1, read on the forward strand.
TTTGTTTTCCCTCCCTTAGGGTGTGATTGGTGTACAGCTGGTGGTTACCATGGTAATGGCCAGTGTCATTCAGAAGATCATACCTCATTATTCCTTCGCAAGATGGCTGCTCTGCAGCGGAGGGTAATGTAGAAGTCTGTACCTGCTGTTTCTCTTTCTGACAGTGTCTTTAAGAGCCATGATTTAATCTCCTCACTGGTTTAACCTTCAGAACAATTCTTTTCAAAGGATCCCTAACAATGTGGAACAGAGTGTTTGCTCAGTCTCTCTGTTTACGAGTTGTCTGCTGAAAGCAGATTTTCTGAAAACACCCCCCAAAAAAAACATAGTAGTTTTGCATAGACCGAAGAGCATCATCCACTATTGGGATGACCCGAGAGGACGAGGAATTGAAATAAAGTGCCTGCCTCGTTTCCTCTAATTAGTGGAAGATGTGTTTTTGAGTAAACAGCTCCTTAGAACACACTTAATAATTCATCAGTGCTTGTTTTTTTCAGGGGGCTTTTGAAGCATTAAAAAAGTAAACATGTCGTGCCCCACAAATGATGCAGCGCCCCCCCTGGCTCAATTAAGGTATCCTGTGTGACTAAAACATTTCAGTTATCGTGTGTGACCACAGATTATCCGTTTATATTGAACAGATACTCAAGTGGCCACTCTAACAATGAAAATAAGTTTATTCAAAAATAGAAGGCAGTTAGCCTTGGCCACCAGTCTCTTTAGCTAATCCTCCATGTAATGTGCAAAAGAGACCTTTCTGCCATCTTCATTAATGTGCTCGAGGAGAACAGAGGCTTTGATCCTGATTCGATCATCCTCACAGCTATCCTCTAATCACAACAATTATGCAAATGTTGGACGGACGAATGGATGGATGGACGGACGTACGGAGACTGATCCACAGTCCACAAGATTAAATCCAAGCCCTCCATCCCTCACGCCCTTATGCCTATGCCTCTCGCAACTTGTGACAAGTGGGTTTCTAAACCAAGTTAGAGGTTGCATGAAATCTTAGTCTTCAAAAGGCTGCTCTTAAATTAGCTCTTGTTTTAAGCCTAGTCCTCAAGGAACACGATAACTAGCCTCTTTGCTGTCAGGAGTGTATTAGTTGACTTGAATACGTTAAGATGCTTTGAGTGATGTCTTCGTCCTATGTGTGTGTTTTTGTTAGGTGAATTATCTCAAAATTCCAGCTAATTGATGGTCCAAATCATGTCCAATCATGTAGGCCTGTAACCACAAATGATTGTCCTATAAATCATAAAATCATATACGCCTGCTTTTTGAAGCCACTGGTCCTGGAGGGCTACAGCCTGTGTAGATATGCCTGTATTGTTCTTGCACAGCACTAAAACCTCCATTGATGATGATTATTTACCCTTATTTAACTAGGCAATTAAGTAAATTAAGGACAAATTCTTATTTAGAATGACAGCCTACCAAGAGGCAAAAGGTCTCCTGTGGTGACGGGGTATTAAAAATACAAAATGTAGGACTCTCTGGTTAATAGATTGAGGCGTTTCCTTGGCAGAGTTGAAGCCTGCCCATCTTGTATCCCTCCTGAACCAGGACTGGGGACCACTGGTGTAGTTCTAAAGATACCTAGATTACTCACTTGTCTCCTTCCTTCCTCTGTCTCCTCTCTCCTTCCCCAGTCTTCGATGGTACCAGCACCCTACGGAAGATGAGTTGAGGAGCCTTGCCGGAAAACACCAAAAAACAAAGAGCAAGAAGGACCGGTAAGGAGGCAGGCTGTGGAGGATAGGGGTGGGGGGGGCGGCACGGCAGTGGCATGGAGGGGAGCGAGTGGTGCCTGATCGGAGGGGAGCGAGTGGTGCCTCTTTGATCAGGCAGGAATTAAAAGAGGAGAGGCAGACGTTTGAGAAGGGTGGAGAACACAGGTGCGTCAATGCAGAGATGAAGCGGATGTGTTTAGGAGGCTTGTTTAAGGCCTGTTTGAAGTGCGAGGACTGAAGTGTTTTTGTTGTTCTGTTTTTGCCCTTGAGCAAAGTTAGCATTTTGAAATGGGCTCTGACTATCTTGTGGTAGTGAGTTAAAGGGATATTTCAGGCAACAAGGCCCTTTATCTACTTCCCCATGAACTGGTGGATACCATTTTGGGCTGACCCCATTTAGTTGGTTGGTCGATTGTTTGGTCAGATAGATAGATAGATAGATAGATAGATAGATAGATAGATAGATAGATAGATAGGTACTTTATTGATCCCCGAGGGGGACATTTCTTTGTGGATCAATAAAGTACCTATAATAAAGTACCTAATAATAAGCAGTAGCAAAAAATATATAATCATGGTGTACACGACACCTGTCTGTTCGTGCCTATCTGAGTGGACTGATCCATTGTGGAGGCTGTGTGGATGGCACAGTATATTTGCTGCTGAAATTGTATATGGTTCTGAAACAACACTGTGCGCTGTTGAATTAGTGCATTTTCCTAGACCATGTTGCTATGTGCATAATAGCAAAGTTAACCAGCATATTGGTGTTGAGAACAATGCGGTGAAGGCCGCAGCGGAGTTATGAGACGAGAAAACAGCCCTTGCCTTAATTGTCTAAGAAAAGTGAGGAGAGAGGAAACCCCAACTTAATTAGTTATTTAATCAATAACCTAACTGTTAAATGTGCCTGGCTTTATAAATCATCCATATATATCTACTGAAATAAGACAGATCATGCCTGTTTGAGTGTTTGTTTAATAGCCAACTGATCACAAGCCTCAAGCAACCACAACATGTTGGATAAACACTTGTCTGGTTTTAATCTTTGCTATGCTGTAATAAAGGCTTTACACTTTTTTTTTCATTAGAACAGCCTCTCTGGTATTATTTATAATTTGTTTAGTGTTTACACTGTTCCAAACTGTGCACAAAATTATATACTGAATGAAATAAATAATAAATGAAATAAATTCATTAGGCCATAATCTATGGATTTCACATGACTGGACAAGGTTGTCAATGGGAAGCCAAGCCCAGCCAATCATAATGAATTTTTCCCCACAAAAAGGGCTTTATTACAGATAGGTTGTGAGGTTGGTTGGACGTACTGCCAAATTCTTTAAAAAGACATTGGAGGTGGCTTATGGTAGAGAAATTTAGACACATGTTGTGTGATAAAACTGCACATTTTAGTGGCCTTTTATTGTCTTCAGGTGCACCTGTGTAATGATGATGCTGTTTAATCAGCTTCTTGATATGCCACACCTGTCAGGTGTATGGATTATCTTGGCAAAGGCTTTTTGTGTGTATGGAAAAATGTTCCTTCTTCTTCTTTTTCTTCTTCTTCTTCTAATAAGTGATGTAGTAAGGCTTATTATAGCAGCCTTGTATATCCACCATCGAGCTGTAGGCCTAAGAGCGCATTCTTTTAGTCTCAATACTGTAACTTACTTAGACCTATATTTCAATACTTGTATAGACTATCATTTATTTGTTCATGTCATCACACAGCATAGGATAAATTGGCCTAAACTGTTCCATTTCAAAAATTGCCTTCATTAGTGAATGTGACAATTTTTGGTCTTTGTTGTAATAAAGGCTTTACAAAAACTAAACGTTACAGCAGACTCTCTGGTACGCTTATAATTTATTTAGCGTTGTTTACATTGTTCCAAACGGTCAGAAAAATAGCACCTGCTTGGCACTCATAATATGCACACAGCGCTGGCTCCTTTCCTTTATTTTTCTTGATCTTCTGTATTTTCCACAACTAGTGAAATTTATTCCACAATTCTGACTTCACCTTTACCTCCTAAGCAACCAGTAAACATTAACGTCCTCTGCATCCATTTTGCTGTCACGTGTAAAGGTGTTCAGAGTATGTTATAACCAATGTATTGATGTGATTAGGATATGCTGTAGGTCAGTCCCTCTTGGTACCTGTTTATGTGATGCATACATGTGTCACGTGAAGAAAGCAAGGTTTAAGGGAATAGGAAATGTTTTTCCAAAACAAATGAGGGATTTCGGTAACATAACTTTTCAGTCAGAAATGGCTGTACTTATGTTGCCGCTTCAGCAACACAGACCGCGCAATACACACTGTTGATGTTCTGTGGTGGTCACTGCAGGAGGGAGGAGAGAGAGACAACGGGTGCTAGTCACACAGTCACTCGCTGTTTTTTGTTTTTGTTTGGGTCATAAACAAAGAAAATCTGATTTGATTGTGCTGAGCCAGGCCCAGCACAATCAAATCAGTTCCGTCGAACTGCCTCAAGTCATTTGTGTGTCTTAATTATTTAATCAAACAGTTAAAGCATCAGACAAGCTCCGTGCATAAAGTTGATTTGATTTAAACACATATAATGTGTCTATATGTGGAAAAATACATATTTTTGTTGGGGACAGCCCTAGTCTCTGTGTCCAGTATGATGGAAGTTAGAGTTAGTTTTGCGAGCCAATGCTAACTAGTGTTGACTGGTAGTCTGGTTATCTACTAGCATGGAAACAGAGGAACTTAACTTGTGACTCTCTACTACAGATGATGATCGGGGCATGTTGCCTCCTCTGCTTCCTGAAGTCAACAATCAACTCAGTAGGGTATGAACAGCAGGGGTCATTTAAAAAAAAATGTTTTATTTAACTAGGCAAGTGAGTTAAGAACAAATTCTTATTTACAATGATGGCCTACCCCAGCCAAACCCTCCCTTAACCCGGATGATGCTGGGCCAATTGTGCGCTGCTCTATGGGACTCCCGATCACGGCCGGTTGGGATACAGCCCGGGATCGAACCAGGGTCTGTAGTGACGCCTCTAGCACTGAGATGCAGTGATTTGGCAATGTCAAATGTTCTTGAACATTTAAGAATTTAAGTGTATGAAGTTGATACTATCTAGATTCACGCTGGGAGCCATGAGGTAGTCCTAGTCCATTTTATTAGGCTTCCATGATCCAGGTCGGAGCTCAACGCCACACGTTTGCTTATGCTTCAAAAGACGGATCACTGTCCTTTTGCCTGCTTGTGCCACACATCTCCATTTCTTTTGTTGTGAAGCCCTTTTCTCCATTCAGGTGCCAAAGAGTTGAAATGTGTCCAGGGCACGTTTGGCTCCAGTGTCTTGCCGTGGTATTGTCTTCTGAATCCAGCACACACAGAGCTGAACAAACACTGCCCTGCGTCCTGAAGGCCCACTAGAAAGGTTGGCTGGTCCCAGGAACAGCTGGCCCAATCCCTGCCGTGTGCCGCTCTTGCAGCTTGTACTGCATGTCCCCTGTAGCCCTATGACAAAATATTGGATTTGTGAATTATATGTGCCCTAATCTGCACTACAAAAGAGCTAGCATCAGTGCTTGGTACCCCTTGGTTAGGTTGACAATAGACACTAGGTTAAGGAAGACTCCATGATGCTATTCAGTTTGACACTAGCCAGTTTGATGCTAGCAGATGCCAAAATGACCTTGTACTAGGGATGCGCATAGTTATTTGAATATCTGAAAGGGACATTAGTATTTTAATACTTGTGAGTATTTGTTTTTGCAAGTATTCAAATTATATAGGCATATTTTTACGCTAAATTAAAATATCCATGTGACATTGTTACATACAAGGATATACCATGACATTTCAAATTATTAACCCACTTTTTAATGTAGTTTTTAAGACGTGCACGTGAGCCCCATTAAAAAAGACTGGTAGCTGACACAATAGACTTCACGTGTGTAGTTTGTTGTTTATGCTGGCCAATTAAAGTGGCAAAGAGGCTCAATGTGTAGCAAGTCGAGTGAGAGTTCACTAATGCAATGCAAGTTGGAATATATTACGTAATTAAAAGTTAGCAAAATGAGGAGTAGGCAACAATGAGCAACCAACAGGTAGGCTGTTGTTTCATTTGAATGGGGTTGAGCAGAAAGCGCACCATGTGGCCTCAATTAGCCTAGCAAGCTATAGCTGGCTAGCTTAGCGAACTAGCTAGCTTCTAGGCTACTCCAGTCAAGACAGGCACTGTTAACGTTATACGGAATGATAAATAACGTGTAGCCGAGTTGCCTTGACGTCTCTCCCTCCGTTGCCAACTATTTTTCAAGGAAAGTATCTGTCAGAGATGTTCACAAGTCTTTGAGGTAGAGTCCAAGTCAAGTATTTTAGGGCCAAGTCTAAGTAAAGTCTTAAGTCCCTTTTGGCAATGGCTTTCTGCCTGCTGTGGGTTTGGTCTATAAATCAAAATTATAAAATGTACAGCATATTATTTAAATATTACATGATTTCACATACTGTGATAAACGATAGCTAATGCAGAACGCTTTTCAGCCCTCCGTATTAAACTACTATATCTGTGTTACAATGCCGCCTGTTCCATGTTATTTGACAGAATGCATGACAAAAACCTATTCACGAGTCTCTCATCTAGAGTCCAAGTCAATTGATCACGAGTCTAAGTCAAGTCGCAAGTCATTTTCTTTGCAACTTAAGTGCGATTTGAGTCTGAGTCTCAGACGCGAGTTTCCATCTCAGGTATCTGTTGGTTGATCCATTTGTTGCTGGTTGTCGCTAGATAATATCATGAAGTTAATTTGCGCATACCATTTAAAACAGTTATTTTATAATGTTATCCTTATGCTGTTCCTCAGTCTCATGCAATGAGAAATTCTCGAAAGCAAAACTAAATCGAAGCATTGGGGAGAGTACTGAGAGGCTAGAGGGAAAGAGGCGGGGAAGGGAGGTGGGACGAGTGCACACACGCAACAACTGCGCTGTGGAGAGGGAGCAGCGCAGCTGAGCTCAGCCAAGCGGGCACACAGCACACAATCAAGGAAGTGTTTAAATCAACCAAAAGTCGCTGGGGCAGCCTTAAAAAGTAGCAACATTCGTCACTATACTCTTTTACTAATAAAAGTCACTAGAGGGGTCTGAAAACGCACAAAATTTTGCAACAAATTCGCTTTTTGGTATATCAGAAGTACATTAATTTCCAATGGAACGCTATGTTGCCGTTCTGTGTGGTGTATACGTTGGATTTATCGAACATATGCAGAAATGGTAGCAGAAGGTGAATGTTGAACTTTTGTTACACACGTATCCAGATGATACTGCGTGCTGCAACCTGGTCTCAGATAATTTCGTATTATTTATTATTTAATATTATATTAATATTTATTATTATTCTTTTTTATGAAATTTCCCCCCCAGGGGATCAATAAAGTACCTATCTATTATTCTCTACTTAGAACAGTGACACATAATTTAGCATGATATGGTATGTATTCATTTGTGGATGTACATCACCCATTTCATATGACATGTTACGAATTACAATTCGTATTAGAATTTGCATAACGTACAATGTGTTACACATTTGCAAACCGTATCATATTTTATGAATTCTAGCCAGGTGGCTAACATTAGCTAGGTTAGGGTTAGGGGAAGAGTTAGCTAAAGGAAGAAGGTTTGGGGTAGAGGAACGCTTAGCTAACATGCTAAGTAGTTGAAAAGTAGCAAAAAAGTATTAAGTAGTTGAAAAGTTGTTAATTAGCTAAAATGCTAAAATTGTCAGTGATGACATTCAAACTCGCAACCTTTTATACGCCCACCCATCCACCCCGACCAACTACCTTACTTTCGTTTTTGCCTTATGGAACCATACCAAAACTTACATCAAACTAATTTGGGTGTCCAAAAACGTAACATATCATACAAATATGGGTGTCCCGGATTTATGTTTACTATGTAATGTCAAGTCTGAGACCAGGCTGGCTACACACACCACCCCATATAGCCTCAGCAGCTGCAGCAATAGAATGCCAGCCTTTCCCTCATGCAGCAGTGCTCAGGTTAAATACATGTATTTTGAATACCCCATCCCTACCATGTACACAGATCAAGTTTGATTTAGTCCAGAGTATAATGTGGTGTTCTTTAGGGCAGCCAGTAAATGGACATGTTAGTAGTAGATTTGTATTTAGCAGTCTTTGCTGTGCCCTTGATTAGAGGTGGAACAATGACCATGAAAAACAACATGAGTACACCTGCCTGCAATATGGGACATGTATGTCTCTCTCCCATATCTGTCTGGTATTGATTTGGGTCTCTGTCTTGTCCCAGGAGGAACAATGGCCACATAGAGAACAAGCCTCTGACCATTCCCAAGGACATAGACCTGCAGCTGGAGACCAAGTGCATCACAGAAGTGGACACGTTAGGTATGAGGCCATATCTACAAACATTATTTGATTGTCTTATGTTTATGACCTTTGTTTTGTCTCTTAAACCTCAATAAATCTTCATAATTCAATATTTGTCTAGATTTTCCCCGAATATCAACATCCCAATCCAGAACTACTGTCATAAATCAACTAACAAGCTAATCCTCCTCTTCCCCCTGCTCCTGGTCCCTGCAGCGTTGCACTACTTCCCAGAGTTCCAGTGGCTGGTGGACTTCACGGTGGCATCCACAGTGGTTTATCTGATCACAGAGCTGTACTACATGGTGGCCCAACCCTCAGGAGAGATGAACATCAGTGTGGTGTGGTGCCTGCTGGTCCTTGCCTTCGTCATGTATCCTTCAGTCAATACGTTGTTCAATACATTGTTCAATTCATCATTCAATACATAGTTCAATACATCCTTCTCTCTTTCAATCACTCTTTATATCAAATCCATTTGTCTAGAGGATGTTGAGGGTTCACTTTGATCTCACCTAGTAGCACCGTCAAGCCAAATAAATCATTTTTGGGTTAAAGAGTTAGATTCCAGTAGTGTCCCACACATACACTGAGAATCATCAGATTGTTTCCAGGCTCTATTTCAGTAAGGGAGCATCTGGAAAGCTGGCAGTTAGTGGCCATAAACTGACAGACACAGTTCCAACCACTGCCTGCTACCACCTGTCTCCCCGCTACCTGTTACTTTGTTCCGCTAACACGTCACCAAATCATACGCGTTATCCTTTCGCCACAGTCAATCTTTCCCACGCTCCCTGGCGGAACTGGCTGAGTGCAGTTGGAAGGCATGTCATTTCCTGCCTGCCTGCTGAGGAAGATTGGATGCCCAATTTTCACAGCCCACCAGACTGATTTGCCTGGGAAAAGAGGAGACTTGGATGTGGTGGGAGGAGGAGGAGTGGGAGCACGGCTGGATTGATGATGAAGATGACTGCTATGGGGATGTGATGGTCTGTGTGTTAACGGCACATTTGATTTCAGATTCCCATCACCAGCGACCCTCTCGGCGGGGTAAAGAGGCAGAGGCTGCAGCCAGCTACCTGCTGTGTTAACCTCGACCTAACGCAACTCAGCCATGGAATGGAATCTTAAATCTTTAAAAGTTTGAATGGATTTAGCAGATCTCATTTTAAGTGAAACTTCTGAAAAACACACACAGTTTGCAGTGGCTCTGTATTAGAACTCCTGATTGTTCCTGAGGTCTGTGATTGCGCCTAACAGATAGGGATTTCTGTACGTTGATGACGTTGAATATCCAAACTAATGCACATCAAGGAGACATCCCGTCGAGCAACATGTTGGTTAGCCTAGACTTATCAAGACAATCAGTGAGGGTATAACTGGAAGTGGGCAATAACTACTCTTACAGAAATGCTGCTGCAATATTTGCACCTTACTTTTTGTGGCTGCTTCTCAGGTAGTGTCTAGGGGTATGTTAGCAGCAGACTCACTGACAGTTCTGTCAATGGGGCTGCATTGCTCTTTTGAGAGGCTAGCTCTAAGTTGTCAGGTACCTTTCTTTAAAATGCAGCCTTTAGTATCCCATTCTAGGTCTGAAGAAGCCTTGCCCTTTGAACCAAATGGTAGTGTATGACCGCTACTGTTGAGGAGGGAGACAGAAGCTAGACTGTGTGTGTTGCAGGTCACAATGCAGTAGTGCTTCTGATACATCTGGTCTATTATGTTAATGAGCCACCACCATTACTCCAGAAACGTCTCTGCACAGCCTTGGCGCTCAGCAATATGATCAGTAGGCTATATTTATGATCAGTAGGCTATATTTATGATAAGTAGGCTATATTTATGATCACAGGAGGCTATATTTATGATCAGTAGGCTCTATTTATGATCAGTAGGCTATATTTATGATCAGTAGGCTATATTTATGATCTCAGGAGGCTATATTTATGATCACAGTAGGCTATATTTATGATCAGTAGGCTATATTTATGATCAGTAGCCTATATTTATGATCAGTAGCCTATGTTTCATGAGGTGTGTGTTACTGCTGGTGTTCCTTAACTCCCGTGCCCCACAGTAAGACTCTGTTCTCCCTGACGGCCTTCTACTTCAAGCTGGAGGAGGGCGGCGAGCGTTCGCTCTGCATCACCTTCGCTTTCTTCTTCTTCGTCAAAGCCATGGCCATCCTCATCGTCACCGAGAACTACCTGGAGTTTGGCCTGGAGACAGGTGTGGGCCATGAACCATCTGTCAGTATGGCTAGATGGCACTTCTTCAGTCCTGCGCCTGGAACCTATTCATTACTGCAAAACGTAGCAAAATGTTTTTAACCGAAGTGTTATTGGACAAGTTCAGTTAGTCCCTTACCCGTTTCGGCCTGTTTGCTTCCATATGAATATAACCCTTAAGAATCAGGCTGGTCTGGCTTTTGTTCCAGTCCAGTACTAACATACAATTCAACTCATCATGCTAGGTGTGTTAGTGATCGGATAGAATAGCATGCAAACCCTGTGGTTCCCCAGGACCAGTGTTGAAGAACACTAGGTTGGATGAATGGATTCATTCTGTTTTGACTAATATACTGTAATTGTTGTTTTTCTGGTATTGGTAGGACAAATTTAAATATAGAGATGTTTTCATTTCGTTTTAGGTTTTGCAAATTTCTCTGAAAGTGCCACACATTTTTTGGAGAACCAGGGGTTAGAGTCCCAGTAAGTATGAGCTTCTTCTACTGTGTGTGTTTTGACGCATACGAATGTTAGGAACACTTTAGCCCAGTATGACTCTCTGTTCTTTTCACCAGGGGTCCCATATCTAAACTCACCTTTAAGCTGATCCTGGCACTGCTCTGCTCTCTGATTGGTGCATTTCTCACCTTCCCCGGCCTACGATTGGCCCAAATGCACCTGGACGCCCTCAACCTGACCACAGCTAAAGTCACACAGTGAGTTCCTCTCTTCCCTCCAGTCTTCCTTCCATCCTCAACCAGACCACAGTTCCACAGCTGCTGTTTTCCCATTAATCTATGAGTTGGCTACAGTAGTTGCGTGAGTGTTATGTCGTCTACTAGCCTGACTATTAGTGTGGATGATAGCATGCCATAATCATATACTACTTAGGTACATCTTATCCAGAAGTGCCTCAGCACCGCTACGCACGTCCCCTAGCATCCAAAGTACTGTAGATAGGAGATGAGTGTTTGCCTGGTCAGATGAACCCTTTCCCAGCTGGAGCAAGGTTTTATTTCAGCACACACCGAGTGGCAGGGTCATAACATGGGGAGGGGGCCAGGAGCACATAGCACCCTGATAGTCCGCTTTGGTATGGCAGTCTCTAGTTCAATCCCCCTCACCCTGCTCTAAAAAACTGTCTTTAGCTAGATTCACTTTCTTCTCTTTGTCCACCCAGATGGACTCAATGGAACTTCTATCTAACCATGGGTACAAATGAGCTCTCCACTGATGGCTAGAAAGTAGATACAGGTCATAATATGCAAACCTTACAGATTGAGATTACATGAGAGCTGTCTATCAACTGACTTGACGGCCAATCACATTTGTCCCACTTGTCTCCTTCCACTGAGTTTTCAGATCAGTGCAGTTAACACGTATTGGAGTGGAGAGACATCCTATGAGGACTCATTCACTTTTCTCAGGCACTCCTGGATAGGACATAGCTGTCGCTGAAAAACATGTGTGACCCATTTATATTATTCCTCTCTTCCAGGACCTTGCTTCATATCAACTTCCTGGCCCCTCTTATTATGGTATTGTTGTGGGTCAAGCCCTTAACCAAGGACTATTTCCTGAACCCTACCCTGGGGAAGGAGAGTGTGCCTTTGTAAGTTCACCTCTGGGGTATTTCGTTTGTAATTTCATGTTAGAAAATTAAACTTTCCTGTGCTTTTCAACAACATGTACGGTGATGACATGGCACACCCAAGGTCAAAGAGCCAGGCCTTCCCAAACGTTTGACATATTTGTAATAATTATACATCATGTCAAGCAGCTTCTCATTTCCTCTCTTTCCACCTCTCCCTGTCACCCCACCCCACTTATCTCTTCTTTCCTACCTTCTCTCTCTTCCTCTCACACTATGGACTTGGGTTGGCCAGTCATTTTCCCCTCACACTGACTCACACACTCTTTCTCTCTCACACAGTGACGCTCTGTGTCTCTCCTCTCCCAACCAGGATGACTGAGGAGACGTACGATACGTTGCGGTTATGGACCATCCTGCTACTGTGTGTGCTTCGCTTGGCCATGATAAGGCACCACCTCCAGGCTTACCTCAGCCTGGCCCAGAAGGGTGTGGAGCAGATGAAGAAGGAGGCGGGACGCATTAGCACCGTCGACCTGCAGAAGATGGTGAGTGACGCCTTTTAGATCTGGGCAATATGGAGCAAAAAAATACATATCGCAATAAATTTACCAATTTTCTTCGGTAACGTAAAATCAGCAATACATTATGCTAAAGTTTTTTTGGGGGGAAGTGGTAGATCTGGCAATATGGACAAAAGTAATTATTTTGCCCATTAACAACAAATACAGCGTTAATAGATGGTAGCCTATGAGTCAAAGCTAAGCTATTTCATCTAACATATCCAGGAAATGCATGATTAGATATTTAAATGTGCAACTTGTCAAAATAGGATCCAGAATGATCAGATTTATTTTTGTCTCTTCAGAGAATCTGAAGAGAACCATTATCTCTTCAGAGAATAGCCAATGCACATCTTTGTGCATTGGCTATTACAGTTGACCAGATAATGGTTCTAGAACAATCTACAGGAACGTTGTGTAGCAAATTACAGACGTAAGCAAAATACTTCGGTAACAACAGAGGCAATGTCGGTGTCTAATTTATCGTCCCAGGTCTAGCGCCTTGAATAATTCTGCCTTGACAGATGTATGAGAAAAAAACTCTGAAATCCCATTGTTTTTCATGATCTTAAAGGGGGTTAAGTGGTGTGTAGATACATACATACATACATACATACATACATACATACATACATACATACATACATACATACATACATACATACATACATACATACATGCATACTTTATTGATCCTCGTGGGGAAATTACTTTATGAAGCAGCTACAAAAAACACAGGGCAGGTGCAAAATGCCAGAACGAAATACACAAGACAGATACACAATACATAGTGTGGGAGTATGAAAATGTATAAAAGTCTGGAGTGCAAAAAGCTATAGAAACGCATTGCATAGTATGAGTGAATGACTGAATATGTATACTATACATTGTTATAGTGTTAGGTGAAAAAATGATACATTTATTGCACATTGATATAAAAAAATATATAAATTATATATATTTATATATATTATATTATTTATATATATTTATATGGTTAACTATACAGGTCGATGGCAGAGAAAGACACTTAAATAGCTAAATGCGCGTATGATATAAGTGAGGGTAATAATAGTTTACTTAATATACAGTCTGGTTAAAAAATATACAAATATACAGGTAAATGAATATTTGCATGGTTAAATTAACTGTACAGGTAAATGACAGGAAGAGATACTTAAATAGCTAAATGACTGTGTGGTAATAGGTCTGGTCGGCCCATCTGTGCGGCTGAATTTCTGTAAATTTTTGCAAATTAAAATTAAATACAGAAATCTAATTTACTTAAGCTTTCCACACCTAGATTTTTTTATTATTTTCAAAATTCTTCGAGATCTGTCAAATTGGTTGTTGATCATTGCTAGACAACCATTTTCAGGTCTTGCCATAGATTTTCAAGTAGATCACGCCAAAACTGTAACTCTGCCACTCAGGAACATTCACTGCCTTCTTGGTAATTAACTCCAGTGTAGATTTGACCATGTGTTTAAGGAAACAAAACAAAACATTGAAGCGGCCCACTCAAGGATTTCAATGGCAGAAAAATCGCTGGGTTTGAAGAGTTTAACTTTACTCTTTTCTTCTGCTTTCCAGGTGGCCCGTGTTTTCTACTACCTATGTGTAATCGCACTGCAGTATGTGGCACCCTTGGTGATGTTGCTGCATACAACCTTGCTGCTAAAAACCTTAGGTGAGTTTGGTACCATCATCAGAAATTATTGTCCGCACAGTATATTGAACGATTTAGCAGCAGTCTTTAGCCCACCACACTGCTAATGTACCCCCCTACTCTCTGTTTTATAGGTGGACACTCCTGGGGTGTGTACCCTGAGGAAGACCTCCCCTGCCCGCTGGAGATTAACTCTGACCCTGCCATGATGGCCGCACCAGCTGCAACTCCAGGGCAGGCGGTGGAGGCCCGGGCTTCAGTGGTCCACCTGTCCGTGGCCCTTGGGGGCCTGCGGACAGTGTTCACCCCCCTGCTGTTCCGCGGCCTCCTCTCCTTCTTCACCTGGTGGATCGCTGCCTGCCTCTTCTCCACCTCAATATTCGGCCTCTTCTATCACCAGTATCTTATGGCGGCATAGCAGCATTGCCCCAGGGTCAAAGTGGTGTCCCACAGGGCTCTGTTCCAGGCCCATTTAGAAGTGACTGTGTGGGGCAGGCCCCTAATGACAACTCCCCTCCCACTCCCACAGCCCTGTCACTCATGGTCCTATCAGCAGAGCTCCTCGTTCACCCCCAGTGCTTCCTCCATGGATGACTTTAAACTTTTCTTTTGCTACTTTATTTTTGCGAGCAGGATTCACAAGTCCTTAATAAGAGACTAATATAAATGAGAGTAATGATAATATACACTGAGTGTACAAAACATTAAGAACACCTTCCTAGGGTTGTTATGGTGACCATATTACCGCCACACTGGCGTTCATGACCGCCGTCAAATTCCACGTGACCATTTAGTCACGGTAAATAGGCTTCTCCAAACTCTGATGCTGCTGATGGTCATTAGTAGCCTACCAAACTTGCTAACTGCCTGGTACTCAGAACTCTATCGTCCCTCTAATCACTCTGACGTCAATGCAAAGAAATCGAAAATTAAACTCTTCATGAGAGCCTATGATCTCATGTTGTGCAACATTTCTATAGGCTATGCAATTGTGTGAGAAAACAGAGTTTTGGCCTCCCGAGTGGCGCAGCGGTCTAAGGCACTGCATTGCAGTGCTTGAGGCGTCGCTACAGACCCGGATTCGATCCCAAGCTGTGTTACAGTCGGCCATGACTGGGAGACCCATGAGGCAGCGCACAATTGGCTCAACATCGTCCGGGTTTGGGGAGTTGTTTCCTCCAACACATTGGTGCAGCTGGCTTCCGGGTTAAGCGAGCAGTGTGTCAAGAAGCAGTGCAGCTTGGCAGGGTCTTATTTCAGAGGACGCATGGCTCTCGACCTTCGCCTTTCCCGAGTCCGTACGGGAGTTGCAGAGATGAGACGATTAGGGAGAAAAAGTGGTAAAAGAATATGTAAAGTATAAATAAAAGAAAAGTTTGATGGCCTCTATTAAAAATATGAGGATCCCATCAACTTTCTATAGGCTATGCATGCTATATTTATTTCTCAACTTCCCTAATATTAAGCACATTGCTTTTCTTTACAACTGGAGTATAGCCTACCTGGCTGGCATGAAAATTATCCATGGGAAAAGCGTCCTCCATTCGCTATTTAGGTGCATAGATGACATGTCTTTTTTTTTTTACCCTGTTCCGAGACGGGTGCATCATAATGGTCCATTCTAATTCAAAACACATTTCACACATATATTATTTACTATATGTAAAGGCAAGATTAAATGAAGAATAGTATAATGGGTGACAATATTAGCCTATCACTTGTGAATGATGCCCAGCTTGTGCAGTAAGGCAAACAGCACACCTCATGTCGCCTAGCCCATAGACCTATATGTTTTGATAAGGATTTTATCACAACTAAAGTGAGCTAAACGTTCTGATCTGTTGAATCAGCCTCATTGCTTGTGGTTGTATTCATTTGGGATCTATCGCATACCACAACTGTCCCAGAGTATGTTTGGAATGTTTTTCTCGCACAGAAGGACAAGTTGACCAATAGAATAGGATAACATTTGTACTACGGGTGATAGTAGATTGACAGGGTAGTGTTTTTGCTGTTCGTTAGGCTTCTTCATCTTGTTGGCTGATGAAATGTTCAGTTGAAGTCAGAAGTTTACATACACTTAAAACTCATTAAAACTCATTTTTCAACCACTCCACAGATTTCATGTTAACAAACTATAGTTTTGGCAAGTCGGTTAGGACATCTACTTTGTGCATGACACAATTCATTCTTACAACAATTGTTTACAGGCAGATTATTTCACTTATAATTCACTATATCACAATTCCAGTGGGTCAGAAGTTTACATACACTAAGTTGACTGTGCCTTTGAACAGTTTGGAAAATTCCAGAAAATGATTCTGATAGGCTAATTGACATCATTTGAGTCAATTGGAGGTGTACCTGTGGATGTATTTCAAGGCCTACCTTCAAACTCAGTGCCTCTTTGCTTGACATCATTGAAAATCTAAAGAAATCAGCCAAGACCTCAGAAATACAATTTTAGACCTCCACAAGTCTGGTTCATCCTTGGGAGCAATTTCCAAATGCCTGAAGGAACCACCTTCATCTGTGCAAACAATAGTACACCATGGGACCACGCAGCCATCATACTGCTCAGGAAGGAGACGCGTTCTGTCTCCTAGAGATGAACGTACTTTGGTGCGAAAAGTGCAAATCAATCCCAGAACAACAGCAAAGGACCTTGTTAAGATGCTGTAGGAAACAGGTACAAAAGTATCTATATTCACAGTAAAACAAGTCCTATATCCACACCTGAAAGGCCGCTCAGCAAGGAAGAAGCCACTGCTCCAAAACCTCCCAAATAAAAACAGTCTATGATTTGCTACTGCACATGGGGACAAAGATTGTACTTTCTGGAGAAATGTCCACTGGTTTGATGAAACAAAAATAGAACTGTTTGGCCATAATGACCATTTGTTATGTTTGGAGGGAAAAGGGGGAGGCTTGCAAGTCAAAGAACACCTTCCCTACCGTGAAGCACGGGTGTGGCAGCATCATGTTGTGTGGGTGCTTTGCTGCAGGAGTGACTGGTGCACTTCACAAAATAGATGGCATCATGAGGAAGGAAAATTATGTGGATATATTGAAGCAACATCACAAGACAGGAAGTCAGGAAGTTCAAGCTTGGTCGCAAATGGGTCTTCCAAATGGACAACGACCCCAAGCATACTTCCAAAGTTGTGGCAAAATGGCTTAAGAACAACAAAGTCAACGTATTGGAGTGACCATCACAAAGCCCTGACCTAAATCCTATAGAACATTTGTGGGCAGAACTGAAAAAGCATGTGCGAGCAAGGAGGCCTACAAACCTGACTCAGTTACACCAGTTATGTCAGGAGGAATGGGCCAAAATTCACCCAACTTATTGTGGGAAGCTTGTGGAAGGCTACCAGATACGTTTGACCCAAGTTAAACAATTTAAAGGCAATGCTACCAAATGCATGTACACTTCAGACCCACTGGGAATGTGATGAAAGAAATAAAAGCTGAAAGAAATAATTATCTCTACTATTATTCTGACATTTTACATTCTTTAAATAAAGTGGTGATCCTATCTGTCCTAAAACAGATAATTGTTTACTAGGATTAAATGTCAGGAATTGTGAAAAACTGAGTTTAAATGTATTTGGCTAAGGTGTATGTAAACTTCTGACTTCAACTGTAAATGTGTGACAGTTCTTCTAACATCTTCAATATGAGCCTCGGAATTCGATAAGAGGGATGCGCGCAGTTGCGTCCCCAATGTGTCTGTCTTCACTTGTAGCCTACTTCGGAGCTGAGATGCCTGTGAGAAGGACCCAATTATGTGATGGGCATTAGCTTAAGATAATTGAGATCTGAGAGCGCCATGTGAGTGAGTGGTGCTTTGGAGCAAGGCGATTGGCAGTCGGGAGAAGGGAATTATTATATTCAGACCAAGGGCACAATGTCCACTTTGGCCGGCAAAGGCATGGGTTTTTTGGGGGGCATTACGGCCACACAAGGGGGATGCCACTGGGAAATTTGAGGCCTGGTGAGAATATTATCAAGTGCTTGTCAAATTGTGAATGAGAGACTGAAGTGTGTGCAGCCAGCACCAGAAACGGAGCAGAGCTCATGCCTTTTCACGCAACATTTTTCAAATCATCATTAGTCACATAATGCAGCCTTAGAATGTATAAAAAATTCAAACAAATAGCCCAACGTTTTTATCACAACTAAAGTTACATTAATAACTCCAAATTAAGCAAATGGGAGGACCTTTTTTTGTTATCCGCTCAACACAGAATAGCTGCATGTGCGCACTCCCACAGAAATTGTTTGCAGAAAATAGAAAATAGATTGTATTTTATTCATTTATGATAAATTGTATTCTTCATACTATAATAAATAATGCCCCGGGAATTCTAAGAAAATCTTGTCTGCGCCCGAGCCACATGGCATAGCCAGATTCTGTTCTTCTGAAATAGGCTACCTATTCTTCATATCTGTCTAACATAAATAAGGGATTTATTGTGATGGTGTAGGCTATATTCAATTGATTTATTAGACTTTAAAATGTAGATGTTCCAAAGGTCTGCATCAGTTTATTGTAGGCTATGCGTGGAAGCCAGGAGATGCTAAATGTGTTTGTCAATTAACGGTCAATTACCGTGAGACCGGCAGTTATTTTCAATGGCTGACAAAATGTAATGACCGCCACAGCCCTACACCTTCCTAATATTGAGTTGCCTCAATTCGTCGGGACATGGTGTTGAAAGCGTTCCACAGGTATGCCGGCCCATGTTGAATCCAATGCTTCCCACAGTTGCATGTTGGCTGGATGGCCTTTGGGTGGTGGACCATACTTGATACACACGGAAAACTTGAGTATGGAAAAACCCAGCAGCATTGCAATTATTGACACACACAAACCGGTGTGCCTGGCACCTACTACCATACCCCATTCAAAGGCACTTAAATATGTTGTCTTGCCCATTCACCCTCTGAATGGCACATCTACACAATCCATTTCTCAAAGCTTAAAAGTCATTTAACCTGTCGTTTCCCCTTAATCTACACTAATTTGAAGTGTATTTAACAAGTTTCATCAATAAGGGATCATAGCTTTCACCTGGATTTCCTTGGTCAGTATGTCTTGGAAAGCGCAGGTGTTCATAATATTTTGTACACTTAGTGTACGTGTACGTATAGTCTTAAACAGAGCAGCAGAGACGACCTTGTCTCTGCACACTGGGGGGGGGGGCTTGGGACCTGTGGATGTTAGGGTGAGAGCTAAACCGCTGCTCGCCCGTCACGGTTTGAGAATGGAAAGCTGGAAGCAATGCTAGTTCTACTGGAGGAGGAGGAGGGGAACCTCACTGGGACATTCCCTGCTGAGATCTCATTACTTAAAACTGTGATGTGTCCTTATGGTTTGTGATGTATATTATCCCCTTGGTACAAACTGAGCCATACTACAAGAGATCTGATAATGATACATCTGTAACGATACAACAGGATGCGTCAGATAACAAGCAGCATTACTAGAAGAGCTGAGGGAAACTTGTGACGACAGTCAGGGAGGGCAGCACACAGTGTCTGGTCAAGGGAATAACATCTGTAAATGTTTTATTTAACCTTTTCGTTTGACAGGGAAATCATGCTGAGACCAATGTCTCTTTTACAGGTGAGCCCTGTAGATTAATACTCGCGTGGACAGACTAAAGTAAACATAAATGGTATTGTAGATTGGTAATGATACAACAGGATGCTTCAGATGACGAGCAGCATTAGTTCCGGTGCTTTAGGCAAATCCCGATTTCGCAGGTGTTTGGCATCTTTCGAATTTCAGAAGTGCACATGGGGACATTTAGCCCATAGACTTGCCCGTAACTTGCTGAGAGAGAAGGTGTAGCTCTTAGTTCCGGGTCCGGTCTCTTCTCTTAACATGTATGGACCCAGAACTTAATCGAGCATCTGACCAATTACACAAGACTTTAGTTCTGGGTAAACTGAGATTGGGCATGTGTGTATGTGTCATGTGTATGTATCTATGTGAATGCTGTTATGCTGGCATACATTATGCCCATGGGAAGCAGGTAGCCTAGCGGTTAAACATTACAGAGAAAAGGGCATTTTGATCAAGAGAAGAGTCAAGTCAACTGCCACTTATAAGCTACAGACTCTTTTCCCCACACTCTCCCCTCACCTCCTCCACTCTCCCCTTCTCCACCCTCCCCTCCTCTACTCTTCCCTCCTTCACCATCCCCTCCTCCACCCTACACCTGTTGTAGAGCCAGTAGAGAAACTATGATTTTATGTCTTCTGTTTTTATTTCATGGATGAAATTGTGAATTTATAAATATATTTTTTATTTGAAAGAGGTGCCAAGTAATACTGACCCCTCCAGTGGGCTTTAGATTTGATGACTGCTAGTTTTGAACATACAGCAACCCTGCGGCCTTCCGTCTTCAGAATCCCCATGAGGAATCAATGGAGAACAAGCGTGTACTCATACGCTTGTGCTTATCTTCTTTTTTGTACAACAGACTTTCACAGGCTTACTGACATGCATGCGTGTGCGCACACACACACACAGTCATGTGCTTGAACACAGGGATAATTGTCCAGCCCGTTCAGGAATAAAGGACAGTTGTCTGGAAATAACAATAGATTTTCGTAGGCCTATGTCTACTTGAAGTCCAGAGGGGTATACTACGAAGCAGGATCAATGAGATAGCTAACTGTGATAAACAACCAGAAATAACACTAGATTTTCTGGTTCATTAGGAACGCTACACATACAGTGGGGAGAACAAGTATTTGATACACTGCCGATTTTGCAGGTTTTCCCACTTACAAAGCATGTAGAAGTCTGTAATTTTTATCATAGGTACTCTTCAACTGTGAGTGACGGAATCTAAAACAAAAATCCAGAACATTTTTGTTTTAGATTTTTAAGTAATTAATTTGCATTTTATTGCATGACATAAGTATTTGATACATCAGAAAAGCAGAACTTAATATTTGGTACAGAAACCTTTGTTTGAGATATGTTTCCTGTAGTTCTTGACCAGGTTTGCATACACTGCAGCAGGGATTTTGGCCCACTCCTCCATACAGACCTTCTCCAGATCCTTCAGACTTTCAGCTCCCTGCAAAGATTTTCTATTGGGTTCAGGTCTGGAGACTGGCTAGGCCACTCCAGGACCTTGAGATGCTTCTTACGGAGCCACTCCTTAGTTGCCCTGGCTGTGTGGTTTGGGTCGTTGTCATGCTGGAAGACCCAGCCACGACCCATCTTCAATGCTCTTACTGAGGGAAGGAGGTTGTTGGCCAAGATCTCGCGATACATGGCCCCATCCATCCTCCCCTCAATACGGTGCAGTGGTCCTGTCCCCTTTGCAGAAAAGCATCCCCAAAGAATGATGTTTCCACCTCCATGCTTCACGGTTGGGATGGTGTTCTTGGGGTTATACTCATCCTTCTTCTTCCTCCAAACACAGCGAGTGGAGTTTAGACCAAAAAGCTCTATTTTTGTCTCATCAGACCACATGACCTTCTCCCATTCCTCCTCTGGATCATCCAGATGGTCATTGGCAAACTTCAGACGGGCCTGGACATGTGCTGGCTTGAGCAGGGGGACCTTGCGTGCGCTGCAGGATTTTAATCCAAGACGTTGTAGTGTGTTACTAATGGTTTTCTTTGAGACTGTGGTCCCAGCTCTATTCAGGTCATTGAGCAGGTCCTGCCGTGTAATTCTGGGCTGATCCCTCACCTTCCTCATGATCATTGATGCCCCACGAGGTGAGATCTTTCATGGTGCCCCAGACCGAGGGAGATTGATCGTCATCTTGAACTTTTTCCATTTTCTAATAATTGCACCAACAGTTGTTGCCTTCTCACCAAGCTGCTTGCCTATTGTCCTGTAGCCCATCCCAGCCTTGTGCAGGTCTACAATTTTATCCCTGATGTCCTTACACAGCTCTCTGGTCTTGGCCATTGTGGAGAGGTTGGAGTCTGTTTGATTGAGTGTGTGGGCAGGTGTCTTTTATACAGGTAACGAGTTCAAACAGGTGCAGTTAATACAGGTAATGAGTGGAGAACAGGAGGGCTTCTTAAAGAAAAACTAACAGGTCTGTGAGAGCCGGAATTCTTACTGGTTGGTAGGTGATCAAATACTTATGTCATGCAATAAAATGCAAATTAATTATTTAAAAATCATACAATGTGATTTTCTGGATTTTTGTTTTAGATTCTGTCTCTCACAGTTGAAGTGTACCTATGATAAAATTTACATACCTCTACATGCTTTGTAAGTAGGAAAACCTGCAAAATCAGCAGTGTATCAAATACTTGTTTTCCCCACTGTAGATATGTATTTTTGGTCAATTAGACCATGCTCATTTCAAGCATATCTTTCTAAAAACTAAAACGTTATTTCAGAATATTCAGGCAAGTAAGCTGGCTAACTCCTTGATCTTTGTAGTATACCCATCAGAGTTCAGAGCAAGGTTTGTTTTGGTCAATGGTTATCACAACAATAACTCCATATGGATATGTAAAGGTAAACTCAGCGATATGACGCAGATGCAGAAAGTAAACAGCATTGTGGGTAAATTTCCCACGAGCTCTTTTGGTGCCCTGGCTACCAAGCTGTGAACAGTATGAAGCAAACTCATGCACAGATACTGTGTGAGAGTGAAGTCTTGCATCTCGCTCATCTCAGTCTCTGCGGTGCTGCTTGTGGCAACGTCATTTCGCTGAGTCAACCTTTAACATGGTCACAGCATCATAATGGATTACAAAATCATTGTTTTGAAGACTTTTTGTCAGTATTGTTCCTCTCTTGAAAGCTGGGGAGTATGCAGACTTTGAATGTATCAATCCTGCCTAATTTAAGATTGTTCTAATGATGAAAGTGATTGGTGTCCGTCATTTTTAATTGTTACCCTCAACGGTTAACGGCTGCACATGATGCCTCGTGACTAGTTAAACAGAAGATTTGTTTAACCTCTATGAACACCACGTTTTAAGTTCAATATCCTTTTTTTTTGTATTCATTGTATACTGAACAAAAATATAAATGCAACATGTAAAGTGTTGGTCCCATGTTTCATGAGCTTAAATAAAAGATCCCAGAAATGTTCCATACGCACAAATGTGTTTCCATCCCTGTTAGTGGGCATTTCTCCATTGCCAAAGATATGGCACACCTGTCAGGTGGATGTATTAACAATAAGCTGTTTAAACAGCATGATCATTACACAGGTGCACCTTGTGCTGGTGATAATAAAAGACTACTCTAAAATGTGCAGTTTGGTCACACAACACAATGCCACAGATTTCTCAAGTTGAGGGAGCGTGCAATTGGCATGCTGACTCCAGGGATGTCAACCAGAGCTGTTGCCAGAGAATGTAATGTTCATGTCTCTACCATAAGCCGCCTCCAACGTCATTTTAGAGCATTTGGCAGTATGTTTGTCTGTAATAAAGCCCTTTTGTGGGGGAAAAACTGTCTCCCCAGTGGGCGGGACTATGCCCTCCCAGGCCCGCCCATGGCTGCGCACCTGCCCAGTTGTGAAATCCATAGATTGGGGCCTAATTCATTTATTTCAATTGACTGATTTGAAACTGTAACGCAGTAAAATCTATGAAATTGTTGCATGTTGCGTTTATATTATAGTTCAGTACATACAGTATATGGGGGCCTGTAGTAGTAATCTCTAACCTTAACACAATGCAATGTTTCTAGTCAGTTCAGAAATGTATTTAAGACAAATTAATTGCAAATTGTATCTTTTGATTTGTTCCCTGATGAGAAGTAGCTGGGATACTTTTACAATCCATTGGCTAAAAAGGCATTGTTTGTCTCGTCTGTCACCATTTTGTGTTTTTAAATGTATTTCTTTATTTGTGTTCAAATGTATCTCTACGCTTCCATGTATTTATTATTTCTGGTTTAGTTTGTCTTCAAAAAATTACAATCATTGTGTTTTTTTAGAATTTGTTTTAGATCTCATGAATTTTCAGTCGATGACGTGGCACGCAATCCTTGGTTGATGCATACAACGTCTGAGCAGTGGAACACGACCCATGTGTTGAAAAGCCCACCATGTTATTTACAATCCAAAATGGCTGCCGTGCATCACCCAGGTGGATGCTACATATTGGCAATTATGAGTGTTTTAAGACCTCAGTGAAAAGTGCTTAATGAATGCAATAAATAACATTGCTGTTAGTTTGCATTGTGACACTACACCACCGCTTTTACAGGCTACAGGCAACCACATTTTACAGTTTCATAGTTAAAAAGAAGCAAATAAAGAAATAGTAGTAACTGGCCTTTTCATTCCTAATGTCTTTGTCCCATCTGGCTCTATCCTGGTTGTGCTCCTAACAGAGTGTGGCTTAGCATCAGCTTGTCAAGTACACCGATCATTTAATTGCTCTGATATGCCTCACTGTAAATTACTTTTGTTCATTTTGGCTTTGCAAAGCCTCCATCTAGTCACTTTTGAGGACACATTTTGTGTTTTATTGTAAACCAGAGGCTCAAGATAGTGTTCAATATTGTTTTGTTATCCTACATTTTGATTTAGCCTCGAGTGTCACTTTAGACTAAATGGAAGTCCTTGTACCAACGGAAATTAATTTAGCCATTCTCGATTTATTTGCTTTGCCTGTCCTCCGATGTCCTTGTAAGTTGGAGTGAGGTGATGAGTTCTAGGACAGGGGGGTCATACTCAAACTCAAACATGAGGCATGTGAGTGCCATTGTCCTTACTCCATATGAACAGGGGAAACTGGGCCAATACATTCATTTCAGAGGTAGTCGGATCAATGAGACAGATCGCAAAACAAGCCTCTGGAGAGTCTCTTTTCTTTCCCTTGAGAGGGGCCCATTCAGACCGGTCTGTTCGCCACAGAGCACCCCTTTGGGGGGCTTGGTGTACCCCTCCAGAACCCCATCTCACAGCAAGAATGACAGAATATTCTGGAGAGGTGTCCCTTTAATCACTAGGGGTCTGAGGGAAAATAGGAATTCAACCATTGTGTTATTGGGACTGGGAGAAGTAGCAATAAAGAGGAGACACTCCATGAGTTACCTGACCTTGTAGAATGAATGGCCCAAAATAGGACACTTCAGTTCTCCTGGACACCTCTGACCTGTTTTTATAAGAAAAGGAAAAACGTGGACTGCTTTGGTATTATTTTCACAAGTATGCAGTGGTGGGTATTCATGGATACCAAGAGAAGCTATGTTTCCCCCAAAAATGTATCAATAATAATAATAAAATAATGTATCTTTCGTCTCTGTGTTTCATAATTTTCCTTCAATTTGCAAGAGGATGAATGTATCTCACAGTCTCTCTATGTGTAGTCCATCTATCTGATGCTGTCTGGTCCAAACGAGTATGACGTTGCCGCCTGTAGCATTGAAGGCAAGGGAAGTCATCGAGCATCTGGCCTCCCTTGACAAAAAAAGTATACAAAATTAGCCAATCAGCGTTGAGCTAAACTGAGCGAATGTGAATGTGAAAGCTACTGGCACACCAAAAAAAAAAGTTATGGAGGGAAGCAAGCTTGGATTTGGCCGTCACTCCTATGAAATCCCATTGAGAGCATGCATTCAATAAAATCCTGTAGGGCGGCGAACAATTGGCCCAGCGCCGTTCGAGTTTGGCCGGTGAAGGCCGCTGTAAATAGTATTTTGTTCTTAACTGACTTGCCTAGTTAAATAAAGGTTACATTTATTTTATTTTTTTATAAATACGGCATTGACAGAAAAACTTGAATTGTTGCATCTCGTTGTGTTGTTGTCTGAGAGGATGGAAGTTCAATATGTAGCTAGATGTAGAAGGCTAATGTAGGACAACAAAAAATAAAAGTGTGTACTGTATGACAGCGTGATATACCGTTTCTCTACAGGTAGGGTGAGTCAACATGTTTTTCTACTAGCATGAACAGTCACACACACACACCGAAATCAGAACCAAGGACAGCCACGTCCTTTTCAGCTTACGTTGATTTGACTAAATTGTTTTTGACATTTTTTAGTTGTGACTGTATTAGACTAAGCAGAGGTGATTTGATGATGTTGCAGTTGAAATGGTAATGGAATAGTGGAGGCAGCTCCTGTTTTCTTTGCGATTTGCAGTATCTCTCTGTGGTTCTAAATCAATAGTTGTTTAGTGGTCATGCTGTAGGTCACGTAAATGTCTGTTACTGTACATGCAATATGCTTTGTGGACTTCACTGGACAGAGGTTGCTATACGGTTTTGTGTGGTTGAATGTATGTCTCTGCCTTTAGGCCTATATATCACGATCGCAAGGCATATGAACTAACAGGTTATAGTGCAATTATCAAAACACAGGTTGTAATATGGCTTTTTGGGGTGGGTGGGGCGCTTTGCTTCCCAAGTGATTTTACCCACGCACTGCTACTGCAAGTATGTGGTACATTTTAACAACTCTTAGTACAAAACTCCAAACTGGTCACACTTGTAACCAGGGGCGGACTGAAACAATAATTCAGGCAGGGAATTTGACTCCATCCCAGGCCACCCTGTTCACGCAGACCACCAGACCGCTAATTTTGTAGGCTAACCCTATTTGTTGATGTAACGGGTACCAAACTAGTTATACATTTGGCCACTATGTTCATCTGGGAAGAAAGTTATCCACATTACAAAATACAAACATGTGGGACTGACCAACAAGTAGCCTATCTGAACAAGGTATGCTATGGCTATGGCTGCACCCTCAAAAACTCACTAGGAATACACCAATCATAGCACATACAAATGTACAAGGCTAGACACACAAAACAATTAGCCTACACTTTTTAAAAAGAGATTGAGATATAGAGTTAGCTCAAATGTACAAAATCTTTTAGATTACAATGTTCCCTCACTGTTGTCCATAAAGAAAACAGCATCTATACAAAAATAAACACATCTATACACAGAGTCAATGAAATTGAACATTGGCTGAATAACTGCAATTATAATACGAAAGTCCAAAAAACATTCCTCTGTACAAAAGCTTTAACTCGCAGCAAATGTTCTTTCACCCTTGTCAGCCTGTTAAGGAAGAGTCATAGCATAGCTACTTCAGAGTAACCAGTAAGCAATTACCACTAGTAAACCAGTAGGCAGCGCAGTAACTCTCCTCTCTGCCATCTTGTCAATTATGTCATCTTTGTCAAGTCCCATAAGAATCTCCTTCTCTGTTGCCATCAAAAGGAACACTTCAAGGTTCTCAACGAATTTCAGGGTGGAGAAGGTCCTCTCACAAGCCACCTGAGTGATGTATAGGTTGAGGAGGAACTTGTAGCCCAAACAAATGATGTGATATTTTACCTTTTATTTTACTAGGCAAGTCAGTTAAGAACAAATTCTTATTTTCAATGACGGCCTAGGAACAGTGGGTTAACTGCCTTGTTTAGGGGCAGAATGACAGATTTTTACCTTGTCAGATCAGGGATTCAATCCAGCAACCTTTCGGTTACGGGCCCAACACTCTAACCACTGGGCTACCTGCCGCCCAATGCATCCGTGAGCAGATTGTACTGAGACAGGAGAAGAGAGCAGCATATCGGGCAGTTTTTACATGTGGAACAACTTCTGCTCACCAACTCCACTTTCATCAGGATCCTCAAAGCCTTCCCCTGATTCATCAATGGCGGCGGCCCTGGTGTTGTACTCCTCCAATGCTGACTGTTTCAGTCTTTCCCACTGTTGTGCAAGGCTGATAAGTTCAGCCTGCAATACCTCAACAGTGGCATGTTCATCAAATTCCAGTAAGCATTTGCTGAGCTCCTTTATGGCTGTCTTTGGAAGGCCCTCATGATCGAAATGATAGTTGATCTTTTCAGATTGGGGTGAACTAATCTGTCAGCCTCTGCCATGTTAAAGCCTCTGTTTATCACATGGTCAACGACGATAGCCTGGACTTCATTAGACACAACAGTTCCCTGCCGTCTGCCTGCCGTCTGCCTCCCTCTCTCTGATATCCACATTTTTGACGGGGCCCATGCCCACCTCTTTGACCTCTTTGATGGGGCCCATGCCCACCTCTCTGACGGGCCTCTTGTCCACGAGCTCTTTGATTTCTTCCTCTCCCTTGCTGTCTATCCTAAAATAAAATGTCTGTAGTTCTCAAAATCCGTATATAGTAGACAAATCAGTTTAAAATCTATAGGTTTACCAACCGGTTAAGTGATTAACCATTAAGCGCAGTAAGATTAAGTGATGTTCAAATGTATTTAAACAAATGAGAAGAGAATCATATGAAAAGTATTGTTAGCATTGCATTGTGAAAGGCAATTACATTATATGAAAGGTATTTCTAGATAAAACACTGATTAGGTTTGGTAAAAATGTCACTTTGTGATTTTGTGTATTGTACTTAGTCAATAGAACATGTGGTGAAAGAACAGCCTCTTTAATGATCTGTTTTGAGTTGTGAAATTTTGCCACATACTTGTGGAAAGAAATGTAAATCCTATGCAACATTCAATTAATATTATTATGTAACTAAATATTATTAAGTAACTGGTTCCACAGCCTTTTTAGATGAATTAAAAAAAGGTCACAAAACTTTGCTCCAATATGAGAAAACGTTGGCAAAAGAAATGTCAACTTAAAATGATGTGTTTGCTCAATTTGTCTAATATGTTAATTCAACTACAAATTATTATTTGGGCATTTTACCAACAAAAAAAAGTATAAGGAACTAGTAATGCACACACACACAGTGCTTTTAACATACGTTTTCAACTCTTTGGCACACTAACATACATGATTACATTGTGCACATTTCAACAACTCCACACCGGGGATTTGAACTCGCAACCTCTCGATTCACAGCATTCCAACCTTCCTGCTATGCCACCATTTGTCGTTCCTTCATCGTCAGTGTCAGAACATGTCAGAAGTTTTGGACTTGGTTTATGAAATCTCCAGTCCAGACCCCTCCCCTACCGCCAGAAGTCACCTGAAATAGAAATTGTTGTTATGCTATTTTCAGTCATGTGACAAGGCTTGTCTGATTAACGTTACAGTTTGTGTGTGTGTGTGTGCGCGCGCGCGGAATCAGTCAAGTAATATAATGATAAATCATAATAGTTTATAAAACACAACTACAGTAAATGTGATTTTAAATTAAAACACAATAGCTTTTCGATTTGGTAGTTTACCCTTCTGTCGGAAATATTATAAAGATAATTGAAGTACAATAGGACAAATATAGGGCTTTCATGAGACTTTTACACTGAAACGGAACAAACCGGAAATCAGAAAGACATTGAATTGTTACACCATGTAGGAAAACAACATCGAAGTCAATGTCAATCAATTAATCAATTTAAATAGATTATTGTTTTATTTGTTTGTGCATTTATATTTGATCATTTCTAGGGATCGCCTCACTGTGGGGAATGAACAGGGTTGACTTCCCCCTAGTGGTCTTTGGACATAACTGCACTGTGAGCCTGAGCATCAGCAGCAGAATCCCTCCAGACTGTCCAATGAGAAAGCAGCTTATTAAAGTGTTCATATCCAACGGGAACCAGGTGAAGAAAGCAAATAAATAAAAAATGTCAGTCTAAGAATAAGATCAAGGTTTCTCCTTGGCAATGGTACGGCACTTCTATTTCTTTCATGTTCCAATCATGATATAATAACAAGAATGTATGGAATACCCAGAAATTCTACTCTTTAAGGATGGACAATGAGGGTGTATTTGTCATGAGATATTAGTGTCCCACATGGAACAGCAGCATGATTGACAGATTATTATTGTGATCACGGGAATAGTGCTCATCCATAGGCCTATTGTGTGCTATCATTCATTACATTGCAGTGCATCGAAGAGAGTGAGGGGAAAAAAGTCTACCCAATGAGTAATCTGTCCTAACTCAATTACATATCGGTCCCTGGATTGCGTTTTGGCTTGATAGGATTTAGACTCTGTGAAAGATTGATATAGTGTGTAACACCAATACTTGAACATCCAGAACCCTGGGCCTTTGTGCATTCCCTTCTCCACACACACACACACACACACACACACACACACACACACACACACACACACACACACACACACACACACACACACACACACACACACACACACACACACACACACACACACACACACACACACACACACGCAGCCGATGCCTGCGTAATTGTGCTACAGGGTATGTTTCCTGCATGCCTCAATTCTAATAAGAGTTAATTTGCAGCACTGTATTTCATTAAGGCTGACAATGAACAATACATTCCTGGATTGCTACATCACCAGTCCTTTCACACAGTTCCTGAAAATCAACCTAGGTTCCTCATGAAGGCAATTTAACACTGCACTATAAACGTTCAGGAAATATAATTTCAATTCTGATTAGAGTGAGAACAGTAAAATCTCATCACATAGAGGATAGTAAACACACATCAACTCTCATGTTTCGTTATGAAGTTATTCATCTGGGAACTGATGCTGTACAAACACAGAAGTCTTATGTGCCCATACTTATGGCTCTATTCAATCAGATCTGCTTTAGCCAACATCCGCATAGCGGTTGTTTTGGCGGTGTCTGAGGTGGAACTGCATTAGAGCTGTCAAAAGCACAAGCGGTTCCTGGCATTATACCTAAAGCGTATAATAAGAGTCGCAAAAAGAGAAATCCAATGCAGCCTTGTTTACAAGTTGGAACACTGGGATGTGAGATGTAATCTACACCTCGATTAGGCTGCTGGAAATCCTCGTTATTTAGTTTAAGGATTTTAAATTTGAACGTCATTATTTCTATATAGGCTACACTTTCTCGTTCTGAACTTCTAATGCGGGGGAGACGTGTGTGGCTTCATGACAATCATCCCAAGAGGAGCTGCTCAACTCCAATACATTTCCACCTCCTGCACCGCCAAAACATCAGCTATGTGGGTGTCGGCTATCGCCAGTTAACGCTTGATCTGATTGTTAGAGCGTTGGCCGGCGGCCTGGGAGCAGCTCAGGTCATTAGGGCCATTCAGAGGAGTCAATGGAAGTTCCCAGGGGAGACTGTGGAGACTGGCCAGGCCAGCGGACAGACACTGGGATTCCTGCACTGGACAGGCTGATCCTCTGCTATAGCACGGAGCTGGCTGATGCATGCAGAACCAAACCACTCAGGACAGGCTCTAGCATTTTGGGGGCCCTAAACGAGATTTGGTTGGGGGGCCACCCACCAAGCAAGCAAAATGTATGTTTTAAAGTTATTTTCCAATTCTACACATTTTGCCATGGGGCGGTGAGAAAATGTTGCAATTTTATAACACATTTGATGCAAATCTTAACATTTTGCCATGGGGCAGAGATACATTCTTACTGTTTTAAAGCACTTTTCCTGCAATTCTACCCATTCTGCCATGGAGTGAAGAGAAATTTTAGCAGATTTAAAGCTAATTTCCTACAATTCTACACATTTTGCCATTACGTATTCCATGTTAATGATATCTGAGTGAGAGTGACTAACAAAATCAATAGGGGCACCTTGGAGGTCAGGGCCCCTGGGCTGGGCATGTGCCCTGCATGCCCGGTCGGTATTTGGCCATGATTACTACAACTTTAGATAACTAGCTAGACTAACTTACCAATCTATAAATTGTTAGCTGACATGGCTAATTGAGTGACTGTCAGTGACTGGCAGTCAACTGCTGACGCACAACCGCTCATGTTGCTCATGCCTGGAGCTGGCCCTGAAACCACTGTTGTGGGTCTGCTGTTGACCGTGTGTGTGTGTGTGTGTGTGTGTGTGTGTTTGTGTTTCAAATCATATCTGCAGTGTTTCTTTACAGCCAGTTTCATACATGTACACACTCAGGAGAGTCACAAACAAACGACAGACTGATACCCACCTACACAGAAAAGCATAGACTGATACCCACCTACACAGAAAAGCATAGACTGATACCCACCTACACAGAAAAGCGTAGACTGATACCCACCTACACAGAAATGGAAAAGCATTGCTTTATCCACCACACTTTAACCATGAATATGAAAAATCAAAGCAAGGTACCTTTGAAAAGAAGATTGATCAGTGTACTTTGATCAGTAGCAACTTTGAATCTTATGAAAGAATAAGAATTATATAACTTTTAGCACATTAGGGGAAGAATATGTCCCACAAAAAATTATTTGTTCCCCTTTTACCAGTAGGCTATTATCTGTTTAAGGCTAATGTGTATTAAGTCTAAAAAGCAACTATCACTCATCTTCCATAATGCTTGGCTGTAAATTACAGCATTATCTCTGTAGACATGGATGAAGAGAGAGATGGAAATAAAGAGAGAGAAGGATATAAAAAATAAGAAAAAGAAAAAAACCTCTGGGAAAGATTAGTCCTGGCCCTTTCCAGTAGATCCTGTCTTCTCTCTCCACCCCAATCCATCAGAAATCCTGTCTGAGGTTTATGTGTGGCCAGAGCCCTGGACTGGGGATGCTGGGTGAAGGGATGGAGGGCTGAGGGTTGTGGGAGTGGAGAGGGGGGCTGTAGGCGAGGCTTGCCTGGCTGCATGAACGGTTGCTAGGGTACGTGGGCTAGAGGCATCCTCTATCGTCTGGTATCCCAGGGAGCAACAGGAGCACCGGCCCCCAGTCACCTGTGGAGGTGAAAAGCGCTGTCACCAAGATAAAAGGGGACTTCCCCTCACTCTGATCTGTGAGAGAAATGTGAGAGAGAGAGAGAGATAACTTCTGTGAGTGTAATGTTTACTGTTAATTTTTATTGTTTATTTCACTTTTGCTTATTATCTACTTCACTTGCTTTGGCAATGTTAACATATGTTTCCCATCCCAAGCCCTAAAACTGAATTGAATTGAGAGAGAGAGAGAGAGAGAGAGAGAGCGAGAGAAAGAGAAAGAGAGGTAGAGTGTAAAATCACTCACTATTTCACGTCAATACGTCTAAATTAAAATCATTATTATAGATTGGGTGTGTAAAAAGGGATGTGCGTTCATTGTTCGGGGACACATCCCATACTCAAACAAACCCCTCCCCATCCCCCATCACTGCCCCCCCCAAACCCCGTGCCACCACCCACCCGTCGTCTTGCTCTGCGTAACCTAGCAACTATTTAATTAAAATAGCATCAGCAAGGATAGGGCTTTTTTGTTCTTCCTAGCCCAGGACTTCCTCCAATCGCAGGGCTTTCCTCCAATCTCAGGGCTTTTCAGCACAACGTGAATCAAAACCGCGACACGTCTGCGACTGTATAATACCCTTCATATTCCCTGCCTCCTTTGGCATTCTAACATGGCCGCAGTTTGTCTTCTTCCACCGTCTCTCTGTACTTGCGTCATTGACAGGCCTATCTGATAGAATACAGATGATGTCATACCCACACCAACAGCCTATCAGTGGTGTATGAGGCTTTAACGGTAGACAGATTCAATGTGTGTAGGACATTGAGCCACAAAGAACTACAAACAAGGCCTTCACCCCTCGTACCTTTACTTGAGTCTATCAAGAAAAATGATACGCCTACCTCTCCTCTTTTACCTCTCTCTCTCTCTCTCTCTCTCTCTCTCTCTCATGCCAAATCACTGTGCTGTCTTACTCAACCCTCCCCCACCCCCCCAAAAAAACTGCCTTTCACCACCTTCTACAAGTGTACCAGGCTCGAGCAAGGCAAAGCAGTTAGGAGAAACGTAAAGCAGGTCCTCACATCGGCGTTCAACACCCGTGATGTCATTCAAACCGCATCCACCACTTCTATTAAGAGAAATAAAACAATGGCGCAAAATGTTGTTCAGGGCTGCCAGCGTGAACATCTCCATCTTCTTTTCCTGTCTTCTCTACACACCTATATTGTCTACAGATATAATGGAGACGCCTATGCATTCAATAGTGATGTAATAAGAGCCCAGGCTTTCCCTCTGAAAGTTTTTTATTTATTTTATTTTATTTAACTAGGCAAGTCAGTTAAGAACAAATTCTTATTTACAATGACAGACTACCAAAAGGCAAAAGGCGTGGACAGGGGCTGCAATTAAAAATATAAATAAATTAAATTAAAATATAGGACAAAACACATATCACGACAAGAGAGACAACACTACATAAAGAGAGACCTAAGACAACAACATAGCATGGCAGCAACACAACATGGTACTGTAGCAGCACAAAACAGGGTACAAACATTATTGGGCACAGACAACAGCACAAAGGGCAAGAAGGTAGAGACAACAATACATCACTCAAAGCAGCCACAACAGTCAGTAAGTGTCCATGATTGAGTCTTTGAATGAAGAGATTGAGATAAAACTGTCCAGGTTGAGTGATTTTTGCTGCTCGTTCCAGTCGCTAGCTGCAGTGAACTGAAAAGATGTACTGTATTGTAAGTGTGCTTTTGTAGGATTTCCACCATTTTCTTCCACGTGCTTGAGAGGAACATACCGTGTGATTACTAGAGTGTAGGGAAAGTCATGGTAAATGGCTCTAATGATGCTCTCTCCAAATGGGTACATTATGGGGTTGACCTGCTCTCCAGGTTCACGCCTACCTTCCACCTTCTCCACAGTCTAATCTTCCCTCTTACTGTGTTTCCACTTTCACTTCCTCCCACACTCACCCCGTTTCCATTTTTACCTCAAAACCTATACAGACATTTTGATTCAAACCCAGACACTTCAGGCCAATAAAAAAACAGAGGGAGTTTCAGAATTGTAAAGGATGAAGCGACATGAGGTTATATCTAGTATTCTCTTTGGAAAAAAATAAAATAAAAAATAAACTAATTCAGAGGTTAAGTCCATGCAAGGACATGCAAGGTCTATTTAGTGTGATATTGCTGAGAGCTGGTATCAATGGATGAAAATCCTCTTAAAGTGAAGCATATTCAAATCACCAGTCATGGCTCTCACTTGTGTATGACGGCTATACTGCTTGTCAATGGTTGCTTGTATAATTGTACAGTAAGGACAATGGACAAGCTTTGGAATTGTGCAAAGATTTTTTTTTACTCCTGATTACTGTTGTCATTCTCACTCTCTCTGATTCACACACGCAATCACACACTCACACACACACGCAATCACACACACACACACACACACGCAATCACACACACACACACACACACGCAATCACACACACACACACACACACACACACACACGAAATCACACACACACACACACACACACACACACACACACACACACACACACACACACACACACACACACACAATCACACACAATCACACACACACACACGCAATCACACACACACACACACACACACACACACACACACGCAATCACACACACACACGCAATCACACACACACACACACACACACACACGCAATCACACACACACACACACACGCAATCGCACACACAAGCAATCACACACACACAATCACACACAATCACACACACACAAACACACACACACACACACACACACACACAATCACACAATCACGCACAAACAAACACACAAGTGAGCGCAGACAAAAACAATCACACATACACACACACAACCATTAATTATGCAACAATACACACACACATAGAAAATAACATTTGAATTCTTCCCTCAGAACATAATATTACATTTAGGCTTTTAATTGATTTGAGAATAGATTATTATTTGTCATTAGAATTGACACACCAGGATACTATTGCTATTTTGACACAGAATACAAATACATCATTTAATTTATTAAAAAAACACATTATATTACACAACATCAAGGCAAATATCATGTGAAATGTTTCTTCCATTTATCTTTTGTTGTGTCACAGTGTAATTAATTATAGTTGGCCATGATGATGTAACATCAATGGAAATTCTTGCATGTGATTTAATGCAAAAAATGTGAGTCGGAAAAATGGCAAAATAAATGTTTATACATTTGTTTCTTGTTTTGACTGTTTGGTGTTTATATTTATTATTAAATATTTAATATATATTGAGGATTTGTGTCTTATTTTCCCCCAAATACTAATAATTATTGAACATTGATGATTAATATTTGTGTGTGATTTGAGTGTTTTTCAGCTTCTAAGGCAAATGCACAGTACTCACTGTATTTCATACATGTATAGACATATGTATATGCTACACGCCTCTCTGGTTTGTATCATTGTATCATCATGGCCACAATGCATTTAATCATCGGCTATATATGTTAATCCTTCACCAGTTTACACTATGTTCACAAAACCATTTGGCATAATGGCACATGATTTTGGCAGGAAAGAGGGAGATCGGAGAACCCTTAACATTGTATAATGTCACGTTACAGGGGAGAATACAGGAGGAAGAGCAATAACAAAATGTCTTTGTGTCATCCAAAACAGACAGCTGTGATGGGTTATGCTATTTTATACTTATATTTTGTATTTTTAGGAATACAGGGGACACTGACTTCCCCTTAAGGTACATGGACAACATGTAGGTGCAAAAAGCTGCCCCTAGCCTGTATGATCATGGACACAACTACATGTGCAATACTAAGACCATTTAAGGCTATGGGAAAATGTATGTGTGGTATCTCTGATGTTTGCCTGTATATTGAACGTTTGAATGGTGAATAAAACATTTACATAAAACATTATTGGATATAAAATATTGGATATAAGAATGGAGAAGGGGTGGATATTTAGGTGCTGTTATAACTAGAAGCAGAGTTTAGTTCATTCTTCGGAGAGCTCAACCAGATATATATTTTTTTACGGTATGTTTGTTCAGTCTAAATTCATGACACAATTAGCAAAAGACAGTTTTCTAAATAGATTGCAACAGTTTCCATATATGGATTGCAAAAGATTAAGAGAATTTGTTAGCACAGAACATCAGTGCACTGGGTAATTCTCTGTGAGAGACATTAATTTTGATGTGGCAGAGCTTAAACTTTTATAAATCATTTCCATTTATCAAAAGCAGCAATTTCACATTTCAAACAAAATGTTCCATGACAGACCAAAGCATTTAGTCAAATTTAGTTCAGGTAATTCTACAGATATTTGAGCAACTTTATGGACACTATTTCCACTTATTTGATAGCCATGATAATGAGATCTATGTATTTTTTTTTTACAACAATAATCCCTGTGAATGCTAGTGACATAGATAAAGATCTGTCCACTCATGTATTTGTGGAGTGGGCATTTATAGACGACACAGAGGTATGTAGGAAAATAATTGGGCAGTTTGGAAGGTCGCGCCCCCTCATTGGCCCTCTCTTTACTCTGACACACAGGCAACAATGCTGTCCCTCCACTCCACAAACCTGACACAACTGGATCAGACAATGGTGTGGCCTACGGACCAAATGCTGCGCTTTGCAGCCAGAGATGTGTCCTCCGCCCAAAGGTCAGTGG
Organism: Thymallus thymallus; assembly: GCA_023634145.1. NCBI lineage: Eukaryota > Metazoa > Chordata > Actinopteri > Salmoniformes > Salmonidae > Thymallus > Thymallus thymallus. The sequence goes on from CM042401.1 coordinate 29,389,269, forward strand.
TAACAGGGAGAAGTCAGACCAGGTCGTCTGGGGTGAGGCCTAGCTCAGAGCTCCGGGGGGAATCTTTCAGAGACCCAGACGTAACAGCCTGGAGAGGAGAGAAAAGTAAAGGAGAGGAGAGATCGTCAAAGGTTCTGTTTTTGGTGGCAGGTTGTGTCTCGGCTTGTCAAAAATTACACAAACAACTGTCACATCAGACAAGAACATTGGTGTATCACCCCATCTCATCCCACTCAGCCCCATGCTTCAAAACCCTGCCACCACCCGCACACACGCACACATTCATATCCATCATTAAAATGCATAACCCCTCACACCCGTGCCACATACATTAATTAGCACTCTGGTAACAAGCAGGCTCCCTTTACTCAAACCCCAAGCCCCTTACCATTACCATGACAGTGGCTAGCAGCGGCTGCTGGCTCACAGGCTGCAGTGCTTTCTCCTCAGGGCCCCTGATTAAAAGGAGAACCCCTCTGACATAAACCTTTCGACTCCTTTCATCATCTCGCCCCCTCAGATGATCCCTTGACCGGATGTTACTGGATATTGGCAAGAACTGGAACACACTGTCGTACACGTTGATCCAGAGCATCCCAAACATGCTTAATGGGTGACGTCTGGTGAGTATGCAGGCCATGGAAGAACTGGGACATTTTCAGCTTCCAGGAATTGTGTACAGGTCCATACGACATGGGGCCGTGCATTATCCTGTTGAAACATGAGGTGGTGGCGGCAGATGAATGGCAGAACATTGGGCCTCAGGATCTCGTTACAGTATCTCTGTGCATTCAAATTGCCATCAATAAAATGCAATTTTGTTTGTTGTCCGTAGCTTATGGCTGCCCATACCATAACCCAACCGCCACCACGGGGCACTCTGTTCACAACAGAAAACCGCTCGCCCACACGACGCCAGTACAATTGAAACCGGGTTTCATCTGTGAAGAGCACACTTCTCCAGTGGCCATCGAAAGTGAACATTTGCCCACTGAAGTCGGTAACGACAAGCACGCAAATGAGCTTCCCAGAGACGGTTTCTGACAGTTTGTGCAGAAATTCTTTGGTTGTGCAAACCCAGAGTTTCATCAGCTATCCGGGAGGCTGGTCTTAGACAGTCCCGCAGGCGAAGAAGCTGGATGTGAAGGTCCTGGGCTGGCGTGATTACACGTGGTCTGCGTTTGTGAAGCCGGTTGTACGTACTGTCATATTCTCTAAAATGACATTGGAGGTCGGCTTATGGTAAGAGAAAATAATGTAACATTTTCTGTCAACAGTGGCCTTTTATTGTCCCCAGCACAAGGTACACCTGCGTGTGTGGGATGTGGGGGGGGTATACTAAGCTATATGGAATTGTTTTAAGAAGTTCATACCAAGGATCATTTAGCTATTTGATTTAGAATGTGAAAATGTGTACATGTATTTAACCCCTTATTTTTGGCACTAAACAGTCTAAGCCCTGACTTAGCTGGGGGGGGGGTCTGGACAGCTGTATCTGACCCAGATTCCATCTTTAGGCTCTGCCCAACAGGGGCTCCCCGTCCAGAGCAGATTTCAAGGAAAAACGTCTCATTAGCTGATGCCGTTGAAAGACGGGGCACTGCATTTCAAATTCAGTTACACATTCCCTTTGAATGGAGGGTAAAGGAGAAACGCAGGAGAGAAAGAGAGGTGGGAAAGAGAGAGATGGACTCGACACCGAGAGAGACAGAGAGTCTTCTGAGACTACAGTAACTTCATGCCATCATTGTCACCTTGGGCAGGAGACATATTCTAAAGGGGTTTTTGTAAGGAGCTCCTGGACAATAAAGCTTTTGAGAGATGAAAATGTGGTTGGCTTCCCATGCCACATAGTATTTCTACTTTTACATTGAAAGGTCTGAGCATAGTGAGAAAATTGTAACATGAGGTGAATGTTATGGACTGAGTGTATTAAATCCACTATAAATTTAAGCAATTGTCTGTCAATGGCGTTAATTGTGTGTGAATTGTAAGGGTGACATTTTCAGCTAAACGTTCGATCATTGTCTCTTACTCAAAGAGCAAAGCAGAAGACTATGAACAAAACAGTTATTGGTCTGACAGTGTAATACTCTCTCCTTGTTTTATTCACCCTTCCAGTACAGAGCACTGTGAAGCAGAGAAGCAGCAGATCAATGACTCATCGATCAATGTACGAGGACTGTGTCTGTGACACGTTACTGCTCTCTAGCACCATCACAGCCATACACCTCTCTGCCCTGTTTTCACAAGCAGGAAGGTGGAATTGCCTTTACCCAGTCAACCTACCCCCCCAGCTCCTACAGAGCACTCTGCTCAGACATACTTGATACTAGCTCAGTTTCATAGTGGCACCATAGCTCTGAGCTGAGTGGGGTTCGCTTTGGAACAACCTCCAGTCTATGGGCGGGTGGGTAGGTTTGGACCCGTTCCGGTTCATAATTGTCTTTAAGACTGCTGGTCTGAAACTCTCCAGCACATCTCCTAGGCATGATCAGTGGCATGGTAGCCATGGCAGTCCTTTACCTCTGTCTCTACCTCTCTCTAATGATGTGGACGACTGTGCTGGAATACAGCAGGGGAGAACTGGGTCTCTCCTAACGAGGACTTTCTCAGAGAGAGGGCGGTCAGAGGTGGGAGGGCCAGGGAGGTCAAACAACACCACAGCAAGAGAGACGTTCCTCATTCCAGCCCTCCAAATGAGCTAATAACTGTGATTAGCTGATGCTACAGAAAGCACTGAGGAGAGGCAGTATTGGAGGCCTGCTGGTTCCATGGTGAATGTCCTACATCAATCAATGGACTATTTCCGATGTCAGTGTATATAACTACTTAATCCACTCTGTAACCAAGTGACAATCATGTTTGTCTATGGAGATTGCATGGCTGTGTGCTCGATTTTATACACCTGTCAGCAACAAGTGTGGCTGGAATAGCCGAATCCACTCATTTGAAGGGGTGTCCACGTACCATGTAGTGCATGTTTTAGTGACTATACGCTTAATCCATTCTGTAACCAAGTGCCAATCATGTTGAGGGCATACATAAAGTAGATGATTGGATTCTCCAGAGAAAAAGTTCTCTTTACCCTAGACATTGATGTGCATCTGTAGAAGTGTGCATACTCAAACCTAATGGCAGTCATAGCCTATTTTCTCCCCTTAAGCGACCTCTCGTTGCTGCCAATTGAAAGCTACCTCATGGACACTCTCTACATAAAGTTTGACACAGATGAAAGCTAATAGATTGTAGTATGTAGGAACTGTCGAAGATGTTGGAGGCAGCAGTGCGGGCGGGCAAGTGTTTGTGCCCTACGGCACACTGTAAGGGCTAAAAGGTTCCCCCACATCTGCCAAGACACCGGGAGGCAGATACAGGATTAGTATCCCGTGCTCTTGCCGTAGGCAGTCGCTACCAGAGGTGCACAGCTGCTCTCACACACACACACACACACACACACACACACACACACACAAATTAGCAGGGAAAACCCCCACAGAATTCATTGAGTCTTTCCTCTGTCAGGTTTGGACTGAGCTTGTCAGCCGATTGCTGTTGGTGATTCTGGGAGAATATGTTGAAGCTGTGTGGGGTAATAATTTATTCCAGGTACTAATGATTTAGATATATTATGATATAGGCCTACTTTACCTTATGATTTAAAGGTATTGATATATAGGCCTATGTCATTATACATACTGTATGTATGTACTGTAGTTGTTTATATGGTTCAGGAAAAACAACTGAGTGAGCTCCTCCTATCCAACCCCCAAAAAATAAAAAATAAATATATATATATATATATATATATATATATATATATATATATATATATATATATATGAGGACTTTCTCAAACTAGACACTCTAATGTACTATTCATTTAGCAAATAATTGAATGTATGTTTTCATGGAAAACAGGCCTGCTGCAGTGTCCTTGGTGTTATGCAGTAAGACCCAGGTGGGCTCCCAGCTGAAAAAAAACACAGATACACATGCAGAAGGACCTTCTTTACTACAGTCAGCCTTACAATGAGCTCACAAAGGTCACGTCAGTGCACTACAGATGTAGGATCTTAATTTGATCACCCTGTTGATTTTCCCTTACAAAAAATGCATCAACCCCTACACAAATGTAATTTAATTATAATTCACATAATAATTCACATGTCCTGTTGCTGCAGGACTCCTGCTGTAGGAGACTGGCTCAAAAAACATCTGCAGTTTTCAGGTGGCCCTGTAATGAAATTCCCTCACTGGGCAATATATCCGGTTATGACATTGTTATGGTAGAGTAGGAGTTAAGACTCGAAGAGGGACCTAAACTGATTGACCTTACAATTTACAGTATAGGGCATGTTTTTACTGTGAATGCATTTCAAGTCTTAATTGTACATAACTTTTACCCTGTGTATGCCTTGCTTTGCACCTTATGATGTGTCATCACTGTTAATCAAAGAGTAATATATAAAAAAAGAGAACAGGAACCTCTCTCTCTCTCTCTCTCTCTCTCTCTCGTTCTGCCCATTAACAGTGAGGTGCTCAGAGTAGTTGTGATTTGAAAGTAACCCAGAGATGATCCACAGAGAGATCACAGGTAAAGTGCTTTTTATGAGAGGGCCCCTATTCCAGCAGTCAGAGCAGTGCCGCTACTATTCCACATCCAGCTTCAAAGCAATGCTTCAAATCAAGCCAACGAGACTCCATTTCCTCTTATCTACCACTGTATAGGTCCTCCAGAGTGAGAGGGAGCGCTGGGAAGGTGTATATGAATGATGGAGGAGGATGTATTTGCACGTACCCGAGGATACAAGGGAAGAGACAAATTAGCTGGCTCTTCCCCTGTTCAAGGGATTTGTTAGAGGCCTACATTACAAATCTGTGCTTGGTGAGTGGGAGCATTCAGTTCTACTTGTCTCTGATTTAGTTACAGTTGAAGTCGGAAGTTTACATACACCTTGGCCAAATACATTTAAACTCAGTTTTTCACAATTTCGGACATTTAACCCTAGTAAAAATGCTCCGTCTTAGGTCAGTTAGGATCACCATTTTATTATAAGAATGTGAAATGTCAGAATAATAGTATAGAGAATGATTTATTTCAGCTTTTATTTCTTTCATCACATTCCCAGTGGGTCAGAAGTGTACATACACTCAATTAGTATTTGGTAGCATTGCCTTTAAATTGTTTAAATTGGGTCAAACGTTTTGGGTAGCCTTCCACAAGCTTCCCATAATAAGTTGGGTGAATTTTGGCCCATTCCTCCTGACATAACTGGTGTAACTGAGTCAGGTTTGTAGGCCTAGCTCGCACACGCTTTTTCAGTCCTGACCACAAATTTTCTATAGGATTGAGGTCAGGGCTTTGTGATGGCCACTCCAATACCTTGACTTTGTTGTTCTTTTTGCCACGACTTTGGAAGTAGGCTTGGGGTCGTTGTCCATTTGGAAGACCCATTTGCTACCAAGCTTTAACTTCCTGACTGATGTCTTGAGATGTTGCTTCAACATATCCACATAATTTTCCTTCCTCATGATGCCATCTATTTTGTGAAGTGCACCAGGCCCTCCTGCAGCAAAGCACCCCCACAACATGATGCTGCCACCCCCGTGCTTCACAGTTGGGATGGTGTTCTTTGGCTTGCAAGCCTCCCCCTTTTTCCTCCAAACATAACAATGGTCATTATGCGGAGCGGCCTTTCAGGTTATATTGATATAGGACTCTTTTTACTGTGGATATAGATACTTTTGTACCTGTTTCCTCCAGCATCTTCACAAGGTCCTTTGCTGTTGTTCTGGGATTGATTTGTACTTTTCGCACCAAAATACGTTCATCTATAGGAGACAGAACGCATCTCCTTCCTGAGCGGTATGACGGCTGCGTGGTCCCATGGTGTTTATACCTGCGTACTATTGTTTGTACAGATGAACGTGGTACCTTCAGGCGTTTGGAAGTTGCTCCCAAGGATGAACCAGACTTGTGGAGGTCTACAATTATTTTTCAGAGGTCTTGGCTGATTTCTTTTGATTTTCCCATGATGTCGAGCAAAGAGGCACTGAGTTTGAAGGTAGGCCTTGAAATACATCCACAGGTACACTTCCAATTGACTCAAATGATGGCAATTAGCCAATTATCAGGAGCTTCTAAAGCCATGACATCATTTTCTGGAATTTTCCAAGCTGTTTAAAGGCACAGTCAACTTAGTGTATGTAAACTTCTAACCCACTGGAATTGTGATATAGTGAATTAGAAGTGTAATAAGAAGTTACATAATCTGTCTGTAAACAATTGTTGGAAGAATTACTTGTGTCATGCACAAAGTAGATGTCCTAACCGACTTGCCAAAACTATAGTTTGTTAACATGATATCTGTGGAGTCGTCTCTCTCTCTCTCAAAAAGGCTTTGCATGAACAACCTTGTGCAGACATTTGGTGGAAGTCAGGCACACCACTGGGTCCTTTGTGGGGCTTTTAAGGTCCTCATTCATTAGTTTATATTCAAAGTGGAAATTAAATAGCCACCTGAACAACTTTATGTGCCCTCATAAATAAAGCCTAGGACTTCCAATACTTTTTCCACAAAGGAGATGAATGTGTGTGCATGTGTGTGTGTGCGGACACTGTAGATATCTGGTTATACTGCGCAAAGATGGGGGTAAAAAGTATATGCTGTTTAGAGTTAATTCTCCTGGAGTTCCATTACCATGTGATAGATATCCTACTGGGTAACTACATCCAACTTCAACGGCCCCTTCTAGCTTACAACAAAGCATCGTGGGCCAGAGAAATATAACTGGGATTCTTTGAGGTTGGATTGAATGAATGAAAAAATTAAATGTCACCAATTTCATACCCGAAGATCTCAGATAGAGGCGGACTATGAATGTACATCAAAGGGGGATGCAGACCCCACAGTCTTCAAAAGGCACACTAAGAAGCACATTCAGGGTTATTAAATATAGGAATATTGACAGGATCTCTCCTATTCGAGGTGAGCGGTAGCTCAGCTATCTCTGAAGATCCAAAGTGGGCAGAGGCGGTAAGCACAGCCTGACACTCTCCACCTGTCTGGCTTTCACAACTGCCTTAATTGACAGGCAAAACTCCAGGATGACTACCCGCCCCCACCCCCCCCCCCCCCCCCACCCCAACTTGCTCATTGGACCGAGCTGTTGCTGAGCCAATCAGGTAATTTTTGTTTGCCGAACTTGGAGATGTCCTTCAGCACTCAAACCCCATTCATTTCACCAAACAATCCCCCTAAGAATTTAACTAGCGGGCAAACACAGAGCGCTCCAGTAATGGCGGGGGAACCTTAGCGGTCTGTGTGAATATTTACCTGTTATCAAAGGAGGAGAATGCATATAAATCTCCACCCGGGTTTGGAGGGCTTTAGGAAGGGAGAGGAGATGAGGGAGGATGGTGGAAAGGATGAACTGGCAATGGCCGTCTATGGAGGAGAGATTACTCAGAGAAGCACAGCCAGTCAGATGGGTGTAGGATGGAGCACTAATCAAATCAACGTTTATTTTATCACGTACACAGATTTGCATATGTTACCACATGTGAAGCAAAATTCATGTAAGAAATAACACAACAACAAAATACAGCAAATTTGGCTAAAAAGATAGAAAATGTCTTTTGGCGCCATCTTGTCATCATCTTGTCATCTTGTAATGGGGGAAACACAATGATAGGGTTGTGCTGATAGATTGCTGTCTATTTACCACCACAAACCGATGCTGGCTCTCAATGAGCTGAATAAGGCCATAAGCAAACAAGAAAATGCTCACCCAGAGGTGACTTTAATGCAGGAAAACTGAAATCGATTTTACCTCATTTATACCAGCATGTCACCTGTGCAACTAGAGGTGAAAAAAACGCTAGATCATTTTTACTCCACACAGAGAGACTCATACAAAGCTCTCCCTTGCCCCCATTTGGCAAATCTGACCATAACGCTATCCTCCTGATTCCTGATTACAAGCAAAAAATCTAACGCGAAGTACCAGTGATGCACTCAATACGGAAGTGGTCCGACTGAATTATGGTCCACACACACCAACACAGTCGTGAAGAGGGCACAACAACGCCTCTTCCCCCTCAGGAGGCTGAAAAGATTCGGCATGGGCCCTCAGATCCTCAAAAAGCTCTACAGTTGAACCTTGACTGGCTGCTCTACCGCTTGGTATGGCAACTGCTTGGCATCCGACTGCAAGGTGCTACAGAGGGTAGGGCATACGGCCCAGTAAATCACTGCGGCCGAGCTCCCTGCCATCCAGGACCTCTAAAATTATTAAAGTCTCCAGCCACCCAAGTCATACTGTTCTCTCTGCTACCGCAAGGCAAATGGTACCGATGCACCAAGTCTGGAACTAACAGGACCCTGGTTTGGAAATCAAATGTCTGTTCTATGAAATACAGTATATTCCCAAATAAATGTCATCTAAAATATTGTATTTTCTCTGTTACGCTGTGTGCACTGAACTGATATGCATGACTGTTGATGATACACCCAGTATTTGAACAGGAAGCAACGGCTTTGAGTAATCTTCTGAACTTAAAAATGACTTTTGTAAAAGTGACCTGTCAAGTCCACTCGTTTTACTTAAGGCCAGACCACATTTCGGCTGAAGAGAGAGCCAAGTAAATAGCTACAATAAAACAGTATAATTAAAGTTTTGTCTGCGATTTGGAAGAGTGAGAAAAGTCAGTTCTTTATTGCCTGATACATTGGAAAAGTAAAACACATTTTAGGGGTTTATAAACGACACTTAGAAGTCAGCATGATCTTGGATAAAAATAAAATGTAACCTACATCGAAAGTTTCATCAAACTTCAATCTGATACGTCATAGTCCAGTCATCCAAATAAAGATTCCCAATTTCCCCAACCCACCAACTTCCTATGATTCACTAATACAGCCTGACACATTATATAACATGTTACAAATGAAATAGGATAGCAAAATGTGCATGCAAAAAGTTATAAAACATGAACGTCCTGGGATACAGAGCGATGCTTACTTGTAATATTCCAGTGAAAATTCAGATGACTCTTTTTACTGGAGGGAATAGTGAGATACTAGGATCTTTAATGCATAAAAACAAAATGGCTTCCATTCTTCAGTAGAAATAAGCACTACTGCTCTAAAGGGAAACGGATGATGGAGTGGCAAGGAACCTCTCCTTACACACATGGGAATGTGTCTCACCCTCAAGTACTGCACTCCTTGATCCTTTTTCCTCTCCATGGGAATGCGAGAGAGGGTGGAAGGCAGGCAGGAAGGTTTTCTGCCGTCATTTCTCAATGCAAGTGAGTGTGCTCTGCTCTCAGATCAACAAAGCCTCAGTCACATACTGTATTATGTGTCAACTCTACGCTGCTCTGAAAACCTGTCAGAGACCCTAAAGATGAGAATACTTTAAAAAAGGATGACCTTATTAGGAGATAGAACAATTATATTATATTTTTCTGTTGTGTAGACAGGGTAAAGGTGGTAATGACAGGATCAAATGTTTTATTTATTCATTTGCTGATGTCTGTTCATAATTCAATGTCCCACTGTGTTAGCTTCAAATTACCTCCTAAGACTACAAGTGGCATCATGCAAATGCCCATCTACTTATCATGGTTGAATATAACAAAGAAGAAAGTCACATTGTGAGAATAATCTAACAATGTACTCTTCTAGTTTGTGGTTTCACCAGAGTCATAGAGCTATGACCTGAGCCTTGTAAACAACATGTCAGACAAAACACCTAAACACTATAAGCTTGTCTCAGTCATGTTCCTCTTTTCAAATCACAACCACACATAATACAATATTGTATTACTTTCACCAAACTGAAAGTTGGGTAACACTTTACTTGACCCCCAGTGTCATAACACATTATGACACGGTCATTACCATGTCATAACAGCTGACATAACTTGTTATAACCTGTCATAATATGGTCATAACACTGCCATATATTTACACCTGTTGTGAGATGCTGTATATTGCGTTTTTTGCAGCTGGTTATGACACCTACATAAGAGTGTCAAAACCCACATTTACTCAAATAATATAAAGTTTCCTTTTGTTTGAAAGTGTGTTTCTTAAATCCTTTGATGTTGTTGTAATTTCATCATATTTTAAATAACTTGTAGAAAATACACTTTATGGCACTGTCATGAAGCATTTTAACCATCATGTGTCACTTTACTTGGACTAAGAAAATATACTTTATGACACTGTCAAGAAGCATTATGACCATCATAATCATATAAGCCAGATAGGCCTATCACGTACATGCCCTTGTGTCAGTCATCAGTCATAAAGAGGGTGTCTTGTCCTGCTCCTGAAATCTGCTCCTGCATTCATCCCAGTCATCAGCAACAGAGCATTGTGGTAGGATGTCTGACATCAATGTGCGCGTAATTAATATGGTAAATTTCACACAGAAAATATACAACATAAACATACTGTTGACAGCAATGGAATTTTGCCTTGTGTGTTTTGTGGGTTTTGACACTTTTATGTAGGTATCAATATATGCCACAACAGGTCTAAATATACAATATGTGTCATGACAGTTTTATGACCATATTATAGCAGGTTATGGCAAGTTATATCAGCTGTTATGACATATTTTGGCATGGTTATGACCGTGTCATAATGTGTTATGACGCTAGGTGTCAAGTAAAGTGTTACCGAAAGTTGTTTTTTAATCTACAGCTTACCTTATGTCAAAAGTGATTCATTATTATCCAAATTTAAAATAATACCAAGATTGTAAAACCCTCACTTGTTGTAATATTACACACACAAACACAAAGCCCTTTGTGTTCTCTTCCACATCAGCACTCCTCTGGGGGCCTATCCCGTGCTCCAGACCCCTTTAGAGGGGCAGCAAGCCGTAAAATGACCCCATGCTGTCCCTGCTGGGCCCTGCCTGGTTACGCCTGTTTCCCAGGGATCCGCAAAGGGGCCAGCGCCCCCAGGCCCTCCTCTCACACCACACCACCTCCCAGGGCCAAATGCTACAGCGGGCTCTCTGCCCAGGACAATGGGGGCTGTGGAACGTGGGAAAGAAATGTCATCGGCCTCTCTGACAGCGACGGTGTGACCCCCTGAACCCCAGGCCTGGTCCCATGTGGGTCCTTTATGTAAACAGAGGTTGACCAAACAAAAGCATGCCTCTGTGTTAATTAGATTCATAACTCTTGTGAGGAGCTGTGGAGCTGAGGAGGTGAGTGAGGCTGTGTATGGACCGCCTACAAGCTCATGATAGAGATGGAGCCGTTCTAAATGTGCCACAGAATGTCCTTATACCAGTCTTTGGAAGACTCCACTAATTGCAGATAATTTATCGATAAGATAGTGATCTTGGCAACCCAGAGCCAAATATGTTTCCTATTGACACAGAAAAGTTATACACATTAATTTGCTATGAAAAGTAATCAAAACTGAGAAATCTTCATTTGGGTAAAACAAGGCTTCAGTCAACAGCAGGGATTCAAATGACAATACTGAAGAAACAACTATTTAATAGTCATCAACAAAAAGGAAGAACAGCTCAAAAGCAGTGTGGTGTTTACAATCCCATTTCCTTCTAAACAGTCCTGGTCATTTAACCTTTGACCTTTGTGGATGTCCCCACTAATTTAGACCGCTGCCCTTTCCATATGGAAAATAGAGATGCAGGTCAAATGGGGATGGCCGGACAGTCAGTTGGTTTGAGGAGGAGGAGGAGGGAGATGTAACACCGATAGACATTCCTCTGTGGTGTGGGACGGTTGACCAGTCAATGGAAAGTGCGGTGGTCACGTCCCACATTGACCTCTGACCTTGTGTCTTGTTGATGGAGTAAGTGATGTCATAGTGGTTTTAGTGGTGTATCGTTGGAGCATTACAACTGTGCTGCTTGGCTAGAAATGTCCTACTTTATTCATAATATTACAATTAAATATCATATGTTTTTGTAAATAATTCATATTAACTCAATGGAAAATAAATCTAGCAATGTTTAACCGATTACTGTTAGTGTTTTTTGTCGGAATCTTTGAATACACATTTTTTTGTGTACTCAAATGTATGAAATATCTTGAAGAAGAAAATTGTGGTTATGGTCAACAAATTAGTCAATCGTATCCCACCTCTTGTTGAGCAGACAGGCATCTTAACCATTGACCCTTAATGGTGGTATTATCACCAGTAGCGTGGCCTGAGCCCCCAATAAAGCAGGCCGCGTGTCAGCTACCCAGGTTCAGAGGTCAGCCCATTATGGTGTTGGACAGCGTGACGGTTGGCTGTCCCAGTCACACATAATGGCTTTGCCTGTTTGGTCATGGCCTCAGACAACGTCCCATCAGCAACCTCATCTGGACATCAACACATGTCTGGGTCAGGTCATTGTGTTCGCTGGGGGTCAGAGGTCATGACCTTTCCATCATGACCTGGTTCCCAGGGGTTCATGGTTATGGACTCCATGTTCAGTTAGTGGACATCATTAATCAACACAGCCCGGACAAGGATGAGGAGAAATCCCCCCCAGGCATTGAAGAGGGTATGGATGGACAGTCATTAACAATACATTAATATTAAAAACACTGTGTAGAGGGGAATGAAGAGGGTATGGATGGACAGTCATTAACAATACAGTTTGTTATGGGAATGATAATAAACTTTAATCTCAAAGAAGGTTAAGGTTAAAGATGTTAGGAACCCTATAGTACAAGATTGGATATGGGAATATTTTATATTAGTTGAATTAAGAGGAGCATTCTTTCACAGCATCAGGTTGAACAAAATCTGGTCCTATAATAATCCAACTGTGGAGATCATCATCACCATTATCATTATCATCATCATCACATGCCCCAAACCATCCTATGATGTGCCCAGTTGAAGTGACTTGAGCACAGGCGGTTTGTCGTCTCATGTCTCCTTAGAACCTCCACTGACATAAATCTATATCTATGGGACTCACAAACAACGGCCTTCATCCAGTCACCAAACCAAAGTGTTCAGGTTAAAGACAGATTATGAGATGTGTGATGTCAACGTTCGGTTTATAGAAGTAGATGTTCATATGATCAAGACTACAGCAGGGACAAAGTCAAATCTGCTATGTATGGACATTGGGAGCTGCTGTAGGGTTGCTGTGCATGTTACAAACTACCTGATATCCACATCTTGAAAAGTATGAGGTTTTTGGGCAGTAAATTAGCAGCAACTAATTATATTTATAGAATGGGATGGGAGCCCAGTATCTTAATGACATGTCAATAGCACAATGGATGGATTCTCCATTCACCGAGATGACAGGACATTGGATTCAGGGAAATCCAAAAGAGGTGGGGTATGACGCTTCATCAACAACAACAACTGGTGTGCAAACTCTAGCACAGTGGAAGTCTCAAACTTTTGTTCACCCGTCTTGGAATACCTGATGGTCAAATGCAGACCCTTCTACCTCCTGAGAGAGGTTATCATGACTGCTGTATACATGACACCTCTGGACAACAACAAGAACAAGCTGGCACTTGACAAACTCTACAAGGCTATAAACAAGCAGGAAGCCATGCACGCGGAGGCTGTTTTTCTTGTTGCAGTGATTTTAATTCTGTGCCCCTAAGACACGTGATTCCCAACTTCTATCAACACATCTCCTTCGCCACTAAGGTTGATAAAGTCCTGGACCACTGTTACTCAACCCACAAGCAAGCATACAAGGTCCTCTCTCCATACTCCTGTCCGGCAGGCGGTACCGGTGAATGAATGCTCAGACCAACAGGACTGTTCTCCATACTCCTGTCCGGCAGGCGGTACCGGTGCATCAAGGCTCAGACCAACAGGACTGTTCTCCATACTCCTGTCCGGCAGGCGGTACCGGTGCATCAAGGCTCAGACCAACAGGACTGTTCTCCATACTCCTGTCCGGCAGGCGGTACCGGTGCATCAAGGCTCAGACCAACAGGACTGTTCTCCATACTCCTGTCCGGCAGGCGGTACCGGTGCATCAAGGCTCAGACCAACAGGACTGTTCTCCATACTCCTGTCCGGCAGGCGGTACCGGTGCATCAAGGCTCAGACCAACAGGACTGTTCTCCATACTCCTGTCCGGCAGGCGGTACCGGTGCATCAAGGCTCAGACCAACAGGACTGTTCTCCATACTCCTGTCCGGCAGGCGGTACCGGTGCATCAAGGCTCAGACCAACAGGACTGTTCTCCATACTCCTGTCCGGCAGGCGGTACCGGTGCATCAAGGCTCAGACCAACAGGACTGTTCTCCATACTCCTGTCCGGCAGGCGGTACCGGTGCATCAAGGCTCAGACCAACAGGACTGTTCTCCATACTCCTGTCCGGCAGGCGGTACCGGTGCATCAAGGCTCAGACCAACAGGACTGTTCTCCATACTCCTGTCCGGCAGGCGGTACCGGTGCATCAAGGCTCAGAACAACAGACTACTAAACAGCTTCTATCCCCTGGTCATAAGAGTGTTAAAAGGCTAACAACTACTGGTCCCCCTCAAACCAACGCTGCTGCTAACATTATTATTGATTAGATGTATTATTAGCACTACGTTGCTGTTAATTGATTATTGATTACCATTAGCATATATCTGTTCATCTTGCTACTGGTCACTATTGCTACTGGTCACATTTATACAGTATATTACCACTAGTATATTAGCTACCATAAGTATTTATTTATTCCTACTACCAGTCACTTTTCATCCTTGTTTACATAATATCCGCCAATCAGACAAACACTGGCACTCACTCACACACACAACACACACTCACCACTTGTGCTGCTGCCATACTGTTTACTACTATAATTATTTATCCTGCTACCAGTCACTTTTTCCTAATCCCCTGCCTACATGTACATATCTATCTCAAATTACTCCAGTATCCCTCCACATTAAAATGTGTTACTGAACACTGACCCTGTATACAGCTTCCTTTTTTATTTCTTATTTCTCATGTTTTCTTCATTATATATTTTATTTTAGTTATACTATTTTGAAATTGATCACTGCACTGTTGGGTAGAGCATGCAAGTGAAGCATTTCACTGTACTTGTGCATATGACCATAAAACCTGAACTAGCAAACGATGTTGAGAGGCCTTGCACACAACTATAGAATGGACTTTAGGATGGGAAGTATGAAAGACATAAAGCAACCTATGAGGGAGATCCTGAGGTCAAGGCTTAAATGGCTGAGGTCAGAGGATCATGGACCCCTGTCGGTGGAACACTTAGATCACTTAGAGGGTGTTGGACATATGTATTCAGAATGGGAAATTCATTGGGATAGAGACAAGTGTATATGTTTTGTTCGGGTGGAAATTGGCCATCGGGTGAGCTGTAAGCGTGGACAATTGCACTGCTAATCGAACCTGAATTTGCTGGAAGTCCTATTTATTGAGTGGTTATTTAGAACTGATAAATCCAGGACACCCCAATGTTTGTTTTCAGAATTGAACACAATAGAATTTAGATGTGGTTATATAAGCAAGCTATATAAAAAATGTAATAATCCCTGTCTTGTAGCCCAAACTTGTGTTTGTATTCTTGGGGTCCAGCAAAATTAAGGCAGTTTATTCAATTTTAAAAACATTACAATACATTCACAGATTTCACAACATATATTTACAGTGTAAAATCCATGTGTACATGTGTATAGTGCATATATTATCATGTGTATGCATGTGTCTGTGCCTATGTTTGTGTTGCTTCACAGTCCCTGCTGTTCCATAAGGTGTTTTTGATCTGTTTTTCAATTCTAATTCTACTGCTTGCATCAGTTACTTGATGTGGAATAGAGTTCCATGTAGTCATGGCTCTATGTAGTACTGTGCGCCTCCCATTGTCTGTTCTGGACTTGGGGATTGTGAAGAGACCTCTGTGGCATGTCTTGTGGGGTATGCATGGGAGACAGCTCGGTGCATTCAACATGTCAATACCTGCCATAAATACAAGTAGTGATGAAGTCAATCTCTCCTCCACTGAGCCAAGAGAGATTGACATGTATATTATTAATATTAGCTCTCTGTGTACATCCAAGGGCCAGCCGTGCTGCCCTGTTCTGAGCCAATTGCAATTTTCCTAAGTCCTGTTTTGTGGCACCTGATCACAGGACTGAACAGTAGTCCAGTTGCTGCATGCTGCTGGTGCTATGGCAAGGCCCTGGCTGTGCCCAGGCAGGTAGGGGATCAGGCCAGGCCAGGTTAGCGCAGCACACCGCTCTCTCACCAGGCAGATTAGAACACGTCCCCCCGTAGCATGCTTTCATCTACAGCCAGCTCCCCAGCAGAGCACAGACAGGGGACAGCACCAGCCAAGGCCAGCGCCAACAGACAGGAGACAGATCAGCTTTCTATATTTTCCCTCTCCTCCTCCTCCTCCTTCTCCCTCTACCTCTGCTCACACAGGGGGGATAGAGAGCTGAGGCGCGCGGGGACAAACCTGGCGCCGTGAAAAGAGGAGGAGGAGGAGGAGGAGGAGGAGGAGGAGAGCGAGAAAAGAGAAAAAAGGACAAGCGTGCATTGTGCTTTTCAAATGGATGGTAAATGATTTGGTGGGATTTGCTGACAATTATACGGTGGGGTTTAATCAATTGGGCCCATTCACAGTGTGGAGAGGGCTGATCCTGCTGTACAAAGGGTCTGGTCGTGGGGGGGGGGGGGGGGGGGGCGGTACCTGAGAAAGCACCGGCCTGGTGTAAGTAGCATGGGGCTACACGCCCCTCCTCACACACGGCATAGGAGCATATGGCCCTGCTCTGAACTTATTAACTGGCGGATTAAGGGCAATCGCAGAGCCCTAAGGGCCACTGGCCGCCCCCTCCTCAACCCTCGTCACCCCCAGGAGTAGGGTTGATTGACAGGGGACATTGTGTGAGGTATCTAGCTTGTACCACCCCTTACTTACCCTGTCACACACTCCTGTTTGATTCGGTTATTTGGAGGAGAAACCTGGTTCTGACCAACCATCTACATCAGTGGTCACCAACCTTTTCTGAATCAAGATTACTTTCTGAGTCTAAATGCAAGTCGAGAGCTACCGCTATCAGATGTGCTTTTAACATGTAAGCCTATGCAACATTAACCTATTAAAAACAGTACTGTAGCGATAAGGTTTATGCAGTAGGCTACAGGCCCAACACATTGAATTGCCTTGCCAATGCATTGTGGTTCAGATCAATTAAAAATATATATTTCAAAATTTGAGGGTGGCTACATGATCACACCGGTAATAGATCCGATGTTGTCTTATTTGTAATGAGCATTCATTTAAATCATTAGCTTTTTATTTTTATTTTACCCGTGCTGATGGTGCCTGCATCTGATGGTCAGTCTCAGCCGAGGGAGAGAGCAGCAGACTGAGGGTCCACCTCTCAACATCCCTCCTCTCACCCTTTCCTCCACACTGACCAAAAAGGGACACCGTCTTCCAGCTGGTGGCGAAACTCGAGTTGCACTGCATTATTTCTGCCTCATGCACAAAATCATGTTTTTCCTCCTATGAACAGAGAAAGTTAAATATTCCTCGATATAAAAAAAAAACAAGCAGCTGATAATAACAATGCAAGCCTATAGATACACTTTCCTACTCACTCATTACTGTGCTTGTTGTAGTGCTGAGTGGAAATAGGCAGAACGTGTATTTTATGGCTTATAAAAGTGTTGAATACAGTGTTGACAGTGCTGACTAAGAACTTAAACTCACTCATAAGAACAGCAGCTCTTTGCTGTATTCGTTTACAGTATCTCTAGTCTAGGTATCTCTCTCACAATATCAACTATGACTTCTTGTAAACCTGCTATGTTACTGCAGACACGGTAATCTGAGCCATCTTATTGGCCAGCGGTAGGCCTATAGTGCACTTGATTTGCTCTCCGGGCCAGCCGGGAAGGCAAAGGTTGTACCTTCAGACAAATGAAACGGTTAATAAAATGGGAACACTTCTCCTACCCGGCGCACAGGGCAGCTGAATCGGGTGCATCTACCGCCAACTGTACCAGATGAATAAAAAAAATAAAAACAAACGCATGTCTGAGTGCTTTGTTTTTTAAATGTCTTATTCATTCATCCAAAACCTAGAGTTTCTACTGTATTTCAACCTCTTGCAAAAAAAAAAATAATGTTGTACCTAGAGATTCTATGCTGAGTGGACTAAGTGCACCTGAATGTGCCCGTAGATTATCCCTGTGGATATGAGGGCTAATTAACATCTCATTGTTGCTCACCGGGCCTGCTCAACATGGGGATTGCTGATAGAGTAAAGGCCTAGTGGTCGTGGGGTTGATTATAGGTCCATTATGCACCATTGTATTTAGTGACTGGCTGAGAGTAGGAATTAAGATGGAAGCAGGGAGGGGCTTGGTGCTGGAGTGTTGGTCTGTGTAGAGGTGTAGGGCTTTAGTGTCTCTGACAGGAGCTTTAGCTGAGGGAGGTCACCCAGTAGCCCCTGCCTGGCCTGTCTGAGTATTCATGGGGAGATTTGGCGAGAGGGGAGCCTCCTCTCTAAGCCCTCATTTGATCTGGAGAGTGGCAGGTGATCCTCTGGCTCTTTTTGTGTGGCACCGCGGGGGTCCTTGACCCTGGTGACCTCCCTTACCTGGTGCCTGTTAGCACACCTCATTAAGGGGGGAACTGAGGGGCTAATACAGCCTCCGGTGCCCACCCATAGTGGAGCTACACCCGGCCTCACAGGGTACAGGGTCACTGGATCAGCTCCACACTGTGACGGTGGGGATTCTTGGGATCTACTCTGCTAATCCCCTCACACATTATGCTGACCCAGAGGTCAAGGCAGAGCAGAGAATGCCATCCTCCTAGTTCTTAAAACAGGATTACAGGCCCAGTAGGGGTGAGTCTTCAGGAGCCAGGACTCACGCCGGAGACCACAGAGACCATACAGAAGACTACAGAGAGGACCTCAAGAAGGGACAAACGTGCTCAGCCATCTCCCCCCTCTCCTGAGACCACCTGTGACCTCTGACACACTACACACCACAGCCCCACAAGACTGACAGCCAGTCACACCTTTTTCAAAGCGTCCATTTTGGGGCCGTCTCTGCTAATGTCTAGAATCATGTGCCTGTGTCTTACGGTTGGTTATCTCCTCGTGTTTGTTTACCTCCAAGGAAAAGGGCTCGTAAGTGGAGCACTGAGCGGTTGATCTTTAATGAGAGGAGAATTTCTCTTCCTCCGCCCCCTTTTGCTCAACAGGCTCTCTCTCTATATCTTATCTTAAAACCCCTCGCTGGCATTCATGTGTCTCGTCATTGGTGAGCAACGGCTCCTTAGAGAGGCCTATGTCTTTGAGCACTATTTATTAATTCTCTTTGAGGACAGGAGAGGCAACAACACTACATACAAAGCAAAGAGACCCTGTTTTCTACACAGTAATGCCACAGAGGAAAATTGAAAGCAGAAATATACAGCCCTTGCTGGCAGTTCATATTAATGTGCTTAAATGGCCACCTAATGTTCAAGTCTTTTCTCTCCCGATCCGCCGGCAACCACCTGGGCTCAATCAACTCCTCATGAGTTTTGCATCTCACTACCGGCTTTCTTGACACTACCTCACCTTTCCAAACACTTCGGGAATCCAGTATCGTTAAAAGCATTTCTCATTACAAAATTTGCCTCGATATGAGTTATGCTAGCTATTTCAAGAATTAATAAAAAATAAAGAAATATGGCATGGCAGATGCATTCAACTCATATCTTAAAAGTGAGTATCTTTGAATGTAACATTTAGGCTAGAAATGTTATTCCTTTTTGGCATTGACGGTGAGCAGCAGGCCTAATAAGACATGACTGAAAATGGCCTTGGATATGCTTACAATGCTAAACCTTTGGCACACCATATTGCATTTAGCTTAATAGGAGTGTATTAGATGATCATAGTGATAACCCTTGGCAGAGTTTGAATACATGCACAGACGTTAACATTTCAGATTAGCCTAATGCTAAACCTTAGGCTAATTTGGCTGCATTTGCTGCCATTAACAGCTGAAACCTGGCAGGAATCCATCTCTCTCGTCATAGCTCTCTCCCTCTCTCACTAACTATCAGAGCCCAGTCAAATCGTGTTAGCTAGTCAAATCAGGTTAGCTTCTCTTTAGCGTCGACCACACTTTTAATTCAGAGCCTCACTTCCTCAGCACCATGCCCAGACGTGTCGGCATGCCAACACCAATGTTCCTGACCGCGGCGCTGATCCGTATCTGGCAGGGTCAGCCCGGATCAGGATACCGGCCCAGTTTTTGGGCCATAGGATGGGGAGAGGAGTTACTGACACTCCTTCACTGTGACATGTGTGTTCAGAGGTCCCCACACCCTGTCGTCCCCCTCTGTGTCACGTCGGCTGTCACTCGGGGTCGAGTGTGTGACAGTGTGTCCCTGTTTGTGCTCCCATGGAGTGGGGTGGAGGGGGTGGCAGGGGCCATGTCCTGGCTGCCAGTCACTCCATACAGGGTTGGCCCTGGTGGAAACACACACACATCCTCTCTTCACTCAGGGATAGGCCTACTCTCTGGCTCTCCCTTTACTCAAAGTCCACCTCAGTTGGTGACCAAATATGTGCACGACCAGACACGTGGCCAAGGACAACAAGGACGGACATACACGAGAGCGCGCGCACACACACACACACACACACACACACACACACACACACACACACACACACACAGCGTTATCCCACCGAAAGCCGGTCGGCTACCGCACCAGTCCATTTCCATTGGAGAAAAATGCCATAGTGAGATACATTCAGGGACCACATGAAGGAGAGATAGTTCTTCTCTCTGATGTTGATACTCTGTCTACTGTTGCCTTAGGGCACCTTCACCTTCAGCAGGAACTAAGAGCAAATCAAAGCATAAAGGGGCTCATATAAGGCTATACAATAAGTACTGCTTTAACCCACCATGACACACACACACAACAAGCACTACTACTGTCAAACCTTCAGCCTGCAACTCATACATTGTTTTGATACAGCCATGGCTTCCATACAGTATGTATAAGTGTAACATTTAACTGCACATCCACCACTATGGCTTTAGAATTAAAAACAATATCTTGCCTCAGCATTCTGTAAATTCCTTTGAGACATGACCGATGCAAAAGTCGCTCGCAACACTAAATCTGAGCTGATTTGGCTGATAATTGTTAAAGCGTATAGGATGTACACATTGGAGCTTTATTTACACTTAATTAGTGAGAGGGAATTCATGTGTTTCTGATTCATCTGGATTTTCCTGTTTCATAATTTGCTAATTACTGTGATAAAGACACAGGCACAGCGGTGTTAGCCAGGTTACCCGTGATGCAAGTCAGTATTCAATGTCCATCCGTGTCTGAGGACATCGGGAGATGACGTGGCAAGTAGGTCACTAGTGGCAAGTAGGTTTCTGTTTTGCTAGGGCGTTGTGGACGGGGATGACGGATGGGTGCAAGCATCTGCCTCTGGTTAATGCCTAAACTTAGCCTTAAACACTTCAACATTTGACGTTTGGAAGAACTTTGAAATGTGAAGTTTGAGAAACATGGATGAACCTCTAATTCTGATGTGAGACTGTGAGAGCTAGTTGAATTTGTATCTGTCTCTGGTGCCAAAGGTTGTATGTTTGAATATTTTAAACCCATCCTTAAGTCCAACCTTAAGATGTCGTAGTTAATGCCTAAACTTAACCCTAACCTTCAAAATTCAGAGTTATTGACTAATCTTAACCTGAAACACTTTGAAATTAGACATTTGAGAGAACTTCTACATTTTACGTTTGAGAAACATGAATGAACGTCTAATTTTGATGTGAATGTGTTGGCTAGTTGGATGTGTATCTGTCTCTTAATGTAGTACCACTCTACTCCTCTTTCTAAATACATTGTGGGTGGGTGGAAATGTGTGTAATACCTATGTGTAAAGACGTGTAAATGTGCACATGCACGTATGAGATCAATGGTGATTAATACAAGCATACCACCACAAATAACGGTAACTAGGGTTGCAGAATTCGGGGAACATTCAATAAATTCCCTGGTTTTCCCGGAATCCCTGTTGAAGGTTTCACAGAATATATTGAAAAAAACAGGGAAGTTATTAACAGTTCCCAGAATTTTGCAACCCTTATGCTAACACACATTGTCTTACATCCTGTTCATTGAGTTAACAGAAGTAGCCCCAACTACCACAATCAATTATAGTCTTTAAAATAACTTGAGGCTACTGAAGCTGCAGGTGTGAGTCATGCATGCAGAGAGCCAGCGTCAGGTGGCCTGTGAGTGGGAGGAAGAGGAGCAGAGGGTAGATAGTTATGGTGTCAGGGAGGCTCCAATGCCTCGGTGTGTGTGTGTGTGTGTGTGTGTGTGTGAGTGTTGAATCAAGGGAACAGCAGGGACTGGGTGTAGGCGTGGTACCCTAACCCTTCTCTGAGAACTGTGTAGGTTGTGTTAAATACACTTCAGCCACAGCCCAGAGACACTTTACCATAGAAGATTTAGCCTGAGGTGCCTCTTTCTCTCCCCCCAATCTCTCTCCCTCCTTCACCTCATTTTCAAAAATGTACATTTCCTCTGAAGGAGGATGCCTAACCTCTTTCAATACTACATCTAATAGTACATATTTCCTTTCCTCACTTTATTTTGCAATACAGTGTGTTGCATTCCTTTGCAGCCTAGTGTCATTGTGAAAAATACACGAATCCACTAAATGAAGAAACAATCTCTAGTGAGGTTGTCTATTATTTCCAACATTATTACACCAAAGGTAAAGCTAGTTAATTTCCAATTATTTATAAGATGTCTATCCAAAAACGTCTAGTGAAATGACACCAACTGTATTTCCTAACAGCATAATTAAGATGGTTAATAATTAGTAATAATGGGATCATCAAACTATTACAAAAGCATACATAGACAAATCATAGTCCCATTACATGCGTTGATTATAATTCACATTGTTCAAATTGGTCCAGCAATTGGGGTGTAGGCCAATGTTAGGCCAAATTTAGGCCAATGCACATTGCCCTCTGTTGTTGCAATAGGGAATGAGCTATTTAATTATTGAAAATGTTCACTCGTAGGTTACAGCACAAATGACCAGGTTTTCATAATACCCTTTTAACTCTCTATATTATCAACCCAGATACACATTGTAGTAATGCATTAACTAAATGGTATAATTTAATCACTTTGTAAAAGCTATTTTAGCATTTAAATTGATGAGTGATGCAACAGGAAATGTGAAAACAAAGATTGTGTGCAATAAAGGGAGAGATCTTCTATAGCACAGAATGTGATGGATGTGATCAGCAGACAGCATAAGCTGGTTTTGATCAGGAATTTCCCCGGGATAATTGTCAGGATTCACTGTTTGGAAGATGACTGACAAAAGGAAAAATATGACACTGGTATTTGTTGGGGAAACATGAAAATCTGTCAAACATCCGTCAAACAAAGAAATGCAATATTTATGGATTTTTTAGGAATCTCTCTCGACAGACATAAACACACACACACACACACACACACACACACACACACACACACACACACACACACACACACACACACACACACATCCTTGTATATAGCCACTATTGTTATTTTAGTGTTAATATTTTTCTTTCGTTTATTTAGCAAATGTTTCTTTGTAGGTTAAAGGCTTGTATGCATGTGATAAATAAAGTTTGATCTGATTTTGATTCACAAATTCACAAATATGCAAAACGCAAATTTTCCTCTTTTACCCACAACATTGTTCATGTCTTCATACATCTATGTTCCTTCATAAATATATTAACATGCAAAAATGCTTGTTTACATAACAATGGCAAGAGTCCCCTAAAATCATCTCCTCAAAACGTGAGTTTCATCAAAGCAACACCAAATATCACAAATTTCACATAAATTATATTGAAAGATTAATCAGAAGTTCTGATTCAAATTCTTCTCTATTCCCTTTTAGAGGCAAACAGAGAAAGACCCATCAGAACCTGAACAGTCTTCAGTTGCGTTAGATGAATGACAATTTGCATGTTGCTAATTTTACAGGACCAGCCCAACTGGAGAGCCGCTCGCTTTCATAAATCATTAAAATACAGAAGCTGATTAAAATGTATAAATTAAATGTGAAATCCCTTTTGAGATATATATGGCACCCAACGACAACCCCTACAGTAAACCTTATCAAATTAAAGCTCAGTATTCGTTTACCTTTTGTGTGTGACATTGTATTGTAAGAAATAATCTTAATGATAATAAAAACATATCTAAATGAAAGAAACTACAGTGAGATCTTTAATTCCTCTTTTCCTGAGCAGCCTCCAAATTAATTACAGCCTTCTCCTCTCTACACCCCAGGCATAGACACACAGATACACAGAAAACAAAAACCACAAAGAATTTCAATCCCCACCTTTGAGGCGTCTCGTTTGGGGGGTTCTGGCACAGGGTTTTTGTTGGTTTTAGTTTTTCACCCTCAATCAATACCTAACAGGAAGAGCACTAATCCGTTTTTTTATGTGGCGGTACAAGAGGTGGGCGGGGTATTGTCCACATGTGAAAGGCTGGTCGGAGGGGAGTCCTTTTGCGTTTCTTTACATTCACCTGCTGGGCCCTATTCGGAGAGAAAGGGACGGGGGAAATGAATAAAGACCACAGGCAAAAGGGTCCGTTAGACGGGACAATGGTTTAATGAAGGGCTACTTGTAATCTCCATAGAGGCTCACAGTGCTGGCCGTTTGTACATCTATGAAAGATTACCCCTCTCTTTCCCATGGCTATTCAGACGCACAGAGGACCTGAGACAAGACCAACAGGGCGGCCCATAACATAACTATGAGCTAATGATATGCTGCTCTAATGTGTGGAAGAGAGAGAGAGAGGGCAATGGTGAACATCTATTTTTATCATACTGTGATTCTTTAACATAAATATTTTTAGCATTTCATGAGATTCATAGCAGACATACGGATCGATGTAAGCTATAAGCCTCCTAATTTAAACAGTAGGAACATTAACTTTCTGGACCGTCATTATTCACTTCTATGTGATCCATAACCTTCTATAAACTGGGTGGTTCAAGCCCTGAATGCTGCTTGGCTGACAACCGTGGTATATCAGACTGTATACCACGGGTATGACAAAATATGTATTTTTACTGCTCTAATTACATTGGTAAGCAGTTTATATTAGCAATAAGGCACATCAGGGGTTTGTGGTATATGGCCAATATACCACGGCTAAGGCATGTATGCAGGCACTCCCCGTTGAGTCGTGCATAACAACAGCCCTTGGTAGTGGTAGATTGGCCATATAACACACTCCCTCAGGCCTTATTCTTTAAATATATGCCACACTGGAGAAATGGTCCAGTAAAAGTTGACAAATGCATCCTTGCATTCCTTTACAAAGAGTCTTGACCAAAACATCAGGCACCTACACAATAGTACTGTGACACCATCTAGTGGTTATTAAATGTAATGCAGTTATGACTAACACTGGCTGACATTGGCCTTTGTGGAGGTGCATTATCACACATGCACACACCCACACAACAGGAGGTTGGTGGCACCTTAACTGGGGAGGATGGGCTCGTGGTAATGGCTGCAGCGGAATAGGTGGAATGGTATCAAATACATCAAACACATGATGTCATTCCATTTTCTCTGTTTGAATAACCATGGCACGGAGGTGGTAGGACAGAAATATGAGTTTTCTAACTACTGTCATTTTCTTTGAGAAGATATAAAAAGTGATCTGTGCATTTGAACAACAGCATAAATACACCTATTTCATTTTTGAATGTCAAAAACCGAATGACCACTGCTGCACATGCTGCCACTGTTTTGAACAGATTAGATTATTGTACACCGGACACCAGAGACGCAACAGCTATGCAGATGCAAGACGTGAAAACACATGATCTAACTTGGAATAGCTAGCTAACATAGTGTCACAAAGCATGATGCAATAGCCAGTTAACTTTCATTCTGTAATAACTTCATATTTCTGAGTTAGTCAGATACTAGTTTAGAAAGACTTGCAATTGGCACTAGCTAGCAAGCTACCAGCTAGCTATACCTAGCTGCTTATCAAAGGAGGATAACTGATTAATTTGACCAAACTATTTCTCTATGTTTCTCAAAATTACTGTCGCTGGCTTGCTAATTTGATCATGCTTTGTGATATACCAGGTTTTATGCTGTTATAGTCCACACAACATGTCGCCCTCACACCTACAGTAGAACCTGATGAACAACATGGGGGAAAACAATAAAAATCAGCCAAGATTTTTTGTCCTACCAAATCCGTGATGAGAAGGTTCTAGCTAGTGTATTACTCTGTCCTTCAACACTTTTTCAGTGTATACTGAACAAAAAATATAAACACAACATGTAAAGTGTCATGAGCTGAAATAAAAGATTCCAGACATTTTCCATACGCACAAGAGTTTATTTGTCTCACATTTATGCACAAATATGTTTACATCCATGTTAATGGATTTCTCCTTTGCCAAGATAATCCATCCACCTAACAGGTGTGGCATAACAAGAAGCTGATTAAAAAAGCATGATCATTACATAGGTGCATATTGTGCTGGGGACAATAAAAGGTCACTCTAAAAGTTGTCACACAACACAATGCCACAGATGTCTCAAGTTTTGAGGGACCGTACAATTGGCATGCTGACTGCAGGAATGTCCACCAGAGCTGTTGCCAGATAATTTAATGTTAATTTCTCTACCATAAGCCGCCTCCAACGTTGTTTTAGAAAATTTGCCAGTACGTCCATCCTGCCTCACAACCGCAGACCACGTGTAACCACACCAGCCCAGGACCTCCACATCCGGTTTCTTCTTCTGCAGAATCATCTGAGACCCACCCGGACAGCTAATTAAACTGTGGGTTTGCACAACCGAAGAATTTCTATACAAACTGTCATAGTTTTGATGTCTTCACTTTTATTCTACAATGTAAAACATTTGGCAAATAAAGAAAAAACCCTGAATTAGTAATATTCCAAACTTTTGACCTGGGGTGTATATATTTTAATCTCCATTGAAATCGTCTGTTTAAGATATAGTATTTCTATCTGTTTTTTTTTGCTTGGTCGCAATCTCTGCCTGCTCAATCCAACGCATCTTCTCACGAAAACATCAGCAGTGTCCGAACGGTTTGGCCTACAAACTATGTGACCACTATATGGAAAGATGAGACTCTCACGAACATGTCGGTTTTCTCTAGGACGCACAAGTCTCACAAGAGTCTTCAGAAGGTAGCCGGTACCAGTTAAAACAATTAATGTAAGTATATATGGAAGTAGTTTAGTGCAGAAAAAAAGGGTTTAAATATTTGTAAAAATAATATTAATAATAATTTCCTGATCTTTCTTATATATCTCTCAGATATAGGACAGACACTTCAAAACAAACTTCTTTACGATAATTTTTTTAACTATCCGTTTTTCACGTGTGAATCTGTTATTCAATCCATTTCTAGAAGCTAATAGCAATAGCAAGGCCAAATTCAATATTTAATCAAATAATTTTGTATATATTTTTTATACCTAAAGGGGTCCTAAAATTCTAAATAAAATAGCAAAATGGTTTTGGTATGACCATATTAAAACAATTCACCAATCACAGGTGGGGCGCTGCCCCAATGGGTGGGCACCGCTGACAGAATCAAATAGCATACCATTTAAGAGGTTAGCACTCCCCCATACACAGAAACCCAAAGCCTTTGCTATTGAGTGCATGTGTGTGTGAGAATGAGTACCGCCAAACTTCATCTACCAATGTAGCCTACAAAATGCAGAAATAATGTGTAACATTCATTTTAAAAATGCAGTAGTAGCGCAGCCAGGACAATTGAATCGTCTCAGATGTGGTCAAATCTGTTATACCTTGGAATTGTTTGAACCAAATCAAGCAATTAAGCAGAGCGTTGTTGAATTGAACTATAAGAGGACATTCTAAAATGATGAGAAGTATGCTTCAGTGTGCTCTTTTAGGAAATGAATATCATTCGAAATCCCTGCTTGAGCAACAGACCTCAGATAGAAGCATTCAATTAAAAATGGATCTAATAAAATATGCATTGTATTATATGCCAGTTTATTAGGCCATATGCTTCACTTGGTCCCAGGATACCATATGCTGTTGTTTATCTCGTATCAGTCATGTCAAACTCCGACCTTTCACTTAAAGGTTAGGACTTGCATTTGCAGCATTTATGGAATAAAACGCATGTAATTGCCAAACTACTGGAGTTTTTTTTATTTTTAGATTTGAGTGTTCTTTAAACGTGGCATTTGTCAGGGACACAGGGAACTGGTGATTTTGATGGCTGCTCCTTTTTGTTGAAGTCCCTGGAAGCCTTCATAGGTGTTCAGCGGGGAATCGTCACTGACCATTTAATGCTTCAGATGTGAGGGAGAGGTTATTTTCAGATGTGATGGAGAGGTTATGTTCAGATGTGAGGAAAAACAATTAAGATATGTGATAGATCATAGGGGAACCTTGTGATTATAGTGCAGCACTTCAGCCAATCAACACCCAGCTTCTAAACCTAGAAGAAAAAAATGTGAATAGAGACTCAGAGTAGAATATAGCCTCCATATACAATGTTAGAAAATACTGTAACCTAAATAAATATATATTTACATACATCTTAGCCAAATACACTTTTTCACAATTCCTGACATTTAATCCTAGTAAAAATTCCCTGTCTTAGGTCAGTTAGGATCACCACTTTATTTTAGGAATGTGAAATGTTAGAA
Organism: Thymallus thymallus; assembly: GCA_023634145.1. Taxonomy (NCBI): domain Eukaryota; kingdom Metazoa; phylum Chordata; class Actinopteri; order Salmoniformes; family Salmonidae; genus Thymallus; species Thymallus thymallus. Next base: position 29,418,068 of record CM042401.1, read on the forward strand.
TAATAGTTGAGAGAATTATTTATTTCAGCTTTTATTTCTTTCATCACATTCCCAGTGGGTCAGAAGTTTACATACACTCAATTAGTATTTGGTAGCATTGCCTTTAAATTGTTTAACTTGGGTCAAACATTTTGCGTGGCCTTCCACAAGCTTCCCACAATAAGATGGGTGAATGTTGGCCCATTCCTTCTAACAGAACTGGTGTAACTGAGTCAGGTTTGTAGGCCTCCTTGCTCGCACACGCTTTTTCAGTTCTGCCCACACATTTTATATAGGATTGAGGTCAGGGCTTTGTGATGGCCACTCCAATACCTTGACTTTGTTGTCCTTAAGCCATTTTGTCACAACTTTGGAAGTATGCTTGGGGTCATTGTCCATTTGGAAGACCCCTTTGCGACCAAGCTTTAACTTCCTGACTAATGTCTTGAGTTGTTGCTTCAACATATCCACATCATTTTCCTTCCTCATGATGCCATCTATTTTGTGAAGTGCACCAGTCCCTCCTGCAGCAAAGCACCACCACAACATGATGCTGCCACTCCCGTGCTTCACGGTTGGGATGGTGTTCTTCGGCTTGCAAGCATCCCCCTTTTTCTTTCAAACATAACAGTTCTATTTTTGTTTCATCAGACCAGAGGACATTTCTCCATAAAGTACGATCTTTGGCCCCATGTGCAGTTGCAAACCATAGTCTGGCTTTTTTATGGCGGTTCTGGAGCAGTGGCTTCTTCCTTGTGAGCGGCCTTTCAGGTTATGTTGATATAGGACTCAATTTACTGTGGATATAGATACTTTTGTACCCGTTTCCTCCAGCATCATCACAAGGTCCTTTGCTGTTGTTCTGGGATTGATTTGCACCTTTCACACCAAAGTACGTTAATCTCTAGGAGACAGAACGCGTCTCCTTTCTGAGGTCTTGGCTGATTTCTTTTGATTTTCCCATGACGTCGAGCAAAGAGGCACTGAGTTTGAAAGTAAGCCTTGAAATATATCCGCAGGTACACCTCCAATTGACTCAAATCAGAAGCTTCTAAAGCCATGACATCATTTTCTGGAATTTTCCAAGCTGTTTAAAAGGCACAGTCAACTTAGTGTATGTAAACTTCTGACCCACTGGAATTGTGATATAGTGAATTATAAGTGAAATAATCTGTCTGTAAACAATTGTTGGAAGAATTACTTGTCATGCACAAAGTAGATGTCCTAACCGACTTGCAAAAAACTATAGTTTGTTAACATGAAATATGTGGAGTGGTTGAAAAATGAGTTTTAATGACTTCAACCTGTGTGTATATATATATATATATATATATATATATATATATATATATATATATAAAAATGCATGTATGTCATGTCTTAGATAAGCCTAACTATTAAAAACTGACAGGACACACCTAATAGTAGTCTTTTAGTTTTTGCAAAAATAAATCTAAATTTTACCACATGGAATACAACAATTACAATATCAGACAGAAGTAGCCTACACTACAGACCAATGGAGGCTGGTGGGAGGAGCTATAGGAGGACGGTCTCATTGTAATGATTTGAATGGAATAAATGGAACGATATCAAACAGATCAAACATATGGATACCACATGCTTGACTCCATTTCATTAATTCCATTCCAGTCATTACAATGAGGTCATCCTCCTATAACTCCTTCCACCAGCCTCCACTGCTACAGACACATGGAACACTGATATGGCCTAGCAATAAGGCTATACAAATTATTCTCATGACAATTCAAACAAGGATAACAAAATGTAGACTAACAAAAGGTTTTGCTTTACATCAATATGCGTGTAGATATGCAGATAAGGTCTAATCAGGTACTGTAATTAATCAACCAAACAATCTCTTAACACAGAAACTGCTCTACCGTGAGGTTTCCAAATAATATATTTATGAATTGATTTTCTCTACACTGGGATATGCCCATCACGATTTGGCTATTCCTATTGTCGTCATGGCGCAAGCCAAGTAGCCTATAGCCTATATCCAGTCTCCGTCCCTATTCCAGTAGTAGCTACTCGCCTACAAGAGGATCCTAATCAAGATGTCTAAATTTGTTTTAAATCAAAATATGGACACACACACACACAGAACATTGCACAAGCAGGTCATACATTACTCAGGCAGTTGGCTAGGGCAGTATACCATACTGTATATACCTTCAAAAAACATTTTTTCACAAAAATTCTATTGAGTATGTTTACAAAGACCACATGGAGCAAACATGATGTGGCGATCCACTGTTGATCACCTCTCTTGTGCTGCACAAGTTACACTTAAAATTCACTCCTAATGTTAGCCAGCTAAATATCTTATAACTATAAGTTAACTAACTAAGATGTGCCAAATACATTTGCTTCAGCTCAGGGCTTCAGCTATGCATTTGGTTTGCTAACTTGGGGATACCGCCCAACCCTATCAAACAGCAGCAGCCTACATGCATCCATGTCGTGAAATGGGCTGGCTATTTGGTGAGGACATGGCACATTGGTATAAAGGATAATTTGGGAGACTGCAGGGGCTGTGAAGGTTTGAATTGCACTTTCACATCTTTCTCCGCTTTTCACTCAGTCTGAGTGACAGAGCACAATATGGGTCTTCAGCCTGTGTTCTCTCACACACACACACACACACACACACACACACACACACACACACACACACACACACACACACACACACACACACGTCTAGTAGGTCTACAGCTAACATTCACACACTTATGGTTCCTTTTTAAAACAAATGCAGAAACATTGCCATAGTGGATTAGACTTCTGGGTGAATGTGTTGACAAATTCCATCCAATAATTTCTCCATTTGTATATCTGAGAGGGGAGTCTAGAGTGCAGACCAAACCATTGTCAACCAAGGATGGATCTATTGGACTTCAATTAGACTATGGACCATGGTGATTTCAGAAACCCTCAAGTCAGTCTTTTGATTGAATTCTGAAATGAGTTGAAATGTGAGAAATATCCTGCCAATAGGTGGACAAGAAAAGACTGGCCTTGGGGTTCTTAACATTCCCTTTAAGGATGTGAAAATAAAAGACTGGCCTTGCGGTTCTTAACATTCCCTTTAAGGATGTGAAAATAAAAGACTGGCCTTGGGGTTCTTAACATTCCCTTTAAGGATGTGCATGCATATTTAATGTATAGTTAGAGGGTGCATTGAGGTTGTAATTTAACTCAGGACCAGTTCTGTAATAAAGTTATAATGTACTAGTAGAAACACTTACTGCAGACACAATTCCTGACTCTGACTTCACTCTCTCTCTCTCTCTCTCTGTGTGTGTGTGTGTGTTCAATATCGCAATAAATCTAGCCAGCAATTTATTTCTGCCATTTTGGATGGATGGATGGATGGATAGATGAATGTGTTTCCAGGCCTGTTTATTCCTGCCTGTTTACTATGCACCTCACATAAAGTGGGTCTGTGTTCCTCATTTAGTTCGCTACTGTACAGCTGGTGAGCTGGCGTGCAGTGTATGCAAATGTCTCTGGATTTGAATGGAGAGGAGATAGACACAAAGCTCAATTAGGGAGAGGGGCGGAGGGGCAGCGTTGGCTGTCTGAGGGAGAGGGGCGGAGGAGCAGCGTTGGCTGTCTGAGGGAGAGGGGCGGAGGGGCGAGAGAGGGTTTAACGCTAACCTGGCTTGCTGGAGAAACCACATACACACTCATACAAAGAGATACACATATGTATTACGCAAAAACACACCGACACACACACGCACAGGTAGATACACACACAGGCATACTCACAATGTTGACAATAACTCAAAGTTAATCTGATATTCAACATAGTGTGTGTACATTCTCAGACCAATGAGCTCCCAAGTGGTGCAGTGGTCTAAGACACAGCACCTCAGTGCTAGAGGCGTCACTACAGACAACCTCATTCAAATCCAGACTGTATCACAACCGGCCGTGATTGGGAGTCCCAATGGGCGGCACAATTGACCCAGCGTTGCCAGAGTTTGGCCGGTGTAGACCGTCATTGTAAATAAGAATTTGTTCTTAACTGACTTGCCTAGTTAAATAAAGGTTAAATAAAAAAATAAAATAATATAAAAATTGGAGACATAATGTATATGGGATAAATCCATATTTACAAAAACACGACTAAATAAAAAAATGTTACTCACACACAAACTACTGCAAATGGGTTTCATGATTGACCAAGCACAGGTGCTTACACTGTACCAGTGTAATTCCATACACACATTCTAGTGGTGGTCAGTTGTGTTCTTGGGGGTGCTTTATGCCAATAGCCGCCTGACACAACGCCTGTCCTTGGGGGAGCTTCTGACATCACCACAGCCACTCGTGGTCACCATGGCAACTACTGCATCAAGGGTGGGTATGGAAATTAAGAAGGGGTGGGTATCATGGGGAGCAATAATTAATATTTGCATGACGGGAATTTATAAAAATAAGGAATTAACTTAGCATTAGGACTAAGCATTAGGAATTGACACACACTATACAATAAAGGATACCAATCTCAAACAAAATGATATATCATATTCTGCCTCAATGACCACTGCCAATACCTGAATGGCATCCAATAATCTGAGGAAAACCAAGGACAACCATGTAAACTACAACAACAAACCCAAAGATAGGAACTCATCCTTTCCATCTGCATTGTCATCAACCTGGTCAAATCCTGGTCATCATCCTGATAATCAGAGCAGTCTTCATCACCACCACAACCATCATCACCACCATCATCACCACAACCATCATCACCACCACCAGGACCTTTATACCAGGCGGTGTCAGAGGAAGGCCCTATAAATTATCCAAGACACCAGTCACCCAAGTCATAGACTGTTCTCTCAGCTACCGCTCGGCAAGCGGTACCAAAACAGCAGTGTTGGCTAAGGGCTTGTAAGTAAGCATTTCACTGTAAGGGCTACACCTGTTGTATTCGGCGCATGTGAAAAATACAATTTGATCACCACCTCCACAATCATCACCACAACCATCATTGCTGTAATCTTCAATCCTCATCATAACCCTAATCATTCGGACTGGGTCCACAACATGAGGCTGATTGGTTGAGTATAGGTAGCTAGTCGGCCCTCTGGTCATGGCAACCACCTTACTTTGTTTAGAGACCACTTAGAGCTTCTCGATGCATAAAGAAGAACTAACAGTAGGCTAGTAGTTGACATGCTCATTTCAATCATATGAAACATGTATTCCAATTAAATATACATCCTTTAGGCTCTGGTATTAAGTATTGTGCTATATACAGTATAATGCTAGTGAAATATGTGTCAATCAATCACTCGGATAGCAATATACACTAGAATCAAATCATGATGACATCACAAAAAGCAGCATCAAACTAAAGTACAGCCAACAAGGCAATACCCATTCCCTACCATCATTGCTGTCATCAGTTAATATTCAAATTGGTGCTTAAAGACTATCTCATTCTCTATGTAAGACTCTGGAACTAGCACTGCCACTGCCTGAAGCTTTTTATATAAAGCAATATTTTTACATCATGCAGCACAGGCTAGAGGGAACGCAGTTCATTTCCGACTAAATGAGAGTAACTCAATCAGGGTATTGCTCAGATAATTTGGTTGATGTGGTGATGCCAAAGCAACCCTGCGTGATTTCCCACCACACAGTCTGTCAGAACGCATAGACAATGCCTTTAGTCACACAGACAGTAATATGTATCAAGACTCTCGGTCGCTCTCTGCCTCTCTCTTTCACACACAGATGCACACACACACATACGAAAAACACACACATAAGAAAAACACACACACACACAGTATTATGGTATAATGCTAGTAAAAATATGTCAATCAATCACTCTGCTAGCTCACACACACACACTCCTGTCAGTCAATGTGAGCATTCATGACTTTGTTGCTTTTTATGATAACGTTCACACTAAAATAAATTACACACATTTATAATACAAGTAGGACAAATAGGCTACATCATGACGTTGTCAATAGGAAACTGTATAGATTTATGCAATAGACAAAACAAAGAGTAAGCTCATCATTGTTGTTCAGGCTACCAAAATGTTCCTCTCATTTCTCACTGCTGAATCGGGCTTGAATAGGTGTAACGCAACCTAAGCGCATAGCTGCATGTTATCAAAGGCGGAATAACCACCTAGAAGTGAACACGGACGCACGCATGCACGGGCGCACATACATGCACGGACGTACGCGCTATCACACAATAGACTAAAAAAACGTTGCTACGGGCTCATCAATAATGCATTAGAACTTCATGTTTATGCAATACACAGGGGGGGAAAAACGAGAGGTGGGTATTGTAGATACAAGCTCCCTACATATCACGCCATACTAAAACAATATATGTAAATAAAACGTTCAAGTTTGAATGTTTACCGCCGATTGAGAGTGCGTGAAAGAGAGATAAAGATAGAAAAGTGAGTCTCACATAGGCTTACCTGGTATAGCATTTCCTTTCATTTTGGTTTATGCAGGCTTTAAGGGCTTCATGATAACACTGCACACATGATATAAAACCGTAGGGCCATGGTGAGATGCAAATTAGTGGCTCCTGCTGAACGCAAGGATATTTATTATTCATAAATTACTCATGTTTATGCAAATGAAGGTATACGGAATGACTGGGTAGAGTGGGGGTTGGGTAAACCTTTTATTCTATTATAGTAAACATTTTATTCAATTGCTGATTTTCATCTTTCAATGCATACCAGCATGAGTAGGCTAAACTTATTTCTCAGATACAGTCAAATGAACCACTTTTGTATATATTTCCTTGATTGACTATAGGCTAATTAATATTATTTTTAGTCTATAGCCTATAATTTCAGATGGGACGGATCTGACAAATAGGGTAATAAAATTGTTCTCCAAAAGGGCAAGACAGCATCCTCAAGAGAAAATTGAAGTCAAATGGAACATTTATTGGAATAATAAAAACGAATCACTATGTGCTGACAGACAGTACCTAACAACAACTAACCCAATTAGTTGTTGTTTTTGCCCAATTGAATAGCCTACCACTGGACATGTTAAGTTCTCCTTCAGCCAAGAGGCCAGTTTTTGTATGTATCCACACCTACCGATCTGTACATATTAAACATTCTTCTTGGCATCTCTTGTTCTCTCTCTCTCTCTTTGTGTCCTTTACAAAAAAAGATTGCAGTTTTGAAACTGCAGTAAAAGTGCAGTAACTGCAGTCGACTGTGGTATTTGACATAGTTATTGAAGAATAACTTCAGTGTACTGCAGTTGAACTTGAGTTATACTGCACTGTAACTGCAGTTACACTGTAAAATTACTGCAGTAAAAAAAAATGCAGTTATAAACAGGGTGGTTCGCACCCTGAATGCTGATTGGCTGACAGCCATGGTATATAAGGCCATATACCACAGGTATGACAAAACATTTATTTTGACTGCTCTAAATAATATCAAGACAACTGACTTCTGCCAGACAACACCTGGGTAAAGTCAGTTGTCTTGATATTCTTTTTTGAGAGCAGAGGCTTTTTCCTTCCTTCCTGACCTCCCATGTAGGCCAAGTTTGTGCAGTCTCTTTCTGACAGTGTACGCATGTAATTCGACATGGGAGGTCGCAACGTAGCTGGTTTTCCCTTTGTAGTCCGTGATTGTCTGTAGACCCTGCCACATAAGTCATGTGTCTGAGCCGTTGAATTGCGACTCCACTTTGTCTCTATACTGCCGTTTTGCCTGTTTGATTGCCCTAAGGAGGGAATAACTACACTGTTTGTATTCGGCCATATTCCCAGACACCTTATCATGGTTAAATGCAGTGGTTTGCGCGAATGTCGATTGTTCAGACCAGCGTTGAATTGTCCTTAGCACGGGTACTTCCTGTTTGAGTTTCTGCCTATAGGAATGGAGGAGCAAAATGGAGTCGTGATCAGATTTGCTGAAGGGAGGGCGGGGGAGGGCCCTGTAGGCATTTCGAAAAGATGGGTAGCAGTGGTCTAATGTTCTCAGTCAATGTGTTGGTAGAACTTCGGTTGCGTTTTCCTCAAATTTGCTTTGTTAAAATCTCCAGCTGCAATAAATGCGGCCTCAGCATATGTGGTTTCCAGTTTGCATAAAGTCCAGTGAAGTTCTTTGAGGGCCGTCGTGGTATCGGCTTGAGGGGGAATATACACGGCTGTGACTATAACCAAAGAGAATTCTCTTGGGAGGTAATACGGTTGGCATTTGATTGTGAGATATTCTAGGTCGGGTGAACAAAAGAACTTGAGTTTCTGTATGTTATTAAAATCACACCATGAGTAGATAATCAGGAACCATACTCCTGTCTGCATGTGCTGTGAACCTAGACAGTATATCCTGAGAGAGCCATGTTTCCGTGAAACAGAGTATCTTACAATCTCTGATGTCTCTCAGGAAGGAGATTCTCGCCCTGAGCTTGTCTACTTTATTATCTAGAGACGGAACATTAGCGAGTAATATACTCGGAAGTGGTGGATGGTGTGCGCGCCACCTGAGTCAGACTAGAAGTTCACTCCGAATACCTCTTCTCTGCCAGCGGTGTTTTGGATCAGCCACTGGAATCATTTCAATTGCCCTGGGGGGTACAAACAAAGGATCCAATTCGGGAAAGTTGTATTCCCGGTCATAATGCTGGTGAGTTTTCCGCCGCTCTTATATCCAAAAGTTATTTCCGGCTGTATGTAATAACAAAAAAAATCTGGGCTAATAATGTAAGAAATAACACACAAAAAAAACAAATATTGCAAAGTTGCTTAGAAGCTAGAAGCAGAGCTGCCCTATCTGTCGGCGCCATCTCGTGTGTGTTTGTGTGTATGTGGGTGAAAAGGTTAAGGGTTTAGGGGACTGCTTGCCTTTGATCAACCTGGACACTCCAATTAGTATGATACTGTATGTTACGTTTGGTATGTATTAATTTGTGGACGGCCATCATCCATTGCGAATGATATGTTGTGAATTACAATTCGGATGATATTTAACAAATTGAAATTTATACAATATGTTACGAATTGCAATTCATATCATATGTTTAGAATTTGAAAAACGTTGTGGCTAACATACGGTCGGGGGCTAGGTGGCTAACGTTACCTAGGCAGCTAATGTTAGCAAGGCTAGGTGTTAGGGGTCAAGGGAAGGGTTACCTAACATGCTAAGTAGTTGCTAACTGGCTAAAATGCTGATGAGATTCGAACACGCAACTTTTCTTTCTCCTAGGACCGAGGTGATCTTGATTTAAACCAATGAATCCCATGTGTCCTGGATGGTACATATCGCGCACAAATATATTAAGTTGCGCACTCTACCATATCTTACGGTATAATACGTCATCATTAATGGACATGTTGACAATGAATAAGAAAACTACTTGCTATGATAGCAATAGATACTTAAGGAAGACATCCTGCAAAAATGTATAGTTTAGTTATCGAGGAAGCTAGCTCTATCAAAACGTGTATACGGACCATCTGGAGTTTAATTAGATAGCTAGCATGAGCTTTGTTAGCAAGTCGACCAGCTAACGACTGGTTAGCTCGTACTAGCCTGTTGCCAGCGAGTTAGCTGGCTACCATCTTTAGCAAGTTAAAATGTAAGTTAAGGTTAGATTATATTTTTCTTCAATGTACAATGTTACCATCCAAAAAGCATCGTAGCACTAAGATCATGTTTTGTTCATATAGTTTCAACTGAATTAAGATTATTTTAGTGCTACGATGCTTTTGGGAAACCCAGCCCAGTTTGCTTCCTTGAACTAGCTAATAAAAATTTAAATTTAACAGGCAACGCACTACCCCATGCTATTGTAGGTAGCTAAAGAGTTTGCTAGCTTGCTAGGTAACTTACCTTGCACATATGTTTAGCTGTTATTCATGCATCAGTATCTGAGATTCAATTACAATTCTGACAACCTACATGTGCAGAGCTTTACCATGTTTCACAACTGCTCACATAAAAAGTTCTGGACATTCGACAATGAAGAAAGTCTGAAACAACAGATATGAAGCCAACCAGAAGTATTGCAACAAAATGCTTACCAGCTGGGAGGTAAAATGATTTGTATCATGTTACATTACATGTGACAACTTTGTGATTATAGTTGTCACCTCCTTCCAACGTTGTTGTCGTCGTCTCTCCTCCTTTAATGTATCCCTTTCTTTAAAAAAGCCTGGCGTTAGTGACTCCTTGTTCCTGGAGGCTCACGTCCTCTTCAGGCACTATGAGAAGAGACTGCTTGACTTATGTAATGCTTTCAAGCCTGTGATGCCCAAGTCTGTTGTGGTATGTATTTTGTAAGGGTACACCTAATCTCTCATGGAAATATGCTGCGCGTAAATCGAGAGAATCTGTCAGGGCCGAATGGGATGTGTAGGATAAGGGAGCAGTAGTTCCAGTGTTTGGGTTTTTCGTCACTGGTTATTTGGACATATCAAGATTTCACAGGTGTTGGTATCTTTTAGAATTTCAGAAAGGAAGGGGACATTCTGCCTATAACTTGCAAAGAGAGAGGGTGGAGCTCCATCTCTTCTCATGTATGCACCCAGAACTTAATCGAGCAGCTTTAGTTCTGGGTTAACCGACATTAGGGTACACCGAAAATCAGTGCTTAACATTGCAATCATTAACAGGGTACAGCCATCATGTATTTCCAGAGATTTTACCTGAACAACTCACTAATGGAATACCACCCCAGAACAGTCTTGTAAGTAGTCAAGGGCTTGTTTGACCAGTACTCCCAGAGTCCTATATTTAAGCAATAAGGCACAAGGGTGTGTGGTATATGGCCAATATACCACGGCTAAGGGATGTTCTTATGCCCAACGCAACGCAGAGTGCCTGGATACAGCCCTTATTGGCCATATACCACAATTATAAACTGGTTACCAACGTAATTAGAGCAGTAAAAATAAATGTTTTGTCATACCCGTTGTATATGGTCTGATATACCACGGCTGTCAGCCAATCAGCATTCAGTGCTCCTACCACCCAGTTTATGAGAAATACAGTATATAGGCTCCTCCGAGTACTCATATTCAGGTTCAACATGCTCTTCATGACATACTGACCAGGTGAATCCAAGTGAAAGCTATGATCTCTTATTGATGTCACTTGCTAAATCCACTTCAATCAGTGTAGATGAAGGGTAGGAGACAGGTTATATGGTGGTAGGTGCCAGTTTGTCAAGAACTGCAACCCTGCAGGGTTTTTCACACAACAGTTTGTGTTTATCAAGAATGGTCCACCAACCAAAGGACATCCAGCCAACTGTGGAATGCTTTCGACACCTTGTAGAGTCCATGCCCCTACAATTGAGGCTGTTCTGAGGGCAAAAGGGGGGATGGAACTCAGTATTAGGAAGGTGTTCCTAATGTTTGGTATTCTCAGTGTAGCCTCCTTGAAGGAATCTGTTGGTTACAAACACATGCAATTGTTACATTGCACAAAAAGTGTGTAGTTACATGGGTGCACTACCATAACTGGGGAGGGAGTTTCAAGGTAGGAATGATCAGTTGACCTGAGTAACAAGTTAATTTTGTGTGATAGGCATGTCTGTCAGGTAAGGAGAGGTTATTCTGTTTAAGACCACTTCAGAGTAAATAGTCTTGCACAAATGAAGCAATACCTTTCGCCATACATACTAAGTTTTATTTAGCCAGGTCAATCAAGTGTATCTAAGATGCAAAAGATTCACGGTTATGTCTATCAGATAGAAAAATCTAAACTAACCACATCCGCTGTATGAAATGAGGAAGCAGAACAGTTACATTTGAAGTGGCATCGTCTCAACCATATCTCAATAGCCTATGAACACTTGGGTGAGGTCTGTGTAATCTTCAGTGCATCTAAAATGAGAAACTACAAGTTACCGGCTATCGGTTCCGAGTCTCTGACTTTGAGTTGTTTAGATGAGCAGACGATGGTTGTACAAAATCAACCAGTTCTCATCCAAATGACAGAAGTTGGTGAATGTGTGCTTGGCCTGCACAAAGTCAACTGTATGATCTTTGTTAGTGTGGTGTTGGCTTGTATCGCCAAGGAAGGTGGGTTAGTGAGAGTTACATTGAAGTTGCAAATCTATGAAAGCTTCTGTTGAGCCTAGTCTTAAAGGGAGGATTTGTCCGTTCCTTTAGTTTATCAGGTTAGTTTCCATAGGGTTACACATTCACAGGTTACAAATAGGTCCTACAAACTGTTAAGCGATGATACAAATGTTAACCTATCGTACAACTCCATTTAACAAGCCTAAATGTATCCTATCAACAGGTAAAGCAGCATATAAAATATATAGCTAGTAGCGTCAGTGATATATATATATATATAAATAAAGCCAGTGTGAACTGTAAACAGACATTTGAGATAGGAAGAGGTTGGGTTGTAAAATCAAGTGAATTAGTTGTGTGTAGAAATTGAGTTAAGGCTTGAGTCTTTCTTGGAGAGGTGCTACATTAGATTTCCCTGAAGGTTGTTGTTATCGCTACGGTGCTTTGGCTCGCCTCTGACCCAAGGCCCTCTGGGAAGGTTCCACTGTTGACAAGGAGGCTAAATGTGTAGGGACCTCAAGGGTTTAAGTTCAGGACGAAGGCCAAGCCAATCAACATACAGGAGGTGGTCCAGATTCTAGTTCTCGGTAGCTGTCTGTAAGCTTTATAACTCTACCATGTAGGCAAAAAGTCTTCCAAGTGTCCTCTTCATGTCTGTCTGATTTGGCCCTCAAGCTTGAATATAGTTGAGGTTAGCATTGGGTAAGGAGTTACTCATTATTTTACCATTGTCTGTTCAAGGGCTTTGGGACTGGCAAGAGATTCTCCGATCCAGTCAGTCACTTTCCCATTGCAGGGCTCAGTCGACCATAATGTAGAAATCTACATGCTCAATACAAATCCACCTAGCTTTCCGGTCCAGCGCTCCATGCCAGTACATGGACTGGCTGGTTGTTTGGTTGACTGACTGACCTCGTCGCATTGGTAAAATTCACATTACCTGGATGGTGGCAGCCAATGCCATGATGGTGCACTCAGTCCTGCAAGACAAAGTGTACACTGTTGAGAAGGCCTTACATTGACTGTACATCAGTTACATCTTAATGCCATTTATTGACCATGCCACCATAACCCCTTCCACATCCATACATATAAACTCCAGGTGGTCACTTCACATGGTGTTTACCGTGGAGGTGGTCATGATACAGATGGGGGGGTGGGGGGAGGGTTGCATGACTTGAAGGGAAGGGTTGATCATGAGGGGCAAACAGTTTTTCTTCCAGCAGACTGATCTCCATGATTTACCTTGCTTCAGCCCAGTCAGGTAGCCTACAGGTTTACAATACTACGTGTACCACCCGATTGTGCACTCTAACTTCAGGAAAAAGTACAAATATATATTCAATATGTTTTACAGGAAAAGAAAGAGGATACGAGGATGATTACCGTGTAGTGAAAGAGCCCCGGATGACAGGCGAGTCAAAACCAATAATTTTTGCTACCAGTGCCTCTGATTTTCAGGTCTTTAAATAGCTTGCTATGCTTTCTAGGAGGAGTGGACTGATGTAGATCTGGATGACCTATGAATGATGACGCAAACATTTAGTTTTTTTTCACCCAACCTCATCACTGAAGGACTGTCAACAATACTGGCCCTCTCAAGGCCTCACAGAAGGTTTACCCAATGTGTGCAAGACTCCACCATTAGAGAGGGTATAGATATTGTATTCTCTTTGATCTTGAGGCCATACATGATGCTTTTTCCAAAGTCTTCTACATGTTTTATTGGGTGTCAACTTTGAAATACAAAATGTGTTTAATGACTTATGTAGTACACATGTGTATATTCCATGGGCATAAATAACATCACTAGGCTCTGAACAGTGAAATTGCCTAGAGCAGTAAGGGACAAACATTCAATTGCCATACTTCTATACACATTTTTTAACAGTGTTATGATACAAGACTGCTCTTAAATATCAAATCTCGGTTTCTAGGCCACGACACAGAGCAAAGACAGTCCTGAAGGCACTTTAACAATCACTAATTACCTGGGGAAGAGACTCCATTATCTACTTTACAAAACAACTGTTTAAGTACATGCATGTCTGATACAATCTGTACTATTCAAAGATTTACTGCTGTAAACATTTTTAAACTTTTTTTTATTTTTATTCTGCATCTTGTCTGGCATTGAGAAGTTTCAAGGAAGAGTGAACCAAACAATCAACATGTGATACAATTGGAAGAAAAAAAACAATAAAGTTTGTCTGAACTATATACTCATGAGAATTATTTTCTCTTTTGATAAAATAAAACATACTTTCTGCAAGAATCCCCAAAATACTGGAGACAAATAGAAACGCTAGTTTCAGCACTTTGTGGATATTGTCACAGCCATAAAATACAGTATAAAAAGCATTACCTCCCATAATCCAGTCAAGAAAAACAGGGTTGACTGTAGCTTCATGTCAGTTGACTTTCCTCATATTGAGCAGGGAGATAGATATACTTTGGCAACCTGTGCTGTGTGAACAAACGTCTTGGGCATGTGAAGTGTTACTTTGAAATCAAATCTTTGACCCTATTGATGAAGGGGAATGACACAAATAACATGTACCCAAGTCACAGAATCATGAGCACGGTTTTCAGAAGAAAAACATTTCCTGCACATACAGCAGTCAGTCACTGGTGCAAGCTGAGTTTTTTTTAGGTACTGTGTTCGTTGTTCGGTTTGCTGCTGCATAGCTCTCCTGTCATGGGTAATGTGGTGGGCGGGATTGTCGGAGGAGGAGATGGGAGATGGTGGGGTGGGGTGGGGGGGGCCATGGTAATGATTGGAGCATGCTGGGTCAGGTCCTGTGTGCGTCTCTGTGCAAGGAGACGGAGGGAGAGAGCGAGAGAGGAGTACTGTGCTACCTGTTGCTGTTGGACATGGCATAGTGAACTTGTTTCTGCTGAAGGAGCTCAGTGATGGCCAGCAGCTTTTTCAGAACGTGCTACAAAAGAGAGAAACAAGCGAGACAGAGCCATGGTTTACAATCATGATGACATGGCATGTTTCTGGTAGAGCTATGGATGCAAGGACTAACCATCCATGAAATCAAAATTACAGTTTTAACATTGGAGTGAAACAAGCTTAAATATTTTGGTGGGGTATGAATTCAATTTATTTAAGTTATATTCTTCAAGAATCAATTTAATTGAGAAATCCAAAAATGGATGAAGCAACAGCAGATTGCCCCTTTAACATAGTCTTTTTGAATCTTTCTAGCCTTTCAAATCACTAGTTGAATGCACTTGCCACACAGACACACTACACGTCAAAGTATGTGGACACCTACTCGTCAAACATCTTATTCCAAAATCATGGGCATTAATAGGGAGTTGGTTCCCCCTTTGCTGCTATAACAGCCTACACTCTTCTGGGAAGGCTTTTCACTAGATGTTGGAACATTGCTGCGGGGACTTGCTTCCATTCAGTCACAAGAGCATTAGAGAGGTCAGGCACTGATGTTGGGCGATTAGGCCTGGCTCGCAGTCAGCTTTCAATTCATCCCAAAGGTGTTCGATGGGGTTGAGGTCAGGGCTCTGTGCAGGCCAGTTAAGTTCTTCCACACCAATCTCGACAAACCACTTCGGTCCTGTTCTGTGAGCTTGTGTGGCCTACCACTTTGCGGCTGAGCAGTTGTTGCTCCTAGATGTCTCCACTTGACAATAACATCATTTACAGTTGACTTGGGCAGCTCTAGCAGGGCAGAAATTTGACAAACTGACTTGTTGGAAAGGTGGCATCCTATGACGGTGCCACTTTGAAAGTCACTGAGCTCTTCAGTAAGTCCATTCTACTGCCAATATTTGGCTATGGAGATTGCATGGCTGTGTGCTGGATTTTATATACCTGTCAGCAAAGGGTGTGGCTGAAATAGCCAAATCCAATAATTTGAAGGGGTGTCCACATACTTTAGTATATACAGTGTACATATCTACACTCCAGTATCCCTGCACATTGTAAATATGGTATTGGAACTGGCCCTGTATATAGCTTCTTACTTTCTCATGTTCTTATTTCTATGTCTTGTGTGTTTTTATTCTACCCTGTTATTTCAGTACTACATTGATTACTTACTGCATTGTTGGGTTTTGAGCTAGCATGAAAGGCATTTCACTGTGCTAGTGCACGTGACAAAGGTTTTAACACACACCTGCTGCGCTCCTCTCTCGTTGCTCAGGGTGCGGAGGTCGTCTGAGTGTGACACACAGATCTCATGCAGGGCTGCGAGGTCGCGGGACAGGTCTGTCCTAAAGTGCTCTGTAGCTTCAGGGAGGTCAGGGACATTCTAGAGGACACAAACGCAAACACATATGAATGTCTTCCCTAGACATTGGGACAGAGTGGTATGATGTGTCTACAAGTACCTAAGCATTCCAATGATGTCTAAAGAAAATGACAACAGGTAACCTACACCCAATTCATCCAGAAACATGATCATTCTATGTTTGTTGTTTTTGATGAAGGGGTTCACTCCCTCCATGTAGGGCTCCTGGATTGAAAATAAGAACACTTCATTACTCTCTGACATACAGATGGTAAAGTTATGAATGGGCGAATTTGTTTTGCATGGCCCCGTGCCCTGGGTAGCTGGGGATTTCACTTAAGGACCAATGGAATGGTCTAAAATGTACAAACGCCGCCCACCAGGGGCACCGGGCCATGCAAAACGAACTTGCCCAATATAATAAATACTATTCCCTGAACCAGGTACAACACAAAGCTGTGGAGGATTACACTTTGGTTTGCCTGCGCTTAGATGACACACTGAACAGTGTAGGAGCTTTAAGGTGGTCTTACCTTAGCACCAAACTCCACCAGGTTAGCCAGGTTCTGGACAGACTTGGCAACCAGAGTGAGGGTACGTCCCGCTGTTGCAGAGGGAGGGTCTACACAAAAAAGAACACGTACGGAAATTAAGTAATGTATGGACTTCACCATACTGTTAATTCCAAGCTATGTAATAATTAATTTATGCATTACCAAATACATAGAAGGGTTAAGCTCACCAGCGATGATGTTGAACATTCTTGGGTTGAGGATGGCAGGACAGATCAGTCTCAGGAACACAAAGCCACTGGATGAGTCAAACAAGAAATCGGTTAGATCAGTACTTCAAATCAAATTGTATTCATCACATGTGCCAAATACAACAGGTATTTACAGTTAAACATTCCCAATATAGCTCCCCCTTGACCAAGGGCTGCACCATTCTAATTCTATGGGACGCCTATAAACGAGGGTTGCAGATAGCAAAGTATATCTATGGTGTGTATAGTTAGTTACCTCACCACCCGGGTTCTCATGGTGGTGTTGGGCCATTTCTGCTGCACAGACTTCTGTAGACACCCATATATATATCTTAGAGTTCTGGAAGAAAAAGAGAGAGATGTTGAGAGAGAGTGAGGTTGAGAGAAAGCGAGAGCGAGGTTGAGAGAGACCGAGGTTGAGAGAGCGAGGTTAAGAGAGAGAGAGAGCGAGCGCGAGGTTATGAGAGCGAGGTTGCAAGACAGAGGTTGCGAGAGAAAAAGAGGTTGCGAGAGATTGCGAGAGAGAGGTTGCGAGAGATTGCGAGAGAGAGGTTGCGAGAGCTTGAGAGAGAGAGCTTGAGAGAGAGAGAGCGAGAGCTTGAGAGAGAGAGAGAAAAAGAGGTTGAGAGAGAGAGAAAAAGAGGTTGAGAGAGAGAAAAATAGGTTGAGAGAGAGAAAAAGAGGTTGAGAGAGAGATGAAAATAGGTTGAGAGAGAGAGAAAGAGAGGTTGAGGTTGCGAGAAAGAGAGAGCGAGGTTGCGAGAAAGAGAGAGCGAGGTTGCGAGAAAGAGAGAGCGAGGTTGCGAGAAAGAGAGAGCGAGGTTGCGAGAAAGAGAGAGCGAGGTTGCGAGAAAGAGAGAGCGAGGTTGCGAGAAAGAGAGAGCGAGGTTGCGAGAAAGAGAGAGCGAGGTTGCGAGAAAGAGAGAGCGAGGTTGCGAGAAAGAGAGAGCGAGGTTGCGAGAAAGAGAGAGCGAGGTTGCGAGAAAGAGAGAGCGAGGTTGCGAGAAAGAGAGAGCGAGGTTGCGAGAAAGAGAGAGCGAGGTTGCGAGAAAGAGAGAGCGAGGTTGCGCGAAAGAGAGAGCGAGGTTGCGAGAAAGAGAGAGCGAGGTTGCGAGAAAGAGAGAGCGAGGTTGCGAGAAAGAGAGAGCGAGGTTGCGAGAAAGAGAGAGCGAGGTTGCGAGAAAGAGAGAGCGAGGTTGCGAGAAAAAGAGAGCGAGGTTGCGAGAGAAAGAGAGTGAGAGCGAGAAATTGAGAGAGAGCGAGAAATTGAGAGAGAGCGAGAAATTGAGAGAGAGCGAGCGGTTGAGAGAGCGAGCGGTTGAGAGAGCGAGAGAGAGCGAGAGCAAGAGCTTGAGAGAGAGCTTGAGAGAGAGAGAGAGCGAGCGCTTGAGAGAGAGAGAGAGCGAGAGCTTGAGAGAGAGAGAGAGCGAGAGCTTGAGAGAGAGAGAGAGCGAGAGCTTGAGAGAGAGAGAGAGAGAGCGAGAGCTTGAGAGAGAGAGAGAGAGAGCGAGAGCTTGAGAGAGAGAGAGAGAGCGAGAGCTTGAGAGAGAGAGAGAGAGCGAGAGCTTGAGAGAGAGAGAGAGAGCGAGAGCTTGAGAGAGAGAGCGAGAGCTTGAGAGAGAGAGAGAGAGAGCGAGAGCGAGAGCTTGAGAGAGAGAGAGCGAGAGCGAGAGCTTGAGAGAGAGCGAGAGCGAGAGCTTGAGAGAGAGCGAGAGCGAGAGCTTGAGAGAGAGCGAGAGCGAGAGCTTGAGAGAGAGCGAGAGCGAGAGCTTGAGAGAGAGCGAGAGCGAGAGCTTGAGAGAGAGCGAGAGCGAGAGCTTGAGAGAGAGCGAGAGCGAGAGCTTGAGAGAGAGCGAGAGCTTGAGAGAGAGCGAGAGCGAGAGCTTGAGAGAGAGCGAGCGCGAGAGCTTGAGAGAGAGCGAGCGCGAGAGCTTGAGAGAGAGCGAGCGCGAGAGCTTGAGAGAGAGCGAGCGCGAGAGCTTGAGAGAGAGCGAGCGCGAGAGCTTGAGAGAGAGCGAGCGCGAGAGCTTGAGAGAGCGCGAGAGCGCGAGAGCTTGAGAGAGAGCGAGCGCGAGAGCTTGAGAGAGCGCGAGAGCGCGAGAGCTTGAGAGAGCGCGAGAGCTTGAGAGAGCGCGAGAGCTTGAGAGAGCGCAAGAGCTTGAGAGAGCGCGAGAGCTTGAGAGAGCGCGAGAGCTTGAGAGAGAGAGAGCGCGAGAGCTTGAGAGAGAGAGAGCGCGAGAGCTTGAGAGAGAGAGAGCGCGAGAGCTTGAGAGAGAGAGAGCGCGAGAGCTTGAGAGAGAGAGAGCGCGAGAGCTTGAGAGAGAGAGAGCGCGAGAGCTTGAGAGAGAGAGAGCGCGAGAGCTTGAGAGAGAGAGCGCGAGAGCTTGAGAGAGAGAGAGCGCGAGAGCTTGAGAGAGAGAGGTTGCGAGAGAGAGCGAGAGGTTGCGAGAGGTTGCGAGAGGTTGCCAGAGAGAGCGAGAGGTTGCCAGAGAGAGCGAGAGGTTGCCAGAGAGAGCGAGAGGTTGCCAGAGAGAGCGAGAGGTTGCCAGAGAGAGCGAGAGGTTGCCAGAGAGAGCGAGAGGTTGCCAGAGAGAGCGAGAGGTTGCCAGAGAGAGCGAGAGGTTGCCAGAGAGAGAGAGAGAGCGAGAGGTTGCCAGAGAGAGAGAGAGAGCGAGAGCTTGAGAGAGAGAGAGAGAGAGCGAGAGCTTGAGAGAGAGAGAGCGAGAGCGAGAGCTTGAGAGAGAGCGAGCGAGAGCGAGAGCTTGAGAGAGAGCGAGCGAGAGCGAGAGCTTGAGAGAGAGCGAGAGCGAGAGCTTGAGAGAGAGCGAGAGCGAGAGCTTGAGAGAGAGCGAGAGCGAGAGCTTGAGAGAGAGCGAGAGCGAGAGCTTGAGAGAGAGCGAGCGCGAGAGCTTGAGAGAGAGCGAGCGCGAGAGCTTGAGAGAGAGCGAGCGCGAGAGCTTGAGAGAGAGCGAGCGCGAGAGCTTGAGAGAGCGCGAGAGCTTGAGAGAGCGCGAGAGCTTGAGAGAGCGCGAGAGCTTGAGAGAGCGCGAGAGCTTGAGAGAGCGCGAGAGCTTGAGAGAGCGCGAGAGCTTGAGAGAGCGCGAGAGCTTGAGAGAGCGCGAGAGCTTGAGAGAGAGAGAGAGAGAGAGCTTGCGAGAGAGAGAGAGCTTGCGAGAGAGAGAGAGCGCGAGAGCTTGCGAGAGAGAGAGAGCGCGAGAGCTTGCGAGAGAGAGAGCGCGAGAGCTTGCGAGAGAGAGAGCGAGAGCTTGAGAGAGAGAGAGCGCGAGAGCTTGAGAGAGAGAGAGCGCGAGAGCTTGAGAGAGAGAGAGCGCGAGAGCTTGAGAGAGAGAGAGCGCGAGAGCTTGAGAGAGAGAGAGCGCGAGAGCTTGAGAGAGAGAGAGCGCGAGAGCTTGAGAGAGAGAGAGCGCGAGAGCTTGAGAGAGAGAGAGCGCGAGAGCTTGAGAGAGAGAGAGCGCGAGAGCTTGAGAGAGAGAGAGCGCGAGAGCTTGAGAGAGAGAGAGCGCGAGAGCTTGAGAGAGAGAGAGCGCGAGAGCTTGAGAGAGAGAGCGCGAGAGCTTGAGAGAGAGAGCGCGAGAGCTTGAGAGAGAGAGAGCGCGAGAGCTTGAGAGAGAGAGAGGTTGCGAGAGGTTGCGAGAGGTTGCGAGAGAGAGCGAGAGGTTGCGAGAGAGAGCGAGAGGTTGCGAGAGAGAGCGAGAGGTTGCCAGAGAGAGCGAGAGGTTGCCAGAGAGAGCGAGAGGTTGCCAGAGAGAGCGAGAGGTTGCCAGAGAGAGCGAGAGGTTGCCAGAGAGAGCGAGAGGTTGCCAGAGAGAGCGAGAGGTTGCCAGAGAGAGCGAGAGGTTGCCAGAGAGAGAGAGAGAGAGAGCGCGAGAGGTTGCGAGAGAGAGAGCGCGAGAGGTTGCGAGAGAGAGAGAGCGAGAGGTTGCGAGAGCGAGAGGTTGCGAGAGCGAGAGGTTGCGAGAGAGAGAGCGAGAGGTTGCGAGAGAGAGAGCGAGAGGTTGCGAGAGAGAGAGCGAGAGGTTGCGAGAGAGAGAGCGAGAGGTTGCGAGAGAGAGAGCGAGAGGTTGCGAGAGAGAGAGCGAGCGAGCTGTTGCGAGAGAGAGAGAGAGCGAGCGGTTGCGAGAGAGAGAGAGAGCGAGCGGTTGCGAGAGAGAGAGAGAGCGAGCGGTTGCGAGAGAGAGAGAGAGCGAGCGGTTGCGAGAGAGAGAGAGAGCGAGCGGTTGCGAGAGAGAGAGAGAGCGAGCGGTTGCGAGAGAGAGCGAGCGGTTGCGAGAGAGAACGAGAGGTTGCGAGAGAGAACGAGAGGTTGCGAGAGAGAACGAGAGGTTGCGAGAGAGAACGAGAGGTTGCGAGAGAGAACGAGAGGTTGCGAGAGAGAACGAGAGGTTGCGAGAGAGAACGAGAGGTTGCGAGAGAGAGAGAGGTTGCGAGAGAGAGAGAGGTTGCGAGAGAGAGAGGTTGCGAGAGAGAGAGAGGTTGCGAGAGAGAGAGAGGTTGCGAGAGAGAGAGAGGTTGCGAGAGAGAGAGAGGTTGCGAGAGAGAGAGAGGTTGCGAGAGAGAGAGAGCGAGAGGTTGCGAGAGAGAGAGCGAGAGGTTGCGAGAGAGAGAGCGAGAGGTTGCGAGAGAGCGAGCGAGAGGTTGCGAGAGAGAGAGAGAGCGAGCGAGAGGTTGCGAGAGAGAGAGAGAGCGAGAGGTTGCGAGAAAGAGCGCGAGGTTGCGAGAAAGAGAGCGAGGTTGCGAGAAAGAGAGCGAGGTTGCGAGAAAGAGAGCGAGGTTGCAAGAAAGAGAGCGAGGTTGCGAGAAAGAGAGCGAGGTTGCGAGAAAGAGAGCGAGGTTGCGAGAAAGAGAGCGAGGTTGCGAGAGAGAGTACTGTAATAAAATATAAATATACTGTATACATGTCACTTTCATGTGTTAAGTTAATTTGTTGGTTTGTCCAATGACATTATAGATTGATTGTACAACAGAAGAACGCCATTATATAAGGTTCAAACTACGGAGATGTTTTCTTATTGGCAGTGTATATTTTACCGGCAGAAAATTAATGTCGGTGGGAGGCAGTACTCTAACCCAATGTTAACTATACCCAACCTTAACCTGACCCTCGTTCCTAAACCTAACCTTAACTGATTTCCACCCCTATGTCTAAACTTAAGTTTGCGTTCTGCCGGTCGAATATACACTTCCTTACTTATTAGGGTTGGGCCGATGAACGATGTCATCGGGTGTTGACAACGATTGACAGCCATCGTCGATGGGGACGTCATCGTCGATGACAGACGAAAGCCTATTTACACTTGACAAAGCAGAACAGTACAGACACAGTGACATGTTTTAATTCTAGTCAAATGATCAACTGGGACTGATTTGTCTTTTTGTTAGTACAAATCAACGAGTCCCGATCGAAGATATGACATAAGTTCATACATCACCCAACCCTAATGTCACATGTGGATGCTTCCCGTGTTAGTTTGTTGGTATATGCACTGTGGAGTGGTGTGTGTGCTTACGGGGGCAGGATCTCAGCAGCCATGAAGATCTTCTCCACCAGCTCAGACAGGATGAGGAGGAGGTGGGCCAGGTTCAGATGCACATCCTCGTTCTTCTCCAGTTTGGAGGGGTTCAGCTAGTGGGAGGAGGGGGAAGAGAAGTTTCATCATAGACATAGTATACAAAACATTATCAACACCTGCTCTTTCCATGACAGACTGACCAGGTGTATCCAGGTGAAAGCTATGATCTCTTACTGACGTCACTTGTTAAATCCACTTCAAATCAATGGATTGTGTATGTTTGCCATTCAGAGGGTTTGAGGCTGTTCCGAGGGCAAAGGGGGGTGCAACTCAATATTAGGAAGGTGTTCCTAATATTTTGTACACTCAGTGTACTGCTAGTGAACAATATGATGGGCTACATGAGACGTCTCTTCTATCACTAGAGTAGGATTTGATGTTGAAAGCAACTGTACAAGATCAATGTTATGCCTCTGTCCCACTAGAAGAGACATTCAGTCAGAGTCCTGTGAGATCACAAGAGAGACTGGGGAATGCCAAGCAGACACCAAAGTTGAATCTGTGTCATAAGTTACTGTTTTTGTCTTCTGGGTAGCCAAAGTACTGATATGAAGTGTTCCATTCAAGAGATAACATGAATAAATAGCTGGGTTGTAGCCCACATACTTCTCTGCTGAAAGAGTTGTGACTAATGTAACTTTATAGATGTTGGCAAAACAATTTTACAAGCCAAAACAGATACAGTAGCTAGAGCTGAACAAAAACAAAGGATGCCTCCTTTCTGCAAATATGAAAAGTCTTTGTGCATATATAGAAAGCGTGTGTGTTTACCTCACAGGACTGCTTGCTCTCCATGATCTTGAGGATGGTGTCTTTGAGGGCGTGGTGGACGAAGGGTGTGGCCGTGGCCTTCATGTACTGCTCCATCAGGGTGCTGGCCAGTGTGGTCGCTCGGAATAGGGTCGTCGCCTCATCTGAGAAACATCAGAGTGGGAGGGGACTGTCATAGCATTCATGTTGAAATCACATTAAAAACAAATCTGCCTCCAAGCATATACAAATGGAGATACTTCAGGATGACAAAGAGCCACACAAAGGGAAAAGCTCTATGTCACTAAAACAGCATGATGTCGCTACAACAACAGATTACCTGTAAAGATTCATTTCAATGTGTGTCTTACCCTCCATGTTGATCTCTCGGTCGTTAAGTGTCCTGAGTAGTGGGGCCTCTGTCTTCTCATGTCTGAAGATACGCAGCAGGATGCTGGCCAGCAGGGTGCGGTCCTGCCCACACACATGGGCCAGAGCATAGATCACATGGAACTCCTTCAGCAGGATCAGCTGTGGGACACAGTGACGTGTTGTAAAAACAAGTGGGCAATCATTTTCACTTCTATTTTTCCAGGACACGTACTCTGCATGTCACCACACATTATGTAACTAAGTGCTGATCCTTGTTTTGGCGTCTCATTGAGTATGTGCTGGTCATTGTACCTACAGTTGAAGTCGGAAGTTTACATACAACTTAGCCAAATGCATTTAAACTCAGTTTTTCACAATTCCTGACATTTAATCCTTGTACAAATTCCCTGTCTTTGGTCAGTTAGGATCACCACTTTATTTTAAGAATGTGAAATGTCAGAATAATAGTAGAGAGAATGATTTATTTCAGCTTTTATTTCTTTCATCACATTCCCAGTGGGTCAGAAGTTTACATACACTCAATTGTGTATGTAAAATATATTTAAAATATTTAACTTGGGTCAACCGTTTCAGCTAGCCTTCCACAAGCTTCCCACAATAAGTTGGGTGAATTCTTCCTGACAGAACTGGTGTAACTGAGTCAGGTTTGTAGGCCTCCTTGCTCGCACACGCTTTTTCAGTTCTGCCCACAAATCTTCTATAGGATTGAGGTCAGGGCTTTGTGATGGCCACTCCAATACCTTGACTTTGTTGTCCTGAAGCCATTTTGTCACAACTTTGGAAGTATGCTTGGGGTCGTTGTCCATTTGGAAGACCCATTTGCGACCAAGCTTTAACTTCCTGACTGATGTCTTGAGATGATGTGGATATATTGGAGCAACATTTTCCTTCCTCATGATGCCATCTATTTTGTGAAGTGCACCAATCCCTCCTGCAGCAAAGCACCCCCACAATATGATGCTGCCACCCCCGTGCTTCACAGTTGGGATGGTGTTCTTCGGCTTGCAAGCCTCCCCCTTTTTCCTGCAAACATAACGATGGTCATTATAGCCAAACAGTTCTATTTTTGTTTCATCAGACGAGAGGACATTTCTCCAAAAAGTACAATCTTTGTCCCCATGTGCAGTTGCAAACCGTAGTCTGGCTTTTCTATGGCAGTTTTGGAGCAGTGGCTTCTTCCTTGCTGAGCGGCCTATCAGGTTATGTCGATATAGGACTCGTTTTACTGTGGATATAGATACTTTTGTACCTGTTTCCTTCAGCATCTTCAAAAGGTCCTTTGCTGTTGTTCTGGGATTGATTTGCACTTTCCGCACCAAAGTACGATCATCTCTAGGAGACAGAACGCGTCTCCTTCCTGAACGGTATGACGGCTGCGTGGTCCCATGGTGTTTATACTTGCGTACTATTGTTTGTACAGATGAACGTGGTACCTTCAGGCATTTGGAAATTGCTCCCAAGGATGAACCAGACTTGTGGAGGTCTTGTTCCTGCTGCTCAATTTTTCTTGGCTGATTTCTTTTGAGTATCCCATGATGTTGAGCAAAGAGGCACTGAGTTTGAAGGTAGGCATCGAAATACATCCACAGGTACACCTCCAATTGACTCAAATGATGTCAATTAGCCTATCAGAAGCTTCTAAAGACATTACATTATTTTCTGGAACTTTCCAAGCTGGTTAAAGGCACAGTCAACTTAGTGTATGTAAACGTCTGACCCACTGGAATTGTGATATAGTGAATTATAAAGTGAAATAATCTACAATTGTTGGAAGAATTATTTGTGTCATGCACAAAGTAGATGTCCTAACAGACTTGCCAAAACTATATTTTGTTAACATGAAATCTGTGGAGTGGTTGAAAAATGAGTTTTAATACCTAAGTGTATGTAAACTTCTGACTTCAACTGTATGTTGGAGCTGGAAACATAGCATTTCGCTGCACCTGCGATAACATCTGCAAATCTCTGTGCTTGACCAATAAACTTTGATTTTACTAATGTTAATCCTTCACTAATGAATGAATTCATGATCTTCATTAATAGGGTGTCTGACCTCTTTGAAGTCGCTATATTCCTCCTCAGGCATGATCTTCTCCATGGAGTAGCGGGCTCGGACCCTCAGGGAGCCCGGCTCGATGCCCTTCAGAGGCACGTAGGAGCTCAGAGGGAACCACTCATCTATCATCTGGCCCTTCTGCAGGCGGCTCAGCTGGCAACGCATGAACACTGAGGCAGAGGGAGAAACAGATGGAGATTGAGGTGAACACAGAGGCACTAACACGCTGCAGCAAGTAATTGTTCTCATATCGATATGGAATGGGATTATAAAAGGAGAGAGTTTGAGATAGCTAGTCCAAGTAGAACAGAGACTCACAGATGTCACTTTCTTTGCTCTTTTTTGTCTTGTTGCTCAGGCTGATTTCAAACCTGTTGATTTCACTCGACAAGTCACTGAGGGGAAGAAACATTTATATTTTCTGTCAATGTAACAAAACCCAAACATGATTTGACAGCTAATCATTGTATCAATGCAATATTATGGACATGTTATTTCTAAGTGCAGTGATAAGTTATGGTACAAGTTATAGTATATGGAAGCCAAATACAAATGTCAATTTCGACCTAAATTGACTAAATTGCCATTGAATAGAGTTGTAATTGGGACTGACTCAAAGATGAACTCCTCTGTGAAGACGGGATTCTGGCCCTCGCGGGGGTGGGTCTTGGCCACCTGCACATTGTTCAGGTAGATGTTGCAGTAGGGGTTGGTGAAGTGCTTCACAGGCAGCTTGTGGGCCTCCTCCACATACAGGACCAGGCTGCTTACCTGATGGGACACAAACACACCAGGACGACAGCTGGCTGGAGTAAGGTGCATGGAACACCATAGTGGGTTTGAATCCAGCATGGGCCACATACAAGCCACTTTGGATAATGGTATAATATCAAATGACTATATCGGTAAACAATCTTTCTTTTAAAAGAGATGAGAAATGAATGGGGGTTGTTGAGGTCCAACTTGCATTTCAAGATTCAATACTGTATTTCCATATCAAACTTTATGCACACATTTGTGGCAAATGCATTTTCTGAAATGCACAATGCAAATAGCTTTTGACTGGAATTGCCAGTGTTTGTACCTGTCGGAGCCTCTTGTTGGGAGTGGGCTGGGTGGGTTTCCGAAGGTTACTGCAGAACGTCTGCAGACATTTCATCCAGTCCTACAGAGAGGAAAGAACAGTGTTAAGAGTAAAGCATGGTGTGATTGGGACAGAACGTCCACAGAGTCAGAGCGAGAGAGACAGACCGATTGAGCGATCAGTACAAACCTGTGCCTGTTCAGGAGCCTCGCCAGCGAAGTAGAATATGTACGGTTCCTCACTAAAGTGCTGGACCACAACTTGGAAACAGTTTGGCCTGCAAACAGGAACATTCAGGTATTAGGGAACGAGTACGTGCCCAATAAAATGTATCTAATTGATCAAACTCAGAATGTATCCAATTCAGACTGCGGAGAACTAAGGACAAAACTTTTTTTTTACAGACATTTGTAATTTTGCTCTTATCCAGAGTGAATTATCCAGAGTAAATTACAATTAATGCATTCATCGTAAGATAGCTAGCTGAGACAACCACATATCACAGTCGTAGTAAGTGCATTATCCCTCAATAAAGTAGTTATGTTATTTTTCAATGATTCGTTCTTGTCACAGTCAATGTCCACTCAGATCTAGGTGGAGTGTCTCACCTGCCAAACAGACTGTCGTGCACACCGTACACGGAGCACACACTCAGGTCAATCAGACCTTTGGGTTTAGTGGCTCTCTTCTCACTCTCAAAGTAGATAAGCTGGGCGTCGTTCCCCTCCAGGATGAAGTAGAGGTTCTTCCACCGCTTACCTTTGCCTGGAGCAGGGAGAGGGGAAGGAGGAGGGGAGAAGACATCAGGGCAATTCCCCAATTCTATCTCATCTGCCTGCACTTGTTCACTCCCACTCAAGTTTAGGGGTGAGTTTACACCATATTTAATACGCCAGTCCTTTCCTTTTAAATCTGTGAGGGGTAGTATACCAGTGACCACTTCAGGGAGAAGTAGGAGTGACGGAAATGGGCTACGGTCTAGATTACATTTACAGACATTTGAGATTTAAATCCCCGTGGAAAAATCTTCTAAGCATAAAAACATATGGGTACCTTTGTTACCAACTCAGGACCCTTGTGGTTAGAGTGTCTGCCCTGAGATTGAAAGGTTGTGAGCCGAGTCATACCAAAGACTGTCAAAAAATGGGACCTGATGAGTCTCTGCTTGGCACTCAACATTAAGGAGATCAGGGTTAAGGCCCTGTGATAGACTAGTGTCCTGTCCAGAGGGTGGAATGGTACATCAAGCTGGCTCATGCTATAGAAACAGGAGATACGCTCCTGTCCTATGAGCCGTTCCGGCTCGCGCAAGCAAAGGCTCATGGAAGGCCACTTCCTTACCTTTGTTGAATAGGAGGTAGCCTTTCTTGACAATGTTTTTGTAGAACGCATCTTTCGTTTTCCGTCTGATAGTGTTATAGATCTCCTTGCCGTCCACCATGTCTGAGAGCACTTGTTCCTGGTGCTGAAATATATGAACATGAATGTCAATAAAACACAATTAATGAAATGCCTGTCAATCTATAGCCTTCTCAAACGGATATGACAGGAGTCGCAACACTATGGAGGTGTCTGGACTCAGGCTTACCTGCACTGAAACGGCATCTTTAAGGTTGTAGCCTTCCACAATCTGCTCTTTCTTATAATGGTCAATAATGTCATCAACACTATCAGAGAGAGAGAGAGATTAGAGACAGAGCCCAGCAGTTATTTCTACTGACCAGCAATGACCATCATACTCTGTCATAACGTTTCAGACTTATAGTATTTAGTACTTTCTGTATAAGTTATATTTCTATGTGGGACTGTAAACATGGATATCACAATATCGTTAGAAGATTACAGGTAAGGAAACAGGGTTTTCCCGACCGTCTCCTGTCCAGAAGAAACTCCAGTCCCTATTATAAGTGAAGTTATTTTCTGATTCTATTGAACGCCTCCCTCATGGTTCATGATTACTGCACTAGGAGACAGTATGAGCCCCCGTCACACGTACCTGTTGTAGTACCTCCCCCCCATCATGTACTGATTGTTGGGGGTGGGGCATATCTTAAACCTTTGGATGTTCTCATTGGTGCGAAAAAACAGGGAGTAGTCCCCGGGTGTGTTGTCTGACGGCCGGACCAGGAAGCTGCACACTTGACCAACTGAATGAGAGAAAGATATGAAACACTTATTGTTGGCATTAACATGTTTAGTATTGATGTTTTATCAGAACATATATTTCAGCAACAGAAATGTTTGTTGATAAGATCACATAGAAATATGCTATGTGCCTCAGTGAGACAAATGCAATATGTAGAGACAGAGAGTATAGTGGTACCTGTCATCAGAATGTTGTAGTGGGGATAATGTAATATGTAGAGTATAGTGGTACCGGTCATCTGAATGTTGTAGTGGGGATAATGTAATATGTAGAGTATAGTGGTACCTGTCATCAGAATGTTGTAGTGGGGATAATGTAATATGTAGAGTATAGTGGTACCTGTCATCAGAATGATGTAGTGGGGATAATATAATATGTAGAGTATAGTGGTACCTGTCATCAGAATGATGTAGTGGGGATAATGTAATATGTAGAGTATAGTGGTACCTGTCATCAGAATGATGTAGTGGGGATAATATAATATGTATAGTGCTACCTGTCATCAGAAGGTTATAGGCCTCCTGTTTGCTGATCTTGCCGTGATACCAGCTACAGACAGGATGAGGATGGAGAGAGCAGGGAAAGAAAACCAACAGATCAATATGTGCTGAGTTTAAAGGGGGAGTGATGGGTTTTAGAAGGGTCAGGTCAGTCTGGGATGATGAATCACAACTTTATAGATCCTGTTGAACTTGGTCAATTGTGAACAGCAAGTCAACACTCAGACATGGGCCAATGTCAGTTATTCTTTGGTCATCTCATTCCAAATTACTGGGTAACATCACAAAGCAACCTAGGAGAAAAAAAATGAATACCAACTTACACTTTGCCCTCATGTGGGTCCTCCTCCCGTCCCTGAAAACAAACAAGAGCAATGTCAGTTCAACAAATTTAAAAGACAAAGTCTGAAAAGACTTATAATGGCTAGCATTGCCACCGGAGTAGTTTGGAGAAGACGTTTTTAAAATGGCAAACCACGGTAATGTCCCAAATGGTACACTATTCCATATAGTAGTGCACTACATAGTGTACCGTTTGGGGCACAGCCCAAGTAAATGGTATCAGGTTAGGGCTGATCCTAAACCTGTGCATAGCAGGCACAGTGCTGTCTTCGACTCACCACCTCCTCCACTAGGTCCTCTACGATGAGGCCCTGCTCCTCCGTCCTCAAGTTGGTCACCCACATCCAGCCGTCATCCAGTTCATTGTGAACGATAAACATGTCCCCTTTCAGGAAGCTGTTACACAGAAGAGGAGGAACAACAGGTCAATGTTTTGCTACACATGTACTTACACTTGCATCTCCTGTTACTAGCCACAAAAAACAACAGTTATTTTCAATAATGATTGTCTATGTATAAAATCCAGCACAAAGCCATGCAATCTCCATAGACAAACATTGGCTGTAGAATTACCTATCTCACAAGTCAGTTCATCAAATTCCTGCCCTGCTAGAGCTGCCCCGGTCAACTGTAAGTGCTGTTATTGTGAAGTGGAAATGTCTAGGAGCAATAATGGCTCAGCCACAAAGTGGTAGGCCACACAAGCTCACAAAACAGGACCGCCGAGTGCAGAAGCCTCTGCCTCTGAAAGCAACATCAGCACAAGAACTGTTCGTCGGGAAATTCATGAAAAGGGTTTCCATGGCCGAGCAGCCGCACACAAACCTAAGATCACCATGTGCAATGCCAAGCGTTGGCTGGAGTGGTGTAAAGCTCACCGCAATTGGACTCTGGAGCAGTGAAAACGCATTCTCCAGAGTGATGAATCACACTTCACCATCTGGCAGTCCGACAGACGAATCTGGGTTTGGCGGATGCCAGGAGAACTCCTGCCTGAATGCATAGTGCCAACTATAAAGTTTGGTGGAGGAGGAATAATGATGTGGGGATGTTTTTCATGTTTCGGGCTAGGCCCCTTAGTTCCAGTGAAGGGAAATCTTAACGCTACAGCATACAAAGACATTCTAGATGATTCTGTGCTTCCAACATTGTGGCAACAGTTTGAGGAAGGTCCTTTCCTGTTTCAGCATGACAATGCCCCCGTGCACAAAGTGAGGTCCATACAGAAATGGTTTGTCATCGAACATCTTAAAGATGAATTGGACCACTGGCTACGAGCCAGGCCTAATCGCCAAACATCAGTTTAGGTGTAGTACCACCCATTCTCCACAAGGTGTCTCCTGTAAACTACACAACACCATTGCAAAGAAAGCTGGCTGGATAGAACCATGCAATCTAAGTCTGTGCTAGCAGTGTCTCTGTGTTGAGGCTTGGATTCAGACAGATGTTTCTCAGATCTGTTAGTGTGCTGGGTCTTACTAAATGACGGGGACACATCTGTTTTTGTATTATTCAGATTATGTGCTCTTCAGTGCTCTCCTTCAACAGGGAAAACATGCACTCACATTCCACAAATGTGTCTTTGTACGTTTCTTGTAGGGCTTACCTGATCTCATCGGTCTCTGGCACTTTGGTGTATGGAAGAATGGCTCTCACTCTCCTCCTGTCCTCAACAGGCTACACACAGGAGCACAGACAGACACAATCACACTATTAAACACTGAACTGCAACCCCCCCCCATGCAGCGTTCCAAATTAAAGTATTCACCCTCTGGGACACCCCTCAGTATTTTGCCTGGCTTCTCTTCCGAGTGGTTATGAAATATGGCCTGGGGCGTAGGGGAAGTTGGAACAGATGTCGCCCAGATTCAGCATCTTCAGAAAGTATTAATTGTTCCACATTTTGTTGACTTACAGCCCAAATTCAAAATGTATTTCTCTCACTGTGACAATGTTGATTTAGGTCCACTTGTCACGAACACGGTCTAATTTAATCAATTTTAAATCCAGCCTGTAACACAACTAAATGTGAAAAAGTCAAGGGATGTTAATCATTTATGAAGGCACTGAGACTATGTGGGAGTCTAACCTCCGTTTCTAATCTCGAGTGTAACGGAATCTTACCTCTGGGGGCGCCACGGGTGATAGCAGCTTTTCACCTTTCAGCAGGCAAGACACGTAGCTGTAATAACCAATCAGGTCTGACAGGGACGAGAACCGACGGCCACCTATGTAATAGTCTCCACACATGGCGATTATCCTGTAAACATGCACAGATACACAGAGCACACTATCAACTTGATTTGTCGCTACTCAAAAAAGTACAAGAGCAGAACAGCACAGTGCTCAAATGTGAAACACGAGCAGAAGACATGCATTAAACTATCATGACTCAACTGATTATAGTCCGTTGTGAAATTACTCCAGTAATGATGACAATGACATGATTAATGCCTTAGCGAGCCAGCTAACAGTGGGGAGCCCAGAATAATCCTTCAGTCTCAGCTCATCTGTTGAGCAAATCTCTGTCTGACTAATGTACTGTAGTTTAGACACCATTCAAGGACATCTTCCCATGGTTAGGCTATTGGTTAACCTTTCCTTCCGAATACCATTCCACAAGGGTTTCCCGCATCAATGCTATCATGTCTCTGTAAAGCAATGCTGTGAATGAGATGTCGTCATCATTTCCCCGTAAGTTAATCAATCGTCTATTGAAATGCTTGGTGTTGATCTGGTCTAGGAGGGGTTGACGTCATGAATGCAGGCCGGGCCTTATCGACAGGTGTATCGAACTCACTGGAATGAATACAGAATACAATAAATAATATATGCCTTTTAGCAAACACTTTTATCCAAAGCGATTTACATACAGGCATATATTTTATGTATAGGTGGTCCCGGGAATATAACCCCGTTCCCTGGGGTTACAAGCGACATGCTCTAACAACTGAGCTACAAAGGACAACAGTCTTGTGAACAGGGTAAGGCAGGCATACAGAACTGCTATTTGTGGATGCATGCATGTTCTGACTAAAATCCACTCTCACAGCCTCAGAAAGCCATCCAAAGCACTGGAGAAAACAGGGAAACTTTTCACAGACCATGAGTGCTGTGAAAAGGTCATTACTTCACCACATTTCAGTAGATATGAGTGGGTAGAGTGTCGTTAGGGGGGTAATGTCTGATGGAGATCCAATACAAAAGGTGAGGGGGTGGAGGTAATGTCCTGCCTGCTGGTAATCGGAAACTGAGACATGGTTGCCGGGCCCTCCACCCACACACACACCTCTCTGTCAAAGACAAGTCTTTCGCTTCCACCCACCCACTTGCCCCAAAGCCAGCAATAGGATCCTGAATGTTATGTCTTTAACATCTGCATTAGCTCACTTTCTGTTCTGCTCTGTGATGCAGGCTGTTGGAGACATGGTGGCTAAGGCTATAAACTTAGATTCATATCGACTGTATCTGTAACCCACAGGGGACGATTTAGTTCATCGTTTATTTCTTATTTGGGTCTCGAGCTGAAACAGTTTAAGAACCATTGGTCTACAAAAAGGTTTGTAGCCCACGTTGTGCAGGTCATGGAGACTTACTTCTGTGGCTGTGCGATGGACCAGCAGCAGTCTGCATCATCACGATTGCATTGCGAATTAATGAACTCAGAGAGCATGTTTTGACTGACCTGAAGTGGTTGACCACGCTGGTCATGCTGAGGAAGGACAGGACAAAGGAGCCGGGCCGGCGGTCACTCTCCCTGATGAGGTAGCTGCCGGGGGTCCTGGCCTGCCGCAACCGCTCCTCAGCAATGGTCCTGTCCAGCTTCCCATGGTACCACCTAAAACACACACAGGGAGGGACATTGTCAACCTTGGATGGCTAGGCCTACAGTTACACTATTTTGGCCTCTGTATTCAGCTCGCAATATTATACGTTTTCTCTCTCTCTGGGAGACATTGTCAACACTAAGGCTGTGTTCTATGAAGCATACCACCTGAGAGAACCCGAGGGGGGAGGCACATGCGCACAGTAACACAAACAGTCTTTATGTAGGCTTGATGCAGAATGTTATTCAAACACACTTCAAAGTGGAATTTTGAGAAAAACATTTTCTGTGCTGCAGAAAATAAAATCTGCCTAATAGCCGTGCAAGTTCAAATTGGGTTCACGTTGTAAACAATATGAATAATTAAAATCACTGAATTTATCATTAAATGCGCTGCAGTGTCCTTCATCAATTGCATTCTTTCCACATTCATCCATTCACCCACTGCCTTGTTCACCCCATCTATCATTAGCTTAGGCTAGGCTATTCCATTCAGTCACATTAACTATTTCGGGTACCTGACTTCGCTACATCTCAAAACAATCAGTTTTCTCCCACACGCATAGACTCAATGGAGTCACATATTCAATTAACATTTAACTCGTTGGTCCATTCATTAGTGATCATTCAGTGGTTAACACTCATTCATTTGTCCACCATGTCTCCTAAAGGAATCAGGAGTTTGATATTAGACCTTTCTTCTTTATTAACACTCATTCATAAATCATAAGAACAACAACACAGGGATTCTTTGTGACTGATTCATGGAAAACAAATAGGCCTAGCCTGCTGCTCAAAATAACCCTGTATTAGGCTGGGTCTGTTACAGTCTTATGTTATAGTCTTGACTTGGGACTAGGCTTTGTTTTGGGGTTCTTGGTCTCGCAGAGATAGTAGTATACGGCCTTGCTCTTGGACTTGATAGAATGCCCTTGTCTAGTCTACACAAAACTAGATAAGATTAAAATGCTAGCAAACTATGCTAGCCAAAACAAGTAGGGATCACCAATAATCATATTATGTTTTTAAAAAGACACTGCTGAGTTAGAGAAAGCGTGTCTAGGACTCTAGGGTAAATTCTCAAGTCAACAGCGAGTGTGAGCATAACGTGACATTGACATCTTCTGAAATATTAAGCTAGTAAGAAACTGCACTCTAAAATTTTACTCTCTAGTCAACCTATAGAGCAGCCACTAAAACGTCGAGAGGAGAGTGGAACGGAGCGTAAACTATAAAAGCTTTTTAAGCTTCCGCTGCACCATTAAAAGCAGGCTGCTTTTTGAATTAAACAGAAGCTTTTCTAACACTGGTTAAAGTTTCAGCAGGTCACCGACTTAACGCTCCCGCCAGATGGGGGAAAACATTTACACGCTGGCCCAGATTTTGGCCTAGCGCCTCAGAACAGGGGGGCCTGGGGAGGTGAGATGAATGAGTTGCTACAGTAGTTCTTTTCACACAGGACTTTAAGGGCTCCCATCTGGCTTAGAGGAGCAGGGGTATGCTCCTGTTAAAAAGAATGAGAGTGATGAAGTCTGTGTTGTGGAGGTAGGCGTGCTGTGGATGGGGAAAGGGGCCAGTGGAGCTCCTGGGAGGGGGTTAGGAGACTGGCAGGCTGAAGGTTGTGTGTCATTGAGAGATTATTGAGGAAAACAGACGTGAGAAGTGAGTGTGTGATTGAGAGACTTAAATAGTTAACCTAATAGCTGCCTGGCCTATCTGCATTGACCCTTTGACTCATCATATACACCGCTGCTACGGTTAATTATCTATCCTGTTGCCTAGTCACTTTACCCCTACCTATAGCCTATGTGCATATCTACCTCAATTACCTCGTACTGGTACCCCGTATATAGGGACATGGAGACATATGTCAGCATGGAGTCTGACTATAGTACATCGGAGGGGAGCGCCTTGAATACAAATGAAACAGTAGAAGCTAAATGTTGGCTTGAACAAAGTGTTGCTGTTGAATTGGATTGTTCAGGTCTTCCTAGAGCTCAGGCTCATTAATGAGATGCTCCAAAACAGCCGTCGGAGGGAGAGCGAGAGAACTCACTCTGCTGTCAGTCAGAAGTTTGCTGACTTAGCATCTTTCCAACTCTTCTGCCTAAACTAAAAAAATTATTTCGGTTGTTTTGGAACTTGCGCTATATATTGAAAAGTCGGGTTTGTGTCTAAGCAAGGCCTAAGCCTACTGTAAACTCTGAAAGAACTGCTGAAATTGATTTATGATCATTGTCATTTCAAATACATATTTCCTAGAGTATAGAGAACCATATTATTCACCCAACTTTTGGCATAGATCAAATACCCTGCCCATCTCAATCATCTGAAACAAGGACAACACAATTACAGCAGGGGAAGGAGTCTGATCCAGATGCGAGTCATTTGGTGTTTGCCTACGCACAGCGTCTGCTTTGTAGCTCGGGTCAAAGAACATCAGCACAACCGGAACCTCCTGCAAACACTAAAGCACAATCCTACACAGATGCTGCATCTTTAGTGATTCCACTAAAGATGCAGCAGCTCCAGGTTAAGAGAATACCTTGTTGCTGTTTTATTTCCTTTCTCCATCTCCACTGTTTTGGTCATGGCTGTTTAAATACTTTTCCTGCAACCATTATCCCCTCAGCCTGTACAGGGAACATAACACACGGATTACCTGCAACATGAGATGTGTGCACAGAGCATCCTCTCATCATCATACTTTACAGGCCAGAAGACAGTGGGGTTCCATCCTGAGGAAGCAGAGGGAGCGCTGTGCATTGATGGGCTTCCTTATTAAACCTTCCAGTGAGGCTAGGGTCAAAGGACTGCTAGGTCCACAGTAAACGCAGTGCTGCTATGCAGATTTACAGTGAGTAGAGTGGAAATGCTAAGGCTGGTAGGTTCCTACAGTGACACTCCCACAGGTTGTGAGTGTCTTCCTGAGCTGAGCTGTACTGACCAGCTGTGGTTTGGACAGATGTCCAGGTATGCTAAACTACACTGTAGCTGCATTGGAGAGAATTTAATAAAATAACAAAATAAAAAAAACGTTTTTATTTAACAAGGCAAGTCAGTTAAGAACAAATTCTTATTTATAATGACGGCCTACCTATAGGGTAGTACTGCGCCACTGGAGCAAATTAGAGGTAGTGTCTTGCTCAAGGGCACAGACAGGTTTTTCACCTTGTCGGCTCGGGTATTCGAACCAGCGACCTTTCGGTTAATGGCCCAACGCTCTAACCGCTAGGCTACCTGCCGCCCTAATTGGCTTAGATCACAACTGTCTGTATAGCTGTTAGTCACTATGGTATTTGATGTGAGAGTCTAGAAAGAGATGGCTGATGCTTAGCCTGGGGGCCAAGGTGTAAACGTCTGAGGTCATTTTCTTGCTTACATTCTAAAAGTGCAACTCTTACAGAGGTTTGATATGAATGTTCCTTTTTAGTGTTAGACCTTGATGCTTGTCATATTTTTCCTTGCACCGCCCGTCGAGAGCATCCTGACTGGCTGCATCCCTGCCTGGTACGGCAACTGCTCGACCTCCAACCGCAAGGCACTACAGAGAGTAGTGTGTAAGGCCCAGTACATCACTGGGGCCAAGCTTCCTGCAAGTTAATTCATTGCACAGAGATGAGCACGTAGAAACACTTTCCATTTCCGTCTATAAATATTCCACCGACCTATGTGCTATAACCAGCTACAAGTTACTCAAGCTACTGCACACAGTAACTTCTAAAGCAAGAAAAGCATGGAAACTAAGCTATATGTTTTATCAACATTGAGAAGTTTTTACAGGCTACGAACAATGCAGTCCTCACTAATGTACAAGCTTATTTTAGTTTTTATAGGTGTACTTTAGCATGTTTTGGGGGATGGGTGGAGGCCGGGGTTATCCACGGTGTTGTGATAAAAGGGGTAGGAACATAAAACCTGTTGTGGGTTATCAGCCTGAGGAAGGCCTTGTGGTGTCGGTGCATGAATCAATAGCAGCACAGTGACTCTATGCTCTGGCTGTTCCTACTGGCAGACACAGTACTAGTTAAACCCTTAAGCACTACTCTTAAAAAAGCCTAAAATGCGGCTGCTCTGTATCCTGCATACTGTGCCTTGTGCACTAAAAGAACTAACTAAACTTGTCAACAATAAAACTGACTGGTCATGCAAACATGAATGTCCTTCACCCAATAGGCTAGTTAAAAAGCAAAACAAACTTCTGCGAAAACATGCAAATCTGTCTGCAGAGAGAGAGAGCACTGTCTGCAAAGCCTGCACCTTTCCACCCACAGTGGAAGCAGGCACTCTCCTCGCAGAGTCTTGGTATCCTCTCTCACGAGAAGCCCAGGTACAGTAAGTTACATCACCACATGACAGAAGGCAACAGAGGCTCCTTCACTTCAACAACATGATAGAAGAGGGCCTCCAGCATGTGACATATGTCGCTGGCACGAAGTGAAAAATACTAATTTAGCAGTGTCAGAAATTCACACCACTCATGAGTAAAAGAGGAAGATAGTTGAGTAGATGTAGTGTTGAGGACTAGATGGGAGGTGCCTATCTGAAACCCACAGAGAGCTCCATGCTGACAGACCTTCACACAGAGCATAGTGCGGGTAGACAGATGGTGGCTGCTGTAATGATAGTTTCGGAATGAAGCATAGCTTGCCTATTATTTAAAACCTCAGTCATGTGTGTATTGTACATAGCCGGTACGCTACATTGTATCTTGAGAGGATTAACTAAAACAAAATAGTTTTTTCTCAAATAGCTAAGTGGTGGGTAAGATTGGTGGCAGTGCTTGAATAATATGACAATATAACAGTTTTCACCTATGAAACCAATGTGCAAGAGTATTCAGGGCAAATGTGAACAAGCTGAAACCCTGCAATTTTCTCAGAGTATTTATGAAATCTATATAGAACAAATACAGACTATTGCATTGGATTCCCGGGGTGCTGACGTTCACAGTCACAATAGCAATTTTCAAACCATTCAGAGTGTTTCATTTGTACTGACAACCTGTGGAAGGGTTTCTGCCACAGGAGGCTACAGGCTGAGAACAGTCGGTTTCTTAGAAATAAAAGATGGCAAGCTCATAAAACTACCTCCATCAGGAGCTGAGATGGTGTCTAGTCGCATGCAGCTTTAGTGAGGAAAATCTATTTTTCACCTCTGGTTAAATGTTTTCGGTGTAGACTGACTTAGTCTATATTTTCAAAAAGACTGTAGCATTTAAGCTACCAGGTTTCATTAGGCTAGACTACTCACTGAAAACATTTATTAAACATTATTTTGGGGAAAGCATTTTGCAGCTTGAACACTGAAATTGTATCGAGGGAAACAAGCCAATAGTCTAGCTATCTACCATGTACTACTGTGTGTTCCCTTTCACCGGGCTCCTCCCGAGAGGAATCAGAAATGCATCTGTGTTTGAGCATTCAAGACGTGACCTCTGGTTAGCCCTGGACTTCTGGCGTGGAGGGCAGGAGGGAGAGAGACAGGGACGAGACCTCTCGATTTCCAAGGGCTACGTCTCTAGGGCTGAGAGGGCAGACTCAGCTTGTTGACGTTTGATTGAGGAATGACTCTTTTTCCTCTCTTCAAATCAAATCAAACTATGTCACATGTGCCGAATACAACAGGTGTAGACCTTCCCGTGAAATGCTTACTTACAAGCCCTTAACCAACAATGCTCTCTAGTTCTCTCTTGTGGATTTCCCTCTTCTGTTTTTCCTCTCCCTCCGTCTCTCACGATGGATGCTGCCATGCTAAAACATCTCAAGACGTCAAGTCACTCCTCATCAGCGTCAACAAGTAATGAAACTGCACCACTTTACATTAGCGATGCGCCTCAGCTGAGCTGCCAGCGGTCATGAGGGGAAATGGAGCCCATCCCGCTTTCCCTCGCACGGACAGGATTGTCCTCATTCACTGGTGCCTACAACCCTAGCAAACATCTAGCCTAGTGCTGGCCGATAAAGGCATAAACACACATTGAAATAAATTGCCTGAATTGACGTGATAACGGTAAATAGAATGAAAAGTTAACATTAATCTGCACCACAGTTTATTTTATTTATTTAAATGTTTAACTTCTACTATTTTAATGGTTGTAGCCATTAATTGTATAATTAACAACCACCCATATAAGCAAACTTATTTCAAATTCAAACCTCACATTTCTCTAATATAGCCCATTTCAATTTATATTCAACTTCCTTAATGGTCATCAATTTAAGAGCTAGGAGTTTGCTTTATTCTAAAGTAAAATAAAATTGATATTTGGAGCCATATTCAAATAAGTTGGGGATAATGTTGCTTGCAATAATATTAATGAATACTATAAAAACTCCTCAAAGGAGCATCAAGCTGTAACTGCAGGAGGAAAACCTAGGGAACATGTTCTACATCATTATAAGGATTATTTATTTTTATCTATATCAATGGATCCAATTCATGTGGACTCCATCAACAACAAATTGATCAATTAAATATATAGAATCATAGCATTAACTCACCCAAACACAGCTCCAAATAAAAGCAAAGCCTTACAAAAAGATATTTAGGGGAATAAGGCATTGGTAATTCCAAGAACCCCAACTCTGTCGGGAAGAGATGAATAACAAAAGGAAGAGAAAAAGAGAATGTCGTAATCCACCTCCTCTGTCTCCTGTCCTATCCTCATCCACCTCCTCGGTCTCCTGTCCTACCAGCCTGTTGGGAAAGTAAGGAGGGCTGGCTGGCTAGGTGCCACACTTACGCGGAGTTGGCTCTCTGCTGCATCTCCTGGTCTGTCCCGCTCTCACAAGGTGTTCCCACTCCACTGATGCTGCTTGTTCTGCTGCCGAGGAGAACGTGGCGTTGGAGTGACTAGGGTCTGAATGCTCCGGTGCGGAAAGCAATGCAAACACAACTCTAAATCCATCTGTTCCTTGCTATGAACCTGCTGCGCCGATAGTCATCTCCGCACTCTAGGGTCCGTTAGCAGCAACCAAAAGGAGGAAGAGAGCTACTAGACTGGAAGCCTTGCTAAGTGATTTAAAAATATATTCTGATCAGTTGTCCAGTTTTGTTATCGTCCAGACACTGAGGGAAGAGGTGGCTGGGTCCGTCTGCATCTTCAAGCAAAGCAGAAAGGATGAGTCTCTCTTTCCCTCTTTCTCTGGAGCCTAAAATAAAGTCAGGCATCATGAGCACGCAGCATAGGTTTTAGGAGTAGTGGGGCAGTGGGGTAAGGAGTGGTGTCACACGAGTGAGGTTGAATAGCAACAACACACATAATGCCATGACCTCTGGGGGCTTTTGTGAACAGCTTACATACAACCACAC
Source organism: Thymallus thymallus (assembly GCA_023634145.1). Taxonomy (NCBI): domain Eukaryota; kingdom Metazoa; phylum Chordata; class Actinopteri; order Salmoniformes; family Salmonidae; genus Thymallus; species Thymallus thymallus. The sequence continues at coordinate 29,459,155 of CM042401.1, forward strand.
CTGAAGCTAGCTGTGTGCATGGTTCAAAACATTCCCACCCTGAAAATCCATATTGGTTACAAACCCTGGGATTATTTTGGTTAAACGTACAAACTCCACAGCTTCAAAACACTGCATTGATTTATGTACCAACCGGACACTAACGCAAATTGTGATCTCTAACCATTTTTTGAAAACTTTCCACAGTGGGAAAAAAGGGAGCAGCTGTGAAAATGTGACAGCACACAGGGACTCGTTTGACGCACACTAGGGATGGGCATTTTAAATTATTTCAGATATTTTTCGAGATAGTTGACATGCTGGAGTGTGTTCTTCACAGATGAATCCCAGTTTCAACTGTACCGGGCACATGGCAGACAGAGTGTATGGCCAGAGACCCCACTGTCATCATGGGGCACATGGTATGGGAAGGCATAAGCTATGAACAACAAAAACAATTGCATTTTATCGATGGAAATTTGAATGCACAGAGTTACCTGACGAGATCCTGAGGCCCATTGTCGTGCAATTCATCTGCCACCATCACCTCGTTTCAACATGACAATGCACAGCCCCATGTCACAAGGATCACTACACAATTCCTAGAAGCTGAAAATGTCCCAGTTCTTTCATGGCCTGCTTTCTCAAACATGTCACCCATTGAGCATGTTTGGGATGCTCTGGATCGACGTGTACGACAGGTGTTTCCATTCCGCAACTTCACACAGCCATTGAAAAGAAGTATCTGTGACCAACAGATTCTTATCTGTATTCTCAGTCATGTGAAATCCATAGATTAGGGCCTAATGAATTTATTTAAATTGACTGATTTCCTTATATGAATTTCAAAAATCTTTGAAATTGTTGCATATTGCGTTTATATTTTTCTTCAGTGTAATTGCAAAGACGGGTAAATCCTGCTCATAGTTATACAAGATAAGCTAGTAGCTAACGAATGTCAATGTCGGTGTGTGTGGACATTTACAAGCGAATGAGAGAAAATGTGCAAATTAACAAAGTTGTGACGCTGCTCTTCCTTCAGAAAAGCATGCATGAGGGGAAAGAAAACTAATAGGAAGCACCGGTAAAAAATGGCAACTGTACAGATAACTCATTCAGAGCTCTTTGACTTCTGGCAGAAAGCCATTATAAGATATCTAAAGGCAAACATTTAGTCATCACCTCACGTGTGCCGCACAACAGAGACTTGCCGATAGATCTAGAACACTATGGATTCCTGCTTTCTCCCATTGTGCTATTCACAAACAAACACCTGACTGGCTCAACTGTTCTGGGGAACTACGTTACGCTTAATAATGTAAAATAACGTGACCGGAATCTGCTTCATCTAACGCATTGCACTAGTTGACTGCAAGTATTAACTTAAAAAATTAGCTACAAATATTGACATTTATTGAAAATTAAATAGCTGAAACAGTTTACAGTATTGAAAAAAAAATAATCCAACGGTATACCTCCCAAACCTAGGGCACACTCATAAAAACTGTCATAGAATTGTTTTTTTTTTTATGTAACAGTCTATCCTTGTAGGCTATGTAGCAATGTCATATTGATAATTGTCCCCCACGATGAAATCGGGGAGCGGACTAAGGATCTGTCTAACGTCCGTTAATATGTCCTTACGTTTGTTCGTCATACGCGATATTGCCAACAGCACTGGCAGGCACAATTTTGACGAAACTTGGGTGAATGAGGAGTCTTGCCATAGAGAGCCGGCATTAACAAAATTACACTGATTGGCCCAAGGGGGCTCTATAGTAATCAACTGAAATTCCAAACTTTCAGTCAATTCATTGACATCAACCATTACTATCAGTATAATCTCCCTATCAAGCAGTATAGTCTGTTCTCGAACATACTGCCCCTATTAACTATCAACTTCCAGCATTCTTTGTTATTGCCTCTCTCATTAATCCACACAACATACGTTGGCATAATTGTCACTAATTGACACAACAGATGGAGGGCGAAGGGGATCGTCCAAGTCTTTAGAGCCCGGTCTGAATGTTGCCACGTCTCCATCACAGTGCCCACACGGGGAACCAATATCCAACCTTATGGTTGCCAATTAGGTTCCCTAGAATAACTCAATGACCCATTTAATATCAGTGGGCCATTAGAGTTCTGACAGATTTGCTCCTCCTCCATCAATTAAATCATGTGCCATCTGATTTAATTGATAATGGGCTAATGAGGGTTGTGCTCGCTCTCTCTCTCAGGAAGTGTTTGTGATCATACTTTTGGTTAGTCATAGTTAGGTAAACTATTCAGTAGCTAAATGTGTTTGTTCTGTTACAATATAGAGTAAAAGTTCTGAAAAGGATTGTTAAAAAATAAATAAAAATCCCAAACTATTGTAGAATGCCTCTGAAGATCCTGTGGACTCCACAATGTGCGGCACAGAAGTCTTGAAAACAGGATGCAGGAGAAAAAAAAAAGGGCAGTGTGGGTATGGAGGGGCATGACAGGACATTGCATAACACATAGAAAATGCATGGAACCGTTTGCCTTTATCAATGCACAGTACAGAGCATTTAACCAAATATGAACGTTACCATTACAGCACTGATGTACGCATTTAGTTTGTAAGATGACAAAAATAAGAATGTAGCTACAACCGAGAGGACTGTCAACAATCATCCCATCATTTAGTTATAGAGTGGCGTCTTGTGGCCTTTCAGCGTTCTGCATTGCAGCAATTTCAAAAGCTTAGGCCAAGGAAAGTAGACTACATTAATAGAGGTTCTCCAAGGCCCAAGCTAATTTTAATTGTTGGGATCACCAGTCAGCAAATCTGTGTAATTACTGAGACTTTAATAAAAAAAAGTGTATTGTTATAAAAAGGACTGTAGTATTTGGCTCTGGAGATAAGCGTCTGCGTCTCAGATAGGGGATAGGTATTCGACTTGATCCTGGTGCCATTAGGAATTCCAACAGTGCTAAGTTTCCAAAAGGCAATTAGGGAGAGTGCACGCTCAATTAGCACTTCAGCAAGAGACATTTTCATGACCAACTGCTTATCTTGCAAACTTATTCACACATGACTAAATCCTCTCTAATCTTCGTGGAAACTCAAAATCAACGACTTGTTTCCCAGTGCCCTGTTGGTTTTAGCTCAGGCACTGGGCTGGCGTTCTCCGAGGTAGGGAGAGGTGCATTAGGCCTCCTGACGTCTTCCCTGCAGTCTTCGTTAAGCAGTCGTTAGCGTGAAACACTGATCCCACCACTGCCGCCATTGTTTATGAATGAGCCTCTGTTGTACAGAGGCTTGAATGAGTCTGCTGCTGGTTGCGTCGCTCTCCCTCTCCATGGCATTCTACAAAGTGCTAAGTTTAGCCCAGACTCATACTCTGAAAGAAAGAGTACAGGACCATGTCCAACTCTGAGAATGTTTTCCACCTCACCCCTTGCCTGCACATTGGTGGCTGCTTACACAACACAGAGGAATAGCCTGTGTGTGTGTGTGTGTGTGTGTGTGTGTGGGGGGGGGGGGGGGGGTGACAGAGGCCACGAACAGTAGATAAGCCAATTATTTCAAGCTCTAAATGAACATGAGTCTCCAGGGATGATGAACCTATGCTGCAAATACCAGGCTGCCTCAGAAGTGGCCTTCTATGATAACCTTGTAACAAGACACTATCCAATGAAGTAAACCAGGCCTTATTACAGTGTCTTTGGAAAGTATTCAGACCCCTTGACTTTTTCCACTTTGATAAGTTATAGCCTTATTCTAAAATTGATTAAATCGTGTTTTTGCCCCATCAATCTACACATAATACCCCATAATGACAAAGCAAACAGGTTTTTAGAAAATGTTGCTACTAAAATAAATAAAATGGAAATATCACATTTACATAAGTATTCAGACCATTTACTGAGTACTTTGTTCAAGCATCTTTGACAGTGATTACAGCCTTGAGTCTTCTTGAGTATGACGCTACAAGCTTGGCACACCTGTATTTGGGGGGCGGTTTCCCCCATTCTTCTCGGCAGAACCTCTCAAGCTCTGTCAGGTTGGATGGGGAGCGATGCTACACAGCTATTTTCAGGTATCTCCAGAGATGTTCGATCGGGTTCAAGTCCGGGCTCTGGCTGGGCCACTCAAGGACATTGAGACTTGTCCCGAAGCCACTCCTGCGTTGTCTTGGCTGTGTGCTTAGGATCGTTTTCCTGTTGGAAGGTGAACCTTCACCCCAGTCTGAGGGTGAAGGTTTTCATCAAGGATCTCTGTACTTTGCTCCGTTCATCTTTAAAGTATCTATCTATCGATCGATGCCTCGATCCTGACTAGTCTCCTAGTCCCTGCCTCTGAAAAACATCCCGACAGCATGCTGCCATGCTTCACCGTAGGGATGGTGCCAGGTTTCCTCCAGACACAACGCTAGGCATTCAGGCAAAAGAGTTCAATCTTGGTTTCATCAGACCAGAGAATCTTGTTTCTCATGGTCCGAGAGTCTTTAGGTGCCTTTTGGAAAACTCCAAGCGGGCTGTCATGTGCCTTTTACTGAGGAGTGGCATCCGTCTGGCCACTCTAAAGGCCTGATTTGTGGAGTGCTGCAGAGATGGTTGTCCTTCTGGAAGGTTCTCCCATCTCCTCTGTGGACTCTGTCAGTGACCCTTGGGTTCTTGGTCACCTCCCTGACCAAGGTTCTTCTTTCCCGATTGCTCAGTTCGGCCAGCTCTAGGAAGAGTCTTGGTGGTTCCAAACTACTTCCATTTAAGAATGATGGAGGCCACTGTGTTCTTGGGGACCTTCAATGCTGCAGAAATATTTTGGTACCTCTCCCCAGATCTGTGCCTCGACACAATCCTTACTAGGAGCTCTACGGACAATTCCTTCGACCTCATGGCATGATTTTTGCTCTAACATGCACTGTCAACAGTGGGATACTTATATACAGTTGAGGTTTACCTACACCTTAGTCAAATACATTTAATCCTAGTCAAAATTCCCTGTTTTTAGGTCAGTTAAGATCACCACTTTATTTTAAGAATGTGAAATGTCATAATAATAGTAGAGAGAATTATTTATTTCAGCTTTTATTTCTTTCATCACATTCCCAGTGGGTCAGAAGTTTACATACACTAAATTAGTATTTGGTAGCATTGCCTTTAAATTGTTTAACTTGGGTCAAACGTTTCGGGTAGCCTTCCACAAGCTTCCCACAATAAGTTGGGTGAATTTTGGCCCATTCCTCCTGACAGAACTAGTGTAACTGAGTAAGGTTTGTAGGCCTCCTTGCTCGCACACGCTTTTTCAGTTCTGCCCACAAATGTTCTATAGGATTGAGGTCAGGCCTTTGTGATGGCCACTCCAATACCTTGACTTTGTTGTCCTGAAGCCATTTTGTCACAACTTTGGAAGTATGCTTGGGGTCGTTGTCCATTTGGAAGACCCATTTGCGACCAAGCTTTAACTCCCTGACTGATGTCTTCAGATGTTGCTTCAATATATCCACATCATTGTCCTTCCTCATGAAGCCATCTATTTTGTGAAGTGCACCAGTCCCTCCTGAAGCAATGCACCCCCACAACATGATGCTGCCACCCCCGTGCTTCACGGTTGGGATGGTGTTCTTCGGCTTGCAAGCATCCCCCTTTTTCCTCCAAACATAACGATGGTTATTATAGCCAAACAGTTCTATTTTTGTTTCATCAGACCAGAGGACATTTCTCCAAAAAGTACAATCTTTGTCCCCATGTGCAGTTGCAAACCGTAGTCTGGCTTTTTTAATGGCGGTTTTGGAGCAGTGGTTTCTTCCTTGCTGAGCGACCTTTCAGGTTATGTCGATATAGGACTCGTTTTACTGTGGCTATAGATACTTTTGTACCGGTTTCCTCCAGAATCTTCACAAGGTCCTTTGCTGTTATTCTGGGATTGATTTGCACTTTCCGCACCAAAGTACGTTCATCTCTAGGAGACAGAATGAGTCTCCTTCCTGAGCGGTATGACGGCTGCGTGGTCCCATGGTGTTTATACTTGCATACTATTGTTTGTAAAGATGAGTGTGGTACCTTCAGACGTTTGGAAATTGCTCCCAAGGATGAACCAGACTTGTGGAGGTCTACAACTTTATTTCTGAGGTCTTGGCTGATTATTTTTGATTTTCCCATGATGTCGAGCAGAGGCACTGAGTTTGAAGGTAGGCCTTGAATTACATACACAGGTACACCTCCAATTGACTCAAATTATGTCAATTAGCCTATCAGAAGCTTCTAAAGCCATGACGTCATTTTCTGGACTTTTCCAAGCTGTTTAAAGGCAAAGTAAACTTAGTGTATGTAAACTTCTGACCCACTGGAATTGTGATATAGTGAATTATAAGTGAAATAATCTGCCTGTAAACAATTGTTGGAAGAATTACTTGTGTCATGCACAAAGTAGATGTCCTAACTGGCTTGCCAAAACTATAGTTTGTTAACAGGAAATCTGTGAAGTGGTTGAAAAATTTGTTTTAATGACTTCAACCTAAGTGTATGTAAACTTCTGACTACAACTGTAGATAGGTGTGTGGCTTTCCAAATCATGTCCAATCAATTGAATTTACAACAGATGGACTCCAATCACTGAGTGTTGGGCCCATAACCAAAAGGTTGCTGGATCAAATCCCCGAGCTGACAAGGTAAAAATCTGTCGTTCTGCCCCTGAACAAGGCAGTTAACCCACTGTTCCTAGGCCGTCATTGAAAATAAGAATTTTTTCTTAACTGACTTGCCTAGTAAAATAAAGGTAAAAAAAAAATAATAATAATAATTATTGAGAAACATCTCAAGGATGATCAGTGGAAACAGGCTGCATCCGAGCTCAATTCCGAGCCTCATAGCAAAGGGTCTGAATACCTATGTAAATCTGTTTTTATTATTTCTAAAAATGTGTTTTCGTTTTGTCTTTATAGGCAATTGTATGTAGACTGCTGAGGAAATGTTTTTATTTAATCCATTTTAGATTAAGGCTGTAACGTAACAAAATGTGGAAAAAGTCAAGGGGTCTGAATACTTTCCGAAGGCACTGTACCTATCACTACCAATACTGGTAAAAAAAATTGTTTAGGCTATTAGACCTAGCCTACATGAGTTTGCAAATGTGTTTATTAAGACATCACACAGTGGGTTGATTTAACCTCACCAAACAGTGTTAACTTCACTGACTCTTAGGCTATCTTGCACAGAGCAGGCTATGCACTGTGTACTCGACCGCCTTTATATCAGACAGTGTATCATCCATGGGACGGCACCACTGCTTCAGACAGTCACCCTGCCAAGGCTCCAGTCGACAGGCCTCTGTCACAGTGGATCAGTGCCACATGCAGAGGAGACCCGAATCTTAATTGGGTCATCATTTCATGGCAAGGGCGGGGTCCTCGCAACTACACTGTCTTCAAGAGGGGTCCCTTAGGCTACCAGGGAAGTCAGGGCAGCAGTTCTGAGAGTGACATTGTAAGGAGTTGGCTATGGACTTTGTGTGTAGATGGTATTTCAATTTGTGAAGTAAAGCATTAGCTAAAATTTGTTAGGGCCTCAACTATAAATGTGTCAATGATACAGTTGAAGTCGGAAGTTTACATACACTTAGGTTGAAGTCATTAAAACAAATTTTCCAACCACTCCACAGATTTCATGTTAACAAACTATAGTTTTGGCAAGTCAGTTAGGACATCTACTTTGTGCATGACACAAGTCATTCTTCCAACAATTGTTTACAGACAGATTATTTCACTATATCACAATTCCAGTGGGTCAGACGTTTACATACACTAAGTTGACTGTGCCTTTAACCAGCTTGGAAAGTTCCAGAAAATGATGTCATGGCTTTAGAAGCTTCTGATAGGCTAACTGACATAATTTGAGTCAATTGGAGGTGTACCTGTGGATGTATTTCAAGGCCTACCTTCAAACTCAGTGCCTCTTTGCTCAACATCATGGGAAAATCAAAAGAAATCAACCAAGACCTCAGAAAAAAATTGTAGACGACCACAAGTCTGGTTCATCCTTGGGAGCAATTTCCAAACGCTTAAAGGTACCACGTTAATCTGTACAAACAACAGTACGCAAGTATAAACACCATGGGACCACAGGGCAACATTTCAAGACATCAGTCAGGAAATTAAAGTTTGGTCACAAATGGGTCTTCCAAATGGACAACGACCCCAAGCATACTTCCAAAGTTGTGGCAAAATGGCTTAAGGACAACAAAGTCAAGGTATTGGATTGTCCATCACAAAGCCCTGACCTCAATCCTATAGAAAATGTGTGGGCAGAATTGAAAAAGCGTGTGCGAGCAAGGAGGCATACAATCCTGACTCAGTTACACCAGTTCTGTTAGAAGGATTGGGCCAAAATTCACCCAGTTTATTGTGGGAAGCTTGTGGAAGGCCACCCAAAATGTTTGACCCAAGATAAACAATTTAAAGGCAATGCTACCAAATACTAATTGAGTGTATGTAAACTTCTGACCCACTGGGAACGTAATGAAAGAAATTAAAGCTGAAATAAATTATATTATTCTGACATTCTTAAAATAAAGTGGTGATCCTAACTGATCTAAAACAGGGAATTTTTTACTAGGTTTAAATGTCAGGAATAAATAAAAATAAATAAAAATAAAAACTCTTTAAAAAGAGTTTAAATGTATTTGGCTACAGTGTATGTAAACTTCCGACTACAACTGTAAGTGATGATGAAACATTGCTATCTGTCGCTCTGTAGTGGAACTGTAGCGTTAGGATACACTGAAAATAATAAATATAAATCACTCAAGAAGCAAAATGACTTGGTACAAAACTGTTTTGCTCTGGGATTTGATTTTGAATTGCTACGCACTGTTATTTATGACAAGATGAGGTTGGGTAATTTGTAACCACTGGCACAGCACCTCACACCACATGCTAGTTTGCAGTGGCAAGGTCACCGCAACTCAACCCACACACCATATAAAGATGCACTCACTGGTCATTTCCAAAGCTGCCAATGACTGGAACAAATTGCAAAAATCTTTGAAGATGGAGACTACCATCTCCCTCAACTTTAAGCATCACCTGTCAGAGCAGCTTTTTCTGATCACTGCACCTGTATACAGCCCATCTGCAAATAGCCTACCCTACTACCTCATCCCCATATTTATTATTTTTGCACTCCAGTATCTCTATTTGCACATCATCATCTGCACATCTATCAGTCCAGTGTTAATGCTAATTTGTAATTACTTTGCCACTATGGCCTATTTGTTGTCCTACCTTCCTAATCTTACTACATTTGCACACACTGTACATACATTTTCTATTGTGTTATTGACTGTACGTTTGTTTATTCCCATTTGTAACTCTGTGTTGTTGTTTATGTCGCACTGCTTTGCTTTGTCTTGGCCAGGTCGCAGTTGTAAATGAGAACTTGTTCTCAACTGGCCTACCTGGTTAAATAAAGGTGAAAAAAACCCAGGTGTTTTTGCCCACAGAACAGCCGCTCACTGAATGCGTTTTGTTTATCGCAACATTCTCTGTAAACTCTAGACTGTAGCGCGTAAAAATCCAAGGAGGGCTGTTTCTGAGATGCTGGAAACACCATGTGTGGCACCAACAATCATAACATGGTCAAAGTTGCTTAGATTACGCATCTTGCCCATTCTAATGTTTGGTCGAACAACAACTAAAGCTCTCAACTCTATATATTGAGTTGCAGGCAGACACATGATTTGCTGTTCGAAGGTGCAGGCTATTTGCGTTAACACGCAGGTGTACCTAATAAAGTGTATATGATAACCGTTAAAGAGGAGGAACTTGTGTTGCAGCAGACTCCAGTCGTGTGAAAATGTCTCACATTGAGTGAGTAGTGGACCGATGAGTGGCTGGTAAAAAATCTCACTAACCAGGTTTCCATCCAACCATTTCATGCAGAAGAATTACCTGACCAGGGCTCCAAATTTAAAAAGTTAGGAGTGCCCTTCATTACCTCTGTGCTACTGCCTGGTGCACCTGCAGAAAGGGATGTAAAGGACACCATGGAGAAACCACTGACTCATTGGGCTTAACATTTATTTTTTTCACAGCTAAAAAGCTGGTCAATCTGCAGTCTGACAGGGAGATATGTAGCTCCTAAAATAAGAGCTGATTCCACACTCCAGACCCAGTTATTTCCATATCTCACAGTGTGAGGCCAGAAATGATAAAGCTCAACACTTCACTAATGAGGCTGTGACAAATGCGAGTGCCACACACTACAAAGATAGATACATAGGCCTATATGCTTAAGTAGGGAAACCCTACTCCCACAACAGATAGTCCTACCTCAGCAATACTGTGACACAAAAGCCTGCAGTGGCAGCCATTGGCTAGCCTTATTCAGGAGTGGGATGTGAGATTAATTATTATTCCATGAGGACACCAATTAGAAAATATTGTTTATGACCACATGAATGTAACCAAAAAGAGAAGACAACCCTAATTTGTGGCCAGAATGATGAAGCAAAACCATTTATTGACAAGTGCTAGATAGACTTCAAATCTGCTATACCTGCCGCATTACAATAATAATAATAATTCTGGGAATTATATTGCATTTATCATTGTATACAAACAAACCAGCTGAGTTGGAGAATAAGCTAACCTCTAGGTATGCAAATATTTCTCTACATTATGAGATATGGAAATTGTTCGCAAATATTTCTCTACATTATGAGATATGGAAATTGCTTTCAGGACAGGTGCATACATTATTCATTTGAGACATGTTATAAGCTGCAGTAATCAACAATTTTAATAGATTATTGAGCACTGGTGATGGATGCAGCAGGAAGGAAACATACCCAGGACGTTTTAATAAAACCCTCTTTTAGATTGTTAGCTAGGTGTCAATGAACAATATAACAATTTGAGTGAACATAAAAACTCCTTACTGGTTAGTGGGCGGCGCTGAGAGCGGGAAGACCACCTCCTCTTCCTCGTATTCCGGTCCATCCTGCATGTCGCTTTCATCCACAGTGCCGAGTCCCCCGTAGCCTGGGGGCAGTGGTAGTGGGGGGAAGACACTGGGCCCGTCCGGACCCGCCGAGGTGGGTGACATCCGGCTACCGGGTCCCTCTGAGGTGGGGGAGTAGCACACACCGCCAATGGTCCCTAATCTTGTTCCTAGACTAATTGCGTGTCCGCCACCACCATTCCCTGTAGCGGACAAGACTGGTCCTGTAATATCTCCTCCAGGCACGGGGTAAATCATACTCATATCAGGGAGGGCGTCAGGGGAGGTGTTCGACTGGTGGCGGAAGTTTGGTGCTGCTCCCAGGCCGAAATCAGTGACCCGCACTATGGTGGGCTTGGGATAAAACGGAATATGGGCCGTCTCGGGGCCTCCGCCGCCTGCCACCCCTGTCGAGACAGAGCCCGTGTCCTCACTACAGTCCTCCGCAGCCATCATTTTAAGGAAAATGTGTAGAGGGGAATATGTCAAGAAGGGAACCTGCCCTCCCCCTCTAGTCTTGAAACACTCCCTCACTGTTAAGGTTATTAAAAACAACACCAAAAGTTTCTTGGAAAACAACACGTTTAGCCAGCTAGCGTTAGTTAGCCAGTTTAGCTAACGTTAGTCGCTAGAAAAACGCTACTGTAGCTAGCGAACAGCGCACACTCGCTAGCTAACTAACGTTAGCTACTGGAGACACTTGATGAGCTCTGGCTAAGTCTTCATTGTTTCATGAGTTTAAAGTTCAGTGAGAATTTATGTTTTGAAAATAACGTTTAAATACCTTAAAGGAGAGACAGATTACGTATTTATTTCCTTTTTCTGCCTGCTCCTTCGGCAGCCAATAGTCCACTTGTCGGGGAGTGTTGTTTTATTGTCAGTGGCTGTGTTAAATCCCGTATTTTTGCTGATGTTGTTTTGTTCCTACGGAGTTCGCAAAATGTCTCACGTTGAAACCACAAACGGTCTCCTCTGTCACCTGAGCCTCTGGTGGACTTAATTTACCCAATGTAGCCCCGCAGGTGAGAACATTACAGCAATTATTTCTTGCGTAAGTTGTCTTTTCTTTCTCGGTTACGGGGCTGGTTGGCTTGCTGCCGCCGCTGTTCATTCGCTCCCTCCCTCTCCCACTTTTGTCTGGGCGCGTGCTCGCTCACGGGCAGGCCCAGCCAAGCGAGTACCGAGTAAAATCATGACACAAGCTTCATCCATGATATCTGGCATTATCTCCTATCGGTGGTCAAGAAGTCTGAAAGAGGTAGTTGTTCTATTCTACTCTATTATATTATATACTCATATATATGCGTATATAAGGCAGCATATATTCTTCCTGGGGTCCAGCAACATTAAGGCAGTTATATACACATACCACTTTACCCAATAAGTTTAGTGTATTCCCTCAGGCCACTACTCCACTATCACATATTTACAATACAACATCCATGTGTACGTGTGTGTAGTGTGCGTGTCTTATCCTGTGTATGTGTGTCTGTGCCTGTGTGTGTCTCTTCACAGTCCCTGCTGTTCCATGAGGTGTATTTTTATCTGTTAAAAAAAAAAAGATTCTACTGCTTGCATCAGTTACCTGATGTGGAATAGAGTTCCATGTAGCCATGGCTCTATGTAGGTCTGTGCGCCTCCCATAGTCTGTTCTTGACTTGGGAATTGTGAAGAGACCTTTGGTGGCATGTCTTGTGGAGTATGCATGGGTGTCTGAGCTGTTTGCTAGTATTTTAAATAGACATCTTGGGGCATTCAGCATGTCAACACTTCTTACAAAAAAAAGTAGTGATGAAGGCAATCTCTCCTCCACTTTGAGCCATGAGAAATTTACATGCATACTATTAACGTTAGCTCCCCATGTACATATAAAAATGAGAGCCTGTATGACCTGCCTTGTTGATAGTGCTGTTAAAAAGGCAGAGCAGTTCTTTATTATGGACATACTCCTCCCCATCTTAGCTACTGTTGTATCAACATGTTTTGACCATGACAGTTTACAATCCAGGGTTGCTCCAAGCCCAGCCAAGCGAGTACCGAGTAAAATTGCGACACAAGCTTCATCCATGATATCTGGCATTATCTCCTATCGGGGGTCAAGAAATCTGAAAGGGGTAGTTGTACTATTCTATTCTACTCTATTATATATTATATTTTAAGGTAATTAAATAGCATTCTGAGAACATTCTCTAAATGTTGTATTTGTATTTTTGTATTTATTAATTATCCCCCATTAGCTGCTGCCAAGGCAGCATATACTCTTCCTTGGGTCCAGCAACATTAAGGCAGTTACATACACATACCACTTCACCCAATAAGTTTAATGTATTCCCACAGGCCACTACTCCACTATCACATATTTACAATACAACATCCATATGTACGTGTGTGTCATGTGCGTGTCTTATCATGTGTATGTGTGTCTGTGCCTGTGTGTGTCTCTTCACAGTCCCCACTGTTCCATAAGGTGTATTTTTATGTAAAAAAAAAAAAAAGATTCTCCTGCTTGCATCAGTTACCTGTGCGCCTCCCATAGTCTGTTCTTGAGATTTACATGCATATTATTAACGTTAGCTCTCGATGTACATTTAAAAATTAGAGCCTGTATGACCTGCCTTGTTGATAGTGTTGTTAAAAAGGCAGAGTAGTTCTTTATTATTGACATACTTCTTCCCATCTTAGCTACTGTTGTATCAACATGTTTTGACCATGACAGTTTACAATCCAGGGTTGTTCCAAGCAGTTTAGTCAATTCAACTTGTTCAAATTCCACATTTTACAAGATTTAGTTGAGGTTTAAGGTTTAGTGAATAATTTGTCCCAAATACAATGCTTTAAGTTTTTGAAATACTTAGGACTAACTTATTCCTTGCCACCCGTTCTGAAACTAACTTCAGCTCTTTGTTAAGTGTTGCAGTGATTTCACTTGCTATAGTAGCTGACATGTATAGTGTTGAGTCATCCGCAAACATAGAAACACTGGCTTTACTCAAGGCCAGTGGCACGTCATTAGTAAAGATTGAAAAAAGTAAGGGGCCTAGACAGCTACCCTGGGGAATTCCTGATTCTACCTGGATTATGTTGGAGAGGCTTCCATTAAAGAACACCTTGTATGTTCTGTTAGACAGGTAACTCTTTATCCACAATATAGGAGGGGGTGTAAAGTCATAACAAAAAAGTTTTCCCAGCAGCAGACTATGATCGATAATGTCAAAAGCCGCACTGAAGTCTAACAAAACAGACCCCACAATCTTTTTATCATCATTATTAATAATTTCTCTCAGCCAATCATCAGTCATTTGTGGAAGTGCTCTGCTTGTTGAATGTCCTTCTCTATAAGCATACTGAAAGTCGGTTGTCAATTTGTTTACAGTAAAATATCATTGTATTTGGTCAAACACAATTTTTTCCAAAAGTTTACTAAGGGTTGGTAACAGGCTTATTGGTCGGCTACTTGAGCCAGTAAAGGGGATGTTTACTATTCTTGGGTAGCGGAATTACTTTCACTTCCCTCCAGGACTGAGGGCACACACTTTCTAATAGGTTTAGATTGAAGATATGGCAAATAGGAGTGGCAATATCGTCCGCTATTATCCTCAGTACTTTTCCATCCAATTTTTCACTTCTTCCACACTCACTTTACGGAATAAAAAATTGCAATGCTTGACTTTCATCATTTGATCAGTTATACTTGGATGTGTAGTGTCAGCGTTTGTTGCTGGCATGTCATGCCTAAATTTGCTAATCTTGCCAATGAAAAAAATAATTAAAGTAATTGGCAATATCAATGGGTTTTGTGATGAATGAGCCATCTGATTCAATGAATGATGGAGCTGGGTTTACCTTTTTGCCCAACATTTCATTTAAGGTGCTCCAAAGCTTTTTACTATAATTCTTTATGTAATTTATCTTTGTTTCATAGTATAACTCATAGTATAATTAATTTTTATTCAATTTAGTCACATGATTTCTCAATTTGCAGTATGTTTGCCAATTGTTACACCCACAGAGCTGCAAAAGTCTCGTAGCCAGTTATGGAGGGCTTAAAAGCTGCTGAAACGTTCAATGCCACGATTCAGGGACGGCATAGAGACAGATATTATGGGGCATTTGTTGGTGTCAAGCAGAGACCCAATCAGTTCTTTAATATCCATCTTCAGCTGTTCTGAGCTGCCCTTCATAATGTAATTGAATCCAACATGAACTATGATAGACTCAATTTCCTGATGCAGATTTAAAATATTTGAGCAGCTTATTGATGTCCTGTATTAGGGACTGAGACATTCTTCACCATTGAACTGCCCAATACAACGGCCAGAGAATGGAATAGACAAATGCTGTTGCCTTCAGTTTCCACGACTTGTGACATGAGACCAGTGCTGTTTGGAACAATCCTCTTGCATGTTCTCCGTCTACTCTACTACAAAATGGAGGAGAAGCAGATGGAGACGACTTCCTTGGCAGGCAAGTTCCACGTAGCACAGGCCATTCGGATAGAGACAGGTGACAAGGCAGAGATACATCCATCAGGCCCGAGCGGCGACCAGCAACAGGAGTTGAGAACAAGAAAGTTCCAATTTGCGTTTTCCCCATAAGTTTGCACAGAATTTAAATGTGCTGGCCACTTCATTCCTGTAATGCCCCGCAAGCAAACAATTGCGCATTGGTCGAGGCGCAGGAGGTATTGAGTTTGTGACAGGAGTTGGTGAATGTTTTGAGAGAAAGGTAAAGGTTATTTGGAGGTTTTTTAATAACTTCCTTAAAACTTTCACTGAATGATAGGACACATGGAAATGAATTTACTTAGGCATTAATCATACAAACGCATGTATTTTTTATTGTGACACAGCATCAGTGAGATACGAAGCTATGATCTTCTGTTGTCTATCCATGGAATTAGTCCACTGCGCCACCAGGATGGAGTTAGCATACGTATAGAAAGTCTATTCAAACAGTCACATTTCAAAGCAAACCAGCACTCTTGTCACTTTTTGGGCGACCTGACCAAATTCACATAGAAATGTGTATTAGAAGTGTGTGATCTAGGGCCTCCTGAGGGGCGCAGCAGTCTAAGGCACTGCATAACATTGCTAGCTGCGTTACTACAGATCCTGGTTCGAATACCCGGCTGTGTCGCAGGTGGCCGCGACCGAGAGACCCATGAGGCGACGCACAATTGGCCCAGCGTCGTCCGGGTTAGGGAGGGTTTGACCGACGCGCTCTAGCGACTCCTGTGGCGGGCCGGGCGCATGCACGCTGACACGGTCCCCAGGTGTACGGTGCTCCACCGACATATTGGTGCAGCTGGCTTCCGGGTTAAGCGTGCATTGTGTCAAGAAGCAGTGCGGCTTGGCGGGGTTGTGTTTCGGAGGACGCACGGCTCTCGACCTTCACCTCTCCTGAATCCGTACAAGAGTTGCAGCGATGGGACAAAAAAGGGGTAAATAACAAATATTAAGAAATGTGTGATCTGTCATTCTCATTGAAAGCAAGTCTAAGAAGTGGTAGATCTGTTCAATGTAAGCAATTTTTATGCTTACATTTAGTTTTGGGGACTTTAACTTTCGGTTCTGTACACCAGCTTCAAACAGCTGAAAATACAATACTTTGGGTTATGGAAAATATATTTCACAGTGGTTTGGATGGTACAATGATCCTCTGCAAAATCACTGCTTGTTTTGTCACATAAACTGAAGAATTTTAGCAACCTGGAAATAGCTGGCCGATTTCTGCATATTGCATCTTTAACTAGATAGAGGATAGAGAGAATTTTGTTGACGCTGAGAATGGAATGTATATGTTTTTAAATACATTTTAAACATGTTCTTTGAACTTAACTATCGTTTTCCTTAGTTTTTTATGGAAACACAGGAATTCACAGGAATTCTGAGAACAGAATAAATAAGGTTTTAAAATAACATTCTAAGAATGTTTTCTCAAAGTTACTAACGTTTTCTGAAATTCCCACAGAAGAATGTTCTCTGAACGTTCTGAGAGCATGACTTTATATTGAATCACGAGGAAACCTGTAGAAAAAGGTTTGCTGAAGTATTGAAATCCCCACAGAAGAACGTTTCTTAATATTTGTATGCAAAATAACCATAGGACAACCACGCTCTCACCAAGCGATAAGAAACATATGGTTCTTAGAACGTTATGTGCTATTTGGGTATGGTTCATGTGATGATGGTCTTTACAAAAATCTATGACATTGCTATCATGCTTTATGGCATGTGTCGATCAGGTGTTACAGATAGTAGACTATAGATATCCGTTTTGCTTGAGTGTTATTTTTGGATTGTGCATTGAAATTGTGTTCCTCATCTTTCCTAAAAAAAAACTGCCATCTTAGGGAGTTTCTCTTTCATTGTTTTTGACAATTTGAGCTTCTCCATTCTCTTTGACCATGCCTGAGCGGATGTTTCCCGATTTGACTAATAAAGCATAAATGTAATGTAGTCATGGGAAATGGGAAGCTGCTGCCTGTGTATCTGTGTGTCATCTCAGATCTAATAGCACTGCAAACTCCCCCTGTAGTCATCCTCCTAATGACCATGTCAATACACATTAGCTGAGCGCCATGTAGTTTAGGTCATGGTCATGCACTTAATTACGTTGGCCTGTACAGTACGCGTCAAAAACATGCCCTATCTAAAAATTGTATATGACAAATCCTGCTGTTGAGGTTAAAACACCACATTATCAGTTCTCAATGTCTGACATGATTGTGTTCACTGTCATAATCTGGACAATGCTTTGTTTCAAATAACCCCTCAGCAGCATCTAGGCTAGTCCACCATACTTTCTCAGACACTAGGCTGTTTTATCAATTTAACTTTAGAGTGCCGTAGATCTGTAGAAGCATAGAGGAGCTAAAAGGCCAAGTATGATTCATTTTGACAGGGAGAGCAGACCAGGTGTGAGGTAACATCGAATACCTTTCTCACACGCTCAACGGGATTTGATTGGCCTAGTGGCATACACTGTATGACAGTCACCTGCTGAGTTGGAGGAAGACGTTGCCTCAAGACATTGATCTTAGGGCAGTTTAGTGTCTTTCTCCCGAATGGTTAAGAATAGTATTTGGGTAGGTAAGCTGTTATTTATCTGCAACTTCTACCCGGAGTGACAGTCTTCAGAGGTGACCTTCCTTCTCACCGCCACAATGTTGCTGCTCTGTCTGACAGCTACTGACACACAGCATTAAGCATGTCTGAGTATCACTACCTCTCTCTTTTCATTGCTGAAGGTTCCAACTCTCTCTCTCTCTCTCGCTCTCACCGACTCTCCATTTCTCTGTATCCCTCTTTCTCTCATCTCTCATTCCCCTTCTTAGAGAGAGATGGAGAGCGAGAGCGAGAGAGAGAGAGAGAGAGAGAGAGAGAGAGAGAGAGAGAAAGAGAGAAAGAGAGAGTACTGGGTGACATCTGCTGTCGCTCCCTGTCTAAGTTTCCAGTGTGTGGTGGCCTGCTGTCTAGCACCCTGCTGTCTAGCCTCCTGATGTCTCTCGGTGCTAGCCCCCCGCTGTCTAGCCCCCCCCGCTGTCTAGCCCCCCTGCTGTCTAGCCCCCTGATGTCTAGGCCCCTGCTGTCTAGCCCTCTGATGTCTAGCCTCCTTTTGTCTAGCCCCCTGATGTCTAGCCCCCTGATGTCTAGCCCCCTGATGTCTAGCCTCCTTATGTCTATCCCCCTGATGTCTATCCCCCTGATGCCTAGCCTACTTATGTCTAGCCCTCTGTTGTCTAGCCCTCTGATGTCTAGCCTCCTTATGTCTAGCCCCCTGATGTCTAGCCCTCTGATGTCTATCCCCTGCTGTCTAGCCCCCTGATGTCTAGCCCCCTGATGTCTGGCCCTCTTATGTCTATCCCCCTGATGTCTAGCCCCCTTATGTCTAGCCCCCTGATGTCTAGCCCTCTGATGTCTATCCCCCTGATGTCTATCCCCCTGATGTCTAGCCCCCTGATGTCTATCCCCCTGAAGTCTAGCCTCCTTATGTCTAGCCCTCTGATGTCTAGCCTCCTTATGTCTAGCCCCCTGATGTCTATCCCCCTTATGTCTAGGCCCTGATGTCTATCCCCCTGATGTCTAGCCCCCTGATGTCTAGCCCACTGATGTCTAGCCTCCTTATGTCTAGCCCTCTGATGTCTATCCCCCTGATGTCTATCCCCCTGATGTCTAGCCTCCTTATGTCTAGACCCCTGATGTCTAGCCCCCTGCAGTCTCCCAGTGCTGTCTAGCCCCCTGATGTCTAGCCTCCTTATGTCTATCCCCCTGATGTCTAGCCTCCTTATGTCTAGCCCCCTGATGTCTAGCCCACTGATGTCTAGCCTCCTTATGTCTATCCCCCTGCTGTCTATCCCCTGATGTCTAGCCCCCTGATGTCTAGCCCTCTTATGTCTAGCCCCCTGATGTCTAGCCCCCTGATGTCTAGCCTCCTTATGTCTATCCCCCTGCTGTCTATCCCCTGATGTCTAGCCCCCTGATGTCTAGCCCTCTTATGTCTAGCCCACTGATGTCTAGCCTCGTTATGTCTAGCCCTCTGATGTCTAGCCCCCTGATGTCTATCCCCCTGATGTCTAGCCCCCTTATGTCTAGCCTCGTTATGTCTAGCCCTCTGATGTCTAGCCCCCTGATGTCTATCCCCCTGATGTCTAGCCCCCTTATGTCTAGCCTCCTTATGTCTAGCCCCCTGACGTCTAGCCCCCTGATGTCTAGCCTCCTTATTTCTATCCCCCTGATGTCTAGCCTCGTTATGTCTAGCCATCTGATGTCTATCCCCCTGCTGTCTAGCCCCCTGATGTCTAGCCAGCTGATGTCTAGCCTCCTTATGTCTGGCTCCCTGATGTCTAGCCCCCTGATGTCTAGCCCCCTGATATCTAGCCCCCTGATGTCTAGCCCCCTGATGCCTAGCCCCCTGCAGTCTCCCAGTGCTGTCTAGCCCCCTGATGTCTAGCCTCCTGATGTCTAGCCTCCTTATGTCTAGCCCCCTGATGTCTAGCCTCCTGATGTCTAGCCCCCTGATGTCTAGCCTCCTTACTGTATGTCTATCCCCCTGCTGTCTAGCCCCCTGCTGTCTCCCAGTGCTGTCTATCTCCCAGTGCTAGCCCTCTGAAGTCTAGCCTCCTGCTGTCTAACCTCCTGCTGTGTCGCCTCCTGCTGTCTCGCCCCCTGCTTGCTGATCTAATGCTGCTACCATCCACTTATTTTTGAATCAATGCGCACAACCTGTGTAGTTTGGCCTGGTCTGGTGGTGTAATCTGGGGTAGCAGGATCAGGGTCCCCTGTACCTCTGCCTGTGTGGCTGTGTCCGGTAGGGCCTCCCAGGTTGAAGATAATTAGATTCCAGGTAGGATCTGGCTAATCGCCTGGGTGGAAGAGTTCCAACACATGCTGAGAAGTGGAGAACTCCCCACTCATTCTCACTGATGGATGAAGGAACTCATGAGTTAAAACCTGGAAGAGAGACTGAGAGAGCAGGGTGGGGGGATTCTGACAGACAGCCAGAGGGTATGTGATGGAGAGCAAGGGCAGACAGATTCACCGTTCTGCTCTGTTTCACAGGAACTGGTTTGTCAGATGTGAATGGGTACTGATTTGAGAATAGCAGGAGCGTGACTGAGTGCTTGTTTACCTAGCTAGCTAGCTACACGTCTTAACAAAAGACTCCACTATGTAAGGAACCATTTTGGGTGCGTTTGTAAATTTGCCGGAGTGCAGAATATCTGATGAATTTACAAATGCACAACATCCGTTGAATATGGCCGGTGTCAGTAAACGTCGCAAAAAAGTGTAATTAAATCTTTGCCAACAGAGCTGGTTAGGTTGTTTTCATGTTATCCAAAGTTAAACAATGAACCATAAACCCAATTTTGTGTCTGAAAGTAAATAGCAAGCTAGCCAATGCTAGCCAGTTAGCTTGGGTGCTTGACTGCCGTTGAGGTCAGAACGCTTTTTATGGAAACACAGGAATTCACAGGAATTCTGAGAACAGAACGCTCGGATCAACCCTACTCATCGACTAGAGCGTCAAGTGTGCGCTCTGAACGCTCCGAGAGCGAAAGGAGATGGGTGGGGCTAAAGTCTTAAGAGGTTGTGAAGAATGCTGAGTGGGTGTATACAAAGAAGAGCTCTTCACTAGGTACCAAAACATTCAAAGGCCATTTTCTCAAAAGTGAGATTACAAGTTTATCAACTTTCAAAAAATAATTACTTTCCCATTGTTCCCTTAAATTAATTGTATGATATACCATTTTGTAGCTTTGTGTCTCTGCTTTCATGCAATGTAAAAAACACAATTTCAAATGTTCCTACATAAGACTGAATTGCGCCGGTCGGTCATTATGTTCTCATTCATATTCAACACTGTATCATCATAAGGCTTCATTCAGCAGACCTCTCCATCAAAGACACTTCGAAGTACCATTCAAGGTTGATTTCCATTGAATGGTCTCAATGGTAACTACTACCAAGCAAAACCTCCCTGCGTTGGTCCAGCTTGTGCATGGCAAAACTCAGTTAAGACTGGCAACATTCTGACTTCTTCCCCCCAGCTACCTCATTCATCAGGCACTCTCTGGTATGTTTCTGACTCTCTTCATGTCTGTTTTAAGTGCCTAGGTAAGTGGTGAACATCTGAAGGGGAATCCTCTATACACACATGGACACATTGTCTCCAAGCCTGTGGACCGCTGCCCTTGCCCAAGTTACCTTTTCTTCTCCAAATGAATGGCGGGCACTGGCACCAGGACAGAATTATTCAGTCCATTAGCATAAAACTTTAACAGAGACTGAGTGACACATGAGGGTTTTTAGGGAAGAAACTACTTGGTTCTTCAACATTACTGTCCAGGGACCTATAATAATGTGCCATGTCCAATGTTAATCGCCTGCTTAAAAATGAATGCTATGTGCACTTTCGATTACAGAATGAAGGAGTGCTATGAAACTTTAATAAGTAGGCTAGTTCTCACCCGACAAACTCATATGAATGACTTCTATAGAAGTGTGTGTTGAAGAAGTTCGTGCAAGGACAGATAGGTGTGTTCACAAAGTCACTCTCGCACACACACACACACACACACACTACTACTGTACTCTCTACTACACTCTACTACTGTACTCTCTACTACACTCTACTACTGTACTCTCTACTACACTTTACTACTGTACACCCTAATACACTTTACTAATGCACTCTATACTACTATACTCTCTACTACTCTCTACTACACTCTACTACTGTACTCTCTACTACTGTACTCTCTACTACTCTCTACTACTGTACTCTCTACTACACTCTACTACTGTACTCTCTACTACACTCTACTACTGTACTCTCTACTACTGTACTCTCTACTACTGTACTCTCTACTACTCTCTACTACTGTACTCTCTACTACTGTACTCTCTACTACTCTCTACTACTGTACTCTCTACTACACTCTACTACTGTACTCTCTACTACTGTACTCTCTACTACTGTACTCTCTACTACACTCTACTACTGTACTCTCTACTACTGTACTCTCTACTACTGTACTCTCTACTACACTCTACTACTGTACTCTCTACTACTGTACTCTCTACTACACTCTACTACTGTACTCTCTACTACTGTACTCTCTACTACTGTACTCTCTACTACACTCTACTACTGTACTCTCTACTACTGTACTCTCTACTACACTCTACTACTGTACTCTCTACTACTGTACTCTCTACTACACTCTACTACTGTACTCTCTACTACACCCTACTACTGTACTCTCTACTACTGTACTCTCTACTACTGTACTCTCTACTACTCTCTACTACTGTACTCTCTACTACTGTACTCTCTACTACTCTCTACTACTGTACTCTCTACTACACTCTACTACTGTACTCTCTACTACTGTACTCTCTACTACTGTACTCTCTACTACTGTACTCTCTACTACACTCTACTACTGTACTCTCTACTACTGTACTCTCTACTACTGTACTCTCTACTACACTCTACTACTGTACTCTCTACTACTGTACTCTCTACTACACTCTGCTACTGTACTCTCTACTACTGTACTCTCTACTACTGTACTCTCTACTACACTCTACTACTGTACTCTCTACTACTGTACTCTCTACTACTGTACTCTCTACTACTCTCTACTACTGTACTCTCTACTACTCTCTACTACTGTACTCTCTACTACACTCTACTACTGTACTCTCTACTACTGTACTCTCTACTACACTCTGCTACTGTACTCTCTACTACTGTACTCTCTACTACTGTACTCTCTACTACTGTACTCTCTACTACACTCTACTACTGTACTCTCTACTACTGTACTCTCTACTACACTCTACTACTGTACTCTCTACTACTGTAATCTCTACTACACTCTACTACTGTACTCTCTACTACACTCTACTACTGTACTCTCTACTACTGTACTCTCTACTACTGTACTCTCTACTACTCTCTACTACTGTACTCTCTACTACTGTACTCTCTACTACTCTCTACTACTGTACTCTCTACTACACTCTACTACTGTACTCTCTACTACTGTACTCTCTACTACACTCTACTACTGTACTCTCTACTACTGTACTCTCTACTACTGTACTCTCTACTACACTCTACTACTGTACTCTCTACTACTGTACTCTCTACTACACTCTGCTACTGTACTCTCTACTACTGTACTCTCTACTACTGTACTCTCTACTACTGTACTCTCTACTACACTCTACTACTGTACTCTCTACTACTGTACTCTCTACTACTGTACTCTCTACTACTCTCTACTACTGTACTCTCTACTACTCTCTACTACTGTACTCTCTACTACACTCTACTACTGTACTCTCTACTACTGTACTCTCTACTACACTCTACTACTGTACTCTCTACTACTGTACTCTCTACTACTGTACTCTCTACTACACTCTACTACTGTACTCTCTACTACTGTACTCTCTACTACACTCTACTACTGTACTCTCTACTACTGTACTCTCTACTACACTCTGCTAATGTACTCTCTACTACTGTACTCTCTACTACTGTACTCTCTACTACTGTACTCTCTACTACACTCTACTACTGTACTCTCTACTACTGTACTCTCTACTACACTCTACTACTGTACTCTCTACTACTGTACTCTCTACTACTGTACTCTCTACTACACTCTACTACTGTACTCTCTACTACTGTACTCTCTACTACTGTACTCTCTACTACACTCTACTACTGTACTCTCTACTACACTCTACTACTGTACTCTCTACTACTGTACTCTCTACTACTGTACTCTCTACTACTCTCTACTACTGTACTCTCTACTACACTCTACTACTGTACTCTCTACTACTGTACTCTCTACTACTGTACTCTCTACTACACTCTACTACTGTACTCTCTACTACTGTACTCTCTACTACTGTACTCTCTACTACACTCTACTACTGTACTCTCTACTACTGTACTCTCTACTACTGTACTCTCTACTACACTCTGCTACTGTACTCTCTACTACTGTACTCTCTACTACTGTACTCTCTACTACACTCTACTACTGTACTCTCTACTACTGTACTCTCTACTACTGTACTCTCTACTACTCTCTACTACTGTACTCTCTACTACTCTCTACTACTGTACTCTCTACTACACTCTACTACTGTACTCTCTACTACTGTACTCTCTACTACACTCTACTACTGTACTCTCTACTACTGTACTCTCTACTACTGTACTCTCTACTACACTCTACTACTGTACTCTCTACTACTGTACTCTCTACTACTGTACTCTCTACTACACTCTACTACTGTACTCTCTACTACTGTACTCTCTACTACACTCTGCTACTGTACTCTCTACTACTGTACTCTCTACTACTGTACTCTCTACTACTGTACTCTCTACTACACTCTACTACTGTACTCTCTACTACTGTACTCTCTACTACTCTCTACTACTGTACTCTCTACTACTGTACTCTCTACTACTGTACTCTCTACTACTGTACTCTCTACTACACTCTACTACTGTACTCTCTACTACTGTACTCTCTACTACTGTACTCTCTACTACACTTTACTACTGTACTCTCTACTACTGTACTCTACTACACTTTACTACTGTACTCTCCACTACACTCTACTACTGTACTCTCTTCTACTGTACTCTCTACTACACTCTACTACTGTACTCTCTTCTACTGTACTCTCCACTACACTCTACTACTGTACTCTCTACTACTGTACTCTCCACTACACTCTACTACTGTACTCTCTACTACAGTACTCTACTACACTCTGCTACTGTACTCTCTATTACACTTTACTACTGTACTCTACTACTACTGTAATCTACTACACTACTCCTGTACTCTCCATTATTGTACACTCTACTACACTTTACTACTGTACTCTCTAATACTCGCTACTACTGTACTCTCTTCACTAACACCTTCCCAGGGTGCATGTGGTAAATCTACTTCACCTGAGATGGGCCTTACTTCGCTCACAAGCCTCAACAGCAAGACCTGTGTGTGTGTGTGAGTGTGAGAGGGAGAGAGAAATAAAAACGTGTGCGAGTGAGTGAAAGAGAGAAATTAGAAAAAGGTGTGTCTGACACATGTATGTGCCTGTAGATGTTTATTTTGTATTGTACTGTGTACGTGTAAGTTCATTAATGTATGAGGGTGTATTACTGTGTGAGTGTGCTGGCTTGACTGCCTGGTCCCCACTCTCCTAATTGGGTCGGTGGAAGCCCTCTCCTGCTGCTCTCTCACAGAGGCCCTGCCCTCCTTGTGTCATACAGATATGAATTTGTCAGAGAACGTACGGTGCAGGCTGCTGCTCCGCACCTCCCACAATCCCCTGAGGGGATGGGGAAGCAGATGGGAATACTTCTTTGGTGCGTTATTAGTGGCTCACCGGAGGCTGTGTGTGTGTGTGTGTGTGTGTGTGTGTGTGTGTGTGAATGTGTACACAACACAGAATGCACACTAATACTTTACCTCTCAACAAACTGTGCTTTCTAGGTTACATCAGATCTATAGACATTTCTGTTCTGTGAAAAGAAAAACTTTTGAATGTAATCCAGTCCAAACGATTAGGCAGAAGGTCTCTAATATCATGGTGCTTTTTCTGATGGGCACCGCAAACCTCTTTTCAGCCATTTTGTCTTCTCCTGACATTGACATTGTAAGCTTCAGTGAGTTTGAGCAGAAGGAATCTCCCTGTAAAGTAGACCCACTTTCACTGGGCAGACTGGACGGCTGTTTCTCTTTTTTTGGGAAGGGGGTCGGCGGGAGTATTGCAGCTGCCACTCCATAGCACATATGGGCAGCAGGGTGGTGGGACCGGGTAGAGGGGGAGGCACATGGCTCCCTCAGTCAGTCACCCCTATGAGAGGGACTACTGATTGGAGGAACTGGGCTGAGGTCCACTAGGCATCTGCTTCAGTGTGTGGTACGAAAGAGGAAACTGTCCAAATACAGAGAGAGACAGAAAGAGAGAGCGAGAGAGAACTAACAAAAGTGAGAGAGGGTTTGTGAGAGGGAGGGATGGAGCGAGGGAGGGAGAAAGAGGGAGAGCGGGGGGGGGGGGGGGAAGTGACAGCAACAGAGGCTGTTTTACAGACAGACAGAGCCACACTGGGCAGAACAAGGTCTGTTCTATAGCTGCAATAACACAAAATTAATACTTTTTTCAAGTAGATGCAATCAATCATTGTGTTGAGGATTTTCCCTTGAAAACAGTTTATGGCAACATACAATGTCTTTTTTTTTGTCAAAGCATCACAGACCATCAGTGAGAACAGGCTGTAGACAGACAGTCTCCTGAACCTAATTTATCTTTCCCACAGGGTTATTTGAGTCTCTTTCGGTTTCATATCACCTAACACAGCATGTGAATCCCTTTACAGGTCTGCATAGTGGAAGGACAGAAAAAAAGATAAATTAGCTGATGTAATTTAACCCCATTGACAGCCACTCGCACGTTAACACCAGCTTATTATGAGACTCGTCACGCTAAACAGAGTGGTGTCACAGCAAATTACACATGTGAGCATGGTTAATGAAGTTTCATTGGGAAAGATCTTGTGAGCATGGTTAATGAAGGTTAATTGGGAAGGATCATGTGAGCACAGTTAATGAAGGTTCACAGGGAAGGATCGTGGTAGCATGGTTAATGAAGGTTAACTGGGAAGGATCGAGTGGGCATGGTTAATGAAGGTTCATTGGGAAGGATCATGTGAGCACAGTTAATGAAGGTTCACTGGGAAGGATCGTGGTAGCATGGCTAATGAAGGTTCACAGGGAAGGATCGTGGTAGCATGGTTAATGAAGGTTAACTGGGAAGGATCGAGTGGGCATGGTTAATGAAGGTTCATTGGGAAGGATCATGTGAGCACAGTTAATGAAGGTTCACTGGGAAGGATCGTGGTAGCATGGTTAATGAAGGTTAACTGGGAAGGATCGAGTGGGCATGGTTAATGAAGGTTCATTGGGAAGGATCGTTAAGTGAGGCTGGCACTGGTTTGGAGGGTTTGGGGATAGTCAGTTTGTATGAATATGTAAGCAAGGCTTCCATGTTTTTGTTTTCATGCTGCAGTAGGATTTGTTGTGTTTGTATTATTTACTCTAAGATAGTTCATTGAAGGTTTCATGGAAGAAACAAGTGTACATTTGCTTTGTAAATACATAGGCATTATGGCTGATTGGTTACACTTAGATTACTGTGTAATTATTCATTATAACCCTATACTTATTACCCTAAGGCTAGGGTTATGATGGCTGAAGTAGAGAAGAGTGTATGCATGCTTATTATGTACGTTTGAGGGTGTTTATAATTGTAAGTGTGTGTGTGTGTGTGTGTGTGTGCGTGTGTGCGTGTACTGTATGTATATATGTATTTTGTCTGATCTTGAGCATAGCTGCATGTCTTATAACCCACCCTGTTTGAAAATGCTCTTGTCCAGATGGAACCTTGTGGGAAGTCAGAGCACTCAAGCACGAATAGAATGATATCTGAAACCAATCCATTGCCAAAAAGACTACTCTCCCATCTAATGGAGTAAAGCAATAAGCCACTGAACAAGTCAGATGCAAGCTTTATGGATTAGCTAGTCACTGATTTGACTATTGTGCCGTGACCCCACTCTCCGAGGGTGTCTCAGGGGGGTTGGTATATGCAAGAAACACTTTCTAATTCACACATGCCTATTAATAGACACTTGCATATGTGTGAAATAGGAGAAATATAAAATATAAACGCCCACCTAATTATTATTAATTATTATCATTATTTCAAGGTGCTAAGTATGATTTTGACTCTCAAACTTTCAGGGTTAAGTACTACGCATGGCTTTCCGTCTTTGAATTGCAGTACAACCCAATTTGATTCCTCACGTAGGATCAATATGCGGAAGAAACACGCCAAACACACACACACGCACACACACGCAGGCACGCACAGACGTGCACACATATTTGAGGTTGATGGCATTATCAGATGATATCACCCTGGCAACGCCAGTCAGGGCGGTTCCTCTTCCCGTCTGGAGATGCCATGGGAGATGGACAGCAGCACTCTGGGGGCTAATGACAGGGGTCATTATGAAAAGTACTTCCTGTAAAATGTTTACTATGCAAAAATATCAACAACACTGTCGTTTTGATTCATTGACAGAATGAGAGAGAGAGAGAGAGAGAGAGAGAGAGAGAGAGAGAGAGAGAGAGATAGAGAGAGAGAGAGAGAGAGAGAGAGAGAGAGAGAGAGAGAGACAGATAGAAAGTTAATTGGACATGATTTGCAAAGGCACGCACCTGTCTATATAAGGTCCCACAGTTGACAGTGCATGTTAGAGCAAAAACTAAGCCATGAGGTCGAAGGAATTGTCCGTAGAGCTCCTAGACAGGATTGTGTCGAGACAGAGATCTGGGGAAGTGTTCCAAAACATTTTTTCTTACCTCTATTTAACTAGGCAAGTCAGGCCAATTGTGCGCCGCCCTATGGGACTCCCAATCATGGCTGGTTGTGATACAGCCTGGATACAGCATTAAAGGTCCCCAAGAACACAGTGGCCTCCTTCATTCTTAAATGGAAGAAGTTTGGAACCACCAAGACTCTTCCTAGAGCTGGCTGCCCGGCCAAACTGAGCAATCTGGGAAGAAGGGCCTTGGTAAGGGAGGTGACCAAGAACCCGATGGTCACTCTGACAGAGCTCTAGAGTTCCTCTGTGGAGATGGGAGAAACTTCCAGAACGACAACCATCTCTGCAGCACTCAACCAATCAGGTCTTTATGGTAGAGTGGCCAGATGGAAGTAAAAGGCACCCTTCCCAGCCCGCATGAGAAACAAGATTCTCTGGTCAGATCAAACCAAGATTAAACTCTTTGGCCTGAATGCCAAGCATCACGTCTGGAGGAAACCTGACACCATCATGCTGTGGGGATGTTTTTCAGCAGCAGGGACTGGGAGACTAGTCAGGATCGAGGGAAAGATGAACATGGAGCATAGTTAAGAGAGATCTTTATATTTTTTATAAATTAGCAAACATTTCTAAAAACCTTTTTTTGCTTTGTCATTATGGGGTGTTGTGTGTAGATTGATGAGGATAAAACACTATTTAATACATTTTAGAATAAGGCTGTAACGTAACAAAATGTGGAAAAAGTCAAGGTGTCTGAATACTTCCAGAAGGCACTGTAAACAGTAGATAGAGAACAAGAATTGTCTTCTCTATCTATTCTGAAGCAAGAATTTATCATCTTAAATATAGCTAACATTTGACAGAGAAAATGATGACCCCCTCCGAGATGCAGCAAACAGTGACTCGTGGTCGATACAGTTTCAATGAGGATATTCCATTCATCAGGAGCAGCTGACAACATGAGCCGGCCTGCTTCACCACCCAGCCAGTTAGGAGCCTCTGCGAGCAACAATTGTGACATCATCCCCCACAACAGGCCGATGATGCCATGATGTCATCTCCCCTATGCTCAGATATCTCAGCATGAGTCAATGGCTTCTCGCTGGTCAAGGGAGAATGAGTTATTAGTGACCCATCCCTCTTTCCTCACTCTCTCTCCTTTTGTCTGTGCACATCTTTCTCAATCTCTCTTTCTCTCCCTCTCTCCTTCCCTTTCTCTCTCCATGCCCCTCTACCTCTCCACACACACACCTCTCTTCTTCCCCTCAACTCCCTTTTCCCTCCAGTACCCTCCAGCCACAGTGACATGTGCTTTGCAATCTGCGGCCCATCCACCTCCTGCCCCCACTACCCCTACCTCCTGCTTTTAGGCCCCTGTGTTTTATTCATGAGCTCCATATGGCTCCTGTCAAGTCACATCAGGTCCACAGGAAGGCAGAGTGTAAATAATGGAGAGTCCCCAAAGACATGTTCAATGCTGGCCGTCCCAGCTCCACGGCACACTCTCCTGTAGAGGGGGACAGGAGCAACTCTCTCTCTCCCTCTCTCCCTCTCTCTCTCTCTCTCTCTCTCTCTCTCTCTCTCTCTCAATATCTCTCTCTCTCTCTCTCTCTCTCTCTCTCTCTCAATCTCTCAATCTCTCCCTCTCTCTCTCTCAATCTCTCTCTCTCTCTCTCTCTCTCTCTCTCAATGTATCTCTCTCTCTCTCTCAATATCTCCCTCTCTCTCAATCTCTCTCTCTCTCTCTCTCTCTCTCTCAATCTCTCAAGCTCTCTCTCAAGCTCTAGCAGAGCAGAAATTTGATGAACTGACTTGTCGGAAAAATTGCGTCCTATTTCGGTGCCATGTTGAAAGTCACTGAGCTCTTCAGTAAGGCCATTCTACTGCCAATGTTTGTCTATGGAGATTACATGGCTGTGTGCTTGAATTTATACACCTGTCGGTAACAGGTGTGGCTGAAATAGCTGACTCCACTAATTTGAAGGCCATAAGATAATACTTTACTGTGTGTCACATTTTAAATCATCAGACACACATCAGACATGCACTCATTTACACACCACACACACACACACACACACACACACACACACACACACACACACACACACACACACTGACACACACCACACACACACACACACACACACACACACACACACTGACACACATTCATTTGTGTCACATTGTGTATAATATACACATATAACTGAAATATAACATAGCATATAACATAGCACATAACATAGAATATAGATAGATAGAGATAGATAGGTACTTTATTGATCCCCGGGGGGAAATTTCTTTGTCAAGCAGCTACAACAAAACATAGGGAAGGTGCAAAATGCCAGAACGAAAATACACAAAAGACAGATACACGATACATGATACATAGAGCGTCAGTATGAAAAAGTATAGAAATACATAAGCACAAGTCTGGAGTGCTAAAAAAGCTATAAAAAGACATTGCATAGTATGGGTGGTTGGCTGAATATGTACACTATACATTGGCGGATGGTGCATGGTTAACTATACTGTACAGGTCGATGGCAGAGAAATACTTCAATAGCTAAAAATGCGTATGATATGAGTGAGGGTAATAATAGTTTACTTAATAGACATACTGGTTAAATTAACAGGTAAGTGAAAATTTAGCATGGTTAAATTAACTGTACAGGTAAATGACAGGAAGATATACTTAAATAGCTAAATGTGTGTATGATATAATTTGGGGTAATAATAGTAATTCCCTTAAAATACAGTCCTTAGTGCGCAGGGTTTAATTACAGATAAATGCATGTATTGCACATTCGATATACTAAAAGCAATGAAAAAAAAAGATACAACTGACAGGATACTAAAATGCATTCCTGAGTGAATGACTACGTAAGTTAAGTCCAAGAATTACTTGCAATATTGCAGGTGATTTGATATAACAACTGTACATGAGTAAGTATATACAGACCTGAATGAATAAATAAGTCCTGAGTGAATGAGTGATTACAGACCAGAGTTACTCACGGATGGATGCACAATTGTTAAGCTAGGTCCTAACACCCCAACAGTTCCAGGTCTGTGTTGCCGACGGCACGGCACCCCGGTGAGGCATTAAATAGTCTAATAGCCGCCGGCAGGAAGGACCTCCTGTAGCGCTCTTTGGCACACCGTGGTGGGATCAGTCTGTCACTGAAGGTGCTCCTCTGCGTCATAACCATGGCATGCAGAGGGTGGGTGACGTTGTCCATGATGGCCAGCAGTTTGGCCAGGATAGCATATACAGTGGGGAGAACAAGTATTTGATACACTGCCGATTTTGCAGGTTTTCCCACTTACAAAGCATGTAGAAGTATGTAATTTTTATCATAGGTACTCTTCAACTGTGAGTGATGGAATCTAAAACAAAAATCCAGAAAATCACATTGTATGATTTTTAAGTAAATAATTTGCATTTTATTGCATGACATAAGTATTTGATACATCAGAAAAGCAGAACTTAATATTTGGTACAGAAACCTTTGTTTGCAATTACAGAGATCATACGTTTCCTGTAGTTCTTGACCAGGTTTGCACACACTGCAGCAGGGATTTTGGCCCACTCCTCCATACAGATCCTTCAGGTTTCGGGGCTGTCGCTGGGCAATACGGACTTTCAGCTCCCTCCAAAGATTTTCTATTGGGTTCAGGTCTGGAGACTGGCTAGGCCACTCCAGGACCTTGAGATGCTTCTTACGGAGCCACTCCTTAGTTGCCCTGGCTGTGTGTTTCGGGTCGTTGTCATGCTGGAAGACCCAGCCACGACCCATCTTCAATGCTCTTACTGAGGGAAGGAGGTTGTTGGCCAAGATCTCGTGATACATGGCCCCATCCATCCTCCCCTCAATACAGTGCAGTCGTCCTGTCCCCTTTGCAGAAAAGCATCCCAAAGAATTATGTTTCCACCTCCATGCTTCACGGTTGGGATGGTGTTCTTGGGGTTGTACTCATCCTTCTTCTTCCTCCAAACACGGCGAGTGGAGTTTAGACCAAAAAGCTATATTTTTGTCTCATCAGACCACATGACCTTCTCCCATTCCTCCTCTGGATCATCCAGATGGTCATTGGCAAACTTCACACGGGCCTGGACATGCGCTGGCTTGAGCAGGGGGACCTTGCGTGCGCTGCAGGATTTTAATCCATGACGGCGTAGTGTGTTACTAATGGTTTTCTTTGAGACTGTGGTCCCAGCTCTCTTCAGGTCATTGACCAGGTTCTGCCGTGTAGTTCTGGGCTGATCCCTCACCTTCCTCATGATCATTGATGCCCCATGAGGTGAGATCTTGCATGGTGCCCCAGACCGAGGGAGATTGACCGTCATCTTGAACTTCTTCCATTTTCTAATAATTGCGCCAACAGTTGTTGCCTTCTCACCAAGCTGCTTGCCTATTGTCTTGTCTCCCATCCCAGCCTTGTGCAGGTCTACAATTTTATCCCTGATGTCCTTACACAGCTCTCTGGCCTTGGCCATTGTGGAGAGGTTGGAGTCTGTTTGATTGAGTGTGTGGACAAGTGTCTTTTATACAGGTAACGAGTTCAAACAGGTGCAGTTAATACAGGTAATGAGTGGAGAACAGGAGGGCTTCTTAAAAAAAACTAACAGGTCTGTGAGAGACGGAATTCTTACTGGTTGGTAGGTGATCAAATACTTATGTCATGCAATAAAATACACATTTATTATTTAAAAATCATACAATGTGATTTTCTGGATTTTTGTTGTAGATTCCGTCTCTCACAGTTGAAGTGTACCTATGATAAAAATTACAGACCTCTACATGCTTTGTAAGTAGGAAAACCTGCAAAATCGGCAGTGTATCAAATACTTGTTCTCCCCACTGTAACATAGCATATGACATAGCATATAACACAGCATATAACATAGCATATAAAATAGCATATATTAGATACAGTAATGTCATGCCATGTCATAAACTAACAAAAACAGCTTATTGTGTCACTGTCAACACCTGTAACTAATGTATTATGTTTAATGCTTAATGTTTTCACTTTACTAGTTTTAGTTAATAATAATTTTTTTGCACCAAATAAACAAGTGATAGACAACAATAAAGGTTTGTTAAAAAAAGATAACAAAACCTACTAATTATAAATGTACTGTATAAATGAATTGATCAGTAATCATGCTGTGTTTAAATGTGTGTGATCATGTGTGTGTGATGGAGAATATTACTGAGTAGTTTGGTTCCTCCAGTCTTCGCTTGAAGTTATTGAGTGATGATTATGTTTTCAAGAATTCAAGAGTATGCTACCTTTGTACCTAGTATAGAGTCAGGAAGCAAGCCTGATCTTTATGATAATACCTACAGATGTCATCACTTTGCTGCAGACAAATTGAAATTAAATACTTTTTACAATATTTCTTATTCTTACTAGTGAATACAATAAAGTAGGATTTTGTTTTTTACATTTGTTTATCTGTAACCATTCAGAAAATGTAGTCATGCCTGAGTTGGCTTCCATAATCAGTGAATCAAAATGCTTATGTGATAAAATGAAATTGGTATTATCAGCAAAGAGAATGGGAAGTACAATAACATTTACATTTTAGTCATTTAGCAGACACTTGTATCCAGAGCGACTTACTTAGTGCATATTATAACGAATGCCCCGCGCAGAGCTGCGGTCCCTCCTCCTCTCCAGCGCTCATCCTCGCCGGTTGATGATCCACACCTGTTCCACATTGGTCATCAGGGTCACTATTTAGCACTGTCTGTTTTGGTTCACCCCTCGCGGGTTATTGTTTCTTTTTATATTGCTGATTCTTATTAAATATTTAAAAAATTCTAAATACCTTTTTGACTCTTTTTCCTCCTCTCTCACTTTCACACCTCGTAATATCACACATATATGTTCATACATTTTTCGTACCGGTTCCCCGTGGGAATCGAACCCACAACCCTGGCGTTGTACGCGTCACGCTCTACCATCTGAGCTCCACGGGTATAGACACATGTCTATACCACCCTATACCACTTAACATGACCATTGACAGTGTACTGGGCTGCAACTGATGTAATGACCACGATCCATAAATCCAATTAGTGTAACATCCAGCCATCACCAGGATAAATCAACTTTGAGCATTCTAGTGACATGATCAGTGGCAGGGGTGCTGTGAAGGAGCAATCCATCAATGACAGTCTATAAGATCCAACAGTAAGACACCTAATGAAATTCATGGATCAATGTGTTCTTCCTTCTTGACTAACACAGTGAGAAACATAGGCCAGGGCTGAGGAGTATGTGTGTGTGCTTGTATGCATGTGCATTTATGTATGTCTGTGTATGTGTGTGTGTGACCCCCCTTCTGCCCCTCAAAGCTCTCAGGGGTGTGCCAGCAACCCTATAAAATCCCAGATGCCATCGCCTGCCGTTGTACCCTTGAGCACGGCACTTAACCCCCCACAACAACTGCTCCACAGGCGCTGTAGTATGGCAGCCCCCCACTCCAACCTGATCTGAATGAGTGGGACTCCCTGTAGAGTAGATCTGAGTAGTTGTCAAAATATATATTGTATCACCTGTGTGTCTGTGTGTGTGTGTGTGTGTGCGTGTGTGTTTGTAGCCTGCAGGGGAACACATTCCCTGTAGCCCCCTGACACATACACTACATGACCAAAAGTATTAGGACACCTGCTCATCGAACATCTCATTCCAAATTCATGAATATGGAGTTGGTCCCTCCTTTGCTGCTTTAACAGCCTCCACTCTTCTGGGAAGGTTTTCCACTAGATGGTGGGACATTGCTGCGGGGACTTGCTTCCATCTTCTAGAATGTCATTGTATGCTGTAGCGTTAAGATTTCCCTTCACTGGAACTAAGGGGCCTAGCCCGAACCATGAAAACAGACTCAGACCATAGTTGGCACTATGTATTCGGGCAGGTAGCGTTCTCCTTGCATCCGCCAAACACAGATTCGTCCTTTGGACTGACAGAGAACGCGTTTCCATTGCTCCAGAGTCCAATTGGTGGCGAGCTTTACACCACTCCAGCTGACACTTGGCATTGCGCAAGGTGATCTTAGGCTTGTGTGTGGCTGCTCGGCCATGGAAACCCATTTCATGAAGCTCTCGACAAACAGTTATTGTGCTGATGTTGTTTTCAGAGGCAGTTTGGAACTCAGCAGTGAGTGTTGCAACCGAGGACAGACAATTTTTACGCACTACACACTTCAGCACTTAGCGTTCTCATTCTGTGAGCTTGTGTGGCCTACCACTTTACGGCTGAGTCATTGTTGCTCCTAGACGTTTCCAATTCACAATACCAGCACTTACGGTTGACCGGGGCAGCTCTAGCAGAGCAGAAATTTGATGAACTGACTTGTCGGAAAGGTGGCATCCTATTTCTGTGCCACGTTGAAAGTCACTGAGCTCTTCAGTAAGGCCATTCTACTGCCAATGTTTGTCTATGGAGATTGCATGGCTGTGTGCTTGATTTTATACACTTGTCAGTAACAGGTGTGGCTGAAATAGTCAACTCCACTAATTTGAAGGGGTGTCCACATACTTTTGTATATATAGTGTAGCTCTCCTTTCCTGCCTGATATACCGTACATCTCACATACACGTTCATCAAGGATGGTATGTCTCTTCTAAGATTGTATATTGACGTTCCTACTGGGGCCACCCATACAAAAAATGTGTGCACGCATGTCGGCTAAATGGCATATAATTGTCGGCTAAATGGCATATATTATTATTATTATATCATTATTTATTTATTTAATATAATATAATTATGTTAATTTGTCATGGTTTGTCAAATTAAGTTTATTCATGGCAACAAAACATCTCTTTTGTTTTTCTCATTAAGTTCTCAAAAAGCATCATTTAGATCATGGTTTGTTTGAGATGTCCATCTGTTTAGTTAATTAAGTAAGGGTAAAAAGTCAAGTTTGAATAATGTAAGATCATTTTAGCTTAATACAGATTTGATCGAAGAACCTTCCGGACGGACAACATGATGCTAACGGGTTAAGATATTTTCTTTACAGGAGCAAAATAAATCAAATACAGTATGTGCTGTGCTTAATTGTGATGAAGTTATACCTCAACAGAATGGCTCCCATGGGTAAGACTAACAGGCAAAGGAGATGTGGTGGTTGTGTATTAGCTGGAAGATTCCTTATATAGTCACCACTGTGAGAAATATTTCCACTGCAGGTGGGAAAATAGGACAAGCCATTATGAGACCACAGACTGAATATTCATCAGGATACACATGGAAGAGTTTCAACAACTATGATTCATTCAGGTATCTAATTTACTTCAAATGTACATGTGTTATCCCTCAGATGGAGGAGACATCTCCAGCCTACAACAGGCTATATCATGTCTGATGACTACCAAGCTTTTCTCTGGCAGTATTACACTGAATACGTTGAAAGATGACAGAATAGGGAAACTAATAAAGAAACCAACTATAGAGGTTGTAAACCAGCTTGTTAATGAAATTGTACTGATGTGATTCTCAGACGGGGGCAGACGATGCTGACCTCACATAATGATGTTTGGACATCTCTAAATTTGAATGGAATAGGCCTGAGGTGGATTCCTCTTCTCGCTACTGCAATTATTTCCCCCAACGGCTCTTTTCGCAAGTTCCTTTGATAACTGGGGTTAGGAGCACTTTTTAGATGCGTGTTGAATTTGCACTGCAATTAGAGAGAACTTTCTTTCGCTCTATATCTAACCCTCAAGTGATTGTTGGCCTAGAAGTAGGAATACTTCCAGCTTCCCTGGTTAAACGATTACAATAATTTATATTGAATATTTTCAAAACTATGGCTCCTCTCCAAGCACCCCAAAATGTGATGATGTAAAGCTGGACTTGAGCCATTACTTTAAATCCTGCTAGTGTTTTGTACATGAATGAAGGGATATCCCTGACGTGGCTCTTGGTTTTTTGTCGTCAAAGACTGACTGGACAGGAACTATTTTTATCCACTCTTTCCCAATGTCCAAAATTACAGTGAAATGTTTTCTGAGATGCTTGAATGTGCAAAGCAGTGTTGTAGTATGGGCTTTTCTATACAGCACTATTGTTCTACAGGTTGTCACATCATTTGGTGAATATGGTGTGTATGGTGTTGACATAGTGAATATGGTGTGTATGGTGTTGACCTAGTGAATTTGATGTGTATATGGTGTTGACATAGTCAATATGATGTGTGTATGGTGTTGACATGGTGAATATGGAGTGTGTGTGGTGTTGACATATTGAATATGGTGTGTGTACGTTGTTGACATATTGAATATGGTGTGTGTATGGTGTTGACATTGAATATGGTGTGTGTATGGTGTTGACATATTGAATATGGTGTGTGTATGGTGTTGATATAGCCAATTTGGTGTATAAGGGGTTGACATTGAGAATATGGTGTGTATGGGGAGTTGACATAGGGAATACGGTATGTGTAGGGGTTTGACATAGATAATATGATGTATATGGGATTGACATAGAGAATATGGTGTGTGTAGGGGGTTGACATAGGGAATACGGTATGTGTAGGGGTTTGACATAGATTATATGGTGTGTATGGGATTGACATAGAGAATATGGTGTGTGTAGGGGGTTGACATATTTAAAGGGATAATTCAGGATCTCTGTATCCAGTATGAAGATAGATTGAGGTAGTTTTACAAGCCAATGCTAACTAGCGAGAGAGAGAGAGAGAGAGAGAGAGAGAGAGAGAGAGAGAGAGAGAGAGAGAGAGAGAGAGAGAGAGAGAGAGAGAGAGAGAGAGAGAGAGAGAGAGAGAGAGAGAGAGAGAGAGAGAGAGAGAGAGAGAGAGAGAGAGAGAGAGCGAGAGAGAGAGAGAGATCAAGGCGGATCAGGAAGACAGATATAGGACATCAAGTCAAATTAATCTTGCCCTACCTCTCTGACCTTATGAATGATAAATAGCCAGTTGGACTTCCAGAAGCCAGTCTCTTGGTCTCTGTGCCAGTAGTGTCCTGTGACAGGTTAATAGAAATATAGAAATATAATAAAGGTCTATCTCACGTCTAAGATAAATTCCTCACTAAGGCCATAGGTGTAGGAGTGCAAAAGTAACTCCGCAGATGAGTTCCTTTCCTTATATCACAACGTCTTATGTGTGTTTACAGCACCCTCTCGAGGTCAGATGTTGTAATGCACCTAATTTAGCCACCCTCAGAGCGCTCCTGGATGGAGACGTGTGAATGGGGAAACAACTGAAGGTATAGTCAATAATAAAAACAAACATTATAAAATAAAATTTCACTCTGATATTGGTACTTCACTGTATAATATTAAAGAACAAATATTTCAAGAACAAAAGTATTCTGATCTGGGCTCCCAAGTGGCGCAGCAGTCTAAGGCACTGCATCTCAGTGCTAGAGGCATCACTACAGACACCCTGGTTTGAATCCAGCTGTATCACACCTGGCCATGATTGGGAGCCTCACAGGGCGGCGCACGATTGGCCTAGTGTCATCTGAGTTTGGCCGGTGTCATTGTAAATAAGAATTTGTTCTTAACTGACTTTATTTAATTTAATAGGGAATATGGTGTGTGTAGGGGGTTGACATATTTAAAGGGATAATTCAGGATCTCTGTGTCCAGTATGAAGATAGATTGAGGTAGTTTTACAAGCCAACACCGCATGGTAGCAACGTAACATGACAAAAACATGGTAGCAACACAACATGGTGGCAACACAAAACATTGTACAAACATTATTGGTCTCAGACAACATCACAAAGGGCAAGAAGGTAGAGATGACAATACATCACGCAAAGCAAGAGTGTCAGTAAGAGTGTCCATGATTGAGTCTTTGAATGAAGAGATTGAGATAAAACTGTCCAGTTTGAGTGATTGTTGCAGCTCATTCCAGTCGCTAGCTGCAGCGAACTGAAAAGACGAGCGACCCAGGGATGTGTGTGCTTTGGGGACCTTTAACAGAATGTGACTGGCAGAACAAGTGTTGTATGTGGAGGATGAGGGCTGCAGTAGATATCTCAGATAGGGGGGAGTGAGGCCTAAGAGGGTTTTATAAATAAGCATCAACCAATGGATCTTGCGATGGGTATACAGAGATTACCAGTTTACAGAGGAGTATAGAGTGCAGTGATGTGTCCTATAAGGAGCAAATCTGGCAAATCTGATGGCCGAATGGTAAAGAACATCTAGCCGCTCGAGAACACCTTTACCAGCCGATCTATAAATTCTGTCTCCGTAATCTAGCATGGGTAGGATGGTCATCTGAATCAGGGTTAGTTTGGCAGCTGGGGTGAAAGAGGGGCGATTACGATAGATGAAACCAAGTCTAGATTTAACTTTAGCCTGCAGCTTTGATATGTGCTGAGAGAAGGACAGTGTACCGTCCAGCCATACTCCCAAGCACTTGTATGATGTGACTACCTCAAGCTCTAAACCCTCAGAGGTAGTAATCACACCTGTGGGGAGAAGGGCATTTTTCTTACCAAACCACATGACCTTTGTTTTGGAAGTGTTCAGAACAAGGTGAAGGGTGGAGAAAGCTTGTTGGACATTGCCTAGTTAAATAAAAAAATCAGTATGAGTGACAGTTCTAATCAATTACTTGTGTTTGTATTGAGTTCCTATAGAAACCTACATTTGCAGAGACCAGAAAGTCATACAATGCTGACGTGAAGCCTTTAATGGCAACAGTACACAGTTGTGTCTGTGCATGCCACTGTCACAAAGACCACATTGATGGAAAACATGTCCTCCTCTGTGACATCAGTCATAATGGTGACAGTGTGTGTGCCGCACTGCTTCTGGTCTGTATAAACAAGCACTTATTGTCATGTGTTGTGTTGGTCATTCAGAGTATAGAATAGCTATTAAATAAAGGGCCACACACAGTTTCGTCACTTCTTTGTATTTGTCTATTGGTAACAATGTCCGAAAAGATATATATATATATATATGTTATACCAGAATATGTATAATTACCAATGTACTGTACTTCATTACACATTTATTTCCACATCACAATATTGCAGAACATAGTTTGTCCAACAGAGGTCACTATAACGTTATTAATATGGCACTAACCATATTCGTCCCTTCGAATATGGTTAGTGCTGTCTGGGATCCTTGTGACGTCGCTACCCTAAACTCTAACCCTAACTTTAACCCCTACCCTTACCCTAACCCTAACCATTTTAAATGTCAACTTCAATGGGATAGGTACATCCCACATCCCTTCATCAAGGTAAACAGCTTGAACAGGCATACATCCTCTACTGTTCATAGGACAAATATAAGCACCCACCTAATTATTATTATTACTATTATTGTTATTATTATTATCATACAGCAAAACAAATCAGCAATAGTCTGAATTTGTTGTTGAGAAGACAAGCATTTTTAATTCACAATCTTGATACATTGTCGCAAAAAGGTTAATCAACAACGTTCACTCATCCCAAACCAATATGAACATCCCCATCTGTGCTGACACATTAGCTATATACTGTACCTCTTCTTTATTTAATATAGAAAACACATACATTTCCAAGATAAATATTTTCATAATTATCCTGCCAACGCTGGCCTCTCAGGGTCTTTACCTTTGTAATCAAATCCCATTGGAGAATCAATGCCAGGACTTAAGTAAATACGGAACCCTTCCAAGTACAGCGTGTACGTACACAGGCGTCGTGTTCTCACCACTGGGGAACAATGAGAGAAAAAATTACGACCCTTTTAGTTGACTGGTCCCCACAGCCATCATGGAGTGGGCCGCCCGGCAGCCGTAAATAAAGGTAATTGTACAAATGCTTAATTAAATGACATAAATCTTATTTATGATTCCTGGGCACAGGAAAACTTTCCTGGGCCACTGAACTGGGAAGTGTTGGAGCTAGTGATCTCTCTCTCTTTCTCTCTTTCTATCACTCTCCACCATCTGCTGTTGTCATAGTCCACCCCCTTTCTCTCATGTTGTGCTGAGTTGTGTGTCTGGAAAACACTGGGGACTTGAGAGCAATGATTCATCTGTTTCATTAAAGAGCTGATTGTGCAGAGCTGAGCGCTCACTGCTCCAGCCTGGGCCAGGGCTCTTGTACACTACCCCAAGATGACTCACCACTGTCCCAGCCTCCACCAGCCCACTGCCCGTGACCCTGCAACCTTCCAAAGGGGGTGATACATTGAGTGGGCGAATTGTATTGACACAGCTAAGGTCAAGCGAAATTCCTAGGTATAGTTTATTAGTTGTGAAAATGTTAATCATACACTTTCAGATGGGTGGTGGAGTGGTTGCAGTCTGGAACAAGTATATAAATCTGTTCACATTTGCTGGAACACTGCACTTCATCAAACCCTTAGCAGTCCTTTTGCATTTCACCACTGTACTTCATCTCCGAAATTAAAAGGCAAGACTTCAGTTCTTTCGTTCTCTGATGTTCTCTCTCTGACTGTCTCTCTCTCCCTCAGTAGTTTTACTCAGTGAGAACCAGCCCCTTGTGATTGATTGATATTATATTCAACTGCATGTTGTTTCAGCACCATTGAGTCTAGGCAGTGTCGCAAACCAAGATTACAACACTGATTGTATATACATTTTTATATAGAAGATGCCGTAATAATTGAAGTTCTCTGTCGGGTTCATGCGGCGTGTTTCGTGCCATTAGCCGCACTCAGAAAGACAAATTGTGTGCATTACCACCCGTCGAATGTTCATTATTATTGGTAGAATGAAGTGGCTTGTGTTTGTGGCGCTCCTGAAATTGATTATGTTGTACATCACACCGTTCAGGGGATGATGCTTTTTCCACAACCTCATAAGTCATTTTTGGGACTGCTTGGAGGTTATTAATGTCTTTGTGTGTTGTGGAGCTGAAACGGCTGTGTCTGCTCTGCATGGATATGACGGGCCACACAGACGTCTGCTTGAGTGTGGTGGCTTCCTGTTCAATCATCTGTAGACCATTAGACATAGAGGGTTGGATCCTTCCCACATGTTGCATAGGTAGAAGGCGTAACCATTTGCCTCTCTAACAGGTGAAGTGCCACTTGTCTTCTGTAAAGGGATCAGTTTACACAACCAGACTGCAGCCATGCAAATGTTTTGTCTGGAAATACAATAATTACACAATAACACACTCTATTGTAACACAAATTGATCTGTAACATGTAAAAAACAACACCTCAAAAGTGCATTTCTGGAGTGCATTTTAGATCCTAAATACATTTCAAATGTATTGGAAACAGGTCATCAAGTCAATTCACATGCCATGGACAGTGGCGACCCGTCATTCAAGGCTCTGCCCCATCTGTTTTGAGCCCCACCTGTTTAGCTTAAAAAAAAAAAAATCCACCTTTATTTAACCAGGTAGGTCAGTTGAGAACTCATTTGCAACTGCGACCTGGCCAAGACAAAGCAAGGCAGTGCGACAAAAAAAAAAACACAGAGTTACACATGGGAAATAAACAAACGTACAGTCAATAACACAATAGAAAAATCTATATACAGAGTGCAAATGTAGTGCAAAATGCACTAATCTCTTAAGCATCGGACCCTTTGTTTCAATTTTCGCCTAAAATT
Source organism: Thymallus thymallus (assembly GCA_023634145.1). Taxonomy (NCBI): domain Eukaryota; kingdom Metazoa; phylum Chordata; class Actinopteri; order Salmoniformes; family Salmonidae; genus Thymallus; species Thymallus thymallus. The sequence goes on from CM042401.1 coordinate 29,502,641, forward strand.
ACATACCCAAATCTAACTGCCTGTAGCTCGTGGACCTGAAGCAAGGATATGCATATTCTTGATACCATTTGAAAGGAAACCCTTTGAAGTTTGTGGAAATGTGAAATGAATGTAGGAGAATATAACACATTAGATCTGGTAAAAGAAAATCTTTGAAATGCAAGTGAAAGGTCATAATATGAATTAGGAGTCCAGGCACAATTTAGATTTTGGCCACTAGATGGCAGCAGTGTATGTGCAAAGTTCTAGACTGATCCAATGAACCATTGCATTACTGTTCAAAATGTTGTATCAAGACTGCCCAAATGTGCCTATTGGTTTATTGATACATTTTCAAGTACAAAACTGTGCACTCTCCTCAAACAATAGCATGGTATAATTTCACTGTAATAGCGCCTGTAAATTGGACAGTGCAGTTAGATTAACAAGAATTTAAGCTTTCTGCCCATATAAGATATGTCTATGTCCTGGGAAATGTTCTTGTTACTTATAACATCATGCTAATCACGTTAGCGCACGTTAGCACAGACGTCCTGAGGGTGGGACGCTATCCTGTAGAAGTTTAAAAAAATAGCGGTGGTAAGGATTCTGCTGTCGGGACATCTTTATGTAGGCCCTAACAGCTTTATGTAGACCCTAACAGCTTTATGTAGGCCCTAACAGCTTTATGTAGGCCCTAACAGCTTTGTGTAGGCCCTAACAGCTTTATGTAGGCTCTAACAGTTTGTGGGCACCATTTGTCACCGTTTTAGTGTTGTGTAGTATAGTGGCTTTGCTGGCAAGCATCTAAACATTTTTGGGGGAGTTTGCCCCACCATGATTTACATTCTAAAATCACCACTGGCCATGGAATATGATAGAATTGCAAACGTAATGCATTAATCTTATGGGAAAATACAATTTGTTCCACTGAGAAAATATAAATCATGTATTTAATGCAATAGATGCATTATTCACTCCAGGAAATTGTAGTGGAGCACCAATACATCCTGACTTCCCACTGGTGGTCACGCTGGTGTCTGTAATTGCTCAAGGCGTAGGGTTGTAGTTAAAGCCCAGAACAGTGTGGATCAGAGTGCACTGCACACCACAGTCAGACAGGACAAGAGCCCAGCCCAGTCAGTCACGCTAACCTGCTATAACACTTCAAGAAACACACACAGGCCCCATCCTGCAGTACTAGTCTGGCCCCAAGTGGATCGAGTGTAAGCCTACAGAGTTTTAATCCAACCAAATGGTGCAGAGTGACGGCATTGTTGAAAAGACACTTTTTTTTTGTCCTACATTGAGTTTTTAGGTCTGCTTGTTATATTGAAGGGGTAACTGGGGTCTAACATAGTTACAGAGCAACTCCCTCTGTCAGTCTACTTTCTTTTGTTGTTTTCTACAAACATTTTGTTGAAGCATTACAACTTAATTTTCACTATTCACCCTCCATTTCCCTCCTATACAATGTAGTCCTACTTGGAAAAGTAAAAGTATATATTTCTTGAGAAACTTCTCATACTCTTCAGGGTGTAGAATGACGCCCATAAATGTTGAATATTTTCGTTCTTGATGTCCTGGGTTGAGATATTGAACATGCGGTGAAAAGCAGTGATTTTGTGGTTGCTGACTGAGATGAATGGCTCTTGTTTGATCATTTGTTTTGTGTGCTGAGCTGAGCTGTTGCAGTGCTCAGTCTGGTCCCACACCTCGTCTAAAGCCTAGGTATAAAGCCTACATCACGTCTTCTGGCACATTCTGCAGCTCCTCCTCTCTCCCCACTCCTGTATATCCAGTATGGATCCCATTCTCAGCCCTAGTCTGTTGTTTCGTTGCCCACTTTAGATGTAATATGATTGAAATGAGATTGAAGAAAATAATGAAACCCATTAATGCATTTCTATAGTATTGAGTGAAACCCTGGCACAGCTCCCAGTGATAGAGCGATGAGCTACACATGACTGGTTCCATAATATTGGAATGAAGAGAACATTTCTTTTGATGTTTAGATTGGGAAAAATAAAACAAAGAGTAACAGTGGTCATATGCTCCTCCTTTTCTTTCCAGATTCATTGAGATGTTCAACTGACATTATAATATGGTTAATTGAGACGTTCAACTGGCATTAAAATATGGTTAATTGAGACGTTCAACTGACATCGTAATATGGTTCATTGAGACGTTCAACTGACATTATAATATGGTTCATTGAGATGTTCATCTGACATTATAATATGTGATAATGTAAAAATAATATGGCTTATTCATATTTTTGGAAATCTTATTTCACCTTTAAGTAAATCCCCAATATCATGGCAGGCTCAGCTTTACCCCTCAGCTTCCTAATAGTTCAGGTCAAGGTCTCTGTTTTTATTTTATTCTTCCCCCTCTCTCTTTCTTTCCCAGTAGACACTAACCATAAAGGAGACTGTCATCCAAAGGTTTATCTGTGACAGTAATTTCTTACACCCTCTCGTCTTCTCCCTCTCTTCCTCTCCTTTGCAGCTGGTAGTGTAGTGCTGATTTGATTCAGCGTTGGTGAAGAGGCCCTGTGCCATGGAGCTCACTCAGCTCAAGCCACAGATTATTGCAGAGGAGGACCCTGGGCTCCGGTTTGTACCGGCTGGGATTGCCATCCTCGGTACTCTCACCAAAGCTGTATAAACTCACACGCAGTATCTGAATGTGGTAACACTCTGGTCAGGGATTGCATTTCCACATGATTTATTGAGAAAATGTGGTTGTCACATTTATATATGTGTGTGTGTGAATGTTTTATTAATCAGACTAGAAATGGAAGCAGTAATTCATTTTGACTGGGTCAGAGGTTAAACACAGTGTAGCAGAGGAGAGCACAGTGACACCTTTCTCTAACTGCATTTCCTGTATGTACTCTTAGATACCCCAACTTTTAGGGGACAGATGAAAGCTCAAAATAAACTGAATTAAAGAACTACCGACACGATCGACCACCTTGCCATTGAAGTGGCTCCGAGTAAATGTCTGATGTGAACTTCAATGGGACCCAAAGCTCGACTAAACAACAGAAAGTGAAGGAAATCGGCAAAGGGAACTGTGACAGAATACTCACAGAGCTGCTATGTACACACCAGCTAGATTCACACAATCAACTCTCTCTTTAAGAAAGTGTTACATTTTCATTTAGTCAAGGGAATGGTGAGCTGTTAATGGTGCTATTTTACAACATATTTGATCTGAAGTCAGAGACATTAGATGGCTAATCATGAATGCTTATTTCATATTGCAGACACCCTCTGAAAAGCAATTAACTTCTTTGAATACAGTTTCATAATCTCAAACAAAGAAGCTCATGAGAAAATCACATTAAATGGTGGATGTAAGATAAAATAACAAAACTTGATTATGTTAAAAAGTATATTACACTTCAAAGATAATTTAAATTAGGTTTTAAAGTTTTACAGAACTTAAGAACATTGAATGATGCCTAGTGTTACCTCATTTATTCCTGTACCAATTGCAGCAAAGTAATTTATATCACTATTGGGAAAGCTTGTAGGTTTTGATGAAAAGCTTTTGATCAGACTGAGCTACGGCACATTCCTGTTATATGATAAAATGGTTTTGTGTTATCATCATAGCTGAAATATGATATGATCATTTATAAAGATTAGAAAAGCCACAGTGTTGATGACTTTAAAAGGAAAATACATTTGATCTAACTGGACAACAGTGAAATTTGATGGATTCTATGCAAAGGCTTGTATCAGTTGACTAGATAGATAAATCTCTCTGGTCATCTTTCTCCTTTGTCTTAAAATATTATGTGAGCACTTTCGCCCATTATACAGACCCTTCTGTTTTCAAGACTTTGAACGTTTTCTAAATATCATATTCCAGAAGGTTCCGGGACCTTTTAGGCCCTTAGGAGTGATGGGCCACATGCTCTATTCCAAGCTTCCACTTGTAAAAAGTCTGCCTTTCGTCAGCTTGGATTTACAAACCAAAGCTTGAGATGTGAGGGAGCTACAGTATCTAAATGTGAGGTGAGGTAGAAAGAAAGACGGTAGACGTACATACAGTATCTCTCAGGCAGCGAGGCTCCATCAATGCCGGTCTGTCTGTCTGAGAATGTGGGAACAGTGGGTGTTCTCTTGCGTTTTTCATCAGCGAAGGGACCCGCTCTTGGCCAGATGAAGTCACAGTGTATTACTGATCGATCTCATATGCACAACATAGCCACTCACTTTGGGGGATAGAGAAGCGACAGAATCCTGAGCAGAGTCAAGCGAGCGATGCGTTTGAATGGACGCCCATATGACCGCCTGAGGGTAGAGAGTGGGACGGCGCTGGGCGTGTCATATAGATATCCTCTTGAAGGCCTACGGCTCTGTGCAGCCATCAGATGTTGCAGGGCTGTTCCTCCATGGAAGATAAAAACTGTGATAAATATGTTCTCTGGAGCGTACTGCAGAATAAAGACAAGAACAGAAGATGGAAGAATAAACCATTTAAAAGGATTCAGGTCAGAGAACAGTGATTTACACATGGTGATGCTTCAAACGTGATTTGTCTTTGCTGTATTACAGTCCTTTCCATTGACATTCATTTGATCTGCCTAACTGTACTATCGTACCACTCTATTAGAGATTCAGACAATGTTCAGCCATGCAAGCAGTCGTCAGGGGTCCGTAGTCTTTCCTTCAGCCCTTATCATGTTTCCTCTTTCCTGTCCCTCCATGGCCACCAACCAGAGTGCAAATTAAGGGGGGCCCAGAGAGGTCTCAGACCCCCTGAATGAGATGTGAGTCCCCCTAGAGGCAACAATGGGTCTCTAAATAATGGTAATTTAACCATTCTCCTTTTTGTTTAAAATGAAATATGTACTGCTACAGTTGTATTTATTAAAATAAAAGCTTATTCCAAATTAAACAAACACCCCCACCTCTGTGCCTTTGTCATCCCGGGACATTATCTCAGCCCCTTTTCAGATGTCCCAACTTTTCTTTGTACAAAAAATAGGTAATTTTGTCAGCAAGGCGCATCAAATCATTCAGGTGATAGTCGCCGAATGTTATTACACTTTTTTATGTTTTGAAACAAATCTCTTTCCATTAATCAAATGGCATGAGTGCATGGTGCACTGTTTGGATGCTGGAATTGCTATGGAGTGGCTGAACATGCACAGGTAAACCAAATTGTATTTGTCACATGCGTGAAACGCTTACTTAACTTAACCAACATTGCAGTTTTAAGAAAATAGATTTAAGAAAATATTTAATATATAAACTAAAGTTAAAACAAACAAAAATATAAGATAACAAAAAAATGTAAATAAACGTTGCCTACTTTATGAAGTGATTTATTTGACAATAAGATTAATACATAATGACGGATTGTGTTCATGGCAAATTAAAAGATCATTTAAAATATTTTACGTTAAATTACTTTACTGTTACGCTCAGGTCGTTGTTCACCATTCTCCTCTTTAATTAACCAGAAATCCTACTGTGATTGGCCCGAGCCGGGAGAGACTCCACTCTTTTTTTTTTTTTTTTTACCTTTATTTAACTAGGCCAGTCAGTTAAGGACAAATTCTTATTTACAATGACGGCCTACCCTGGCCAAACCCGGACGACGCTGGGCCAATTGTGCGCTGCCCTATGGGACTCCCAATCACGGCCGGATTGTGATACAGCCTGGAATCTAACCAGGGTCTGTAGCCTCTAGCACTGAGACCGCTGTGCCACTCAGGAGCCCACTCTAAACACTTCATAGGATTCATAGCAGGAAGTGGATGAAAGAGAGGCTAACTTCCTATATGGACCACCACTTCAGAGCATCATGTTCTGATCAACTCCAGGGGTGAATGATTCCATTTTGGTGGTTCCGTTTACGGTCCAACACAGTGTCTAATTTATGTTTAATTGCGCAGAGTGGAATGGAAAGATGGGCAACTTTCTCTCTCTCTTTTGATTAACCACTGTGGGAAAACAAAACCAAAAGGGATGAAGAGAAACCTTTTTAAATGGAAAAGTTTGTTTTCCCTAGATGATTGGAAAATGTTAATTACTCAAATATACCAGTTTTGGGGGTCATTAGTGTACTTCAGAAAGTTCTGCTCTCTGAGGATGTCCTGAGAGAGGTTGGCAGTGGGATACTCCTGTGAGTGATGTCGCAAGGAAGGCGTAGTGGAAGCAGGCGCAGGGAGGCAGGAGAGTATCGAGAATAACTACTATTTATTATTACGGAAAACAAACTCTCCGGTCTGAACAAAAGGGGGAGCTACGAACCAACGTTAGCTCCCATACACACTCAAAGTACAATAATCACCGACAGGGACCCGGGGTGTGCAGAGGGAATAAGACGCACCCACAATTAGTGAACAAATGGGGAACAGGTGCTGAAACGAAACAGCGCAGACAAACACTGAGTGGTGGGTCGGTGGTGGCTAGTACTCGGGCGACGTCGACCTATTTCGGCAGCCCGCCCGAGGGAAGGGAGCAACTTCAGCCGAAGTCGTGACAGTACCCCCCCCCTTCAGGCGCGGCCCCAGCCGTGCGTCGACGTCTGCCTCGAGGACGGCCAGGGGGACGAGGCGCGGGGCGTCCCGGATGGAGGCGATGGAACTCCCTCAGCAGGGAGGTGTCCAGGATGTCCTCCACCGGTACCCAGCATCTCTCCTCCGGACCATATCCCTCCCACTCCACGAGGTACTGGAGGCCCCTAGCCCGACGTCTAGAGTCCAGGATGGCTCGGACTGCATACGCCGGCGCCCCCTCGATGTCCAGTGGGGGCGGAGGGACCTCCAGTATCCTATGTCCTTGGAGTGGACCAGCCACCACCGGCCTGAGGAGAGACACATGGAACGAGGGGTTAATGCGGTAATCAGGCGGAAGCTTCAGCCTGTAGCATACCTCGTTCAGTCTCCTCAGGACTTTGAACGGTCCCACAAACCGCGGGCCCAGCTTCCGGCAGGGCAGGCGGAGGGGGAGGTTTCGGGTCGAGAGCCAGACCCGGTCCCCCGGTGCGTACACCGGAGCCTCACTGCGGTGGCGGTCGGCGCTCGCCTTATACCTACCCACGGCTTGTTGAAGATGTGCGTGGGCAGCTCTCCAGGTCTCCTTTGAGCGCTCGAACCACTCATCCACCGCAGGTGCCTCGGTCTGGCTCAAATGCCACGGTGCCAGAACCGGCTGGTAACCCAACACACACTGAAACGGGGATAGGTTAGTGGAGGAGTGACGGAGAGAGTTGTGTGCCATCTCGGCCCAGGGAATGAACTCCGCCCACTCCTCCGGTCCTGACTTTAAGACCTCAGAAACCCCCCCACGTCTTGGTTCACTCTTTCCACCTGCCCGTTACTCTCGGGGTGAAATCCTGAGGTAAGGCTGACCGAGACTCCCAGATGTTTCATGAACGCCCTCCACACCCTGGACGTGAATTGGGAACCCCGGTCAGACACTATGTCCTCAGGCACCCCGTAGTGCCGGACGACATGAGTGAACAGGGCCTCCGCCGTTTGCCGAGCCGTCGGGAGACCGGGCAATGGGAGGAGGCGACAGGACTTAGAAAAAACGATCCACAACGACCAGGATCGTCGTTTTCCCCTGTGACGGCGGAAGGTCCGTCACAAAGTCCACCGACAGGTACGACCACGGCCGTTGTGGAACGGGTAGAGGTTGTAGTTTACCTCTGGGTAGGTGTCTAGGCGCCTTGTACTGTGCGCACACCGAGCAGGAGGAAACATACGTCCTCACGTCCTTTGCCAAAGTGGGCCACCAGTACTTAACATTCAAGCAGCGCACTGTCCTCCCGATGCCCGGATGACCAGAGGAGGGTGAAGTGTGGCTCCACGCGATCAAACGGTCACGAACACCGAACGGCACGTACCTGAGCCCCGCCGGACACTGGGGGGGAGGTGGCTCGGTGCGCATCGCCCTTTCGATGTCCGCGTCCACCTCCCATCTCACCGGAGCCACTAGGCACGAGGCAGGGAGGATGGGAGTAGGATCGATGGACCGCTCCTCTGTGTCATACATCCGGGACAGCGCGTCTGCCTTCACATTCTGTGAACCCGGTCTGTAGGAGAGCTTGAAGTCAAACCGGGTGAAAAACATGGCCCACCTAGCCTGACGAGGATTCTGTCTCCTCGCCGCCCGGATGTACTCCAGATTACGGTGGTCAGTCCAGATGAGAAAAGGGTGTTTAGCCCCCTCAAGCCAATGCCGCCACACCTTCAGGGCTTTCACGACAGCCAACAACTCTCGGTCCCCCACATCATAGTTGCGCTCCGCTGGACTGAGCTTCTTCGAGAAAAAGGCACAGGGGCGGAGCTTAGGTGGTGCACCCGTGCGCTGAGACAGCACAGCTCCTATCCCCGCCTCGGATGCATCCACCTCAACTATGAATGACTGAGAGGGGCCCGGATGAGCCAACACGGGGGCCGAGGTAAACAAAGCCTTCAGGTGACTGAACGCCCTATTTGCCTCCGCTGACCAGCGCAGGCGCACCGCCCCCCCCTTCAGTAGTGCGGTAATGGGAGCTGCAACCTGACCGAAACCCCGGATAAACCTCTGGTAGTAGTTGGCAAACCCTAGAAACCGCTGCACCTCCTTTACCGTGGTGGGAGTCGGCCAATTACGCACGGCCGAAATGCGGTCTACCTCCATCTCCACCCCGGACGTGGAAATACGATATCCCAAAAAGGAGACGGATTGTTGGAAAAACAGACACTTCTCTGCCTTGACATACAGGTCATGCTTCAACAGTCTCCCAAGCACTCTGCGTACCAGGGCCACATGCGCGGCGCGTGTAGCGGAGTATACCAATATGTCATCGATATACACCACTACACCCTGCCCGAGAAGGTCCCTGAAGATCTCGTCTACAAAGGATTGAAAGACTGCTGGAGCATTCTTCAACCCATATGGCATGACGAGGTATTCATAATGCCCTGAGGTCGTGCTAAAGGCTGTTTTCCACTCATCCCCTTTTCGGATACGCACCAGATTGTAAGCGCTCCTGAGGTCTAGTTTTGTGAAAAAACGCGCCCCATGCATTGATTCTATGGCACTGGCTATGAGGGGCAGCGGGTAGCTGTATCCCACAGTGATACGATTTATCCCCCTATAGTCAATGCACGGGCATAGTCCTCCCTCCTTCTTCTTCACAAAAAAGAAACTCGAGGAGGCAGGGGATATGGAGGGCCGAATGTATCCCTGTCGCAGTGATTCGGAGACATATGTCTCCATAGCCTCCGTCTCAGCCTGCGACAAGGGATACACATGACTCCGAGGAAGGGCAGCGTCCACCAAGAGATTTATCCCACAGTCCCCTCGTCGATGGGGTGGTAATTGAGTCGCCTTCTTCTTACAGAAGGCGAGAGCCAAATCGGCATATTCAGAGGGAATGTGGATGGTAGGCGCCTGGTCTGAACTCTCCACCGTGGTAGCACCCATGGAAACACCCACACACCTACCCAAGCACCCTCGAGACCATCCCTCCAGAGCTCTCCGTTTCCATGAAATTTTGGGGTCGTGACTAACCAGGGAATGCCCAACACTACAGGAAACGCAGGCGAATCAATGAGAAATAGCTCAATACTCTCCTCATGATCCCCCTGCGTCACCATTCTAAGCGGCGCTGTGATCTCCCTGATTAGCATAAAGCATGTACAGGGAAGGGAATATTCGAAGACACAATAGGAATCCCTAACTTCCGGGCAAACGCCCGGTCCATAAAATTACCAGCTGCGCCTGAATCGACTAGCGCCCTATGCTGGGAATGCGGGGAACATACAGGGAACACTACAGACACACACATATGAACAACGGAGAGCTCTGGGTGAGTTTGGTGCTGACTCACCTGGGAAGGCCCGACAGTGCTCTGCCTGCCATCTCGACTCCCAGGAGGGTCCGTCCAACACCGGCTCGCCGTGTGTCCTCGGCGGCCACAGTTGGTGCATGAGAAAACCCTCCCTCCGGTCTCCCTGGAAGCAGTCCCTCCCAACTCCATGGGTGTAGGAGTGGGTAGGCTGACAGGCTGGTTTGCCGGACCCTGATCGGGACGTCCTCGGGTGGCCAACAGATTATCCAGCCTGATGGACATGTCCACCAGCTGGTCCAGGGTGAGGGTGGCATCCCTGCAGGCCAACTCCCGACGGACGTCGTCTCGGAGACTACACCGATAGTGGTCGATCAGGGCCCGATCATTCCAGCCTGCGCTCGCCGCCAGGGTCCGGAAATCCAAGGCGAACTCCTGTGCGCTCCTCTTCCCCTGACGCAGGTGGAATAGGCGTTATCCCGCCGATCTACCCTCGGGCGGATGGTCAAATATCGCCCGAAACTGGCGGGTGAACTCATCGTAGTGGTCCAACGCTGCACCTCCCGTAAACCATGCGGCGTTGGCCCACAGCAAGGCCCTCCCATCCAGACAGGAGATGAGAGCCGACACTTTCTCTCGCTCCGAGGGCGCCGGGTGGATGGTGACCAGGTATAACGCCATTTGTAGCAGGAACCCCTGGCACTCCATCGCTCCGCCCGCGTACGCCCTCGGGAGCTAGAGTCGTATCCCACCTTGACCCGATACAGGAGGAGGGTTCAACGGAACCATGGAGGGAGCTGGGGGAGAAATGGGAGGCGCCGTCTGTCCCCAACGCTCCATGGTGGACAACACTCTGTCCATCGCGGTCCCCAGGCGCTGCAACATGTCCTCATGCTGTTGCACCCTCTCCTCCACTTGGACAGGCGCGCTGGCCCCACCTGCTGCTTCCATATCGGGTCGGTGATTCTGTGAGTGATGTCGCAAGGAAGGCGTAGTGGAAGCAGGCGCAGGGAGGCAGGAGAGTATCGAGAATAACTACTATTTATTATTACGGAAAACAAACTCTCCGGTCTGAACAAAAGGGGGAGCTACGAACCAACGTTAGCTCCCATACACACTCAAAGTACAATAATCACCGACAGGGACCCGGGGTGTGCAGAGGGAATAAGACGCACCCACAATTAGTGAACAAATGGGGAACAGGTGCTGAAACGAAACAGCGCAGACAAACACTGAGTGGTGGGTCGGTGGTGGCTAGTACTCGGGCGACGTCGACCTATTTCGGCAGCCCACCCGAGGGAAGGGAGCAACTTCAGCCGAAGTCGTGACAACTCCATGTTGCTGCCTGCCTGCAGCCTTACTACTGCTACAAAGAGACCCACATTTAAATAGTAACTCAAATCCAAATTATAACGCCATCAAAGAAGACATTACTTCAACCCACATAGATGGTTTCCGATTCTCCCATGATCTGTTGTTAATGAAGTGTGGTGCTGGCTGAGGTCCTGGGAGCCCACTAGTCCAAAGGGCTTTGAAAGGAACTATTCAGATCATGGCTGAACCGGGGCCAAGCCAAACGACGCCTGCTCCTTTCATCACAACATCTGGGGTGCCGCAAAAACATTCTGGAAGGATCCAGTCAGAAGAGACCCAATCAGCTACCAGCACATCCATCTCCATCCCCCCTCCTCCTCCAACCCCATCCTGCCATCCTTCCCACATTTCCTGCAGGACACAAACCTCTCATTCATACTGGTACGGTCAGTTCTGTTCCTTGGTGCCAAGGAAACTGTTGTTGTACCACCCCCAACATCCCACCACTGACGCACAAAGGATGGTATTAAGATGTCTGTGTATAAACCCTCACTGCACACAATGCTGTAAGTCAATGTGGCGGTTTAGCCCTGAGCTGCCTGCCCTCTGCCATCCATCCTTCAGATAACAAGATGAGTATGTAGGCATCCATTAAAAGTCTGGCTCCACCAGTGTTTCCCTCACATACTTCAACGGGAGCTATTAATATGCCTACTGATGTACATACCGTTTTCCTTCCAAATTGTATTCTGTCTATACACACCACGTATTTATATTCTAGATTCTGACACAGGCTCACTATAATATACTGTACCTACTCTGGATTGTTAATTAGACTTGATTAGATGTTTTATTCTTTTTGTATTTGTATTGTATTTGCGAGACATTCTACTGCACTGTTGGAGCTAGTTACATAAGCATTTCACTGCACCTGCTATAACTCCTGCAAATCTGTGTACACAAACAACAAACTTTGATTTCATTTTGATTTGATTCTGCCTTACCAAGGTCTATTGGCTTACTCTTAAAATTCCACTAAATGGAACCTCCATGAACACTTCAACCATTAGGCCAGCTGGTGGAGCTATGGACCCAGTCTGTCTACCCCAAATATGAGTCCTTCACTGCCTGACCCTGTTTGTACTTTGGTCCTGCTGGGAGATGCTACAGCACATTTGCAGACACTCCCAATCTGCTTGTTTGGACCCGTTTCAACATCACCCGTGGGGAAGTGCTTATTCTACAACAGCAGCGTTTAGTCTGCTTGGTTTGTTTCCTTAAATTCCAACAAATACACTCAGTACAGATTCACTCTTACAAACCCCAAAGTTTTCAATGATGTTAGTAGCAGTGCATGGTGCTCTCTTGTCAACACAATAACAAACTGCACACACACACACAGATCTCTTTTGTTCGAGGCATGGATCACATCAGGCAACGCATCTTGTGAACAGCAAACTCAAATTTTGTGAGTGTTTTTTATTGGACAGGGCAGCTCTAACCAACATCTCCAATCTCGTCTCATTGATTGAACTCCAGGTTAGCTGACTCCTGACTCCAATTACCTTTTGGAGAAGTCATTAGCCTAGGGGTTCACATCTTTTTTCCAACCTACACTGTGAATGTTTAAATTATTTATTCAATATAGACGAGAAAAATACAATTTGTGTGTTATTAGTTTAAGCACACTGTCTATTTTGTGATTTATATGAAGATAAGATCAAATTTTATGACCAATTTATGCAGAAATCCACGTAATTCCAAAGGGTTCACATATACAGTATATATATATATATATATATACACACACACACACAACCACCTCCATAAAGCAGATCTCCAGCTCTGAGACGGGCTGTGTGTGTGTTTTTTTTTTATTTTTTTTTGCCCTGAACACCCACACACTGCCCGTTTCAGAGCTGGAGATCTGCTTTATGGAGGTGGTTGTGTGTGTGTGTGTATATATATATATATATATATATATATATATATATATATATATATATATATATATATATACTGTATATGTGAACCCTTTGGAATTATGTGGATTTCTGCATAAATTGGTCATAACATTTGATCTGATCTTCATAGAAGTCACAAAATAGACAGTGTGCTTAAACTAATAACACACAAATTGTATTTGTCTTGTCTATATTGAATAAATAATTTAAACATTCACAGTGTAGGTTGGAAAAAATGTGAACCCCTAGGCTAATGACTTCTCCAAAAGGTAATTGGAGTCCGGAGTCAGCTAACCTGGAGTTCAATCAATGAAACGAGATTGGAGATGTTGGTTAGAGCTGCCCTGTCCAATAAAAAACACTCACAAAATTTGAGTTTGCTGTTCACAAGATGTGTTGCCTGATGTGAACCATGCCTCGAGCAAAAGAGATCTTAGAAGACCTAAGATTTACTTGCATGGAAAGGGTTACAAAAGTATCTCTAAAAGCCTTGATGTTCATCAGTCCATGATAATACAAATTGTCTATAAATGGAGAAAGTTCAGCACTGTTGCTACTCTCCCAAGGAGTGGCCGTCCAGCAAAGATGACTGCAAGAGCACTGCACAGAATGCTCATTGAGGTTAAGAAGAATCCTAGACTGTCAGCTAAAGACTTGCAGAAATCTTTGGACAATGCTAACATCTCTGCTGATGAGTCTACGATACATAAAACACTAATCAGGAATGGGGTTCATGGGAGGACACCACGGAAGAAGCCACTGCTGTCCCAAAAAAACATTGCTGCACGTCTGAATTTCGCAAAAGAGCACCAGGATGTTCCACAGCGCTACTGGCAAAATATTCTGTGGACAGATTAACCTAAAGTCGAGTTGTTTGGAAGGAACACACAACACTATGTGTGGAGAGAAAAAAGGCACAGCACACCAACATCAAAACCTCATCCCAACTGTAAAGTATGGTGGAGGAAGCATCATGGTTTGGGGCTGCTTTCCTGCCTCAGGGCCTGGACAGCTTGCTATCATCGACGGAAAAAAAACATTTTGCAGGAGAATGTAAGGCTATTTGTCCGCCAATTGAAGCTCATCAGATGTTGAGTGATGTAACAGGACAACGACCCAAAACACAGAAGTAAATCAACAACACAATGACTTCAACAGAAGAAAATACCTGTTCTGGAGTGGCCCAGTCAGAGTCCTGACCTCAACCCGATTGATATTCTGTGGCATGACCTCGAGAGAGAGCGGTTCACACCAGACATCCCAAGAATACTGCTGAACTGAAACAGTTTTGTAAAGAGGAATTGTCCAAAATTCCTCCTGACCGTTGTGCAGGTCTGATCCGCAACTACAGAAAACGTTTGGTTGAGGTTATTGCTGCCATAGGAGGGTCAACCATACTTTTCCTACCCTGCACTGTAAATGTTTACACGGTGTGTCCAATAAAGACATGACAACATATAATTGTTTGTGTGTTATTACTTTAAGCAGACTGTTTCTGTCTATTGCTGTGACTTAGATGAAGATCAGATCGAATTTTATGACCAATTTTTGCAGAAATCCAGGTAATTCTAAAGGGATCACATACTTTTTCTTTCCACTGTATATACATATACAGTGTGTTTGTGTTTGGTGGATGTCTGTCGCAGTGTGAGACGCCGCGGGTAGGATCTAGCAGGCAAGCACTTATAAGTAGCAAGGGAGAGAGACAAAGAACAAGACAGAGCAGACACAGCTGGCAAGGTTCAAACCTAATCTCTCTATCCGTGGGAGGAGAGCAGCACTGTGAAAACAAAACAAATGATCAACCATCACACAAACAAACATTACAAATATGACTGGCATTCACAGTACCATCACATTCAGTTACTTTTTACATTTACCTTAGATTCTAGAATGTAAATAAATTGGAACCAACTACTTAAAAAATGTACATTACAGTCAATAAAGCCCCTGACATTCTGTGTCTATATACAGTTGAAGTCGTACGTTTACATACACTTAGGTTGAAGTCATTCAAACTCATTTTTCAACCATTCCACAGATTTCATGTTAACAAACTATAGTTTTGGCATGTCGGTTAGGACATCTACTTTGTGCATGACACAAGTAATTCTTCCAACAATTGTTTACAGACAGATTATTTCACTTATAATTCCATATATCACAATTCCAGTGGGTCAGAAGTTCACATACACTAAGTTGACTGTGCCTTTAAATTCCAGAAAATGACATCATGGCTTTAGAAGCTTCTGATAGGCTAATTGACATCATTTGAGTCAATTGGAGGTGTACCTGTGGATAATACATCCACAGGTACACCTCCAATTGACTCAAATGATGTCAATGCCTACCTTCAAACTCAGTGCCTCTTTGCTCGACATCCTGGGAAAATCTAAAGAAATCAGCCAATTAATTGTTGACCTACACAAGTCTGGTTCATCCTTGGGAGCAATTTCCAAACGGTACCACGTTCATCTGTACAAACAATAGTATGCAAGTATAAACACCATGGGACCACGCAGCCATCATACCGCTCAGGAAGGAGATGCGTTCTGTCTCCTAGACAGTCCTATATCGACATAACCTGAAAGGCCGCTCAGCAAGGAAGAAGCCACTGCTCCAAAACCGCCATAAAAAAGGCAGACTACGGTTTGCAACTGCACATGGGGACAGAGATCGTACTTTTTGGAGACATGTCCAATGGTCTGATGAAACAAAAATAGAACTGTTTGGCCATAATGACCGTTGTTATGTTCGGAGGAAAAAGGGTGAGGCTTGCAAGCAGAAGAACACCATCCCAACCGTGAAGTTTGGGGGTGGCAGCATCATGTTGTGGGGGTGCTTTGCTGCAGGAGGGACTGGTGCACTTCACAAAATAGATGGCATCATGAGGAAGGAAAATTATGTGGATATATTGAAGCAACATGTCAAGACATCAGTCAGGAAGTTAAAGCTTGGTCGCAAATGGGTCTTCCAAATGGACAATGACCCCAAGCATACTTCCAAAGTTGTGGCAAAATGGCTTAAGGACAACAAAGTCAAGGTATTGGAGTGGCCATCACAAAGCCAGACCTCAATCCTATAGAAGATTTGTGGGCAGAACTGAGCGAGCATGGAGGCCTACAAACCTGACTCAGTTAAACCAGTTCTGTCAGGAAGAAAGGGACAAGTTCACCCAACTTATTGTGGGAAGCTTGTGGAAGGCTGCCTGAAACGTTTGACCTAAGTTAAACAATTTAAAGGCAATGCTACCAAATACTAATTGAGTGTATGTAAACTTCAGACCCACTGGGAATGTGATGAAAGAAATAAAAGCTGAAATAAATAATTCTCTCTACTATTATTCTTAAAATAAAGTGGTGATCCAAACTGACCTAAGACAGGGAATTTGTACTAGGATAAAATTTCAGGAATTGTGAAAAACTGAGTTTAAATGTATTTGGCTAAGGTGTATGTAAACTTCCGACTTCAACTGTAAATGTGGATGACTACTTGTTTTGAGTCCCCTGCATTATTTCAAGGATTGATTGGCACTGGATATCCAGGACAAACAATAATGATGATGCCCCTCCCGGCACGCTATTGACATTTGGATTCAAAAGCTTATTTCAAGGCATGGTCAGCATGGCTTGGTTGAGGTTAGATTTTTTTATGCCGAATTTTCAGTCATTCATTGTTGATTCAGCATGATAATTTTTTTTTTGCTTAAGTCCTTCACAAAAGATCATAAGATCTCCATTCAACGTGGAGTGTGTAAGAATGTTGAACAGACAGTTTGCTAAATAGCGAAGGGAAATCTCAGATTTTTCTTAATGTATAATATAGAGACTGACTGTAAACCAAATGTATATTGCATGAAGTAAGAGAGAATATTCACATTAAGTCACTTCAGAGGTATTAGCAACCAAAAACAGGATTTTCTGTTTTTGGTTGCTATGATACGGAGGATAAATATGATATGGAGGTGTCTCACATCAGATAAATAGAAAAATATGAAAGCCAGTTAGGAGTATTCTTCGTGATATGTTTTTGCGTGCCTGACATCCTACCGCCGCCTTCTCTGAAGTGTAAATTAGTTTATAATTAGATTGCAATATGCAAGATACAGCGGTAACCATTATACAACTGTCTACTGAGACCAAACTGTATGTCCACAAAACTGAAAGTCCACGAACATTCAAATTTTCCAACACACACAATTATACAAATGTCTGTTTCGATATAGGAAGATTAACAACATCTAATGGGTTTCACTTATTGGAGCTCTTTAGTGAAGACGCTAACCTATTAATATAATGATGGTGCATGATCGTACGTAATCGTTAAATGTTAATACGCTATTATGGAATTGATCTTTAATTACTGCACTTAGTTTTTAATTAGTACCTGTACATTGGGAACCATAATGCATTTGGACAGATAATTATGCATTTACCTTGTCTTTTCCATCCTATTTGGCTACACAGATTTAGCGCTCACTCTATCCATCTGCATACACGCACACACGTACTCTCTCTCTCTCAACATAACAAACTCCTCCAAAATGCCTTGGCATTCTGAGAGCATAACACTCTTGTAATATATCCCCCCTCCTCCACTACCTTCCCAGAGCCCCTTGCAGTGCCACGCAGCTAAGACGTGGCAGGCCCATCACAAGGCGTGATGTATTGTGGTATGCCATACAATCATGGACACTGATTTGTGTTTGGTCCTATATTTATATTTTATGTAAGTAAGAATTTGTTCTTAACTGACATGCCTAGTTAAATAAAAAATACAAATTCTTATTGTATCACCAAGTTGAGGTTGCCCGATATTCTCCTTGGCTCCTGGGATAATTAAAAGGGTGAACTCGTCCCTTCCATCTTTTGGACGCCACACAACAGAGGCAAGTTTATCTTCACAGCTAAGCTAACAGTTGTGTTTTTGTTCAAACTCCACCTCACACTGGTATCGTCTATCAATTCTTTCCTGTCATCTTTGCGGTGACACTATTTTATGCACTGCTATATTACACTGAACAGAAATATAAGCACATGTAAAGTGTAAATAGGTATGTCACAGCGCCTCAAACACAAGCCCAACATCAACCTGGACAACTGTAATACAACGTATCATAACTTCTTGAAATGTGTCGAAATGGGTCAGGTCAATTACTGCAGGCATTCAAACTGGAAGAGTTGACAGCAGTGCTCTTTTTGAGCCAGAGTGAGCAGTCATTGAGCAGCAATCCACAGAGAAAACACCATAAAATAATGTTCTCTACGCTGTTTAGAACCCAAATAGGTATACTGAACAAAAATATAAACACAACATGTAATGTGTTGGTCCCATGTTTCATGAGATTAAATAAAATATCTTAGAAAATACTTACTCACACAACACAATTTATTTTTATTTTAGTTAACCTTTATTTTACTAGGCAAGTCAGTTAAGAACAAATTCTTATTTACAATGACGGCCTAGGAACAGTGGGTTAACTGCCTTGTTCAAGGGCAGAATGACAGATTTTTACCTTGTCAGCTCGGGGATTCGATATTGTTTTGCCACAATGCCACAGATGTCTCAAGTTGAGGGAGCGTGCAATTGGCATGCTGACTGCAGGAATGCCCACCAAAGAAAATGTCCACCAAAGAAATGTATGTTAATTTCTCTACCATAAGCCACCTCCAATGTCGTTTTATAGAATTTGGCAGTACATCCGACTGGCCTCACAACCGCAGACCATGTGTACACACGGCAGCGCAGGACCCCCACATCACATTCTTCACCCGCAAGATAGTCTGAGACCAGCCACCCGGACAGCTGATGAAACTGTGGGTTTGCGCAACTGGGTCTTTACCTGATTGCAGACTTCAGTGGGCAAATGCTCACCTTCGATGGCCACTGGCACGGTGGAGAAGTGTGCTCTTCACCGATGAATCCCGTATTCAACTGTACTGGGAAGATGGCAGAATGCCCATTGATGGTGGTGGGGTTATGGAATGTGCAGGCATGAGCTACGGACAACGAACACAATTTTATTTTATTGATGGCAATTTGAATGCACAGATACCGTGACGAGATCCTGAGGCCCATTGGTTTGCCATTCATCTGCCGCCATCACCTCAAGTTTCAGCATGATAATGTACGGCCCCATGTTGTGAGGATCTGTACACAATTCCTGGAAGCTGAAAGTGTCCTAGTTCTTCCATGGCCTGCATACTCACCAGACATGTCACCTATTGAGCATGTTTGGGGTTCTCTGGATCGATGTGTACGGCAGCAGTATCCAGGTCCCGCCGATATCCAGCAACTTTGCACGGCCATTGAAGAGGACTGGGACAACATTCCACAGTCAACAGCCTGATCAACTTCATGCAAAGGAGATGTGTTGCGCTTCATGAGGCAAATGAAGGTGGTCACACCAGATACTGACTGATTTTCTGATCCACAACCCTACCTTTTATTTTAAGGTATCTGTGACCAACAGATGCATATCTGTATTCCCAGTCATGTGAAATCCATAGATTAGGGCCTAATGAATTTATTTATTTATTACCTTATATGAACTGTAACTCTTAACTCTTAGAAATTGTTTAAATTGTTGCGTTTATATTTTTGTTCAGTGTAATTTTCCTGACATTCTGTAGAGAAGATTTATTGGTTGAGGTAATGTTTCAGTTAAACAACATCGACAAAAACAGACTGTTCATAATATATATACACAAACACGATTTGATTCAAGACAGAGTTATAGTAGGGTTAAGGTATGAATAATTCAATATATATTTGGTTTTGTGGCCTAAAGCCTCAAATAATACCTGAAATCAAATAACCCAGTGATGTGTTAATTTCCTCTCTGAAAGGAGAGCCTGTGTGTGAGCTTGTCTTTAATGTGGGCTTCCTGCGGTGCTGAGGAGAAACATAACTGCATTCTGAGGACTAGAGGGACACAGACACAATTACGTGCCAATCTGGAAGAGACGTAAGGATTATTATTGTTCTGAGGTGAGATAAGCAGGGCTTGTTCCCTCACCTCCCAGGTGAATATGGCAGCACTGAGGAGAATAATGATAAGGCTTTTATTAATAGATACATTAACAGCCAGTGGGAGACACCTTGCTGTGGTAATGAACTAAAGAGGGTTTACTTTTTGGGGGTCCCCTCACACTAAGCAACATACATTGTATCATACTGTTGTATTTCCAAGGTTGTCAAACATCCATCTCACAGGTGCACTCCTTATTAATACGTTTAAAAAAAACATGTAACCTGCTGTAGCCTTGGTATTAAATTAGCAGGATAGCTTGTACAGTTGTGATGACTTGGGTTGAAATTAAATATGTTTCCTATACCTTCAACCAGGAAGCTGTTATCATTGTATAAATCAAGACAGCCATACCAACAGTGCAGTCCTCAAGCGGTGAAAAAATGACCACCTTACTCAAAGTGGGGACAAAACACACCTATAAAATATTTGCCCCTTCCTCGTTGACCCCATTAAATGTCTGATGATTTATCCCCAGCCAGTGTTATCAGATCAAAATGCTCTCCAGTCCAGCAAGCCCACAGGCATAGACACATTATCAATGCAAGAAAACATACAACATCCTGACAGGTTTACTGGTTCCCAACCAGTGAAGATTTACTGAGGTTATGTACCAGGCTGTTTCTCAATCTCATGACCCGTGTCATGTCCCATGGTGACCGTTTCTCTCCCGCTCTCACACTAGCCCAAAAATATTATCCCTAGCCTACATGAGTGAGTGACAATCTACCTGCACCCCATCCCCAAAAAAACACTGCAGGCAAGATGAAGTCCAGAGCGCCGGCAAATTAAAATTCTTTACATTTTGGAATATTACCTATGACACTTTTCCAGTTCCCCTCTTTCCAGTTTTGTTCTTGGATATTTATAGCCAGCAGTGGTGGAAGGTTAATTGAACTGAAATAGGTTCAACGAATTTCAGCTCAAGATCTGAGACACACAGAGAGACAGAGAGAGAGAGAGAGAGGGGAAAAAAACAATACCCCTCTGTAAAGCTATAGCAAAGATCAGAGGCAACTGGACATTTCTCTTCATGTCCTGCATTCAAATTGACATACCATTTAAACACTTAATACATTTTGAAGGCTTTAGGCAGTAGCACAAGTAGTTCCATTTCTATCTTATAAGAAACCTCTCCAGGCTTTCCATAAGTTATACTGCATTTCCTTTTTGACAGATCGAAATATCTAATGAGTCTTAACTAATTTGGTGAGATTTTCTCCAGACAGTTAGCCATCTTTTGTGTTATGAAATATTCTGAATGTGTGCTAGCATTCTATTATTAGCAGTTTTGTTCACACCTCAAGGCAGAATTTTATGGGCCTTATAGTCCTTTCCTCAGTCACAAAAACATTCATTTGAAAAACCTCAGGCAGTCTCTAGGGGAGACGTGCGGCAGAGCCTCCTACTGCATGGACATACTGTAGATATGAAGTAATTGGCTGCGTGCGACTACCTGTACTTATAAATAGTAGTACAGGCATTTTGGATATGTGAAAAAAATTAATAAAAAATAAATACATTTAAAAAATGTTATATACTTTAAATGCCAGGATGTCACACTCATTTCGTCCTTTCATCTCGGGTGAATTCAGAATAAGTGGGACACATTGCATTTCTGTCTTCTGTAACCTCTTTAGACATTTACCCAACACATTATTAGCCCAACATGATACATTTCTGAAATCCTTCAGATATTTCCTAATCACACACACATTTTTTGTATATCATATTCACAGGAGGCATGACATCCATTTGTGTAGATTAAGTCAAAAACAGCAGCTTAAATAAACTGGGCCACCATTATTATAGTCCTTTTGCCTTTTGGTAGGCCGTCATTGTAAATAAGAATTTGTTCTTAACTGACTTGCCTAGTTAAATAAAGGTAAAAATAATAATATATATACACAGTCATGTGAAAAAGTAAGTACACCCTGGAAAGTTATTTTATTTTTTTACACTTTTGGACAGATGGATATGTAATCTTCACTTCAACACGATTGACAGATAAAGGTTACACAATTTAACAAATCACACACCCCAAAAAAACTGAAAATGTTATGCAATTAAAATAAAATGTATTGTACCTATGGGGAAAATATTAGGACACCCCTACCTTTAACATCACATACAATGGCTAAAATTAGAATTAGGTGTACCAAAACAAATGCAAATGATGAGAAAACATTAGAGAGAAACTTAAGAGGGTCCAGCCTTCCATATGGGTGTGTGGTAACACATCACTCAAAAGATCAAAAATACCTACCTGAGGCCATCAGAAGAAATATTATTGATGCCCATGAGTCTGGGAGGGGTTACAAATCCATTTCTAAGCAATTCGAAGTACATCATTCCACTGTCCGACAAAAATTCCAGACCACTGGCAAACTACCTAGGACAGGTCTACCCACCAAAGTCAGCCCAAGAGCTGACCGAAAGATGTTCATAGAAGTCTCTAAGAACTGGGTAAAGTCAGTTGTGTCTTGATATTCTTTTTTGAGAGCAGAGGCTTCTTCCTTCCTGACCTCCCATGTAGGCCAAGTTTGTGCAGTCTCTTTCTGACAGTGTACCCATTGTGGCAAGAGAGGCCTATAGATCCCTTGATATTACCCTGGGGTTCTTAGACTTCTATGAGCATCTTTCAGTCAGCTCTTGGGCTGACTTTGGTGGGACGACCTGTCCTAGGTAGTTTGCCAGTGGTCTGGAATTTTCGTCGGACAGTGGAATGATGTACTCCGAATTGCTTGGAAATGGAATGATGTGAGCCTTATTCGAAAATGTATTAAATACATGTTAAATACACACCTGTCTATATAAGGTCCCACAGTTGAAAGTGCATGTCAGAGCAAAAACCAAGCCATGAGGTCGAAGGAATTGTCCATAGAGCTCCGAGACAGGATTATGTTGAGACACAGATCTGGGGAAGGGTACCAAAGAATGTCTGCAGTATTGAAGGTCCCCCAAAACACAGTGGCTTCCATAATTCTTAAATGGAAGAAGTTTGAAACCACCAAGACTCTTCCTATAGCTGTCCATCCAGCCAAACTGAGCAATCGTGGGAGAACGGCCGAACCCGATGGTCACTAACAGAGCTTCAGGGTTCCTCTGTTGAGATGGGAGAAACTTCTAGAAGGAAAACCATCTCTGCAGCACTCCACTAATCAGGCCATTATGTTAGTGGCCAGACGGAAGCCACTCTTCAGTAAAAGGCATGACAGCCTGCTTGGAGTTTGCCAAAAGGCACCTAAAGACTCTCAGACCATGAGAAACAAGATTCTCTGGCCTAAGTGCCAAGCGTCCCTTCTGGGTGAAACCTTGCACCATCCCAACGGTGAAGCATGGTGGTGGCAGCATCTTGCTGTGAGAATGTTTTTCAGCGGCAGGATCAGTGGCAATTTTAGAATGTAAATCTTCAAAGGAGTATGCCTGTGTGTGTGAGCTTGTCTTTAATGTGGGCTCCCTGCGGTGCTGAGGAGAAAAATAACTGCATTCTGAGGACTAGAGGGACACAGACACAATTACGTGCCAATCTGGAAGAGATGTAAGAATTATTATTGTTCTGAGGTGAGATAAGCAGGGCTTGTTCCCTCACCTCCCAGGTGAATATGGCAGCACTGAGCAGAATAATGATAAGGCTTTTATTAATAGATACATTAACTGCCAGTGGAAGACACCTTGCTGTGGTAATGAACTAAGGAGGGTTTACTTTTTGGGGGTCCCCTCACACTAAGCAACATGCATTGTATCATACTGTTGTATTTCCAAGGTCGTCAAACATCCATCTCACAGATGCACTCCTTATTACTATGTTAAAATAGGATAGCTTGTACAGTTGTGATGACTTGGGTTGAAATTAAATATGTTTCCTATAAAATCAGGAAACTGTTATCGTTGTATAAATCAAGACAGCCAAACCAACAGTGCAATCCTCAAGCGTCGAAAAAATGACCACCTTACTCAGTGGGGACAAAACACACCTATAAAAAAATTTCCCCCCTCCTCATTGACCCCATTAAATGTCTGATGATTTATCCCCAGCCAGTGTTACCAGATCAAAATACTCTCCAGTCCAGCAAGCCCACAGGCATAGACACCTTATCAATGCAAGAAAACATACAACATCCTGACAGGTTTACTGGTTCCCAACCAGTGGAGATTTACTGAGGTTATGTACCAGGCTGTCCCATTGTGACTGTTTCTCTCCCACTCTCACCACCCCGAAAATATGATATGGCTGACTTGCTTAAACAAATGTGGTTTCTACTGACAATTGAATGTACAAACTATGGCATAAGGGGACGACAAAGAGATGAGGCAATCCGTAATTTCGATTAAGACATTAATGATTGAGCTAGGACGGTCGTTGTCAATATAACCATTTGTTCAGTACTTTTGAAATGTACAGCGACAGAATTCAGAACATGGGTCATTCTTACAGTGTTCTCCCTGTACACAAAGTCAGAACCGTAGGATAAATAATGGGGGCATATAAGCAGACAATGAGAGCTCTTACAATATTCAATGATTACATTTCTCTAAAACCGGTTATAGGCTACATGTGACCAGCACGTCAGAACATTAGGCAAAATTAAGAGGTGAAAATAGACCAAATTATTAGGGTGAGGCACATGGGCTACTAACAGCTTACTACACAACATACACTTTGTATTTTTTTGTTTAGCTACAGTATACATATTTCCCTGGCACATTACATAGTTTATCATTAAATACATTTTTGGACTCACCTCTGTGCTGTGCTCACTTGAACAGGAAGGTGGCGCGGTGGTCTTTCATGGGCAAATTGTGTCATCAAACTTTTTAATCAAAGTCTGTCATTCTCTGGATGTATGATGCTTTCAAGACAACCGGGAACTAGGAAAAAAACATGGTTGAATAATGATGACATCAGTGATCCTTCAGGTCATAGCTTTAGAAAGAGGCCCGAGTTTCGGATT
The DNA here is from genome assembly GCA_023634145.1 of Thymallus thymallus. NCBI lineage: Eukaryota > Metazoa > Chordata > Actinopteri > Salmoniformes > Salmonidae > Thymallus > Thymallus thymallus. The sequence goes on from CM042401.1 coordinate 29,527,693, forward strand.
TACAATTCCGAGTTGGATGACTGTTCAAAACTTCCTAGTGGTAGCTCGTTTTATCCCGAGTTCCCAGTTGTCTTGAACTCACTACACAAAGTCAGATTTTGAAGTTGAGTTAACAGTTGGTTATGAGTGCAGCACAAATCAATGCTGAAAATAGCTGTGCAGCAACGCTCCCCATCCAACCTGACAGAGTTTAAGAGGATCTGCATAGAAGAATGGGAGAAACTCCCCAAATACAGGTGTGCCAAGCTTGTAGCATCATACCCAAGAAGACTCAAGGCTGTAATCGCTGCCAAAGGTGCTTCAACAAAGTACTGAGTAAAGGGTCTGAATACTTATGTAAATGTTACATTTCAGTTGTCTAAAAAACGGTTTTTGCTTTGTCATTCTGGGGTACTGTGTGTAGGGGGGAAAAAACAGTAATATATTTTTGAATAAGGCTGTAACTATATACACACACCCCTTCAAATTAAAGGATACGGCTATTTGAGCCACACCGTTGGTGACAGGTGTACAAAATAGAGTAAACAGCCATGCAACCTCCATAGACAAACCTTGGCAGTAGAATGGCCTTACTGAAGAGCTCAATGACTTTCAAAGTCGTACAGTCATAGGATGCCACCTTTCCAACAAGCCAGTTTCTCAAATTTCTGCCCTGCTAGAGCTGCCCCGGTCAACTGTAAGTGCTGTTATTGTGAAGGGGAAAGACCCTTTCCTGTTTCAGCATGACAATGCCCCCATGCACAAAGCAAGGTCCATACAGAAATGTTTTGTTGAGATCAGAGTGGAAGAACTTGACTGGCCTGCAGAGAGCCCTGGCATAGGGATGATTTGGAAAGCTGACTGCGAGCCATGCCTAATCACCCAACATCAGTGCCCGACCTTACTAATGCTTGTGGCTGAAGGGAAGCAGGTCCCCGCAGCAATGTTCCAACATCTAGTGGAAAGCCTTCCCAGAAGAGTGGAGGCTGTTATAGGCGCAAAGAGGGAACTAACTCCATATTAATGCCTATGATTTTGGAATGAGATGTTCGACGAGCAGGTGTCCTAATACTTTTGGTCATGTAGTGTATTTTGATGCACCAGTACATAGTAGGAAAATTTACATCACAATACAGCACATTATTTTTGTTTTATCATCTTGAAAAAAAAGCAATACCAGTGTTACTGTTGACGTGGGTATATTAAATTAAACTAAACTCTGCTACTATGATTTTTTTGTATTTTTTTTTGTAACTTCCAGGGTCAGGTTGTTACTACTGCAGCTCTGCATACTTACTGAATGGTTTGAAACTTCATGTAATATATATATATATAGAAAAGTGACTAGTCATACTGTTATAACCTGCGAGTTGACTTTAATAAAAAAAAAAAAAGGTAGGCATGAAAGGTCAAACTGAAATAAATCAATCTCCACAAATTAAAATATAATTATGGCTCCCTCTCCTGCACGCAATACACATCCTAGGCTTCAAAGATGCTATAATTTCATCAGAAATCACATGAGACTTCAGATTCAAACTATGACAGATTAGGCCTATGAACTCTATGGGCTTGGAGGCACTTCTCACTATTTTACCTGTTTGTGGCCACTCTCTGCCTGTTCATGGCTGTCAACTCTCCTGCCATGATCACGATAGCGCCGAATAGTCTCAACACATGGAACACACCTTCATGACCCATAATCACTGATGAAGTTAAAGTAGTCCTCTTTTTCGCACAGCCAGAACTACCCAGTGTTAGATAGTTGGGTACAACCTGACATCTAAAAATGAATGAACTGTTAATGTAAAGCTAATTAACAGGAGAAAGTTTATAATTGCTCACGTTCGTTCTAACGTGTCAAAGGTTATTCACATTCATACATTTATTTAAAAGGATACACATGTTTTGGCAATTAATTATTTTATCTACTCATGGATACCATTTGTCTCTGCATCCAGTATGAAGGAAGTTAAGAGATACTGTCACAAGCCAATGCTAACTAATGCTAGCGCAACGACCGGAAGTATATGGCATCTACAAGCATGCTGGCAGTTACCAGACATTGCGCTAACGCTAGTTAGCAACTTCCTTCATACTGCTGGCAGAGGCATACAAATGATATCCACTAGTTCACAGACTCTGGGAAAGTAGTAGATAAAGGGTTTGCGTCGCCATTCCCTTTCAACTTTGTTGTTGGCAACAATTACCTTCCTGTGTGGTGAGTAATGATGGTGGTGTTGCACAGTGGTTTTTCTCACAAACACTGCTTGTAACAACCAGGAGTGAGAATGATGGTGCTTTAAACGATAAATGGAGAAAAAAAAACTAGGTCAATTAATTACCTCAGTGATCTTCAGGTCAGAAAGTCGGAGCTCTGGAAAGATGTTTCCGACATGGAATTCCGAGTTGGGTGATCATTCAAATAGATCTCTCACCAGTCGGAGCTCGTTATTTTTTTATTTATTTTTTACCCAGAGGTCCAAGTTGTCTTGAAAGCATTGAAGTCTGAGATTTCCGAGTTCCACATTGTTTTGAACACAGCATTAAGCAGTCAGTGGGGGTGGGATAAGTAACTCCCGTTCCATTAAACCAGCTAAAATGAAGACTACGGAATAGCCCCTAACATTTGCTGCAGCATGACATCACAGTATGCGCCACAAACTCAAGGACAAAAACATATTTGAACACAATAATTTGAGTGAACTTTATTTACAAAGACAATTAGGGATTCCCATTCTTCGAAACAGAGTTCTGTTGAATAAAGATGTTCTGCTGCAGACCTGTAAAAGACAGACCGAAAAGAAGGCTTACTTAAATCTGATGACAGAAACCCAATTTCTGAGTAAACACCTGGGGTGTATTCATTCCACCGATTCTGTTGCAAATTTTTTAGACAAATGGGTGAGGGGCCAACTTGAATTTGTCTGTGGTTCTTAAACGGTTTCTGTAATGAATATATCCCAGAAATAAATGTGGCAGTGATGATTGAAATTCAGGCCAACTTCCACCTGATATGTATCATATGGTTGGTAATAAACTGTCACATTACTATGCTTATGTGCAGCTTATCTTGAAAGCATACTTTAGTTTTTATTTGTCATTTAGCATACTTATCTAGAGCAACTTATGGAACCAATTAGGATTAAGTGCCTTGCTCAAGGGCAAATCCAGAGATTTTTCACCTAGTCTGCTCTGGAATTCAAACCAGTGACCTTTCAGTTACTGGCCCAACGCTCTTAAAACGTTAGGTTACCTGCAGAACTGAAATATAAACTTGCATGACATTTGAAACTGTTACCCACAGACACCGGGGTAATTTACTTTAGGTCTGCTGTAGAATAACAAGACAACTATCGTGATAGATGTCACTGTTCCAATAGGGATGCAAGTAAATGCCAACAGTGCTGACATTCAGATTAAAAATTGATTGACGGCAATTACCTTGGAGGTTACGTGGCATTCATTGTCACTTCACTTCTTCAGGAGCTGGTGTCTGACGACGATGAATGGGAAGGCGAAGCCACTGCCGAAGAACACCACCATCATGCCCAACAGACGCCACTTATTCTCCACTGAGAAAGGCAGGTTCTATTGAACACAAACACAAAACAAAACGTGTGTTGAGAGACGACGACATAATGGACTTTGTCGCAGTTCAATGTGACTAAATACATTAACATGTTTATGTCCAAGTGGGACTGCAAACATCAGCTTGAGGGAGGTCAGTGTCAACTAGGGTTGCAAAGGGTCGGAAACTTTCCGGGAAATTTCCCATGGGAAGTTAAGCCCGGGAATGTTGCTTTAACTCATCAAAAAGGTTAGCTTATAGCAGTGAACATTTTTTGTGGGATACACATAAGGAAATTCTAGGTCATATTTTGGTTACACTATCCCCAATTCAATGGAATTGCAACCCTCTGCATGCACAGTGCATTCTTCCATCACATGTACAGCTGATTCTCAAGATCTTGCACACTAATGAGATGCTATTGAGCCGACAGTACTACACTGTCTGAGCCAAGGACTACATGCTTTCTGTTAAGTTTTGATTACAATACTGGGTGTGATGAATATATTATCTATGGACATACATGATTTTTTGTTAACTAGTAAAGTGTGTTTAAATCATTTTTAACTATTTATCTGTACACGGAATTGTAATATATATATTATTCTTTTTTCTTACAAATTATTTTTCTCATCTTTACAGGAAAATACCACAGGCACTATCTGATGTCTGGAGACATTTCATTGCAGCTAATGAAGAAGGAAAAGCTGTGTACATTTGCAAATACTGTGCCAAATCATGTGAAGAATGCAACAAAGATGCAGAATCATCTGGCCAAGTGCATAAAGTTCCCTCAGCGCTCAAAACAAGCCACCTCTGACAAAAGTCCCTCTACGTCTACTCGAGGTGAAAATGATGAATCAGACACCTTATCGATAGCAACAGCTCATGGTCCTCCTGGAATCAGACGTTTTGACTCAATAGAGGAACGTAGTCAGAGAAATGCTGATGAATGTCTTGCTCGAGCTGTGTATGCAACTGGTTAATCTCTGATGCTCACAGGCAATGTGTATTGTAAGAGATTTCAGAATGTTCTTCGCCCAGCATACCCCCCGCCATCAGACATGCTTTTGCTAGGCTACTCATTTGCTGGATGCAGAGTTCAAGTGAAGGTCAAGCAAATCATAGAGAAAGCAGACTGTATTGCAATCATCTCTGATGGGTGGTCGAATGTTCGTGGGCAAGGAATAATTAACTACATCTCCACCCCTCAACCAGTACTCTACAAGAGCACAGACAAGGGACAACAGACACCTGTCTCTACATTGCAGCTGAAGGCAGTCATTAATGACCTTTGACCACAGAAGGTATTTGCACTGGTGACAGACAATGCTGCGAACATGAAGGCTGCTTGGTCTAAAGTGTCCTACCCTCACATCACACCCATTGGCTGTGCTGCTCATGCATCGAATCTGCTCCTCAAGGACATCATGGCACTGAAAACAATGGATACACTCTACAAGAGAGCCAAGGAAATTGTTAGGTATGTGAAGGGTCAACATTATATCAGCAATCTAGCTCACCAAGCAAAGTGAGAAGAATAAGGGCACACATTGAAGCTGCCCTGCAACACTCTTTGGGGTGTTGTCATCATGTTTGACAGTCTCCTGGAGGGGAAGGAGTCTCTCCAAGAAATGGCCATATCAGAGTCTGCCGATATGGACAGCCCCTTCAAGAGGATCCTCCTGGATGATGTATTTTGGGAGAGAGTGGTACGCAGCCTGAAACTCCTGAAACATATAGCAGTAGTCATTGCACGGATTGAGGGAGACAATGCCACCCTGTCTGATGTTCAGACTGCTGATGTAAGATAAGAAATCCGTACTGCCCTGCCCACTTCACTGTTGCTCCAAGCAGAGGAAACTGCAGTTCTGAAGACTGCCTGAAGCCCATACACGCTGCAGCGTACATGTTGGACCCCAAGTATGCTAGCAAGTGCATCCTGTCGGTGCAAAGATCAACAAGGCCTATGGTGTCACCACTACTGTGTCTTGCCACCTTGGCAGTCTGGCGAAGTACACTCCAAGCAAGGGCTTTGGGATGGAGATGCAATATGGCAGCCGTGACAACATATCTCATCAGCCACCTGGTGGAAGGACTTTGTGGATCTGAGGCTCTTTCCCCTGTTGCCTCCATCATCCTCCAAATCCCATCAACATCAGCCGCCTCAAAGCGCAACTGGTCCTTGTTTGGGAACACACACTAAAGCAAGCAACAGGCTGACCAATACAAGGGTTGAAAAATTGGTGGCCATCCGGGCAAATTTGAGGCTTTTTGAGCCTGACAACAAGCCATCCTCAACAAGGTTGGAAAGATGTCTGATGTTCAAGAGGTGGACATTGTGGAGGTCCAGGGAGAAGACATGGAAGCCTGAGAGGAAGACAACCAAAGCTTTAGCTTCTAGACTATCATTTTACAGATGTATGTTGAAAACGTTTTTGGGGGATGCGATGGATCATTCAATATTCCCTTTTGTTCAGTGAAATCATCCCATGTGAAGAGTCAACTCATTTAATTTTTTTTCTATTGGAAGGACTTAATAATTTGCCATTGTGTCTCATTATGATAAGGGAAAATGTTTGTCTCCATATGATATGGTAAATATATCCAATGCAAAAAACATCAACATTTAAATGGTATTAATATTAATTCCCACAGAGTTTCCACCTCTGAATATTCCCCAAAATGTGTAACCCTAGTGTCAACCAATACAATTGTGGCTAACTCAATGCAAGACTTTGAAAGTAGCTGGCTAACTGCAGTCATAACATATTTTTGTTAGATGGTCTGCTCAAAGTATAATGTAGTAAACTGGCTAGCTAGCCAACTAGACCCCTTAATCATGTTTAGAAACTGACCCTGTCAAAGCGTTACACTATATAGCTAGCTAAGTCAAATATCTAGCCTGTAATCATTCAACAAGTCACCACTGCCAAGCTCTGAAAATCCATATTTAGCGCCATTTAAGTAGATAGGTGGTTAACGTTAGTCAAACAACTGCAAGTTCCATATGGCTCACAGCTAAATGGCTAATAAAATAACCAGCAAGTGAATTAGCTGGCTAGAGTGATATCATGCATTTGTCCAAGGGCAACCCACCAAAAAAGGCATTCTGTGACCCAGGAAACTGCAAAGTTTAACGTTAAATATTACTTAGATAATTGTATGAATATGAACACTGGTTCAAAATGTGTAAAAGCTGCACATTAAATATTATAAATCTAAAAAGGTACAATTTCGAAATCATAGCACATTATGTGTAATTTCTGACATGTTACACCTTGGTTACAATTGTGACACACTCCGTTGTCCATGCTTTCTGAAAGCAATGCATGTACTGGACAAGAGAAATACAGAAATAATAGGAGATGAGATTTTTTTTAAGTGCTCAATGGGTTTTCCTCAACGCTTTATGTAGCTGTAAGGACCTTGAATGTTTATAACGCGGCGTTAGCTAGCAAACGTTGTGCTGTCTAATTTGGGTAGTAGGCAAAAGCAAGAATGACCCGTGTAGGCTAAACAGTTAACGTTACCAAATAGTCCTATAATATTAACTGAGGTTATTAACTGGTTAAATATATTTCCTTGTCTGGACCAGTAACATGTGTTGCTTGAGCTTATTAACTTATGGAAGGTAAAACACCGACAACACAAATAGTTGTGGGTCAGTGTGCAACAAAACAAGGTCACGTAACAATTTTTGGTGGGTGGCCCTTAGACTATATCGAACAAGCTGAACATGAATGAAGACGATATATTAACGTTTATGGCAGTAACGTTGCATGTAGTTAATGTTACCTAGTTAGATTACATTAGTTGGCGGACGCGGACATCACGTTAGCTAGCTAATGTTACCGTTTAGCAGTGTATAACATTAGCTTCAAACGTTAGTTATGGTATTTGTTACGGGAAGGCAAAAAAACAAGGAGTAAAAAATACAATACTGTTGCAACGTTGCATCTCGAAAAACAGCACAACTAGCAAGCGATTGGATTGTAAACGAGAAACCTGGAGGCTAGCTAGCACTAGCTTATGACCTCCACGCAGGCTTCTGTGACTGAGGCCCGAGTAATGAGACCGCGGTTTTATTTAGCTAATATATACAACTTTATTTTTTTGGAAGAGATTACCTGTCCTGGTCCCTCAGAGTAATGCGAGGAGCGAACCGCGGAGGTTGTGAATCGTCGTACAGCCTGTCCCAGCATGATTATTTGGAGTTTATTTGCTTGTTCCTTCAAACAAGAACTAACGTCTACGACCTTCTAGTTGCTGTAAAAAAGAACGTTGAACAGCCTTATGGGAAACCAAAACAAGTTGGCTGGGAAATGTAGTCCTCCGCGAATGTAGTTTTCCAGCACATTTATTCTCATTATCCAAGGTGTAATAACAATAATTTATGGAGTCCATAAATTGTAATCCAACATAAAACCAAAGGCAAAGTCTTCACTAAGACTAATAAAGTATTATTAATGTTAACGTCAAGTAATATAAATTAATAAATTGCTGTGTGGCATTGATCTATTCTGAGCACAATTGAAGGTTGTCTATTTACAGTCCAGAACGTGTATTGTGATGTACAGTATCTGAACAAGTTTATTGTTCCTGTGATGCATTTAGGTGGATAATTATTTATATAGATATTTTCTGAGAAATCTGTATCTTTCTGGCCGTGGATGTGATACAGATGTAAGATTTTAATTTTAACCAGTTTGCTACAGCTATGCTGGTTGCTTGGCTCTATTTCAGCTCATAAGCGCTCGCTCAGTCAGCCCAAAATTATTACCTCAGAATTGCTCTCCAAGGATGGTGTTTTTGACGGTGACTACCTGCTGCTTCAGAGGACCAAAAAGACTGGAAAGAGAACACTTTCTTTACCATGTATTTTTCTTTATTTAAGAAAATATTGTTAAATTGGAATAAATAATTTTAACTCTTTTTAGATTGACGTTGCTAAGTTAGCTACTGTACTTATTTACCTCAGCCTGTCTAGTCAGCTAGCCAGCTACAGTAGTTGCTAGCTAGACAGTTTAATTTAGCTAACGTTAGCTAGCTAGCTACTGCAACTGTTATTGTAGTTTTCTGTTTGTATTTTGCTTGCACTTTAATGGCATCCCTCGAGGAGATTTTCTTGTATCTTTTCAACCAGGGGAAGTACTATGAAGGCACCAAGGATCTTGACAAGGAGCGCAATTCACAATTCTGGTTAAGCAGTAAACTTCTATTAGATAACTGGACGGATGAACCTATGTACAACCATTTTTCAACAACTATTTTCCATTTAGCTAGTTGGTCATCTACAAGTTGCTAGCTATACATATAGTTCAGTGGAGTCTGCTGAGGGGAGGATGGCTCATAATAATGTCTGGAATGGAGTAAATGGAATGGTTTCCATGTGGTTGATTCCATTCCATTAACTACATTCCAGCCATTATTATGAGCCATCCTCCCCTCAGCAGCCTCCACTGATGTCTGTCATATTGAGGTATCTAGCTATAAGTTAAATGTGATCAATCAAATGGATAGGTGTAAGCAATTATAGTAATTCTAAATGCCCTTAACTAGGTGTCGTTGCACCTATGTTTCATTTTGTTACTTTTTGCTTAAAGGTCAGTACCCTCTCTAGCCTGCCAGAAAATCTAGAGGGCGAAGAAATCCAGGAATGTACGGACAGGAGCAGCAGCTGTTGACTGAGGTAAACAATGCAATTGTATATACAATTATTGCATATACTGTAGTCTTTCAAATTTGTGATTGACTTAGTGTTGTTGTTTGTCTATTGCTATTTTTGTATAACATACTTTCAGATCACTGAAACCCTTCAGGCATGGACTGAGAAGGATGTGGAGGTTTTTGACCAGGTACAAATTATTGTCTGCTGTTAATTTATTTTCTGTCCCTCAAAGAGATATGTAAGGAATGTATTTGTAATATGAAATATAATTTCATTTATTCCTTTTATCAATCAAGGTGAGACAACATCAACAAGGTGCAGGAGAAACAGAAGGAGATCTACCGGAGCAGAATCAAGAAGGGGACCAAGTGCTACGACATCTGGTCGAATTACTTCGTTTGGGAGAAGGACGAAATGAAGGCGAGACCTGGGAAACCTCCCTGCTCTTTCGCTCCTAGCTGGGGTCACCATCTGTGAAGGTGAATATAAAAAATCTCAGATAATAACAATTAGCATTAGCACACAAATTAACCTGAAGCTAGTTTTTGTTTCCCTAACACTGATATTTTTCTCTTTGTCTTCCTAGGGTTACCTCGGTGGAAGCCAACAATCTTCTCCAATTGGAGCAGTTGGACAGTCGACAACTGAAAGCACTGATGCCTTACACGTCGATGAAGCCCAATAGACAAAGTATGTTAAGCTTTGGTTGACATTTGAGAAAGCAAGAAATGGTTTATAAAAATGTACATCTTCAATTTACCTCTCCAAATGACTTTAGGACCATCGACTGTTCGATCCCCCCAGGAGGTATCCCATCCACCAGAACCAGAGTTTTCGGATCAGTCTGATTCTCTGTGCTCTGAGTCGGAGAGGGACCATTTTGAGGTAGGCTAAAACCTTCAAACAGTGTTGAAAAGTACATTTCTCCCATTTATAACACTGCACTAATCCATAAAATCTTCTCACAGTAAAGTGTAACCTGTGTGTTTGCTTGTTTATGTCTCTGTCTCCTCCTCTGTTCCCTTTAACTCTGCTCCTGTTCTGCAGGACATAGATAGACAGACCGACCGACCGACCGACCGACCGACCGACCGACCGACCGACCGATACTTTATTGATCCCCGAGGGGAACAGCCTGATTGTTTTAATAGAGGTGTTGTGAGTAAAGTGGAGGTGGGACAGCCGTGAGGGTGTGTGGCCTGGGGAGCTGGAGGGGAGGTGGACAGGGCCAGTATCGAACCTGTTAAAAAATTGGTTTAGCTCATTGGCTCTGTCCTGGGTCCCCTCCGTCTGCCCACTGTTTGACTTTTTGATGCCAGTGATATGTCTCATACCCTTCCAAACCTCTCTCACCTGGCTCTGCCTTAGCTTGTCCTCCATCTTCTCCTTATACCCTCTCTTCCCCTCAGCAATCCACAACTTCAGCTCCCTCTGGACACATTTCAAAATGGCAAAGAAGGCACTGGGATGCGCTGTCTGTAACCTCCCGATAACAGAGTGGATGACATCACACGCTGTGTTTGCGTCCACGGAGGGCGGGATGTACACATTAATAGCAATGGCCGCCGTAAATTCCCTCTGCAAATAGTAGGGTCCCAGGCTAACGGCTAACAGCTCAATGTCCGGGCTACAAAACTGTTCCTTAACAGTAATATGTCTTTGATTACACCATCTGTTGTTAACTAATAAATCCACCCCCCTCCCTTACTCTTACCGGAAGAAACGTTATCCCTGTCCGCTCTGATGGTCTGGAAACCGCAGATAGTTACGTTCTCTATGGGGATGTTATCATTTAGCCATGTTTCTGTAAAGCACAATAGGCTAGCTTCCCGGTAGTCTCTTTGGCCATGGACCAACCCTTCAAGATCATCCACCTTGTTATGTAGCGATCTCACGTTGCCCATAATGATAGATGATATAGCCGGCTTGTACTTACTCAGCTTTGCCTTACACTTCCGACCTGCCCTGCATCCATGCCGTCGCCTTTTCAACCCGTACAGAATATTAAACTTTTCCCTGGGTTGCAATAGAGCTGTGTGTGCTAAATCCAGGAGCTGGGCTCAGTTGTAAATAATTGAGGACTCGTGTGAATGTTCGGCGCTGTGAAAAATAAAACGTGCCTCAGTGATAAAAAGGACCGCTAAAATTTTCGTAAAACAGTAGCTCTCCATAATCCTGAACTATTATAGTTCAACTGTAATATTGCAAAAAAAACTCGAAATTAACGCACAAACAATGGGAGCCGCTTAACAGGCGACCACACAGGGCGGCGCCATTCATAGGGGTTCTGCCCAACACCCAGACGGGGATCCACCTGATGTCCCACATTACCAACCACCCTCCAATTTTGCATGACATTATCTTCAGCTACTTTTATTGTCATGTTGTCATTATCTGCTAAGAAAGTTTTCTTGCTCTATCATATTGGGCACATAATATGTGAGATACACAGATTAACTAAAAACACTAGCACTACAAACACAGAACAAAGCGAGCAGCAGTGCCTGGACTTTGCAGTCTCCTTATTCAAGTCCTCCATCTGAGACTGGCTGCCTGTTGAGAACAAGTGACAGGCAGAACCTCCAGCCCACACAGCAACCACCTCCATTATATTCCACACAATTTCCCCCCCGGGGGATCAATAAAGTACCTATCTATCTATCTATCTATCTATCTATCTATCTATCTATCTACCAGAATTCAGTATTTTAGTCTATGATTGAGTGATATGAGTGTACAAAAAATCAGTGAAAATAAATTAATGACACAACTGTACTAAAAAATATAAAATGTTATGCATTATAATCTTAAATATATATCAAGGTGTAATATTGTAAGTTGTAAGGTATCCTTTGAACCTGCGTGAAGTTGGCCCCCGACCCAACGCAAAACGTCGGGAAAATAGTCTCAATCGTTTGTGCTCCGTTTGTGCTGGTTTGTGCTGCAATTATTTTTGTTTGTGCTGTTTTCATTTTTTAGATATTAAAGAATACTTTATAGGTCATTCAGAGGTCACTCAGCCCCCCACATACTCAGAATTAACCCACCACAGTGTCGATCGTTGGTGCTCCGTTTGTGCTGGTTTGTGCCGTTCAAATTGTGGTTTGTGCTGTTGCGGTATTGTTTATATTAGCCATTTATTTATGGGCGATGATGTCACCAGCCCCCCACTTACTCCAAATTAACTGGGAATAGTCTCAATCGTTAGTGCTCCGTTTGTGCTGGTTTGTGCTGCAATTATTTTAGTTTGTGCAGCTTTCATTTTTTAAATATTAAATAATCTTTCATAGGTCATTCTGAGGTCACTCAGCCCACCACATGCGCAGAATGAACCCAAAATATTGTCAATCGTTTATGCTTCGTAAGCATGTTTTTGTGGAGTGTGTAGTAGCGTTTAGTAGAGAAACAATTTAACCATATCTCGTTATAGAATAGCCTTACATAAATCATATTCCTGGCAAATGTAAGTCAAATGTTTTGTTACTGTCAGTTAATAAAAAAGTTAACTTTTTTATTAATGGTACAACAAAAGCTACGATTGGCAATGTTTTTGGCAACAGAAAGCACATTGCTAATGTTATTATTGCCAATGTAACTATGAAATGCTAATTACATTTAGGTTCAATATCAATACATGAAAACATGTTTATACTGTAGATGAAACACTTGACCCAAAATAAGCCATAATTATTTAAGTAATTATGTTTTACTTTCTTATGCCAGATGCCCAAAAAGCCAGCAGTAGACAGGGATTCCATTTTCACAGTCCTGTGTTCATCAAAGGAGGCCATAGTAAAAAATGGTAACATAGCTACTCCTAATAACAGCATCTGGACAGAGCTGAGAGAGCAGCTAGAAAACAAGATCACTGCAAAGGCCCCGTACACTTTTGTTAAATTAAACAGACACAACATCTGGTCTACTTTAGGGTTTAATCATGAACGTGATCATGAAACAAGTGGCAGTAGTGATGACACAGTTTTTGAGCCACAGTCCTTTCCTCCCAGACCAGAAGACTGCAAGGCTTTTGAGCTTGAAGTTCCATTTGAGAAAAGGAACAAAAAAGGAAATACACAGTTTTGAAGCCTGGCATCTGGACTCATGTAATAAATCACCAAATTTGGAAAGAAGTGAAAAGCACCTGCACATTTGTATTTAAAAAAGCCAAAGTCTATCCATCAACCACAACAAAATACATTGAAATCAGAAGCAACTGTAAGGAGTGTCATGGCGACCTTTACATCAAATGTGACAGAGAGCCTGAAATGAACAACCCAATGGTGCTGAAATGTTTTATTAAAAACATTGATGACTCACTGTACATTGGCCTTTCCAAGCGTGCCATATATGGAAACTTGCGTGTGCAGATAGCCAAGGAACTGTGTGAGGGTAGAATCAACAAAGTTGATGGATTTTGGAGATCCTGAGCCAAGCCATCTGCCTAATTTGGCCACCCTGCGCAAAGTAAAGCAAGAGAGAAATGACTTAGAATTAGGTGACAAGGATCCTATTTTATCACTGCAGATGCTAAATTACAGAGTGCACCTCACAATGGTAGCATTAAAGATATTGGACTGGACAAGTTTTTCTGTCACTACTGGAGTCAAACACAAATGTACATGTACAAGTCAATATCAAAGAAATCTCACCCCACTGTGAGTTTTGATGCAACTGGTTCAGTAGTCAGGAAACTACAGAGACCAGTTGGTATGTCTGGCCACATCTTCTTATACCAGGGCGTGCTGGCAGGGGATGGGAGCGCAAGTGTCCCAGTGGTGCAAATGCTGTCAGAGAGACATGATGTTAATGCAATTAAACAATGGTTGACAGAATGGATTCGCGCAGGTGCACCAATTCCAAAAGTGTTTGTGAGTGACTTTTCTCTGGCTTTGCTCGGAGCTCTGGTCAAGGCTTTCACACCTCATCCTGATCTGAAGACCTACATCAATGAGTGTTTTGGTGTCTTGGTAACCAGTCTGCACAGCTGCCACCTTGTTTTGTCCGGGTTGATGTTGCACACTGCATCAAGATGATCTGCCAATGGGACTGCATGAAAAGAAAACCACATCGCATTAAAGATTTCTTTGTGAGGTCACTGGCACAGCTGCTCAAGTCACAATCTGTGAACAATGCAAGAGAGCTACTACGCACTGTTACTATTGTGGCTCTCAGCGAAGCAGAGGGCAATGACAGCTCTGGAGCCCCCCTCATATCAGAATGTTGCAAGAACTACCTGAAAGCCCAAATTGCAGAAGAGTGTGTCATCGTTCCAGATAAAGAGGGTGAGGACATGGAAGGAGTGGATCCATGTGAAGAAATACACACTGACCTACGGCAGTGGGTGACAGACATATGTGATGAGAGCAGGTCACTTGCCGTGGCCAACGGTGATCGAGATAACATGCACTTCCTCCCAGAGATTGTTCCCAATATTATCAGACTTGCAAGTTACTTACCACTCTGGACAGGGGTAATGATCCCTCACTTCCGTAGCACCAACATCACCGCAGGTTCAGCCAATGTTGAAGCAGAGTTTAAAAACATCAAACACAGCCTTTTCAAGCATGAAAACTTACCTATTCGGGTGGATCGATTCATTGCCCGACATCTTTCCTACATTGAAGGCAACATGCGCATTTGTTCTGCAAAACAAAAAGGTACAGAAAATGCTCATGTTGAAACAGTGATGGTCACAGGACCCAATCCACTACCCACTGCGACCTGCAGTGTAGATGAAAAAAAAATGGATGCCTCCTGTTCTGGGGAGTTGTCTGACACTGTCACAAACATCCATTCAACAAACGAAGACGTTGTTGAAAACTGGAGAGGCCTAGCTGTTCCACCAAAAAAGAGGAAGATTAATTCATACCTTTCTCCTTGTCCTGAATGGCTCCATGCAGATCCATCTGTGAGCGGGAAAAAAATGAAAATGGAACTGTTAAAAAATCAACAGCAAACAATCAACAGCAACAGCAAACTCAGCAAGTCAAGAGTCTCTTAACACATGTGCATTTGATGCTTTTTGTCAATGCTTATGTTGTGCTTTCTGCGACAGTAACACTTTTGGAAATATTGTTCGCAGTGAAGACTCCAAGAACCTCCTCCAGCTAGTGAAAAACATCACCACAAAGGGTCTTACCCCACAGGCCTACATTCAGAGGGCAGAGCTGCTAAGTGGAATATTCAAAGCTGTCCAATTGAGGTCTGGTGCTCTCCAAATCGATGCACAGTGCCTCATCTCTGCTATCAATGAAAAGACAATGAGAAAACTTGCAAGTGTTTACTTCACAAAACAGTGCTCCTCACAGTATTGCAGCCTCAACACACAAGTCACAAGGGAAATTCCATTTGTTTCTACTTCTATTGCTGTACTGCAGGATTTTGGCTCATCTTCAGACCGCAGTGGAACAAGGACATAACCTTCCAGAGTCCCCCTGCCTCAGGCCAATCCAAAGTCCGTCTCAGTGTCCCTCTGCATTCAAGATAGAATCTACCTCAAGGAAAAGTGCTCTGTGCAGGGAAAGTTTTTCACAGTTACAGTCAAGGAGAACTTCTGTGGATCGATACTGACCTTGGAAACGATTCCACAGCAACTCCAACTCAAAGGAATTCCTGCCCAAGAGAATTTCCATTGTGTGAATTTCCCTCCAGTCTGGTGCTCCAAGGAGAGACATTTACCTTAAGGGCAGTCATTGCTTTCCAAGGAGGCTTAACCCAGGATGCTCTTGGTCATTATATGGCCTACTGCAGGAGGTCTCCATGTGTCTGGGATATGTATGATGACCTGAGAAGTGGAGTGACGGGAGCATCAGAAAAAAACAAAATATGCCCACATGATTCCATCATAATTGTGTGGTTGATGTAGATGTGGATGTTGTTGTTCAATGTGCAATTGTCCTCTTTGAAAAAGGTTCATTGTTTGTGTAAATGGATTTGATTGCACACAATCAATTTCACAATTAAACAAATGTTTTGTTAATTCCTGGAGTCATTCGTTTCCACGTATATATAGTACATATACGTATGTATTAACACTCAGCTACAGAAAACATTAAATGGGGCATCACCTGTGCATGGACTCAGTAGGCAGCATAATAACATGTATCAAAATAATACATTTAACTATATACATGATATAAAATACTTACCTGAATAGTTACATTTATGCACCAACAATTAGCTAACACTGTAACCTAAAGTGCACTTAGTTAAACACGTTGGTGAGAAACGTTAGGTAATGAGATTATTTAAATGTATGGGGAAAACATAAGTGTTTTTACGACATACAGCGGGTGAAATAAGTATTGAACACGTCACCATTTTTCTCATGAAATGTATTTCCAAAGGTGCTATTGACATGACATTTTCACCAGATGTTGGTAACAACCCAAGTAATCCATACATACAAAGAAACCAAAACAAATAAGTTCAGAAATTAAGTTATGTGTAATAATGTGAAATGACACAGGGAAAAAGTATTGAACACGTGAAGAAAGGGAGGTGCAAAAAGGCATGGAAAGCCAAGACAACAGCTGAAAACTATCAGTAATTAAAAAGCAATCCAGCCTCCTGTCAGTGCAAATTAATATCAGCTGGTTCAGTCCCAACTGATGGCCTACAAAAAGGTCTCATTGCCAAGGTGTCACACAAGACACATCTCATGATGGGTAAAAGCAAAGAGCTGTCTCAAGACCTTCGCAACCTAATTGTTGCAAAACATAATGATGGCATTGGTTATAGGAGCATTTCTAAGCTTCTGAATGTTCCAGTGAGCACTGTTGGGGCCATAATACGGAAGTGGAAAGACAATCATTTCACCATAAATTTGCCTCGACCAGGTGCTCCTCGCAAGATTTCTGACAGAGGAGTGAAAAGAATAATCAGAAGAGTTGTCCAAGAGCCAAGGACCACTTGTGGAGAGCTTCAAAAAGACCTGCAATCAGCAGGTACTGTTGTCTCAAAGAAAACAGTAAGTAATGCACTCCACCGCCATGGCCTGTATGCACGCTCACCACGCAAGACTCCATTGCTGAAAAAAAAGCATGTTGAAGCTCGTTTAAAGTTTGCTGCACAACATTTGGAAAAGCGAGTGAAATACTGGGAGAATATAGTGTGGGCAGATGAGAGCAAAATTGAACTGTTTGGATGTCATAATACACACCATGTTTGGAGGAGAAATGGCACTGCACATCACCCTAAAAACACCATACCAACAGTGAAGTTTGGAGGTGGGAACATCATGGTGTGTGGCTGCTTTCAGCAAATGGTATTGGCAAACTTCACATAATTGAAGGAAGGATGAATGGGCAAATTTACCGAGACATTCTTGACAAAAATCTGCTGCCATCTACCAGGATGATGAAGATGAAACGAGGGTGGACATTTCAGCAAGACAATGATCCCAAACACACAGCCAAGGAAACTCTCAATTGGTTTCAAAGAAAGAAAATATAGCTGCTAGAATGGCCCAGCCAATCACCTGACTTAAATCCCATTGAAAATCTATGGAAAAAACTGAAGATCAAGATTCATAGAAGAGGCCCACGGAACCTTCAAGATTTGAAGACTGTTTGTGTGGAAGAATGGGCCAAAATCACACCAGAGCAATGCATGCGACTAGTTTCTCCATACAGGAGGCGTCTTGAAGCTGTCATTACCAACAAAGGCTTTAGTACAAAGTATTAAATAAATATCAGTACGTGTGTTCAATACTTTTTCCCTGTGTCATTTCACATTATTACACAGGGCGTGTAATAATGAACTTGATTTGTTTTGGTTTCTTTGTATGTATGGATTACTTGGGTTGTTACCAACATCTGGTGAAAATGTCATGTCAATAGCACCTTTGGAAATATATTTACAGAGAAAAATGGTGACGTGTCCAATACTTATTTCACCCGCTGTACATACATTTATTGTCTTTATGTGCTTATGTTGGAATAGGTTTGATACATGTATAATTTTGATATTGATTTATATATGTACTGAAACCTATACCAACCAACAGTATACTGTATTTGAAAAGATAACACTTGCTATATGTTCCATTTTGCATCCAATTGGCTATGTTGGTTCAGGTTGGGATGTATACCTCTGTATTGTTTCTTTATCAGCATTGACCGCCACAGAGCTGCCCCTTAGAGCTCTACTCCTGGATTAGTGGGAGCGCTGAAGGTGTCTGTTTGGACGTTGAGGGCAGCACAGAGCTACTTACCCCTGTCACTACTGCCACATCTATCAGCCTGGGGTCACCACCTGGCCTGCTGCAACCTCTCTACCCTGTCACTCATTGAGAATCAGCTCACCTTCTCTCCACCATACACCCTATTGCAATAGACTGTATGGATGTCTATGTCTTTTTTTGTAATCCCACTTGAGGGCCACGGTATGTTAATATATTATTAGACTGAACTATATGGTGTTTCTTGATTAATCCAGAGTGTACATAATATTTTTGTTATAAAGATTTTGTTGTTGTTGTCACGATGTATGAAAGGATCAGGAGACAGGCGCAGGAATACGTGATAGGGGTTTTAATGAGTACCTCAAATAAATACACGGGGCGAGACCCGTAATAAATACATGGGACGAGACTCGAAACCTAGACCTCCATAGCTGGTGCACGGATGGAGCAGCAGTACCGGGGGGGATCCGTAATAGTTGTTGATATTTCTTGATTTCTTTCTATTTATTTTCATTGATGTGTTTGCAAGGCTTTTTACAGGTGAATTCTCTGTCTATAAATTATAAAAGTGTTCTTTGGAGTTCTATATAGAACCTTTTGGTTCTTTGGACGAGAATAAAGAACCCTTTACTAAAAAGGGTTATTTTATTTATCCAGTAAAGGCAAAGAACCTTGAGGGTTTCGATCCCTACCCAAGAGTGTGATGGGGGTTTTAGAAAACATCTAACAAAAGCTAACCCAGTCACATCAAACTCTGAAATGACAGCTAACATGCACTTTTAATCTGTTTCAGTTGACAGGGGGAAGATCAAATTCATATTTTGAAACATTGTTGCTTAAGTCTGAATGGCAAACAGCAAGTTTCATACAAACCTGTGCTGTTGCAAACTACATGCTAGCTAGAAGCAAGAGGAAATAATGTGTTTAATAAAAGCATAGAGTTTTAGTCAAAAAAGGGGTTCTATACAGAACCTTTCGGTAAATTCCAAATGTAACTGGCATTCCTAACCAACTGCCATTTCAGCATGAACACGCAAGAGGACAGTGGTTGACCCAACTTGCAAGTAGCCTACCAATAAGCATGTTATTTTTCAATGTATTAATGTAAGCAAAGGTTATTATTTAATTTAAATATATGAAGCCAAAGTCATGATAAACTATAGACTAGATGAATAAAGTTGAAACATTGTTAGAATTTGAGCATGTTTGTAAACTAGCTATTTAACTACTCTAACTTAGCTATCTGAACAGAAAAGGCTAAGGCACTTTAATTCACCTTTCAATTAAACATAATAACATCATTTTGAATTATGGGATATGCCAAATAGAGCTCCAGACTGTTACTTTTATTTCAGTATTTCAGTGTGGATTCAATTGAGGGGACTATGTTTCATGAAGCCATTAGAAGACTGTTGCTGACTGAGAGGAGGTATGTATAAATGATTTCAAATAAATTATGTATAATAATTATTGATGATTCAATAGCCTAGTTAATCATTACATTATAAGGACACAAGGCAAGACCCAGATGCAGTCGCTGCTGGATCCAGGATGTCTCTAGCGGGGACCCAGCACCTCTCCTCCGGACCGTAACCCTCCCAGTCAACCAGGTACTGAAAACCCCTGCCCCGTGGTCGAACACTCAGGAGGCCTCTCACCGTGTATGCCGGGTGGCCATCGATGATATGGGGAGGAGGGGTGGGCCTGGGAACAGAAGACAAAGGACTGTGAGACACAGGCTTAATTCTGGAAACATGGAACGTAGGGTGAATACGGAGGGTATGGGGTAACACAAGATGGACAGCAGTGGAACTAATGATTCTAGAGATGGGGAAAGGACCTATGAACCGGGGGGAAAGTTTGCGGGACTCCACCCGAAGGGGCAGGTCCCGTGTGGAATGCCATACCCTCTGCCCAATGCGGTAGCGCGGAGCTGGTGTCCGGCGGCAGTCCGCTTGTCGACGATACCTGAAGTTGGTCTTGAGTAGTGTCGCTCGGCTCATTTCCAGGTACATCGACAGCGATGGACGAACATCTGGGCGGAGGGTACGTTGACTTCCTGAAAGTCCAGTTTCAGGGAAGAACAGGGAAGGGTGTTCTGGGCATATTCCACCCAGACTAGTTGTTGACTCCAGGTGGTGGGATTGGTCGAGGCGAGGCATCTCAGGGTGGTTTCCAGGTCCTGGTTAGCTTGCTCCGACTGGCCGTTGGATTGTGGGTGGAATCCGGATGACAGGCTGGCAGACGACCCAATAAGGGTGCAAAATGTCTTCCAGAACTGAGATGAGAACTGAGGACCCCGGTCGGAGACCATGTCCACCGGGAGTCCATGGATCCTGAAGACGTGCTGCACCATGAGTTGGGCAAGGGTAGTTTGGGGAGAGGGATGAAGTGGGTGGCCTTGGAAAACCAATCCACAACAGTCAAAATGGCGGTCTTGCCATAAGACAGGGGAAGCCCAGTGTGAAAATCCAGGGAGATATGGGACCAGGGACAATGAGGGACAGGTAGTGGCTGAAGGAGAGCTTGCCGTGGAGTTTTGTTCTGGACACACGGTGCATGCGGCGACGAAGGCAGAGACGTCAGGATTAGTCTGGGAACTTTGGGCCTTACGGACCAGGGTCTCAATACCTTAGCCCACTGAAACAGCAAGGCATGAGGTAGGGAGATTTGTCTCGGAGACAGAGGGTGTGGCAGCGGAACTGTATACGCGGGAGAGAGCATCAGGCTTAACATTTTTAGACCCTGGGCGGTAGGAGATGGTGAAGTTGAATCTAGTAAACAATAAAGCCCAATGGGCCTGCCTGGAGTTAAGGCGATTGGCAGTTCAGAGATATTCCAGATTTTTATGATCAGTCCAGACCAAAAATGGCTGTTCTGCTCCTTCCAGCCAGTGCCTCCACTCCTCCATTGCCATCTTGACTGCCATGAGTTCTCTGTTGCCTACATCATGGTTCCTTTCTGCAGGATTGAGATGATGGGACAGGAAGGCACAGGGATGGAGCTTTTGGTCCTGGGCTGATCGTTGGGACAGGATGGCCCCCACTCCAACATCAGAAGCATCAACCTCTACCACAAATTGATGGGACGGGTCCAGATGGACGAGGATGGGTGCTGTGGTGAACCAATGCTTTAGTTCCACAAAGGCTCTGTCAACAGCAGGGGACCACGTGAACGGTACTTTGGGAGAGGTGAGTACAGAGAGGGGGGCCAAATTAATCCGCGGAAACTGCACCCTGGACGTAGGTTGGGGCCAATCCACCACTATCTGGACATTTCCATCAGTGATGACATATCCCAGAAAGGAGATCGTAGACTGGTGGAACTCACACTTTTCGGCATTCACAAACAAGGACTTGTCTAACATGGAGAATGTGTTCTTGGGAAGACCGGGAAAAAATCAGGATGTCGTCAAGGTAGAAGAACACAAACCGATTTAACATGTCCCGGAGCATATCGTTAACCAGGGCTTGGAGTCCAAACGGCGTTACCAGGTAATCATAATGTCTGCTGGCTGTGTTGAAAGCTGTCTTCCACTCATCTCCTTCGTGTATCCGAACCAAGTGGTAAGCATTCCAGAGGTCCAGCTTAGAAAAGATGGTGGCCCCCTGGAGAGGTTTAAAAGCCGAGGAGAGGAGTGGTAGGGGGTAACGGTTCTTGACCGTTATGTCATTAAGGCCTCAGTAGTCAATGCACGGACGCAGGGTCTTATCCTTCTTCTCCATGAAGAAAAACCCTGCACCGGCAGGGGATGCAGACGGACGGATGCTTCCTGCAGCCAGAGAGTCTTCAATATACTCCTCCATGGCCTTAGTCTCCGGGCCGGATAGAGAGTATAGCCGACCAACAGGAGGTGTGATGCCTGGGAGCAGGTCAATAGCACAATCATAAGGACGATGTGGGGGAAGAGAAGTAGCACGTGCCTAACCTCCAGGAGGTCATGGCCCGTTGAGGAAGGTGTCGAACAGAGCCTCGGATTCCAGGCACTCTCGGCAGCCAATTTGCGAAGATCCACTGCGTAGTCTGCTACACTACGGGAGTTTTGATGTACCTGTAGTAGTTTTCGGGCCGCCTCCCTCCCGGGCACCGGAAAATCAAATACCCTCCTCACTTCTGCCATAAACTCCTCCAGGCTATGGCACAAATCGGATTGCTGCTCCCACATGGCCGCCGCCCAGAAGAGTGCCCTACCGGACATTAACGTAATCAAATCCGCTATCTTAGATCTGTCCGACGGGAACGAAGAGGGCTGAAGCTCAAAAACGAGGGAGCATTGGGAAAGGAACGCCCGGCAGGTTCCAGGATCACGAAGGAGGTAAGCGAGGTTCTCGGGGAGCCGGGGTAGGCTGAACAAACATAGCACTAGTAGGGAGGTTACTAAGTGGCTAGGCGGTCTCAGGTGTGGCGTGCTGCCTGTGAGCCAATTCATGGAATTGCTCTGTTAATGCCTTGAACCCCTGGTCGTGGCGTTCCGCCAGAGAACGAAGCCCTTCCAAAAGGTCCCAAAGTAGCTCCTCATACTTCCCAATGGTGACTCCCTGCATGGAGACAGCCTGGTGGAGCTGGTCCAAGTCTGCTGGGTCTGTCATGGCCAGTTCGTACTATAAGGAAACAAGGCGAGACCCAGATGCAGACACAGGAGGCAGATGGTTTGAGCTCCGATATCTTTATTAAAGCCCAAGGGGTAGACAAAAAGCAGGTCAGGGACAGGCAAAAGTTCAATAACCAGGTCTGAGTCCAAACGGTACAGGGCAGTAGGCAGTCTCAAGGTCAGGGCAGGCAGAATGGTCAGGCAGGAAGGCTCAGTGTCAGGACAGGCAAGGGTCCGAACCAGGAGGACTATGAAAAAACAGGGACTGGGAAAAATAGGGCTGAGAGAGAAAAACGCTGGTTGACTTGGCTAACAAGATGAACTGGCACAGACAGACAGAAGACACAGGAATAAATACACAGGGGATGATGAGCGACACTTGAAGGGGGTGGAGACTAGAACAAGGACAGGTGAAACAGATCAGGGTGTGACGTACATTACTTTTAACACATTCTATATTTTGCTCAGTCTGGCAGTAACCCAACTATCAGAGACAGAGGATCTGTCTTTTGGCTGCTGCTGACAACAACTGCATGTCAAATGTTTTTCTATATCATAATAATTATATTTTGTCTTAAATTTGGCAGATTAACTCTTGTTTATTTCTGAAGACACACTCATATTTTAGCTCCTTTATCTTCTTCTCTGGAACCAGTCAGGCAACAACTCATACTGTACTGGTGGTAGGTAGCCCAGCGGCTAAGGAGTCCCAGGCTAGGCTTTTTTAAAAACCGGCGAAGTTGATCTGACAACTGGAGGGCTGCTGGGTTCACATCCTCAAAACATTCCCCTCCCATTGGGCCCTTAAGCAATGCCCTAAACCCCACAACATTCTCTCAATCCAGAGGTGAACGTGTGCTTTTCTCTACTATGTGTAGGAGGTCTGCTGTTTGGGGTGGTTGAGAACGGAGTAGAAGACAAAGTTGAATAGTATTGTAAAGAAGTCAGCCAGAGTTGACGTGGGCCATCATTAAAATAAAGAGATGCCATCAGTGCATATTTACAAACGATGTTTGCATATAATGACAAATTCTAAAAAAAATATTATTTTGTCCATTATTTAATAGTTTATTAAATTATATTCTTAGCTAAAAATATTACTGTTTAATAGAGGTAGCCATAAATGTCACTATGCAGGGTTCTATGTGGAACTTTTAGGTGTAGCAAGCGATTGAACCCTTTATGGTTCTATAAGGAACTGTTTTTTCTAAGAGTGTACTCAATTATACCCACCAACTCAAATGTGCCAAAAAAAATAGATACAATCATATCTCCTAACAAATCTACCATTGTACCACTGACGTCTGTGCCCAGTGGGGTGCATGCATTAGCATACCTCACGCACATGAGCAACTGCCAACCAATATGCCATCAAAACAATGCCATTGAACAGCTTCTCCAGTCATGAGCACGTACCTCTACAACTCCAGTCTTAATCAATGTAAATATCACAGGCAGCTATCAACCAATCTAGCTCTATGCCGAATAGCACTGAGGGTTGGCAAGATAAACAGCATTACTCATTTGTTGGATCTGCAACAACTTTACACAAAGGAGAGGAGAGGTAATGGAGAATGTTAATCAATGTGGACAGTTCATTTTGGCAGCAACCCCTCGCGCGCAGAGACATCCTGCATCATTGGCGTTGACAAGGGCTGTTTCAAAAGATTATGTCAGGGAAGGCGAGAGTGCAACGATGCACTCTTTCATTTGGTCTAAAAACATCATTTTTCGGATTCCTCAGGCACGAAGGAAAGCATTTTATCAGGTAGCACTCACCCCACCTCTTCCTCCCTTTCCTCCCTCAGACTGACAGCTTTATCTTTCTGCTCTATAGGCTGCTAGAGGGGATGGAGTGATGAGAGGAGGGTAAATCATACCGAATTCTGAATGTCCTCTCTAACTCTATCTATTCACTCTCTCTATTCAATTCTGAATGTCCTCTCTCACTCTCTCTATTCCTCCTTCTATCTATGTTTTACTAACTGCCTGTTCGTCAGTCAGACCGTTTGTCTCTTTCAGGCTTTTTTCAACTGTCTTCAGTCAAGGTCTTGACTAGAGTGTCGTCCTTCACTTTCACTGATCCCATCCTCTAAATACACAGACATGTAGGGGAGAGTGGGGTTAGTTGAGCCATTTCTTTTTATATTCAGAATAACTACGTCATGGGAAATAGAGTATTCTTCCTAACAAAGATATAAAGATACACACTACATGTCCAAAAGTATGTGGACACCTGCTCGTCGAACATCTTATTCCAAAATCATGGGCATTAATGTGGAGTTAGGCCCACGTTTGCTGCTATAATAGCCTCCACTCTTCTGGGAAGGCTTTAAACTAGATGTTGGAACATTGCTGGGGGGACTTCCATTCAGCCCTAAGAGCATTAGTGAGGTCAGGCATTGATGTTGTGCGAATAGGCCTGGCTCGCAGTCGGTGTTCCAATTCCTCCTAAAGGTGTTCGATGGGGTTGAGGTCAGGGCTCTGTGCAGGCCAGTCAAGTTCTTCCACACCATTGCACATGGTCATCTTAGGCTTGTGTGCGGCTGCTCGGCCATGGAAACCCATTTCATGAAGCTCCCGACTAACAGTTCTTGTGCTGACATTGCTTCCAGAGGCAGTTTTAGTGAGTGTTGCAACCGAAGACAGACAATTTTTACGCGCTTTGCACTTCAGCACTCAGCGGTCTCATTCTGTGAGCTTGTGTGGCCTACCACTTTGTGGCTGAGCTGTTGTTGCTCCAATACATTTACATTCACAACAACAGCACTTACAGTTGACTGGGGCAGCTCTAGCAGGGCAGAAATTTTACCAACTGACTTGTTGTAAAGGTGGCATCCTATGACAGTGCAACGTTGTACCCGCTTTAAGTTACAGTTTTAACATTGGCCATGTAGGCTACTGTGGCTATTTGATCATACTGTAGGCCTACAAGAGTGGCCTACCATCAAAAACAATATTTTTACATGGAAATAGCTGTTCTATCATTCAGCCTACAGTGTTGACAGTGCTGAGTAAGAACTTAAACATGAACTCACTCATAAAAACAGCAGCTCTTTTCTGTATTCTTTGACAGTCTCTCTTTCTAGTAATGTTTTTAAATGTTTTGAAATCTCACAGTATCAACTTTGCTGTAGCTTTATTTTATGCCTGCTACGTTACTGCACAGTAATCTGAGCAATCCGATTGGCCAGCAGTAGTCCTATAGTGCGCTTGATTTGCTCTCTGGGCCTGCCGGAAACGCAGAGTTTGTAACTTCAGACACATGAAATGGTTCAAAATGGCAACAGTTTGCCTACCCGGAGCGCAGGGCAGCTGAATCGGGTGCCCCTGCCTCCAATAAAAAAAATAGGAACACAAGGCTTTCTCTTGGGTTTTCACAGAAATGTTTGGCGATGGACTAGGAATGCCTTGAAGATTGACCAGTTGTCTGATGTTGTTTTGATGTGCCAATTTGTTGGCAAGTTCTCTGTATTTGAGACTACTAAGCCCTTGAAACTGGTCCGCGAGATTCTTGATATGTTTAGAAAGCACAGACTCCATGTCATCAGATAATACCTTCTGTGCCTCTGCTACTCTATCATAGCCTCTCTTTCGCACAGCTTCATGGTTGTTTCATTTTTAGTCAATGTACCTCTTCACTGTCATTCAGTCTATTTTTTCATCACTTGAGGTGCTCGAATGGAATTCTTCCCTTCTCTCACTTCGTTTGCTGTTCTCTCAAGAACGTCATGGGGGGATAGACTCCTGCTTGTTTTATGTTGATATACACAGGGCATGATGATGTCTGCTCTGTAACAATAAAAATGCACTATCTTGAGTTCATATGCATTACACATTGCAAAAACACTAAGCATATTATGCATAAAATTGTCATTTGTATGAGGTATTGTGGCCATTGGCTCAACTTAGTCCAAGGCAAACATTCTGACTATATTAGCCCACACAGCTACAAGGATGCACTTTCATGCTAGGTTTTGGAGTTTATAAGACCCCAACTGATGTATAAAGCAATCTTAAAACAATCTACTTGGTTTTAGATACAAGCACCATGAATCCTATAACACAATACATTCATTTGACTTAGTGAAAATCCGTTTTTTGGACATAACTTGCTTCCTTCACAGACTCCATGAAATGATGACCTCTTCCTTAACATTTGGTCAGACTATTAATTTTTAGTCTGGTGTCCTAGAAACAAGGGGTGGCTGAACTAACCCTTTGGCTCAACTTACCCCACTCTCCCCTACAACATGCACACACACACACACACACACACACACACACACACACACACACACACACACACACACACACACACACACACACACACACACACACACACACACACACACACACACACACACACACACACACACACACACACACACACACACACACACACACACACACACACACACACACACACACAGGTACACCACTGGAGTTCATAACATGCACCTAGTATTATGGCTGACATTAATCTTTAAAGTGAATGGAGCGAAAATGGCATGGGCTTGCTGCTGACCTAGTCCCCTTGGGATAGCTAACCCATTGGCCTGACAGAGTCTGAGACTTCACGACTAAAGCTCTCTTACCCTGGATTTGTTTGCATGCAAAATCAAAGGCAGTAAACTGCAATGACATACTGCTCTTTCCCATTAAGAATGACACGTTACAGTATGACAAATGTTGTTTGAATACAATTAATCTACTCCTATAGCAAATAATGTTGGTATTTCAACGCTTGCAAAAACTGTTACAGTTCTTTCTACATGTTCGTCTTACATTTGGTTCACTTTCCCTCTCAGCTATTTTCCAGTATGTAATTTGTTTTTATTCAAATCAAGTTTTAATGTCACATGCACAAGTACAGTAAAATTCCTTTCTTGCAAGCTCCAAACCCAACAATGCAGTAATCAATATCAATGTAGCACTAAAAATAACATAAGGTAGAACAAGAACACAAGAAAGTAAGAATATGCAGGGATACTGGAGTGATGGGGTAGATATGTATATGGTTAAGGTGACTAGGCATCAGGATATATGATAAACAGTGTAGCATCAATGTAAATGAAGATTACGCTGATGTATGTGAGTGTGTGTGTGTGTTTGTGTAGAGTCAGTTTAAATGTGTGTATATGTTATGTGTTTGTTGGATAGGGCCTTTATGCTTCTCGCTTTAAAGCAGTAATACACTTTACCCTGCATGTGTGTGTGCGTGTGTGCATGTGTGTGTGGGGGTTTGTGTGTGTGTGTGTGTGTGTGTGTGATCAATTCTTCACGAACATGTGTGTAAATACATAATTAGTATGAGTATTTAGGGGGTTTATATGTATGAATCATCCGTTGTCCTTGGCATTCCACAGGGAAAAAAGGCCTGCTTTGCCAACCTGTCAACCACGAGACAGAGTGCCACAAACCCACCTGTCAGCAGGCCGTTACGGCGAGAAGCAGCCGGGCCCATGACTGACCGGGAGCATCTGTGCCTGTGTTGGTGTCAGTGCACTAATGGGAACTGTCAAGCAGTCACATCACTCCTGCTTCCCCAGGACCTAACAATGGCACGTTCATGAGGCACATTATAATTACACACACACAGGCTCCAAGACTCCAGGGCAAATGCTGTGTGTGTACACAAAAACATGTTACACTACCTTAGGGTGGTAGTAATTAAAGGATATATCTCACCTTACTACATCAATGTTGTTGTATTTTATCTTGTATTTGTGTCACCTGTCATACTGAATAAAACATAATAATAACATGTTTCTTGAGTGTGTAAAGCACTGGTGATTTTAGCATGTAAATATTGGTGGGGCAAAAAAAATGCATTCATTGCTCTATAACGGTGACAAAGCGGTGCCCACAAACTGTTAGGGCCAACTTAAAGCTGTCCCAACAGCAGAGTCCCAACAGCAGTCCCAACACCTTACCACTGCTACACCTGGCTATCAGCAGAGCCTTGTCTGGCAGCGAAACAGTTAATTCAGACTCATTTACTGCCTTTAAAAAAAAGCATAGCTGATATGGCTGATTTGCTTAAACAAATGTGGTTTCTACTGACAATTGAGATGTACAAAATGGCATAAGGGGACGACAAGCAAATAAGAGACAATCCATAATTTTGATTAAGACACTAATGAGCGAGCCAGGACGGACGTAGTCAATATAACTATTTGTTCAGCACTATTGAAATGTACAGCGACAGAATTCAGAACATGGGCCGTTCTTACAGTGTTCTCCCTGTACACCAAGTCAGAACCGTAGGATAAAGAAAGGGACATGTAAGCAGCTCTTATGATATTTAATGATTCCATTTCTCTAAAACAGGTTATAGGCTACATGTGCACCAGCAAGTCAAAACAGTAGGTGAAATTAAGAGGGGTAAATATACCTCATTATTAGGGTGAGGCACATGAGCTACTAACAGCTTACTACACAACATACACTTAGTATTACTTTCTTAGCTACAGTATACATATCTCCCTGGCATATTACATCATTTATGCAGCAGCATACAAGACATTTTTGGACTCACCTTGTTGTGCTGTGCTCATTTGAACAGGATGGTGGCGCAGCGGTCCTTCATGGGTACATTTTGTCATCAAAGAAAGAGAAAGAGGCCATTGAATGACCATTCAAATCGGTTTATTGCTGACTTCCCAGTTGCAATGCTGTCACCGATTCCTTCCAAACCACTCATTGTTGAATTTGCGATTTCCAACGTGTTGTGTAATGATTATGTCCAATGGCCGATGAGCACCGATACGTTTTATCCATTATTTCTCTTCATAATTTATCTTCATATGACAAGGATTAAAAAGGATTTGCCAGTAGATTGTCGACTTGATTCATGATGATGACTGCTAGCTAAGATTTTGACTGCTAGCTAAGATTTTGAAAATAAGATGTGTTGACATGATCAGTCCAATCAAAGCTACTGTACATAACGTGATTTGATGTCATTTTATCTGTGGCCAATGACCATGAGCCTTCTTAGAAGGTCACTTCTAATATAACTCTATCGCAGGACCCAAAGGACTTGATTTTTCGATGTCTACCCTTACTAAGGACTTAGACTTGGCGGTGACGTAGTGTCCCCATGAGTGACAGAACACTGAGCCAATCACGGCACAACGCTCCTATTTTCTGCTGGCTTGCCCCACCACCACAGAAAGCACAGAGCTAGGTTGAAACACCTGCAGTTTGGAGATGCCTTACTCAAGAAAACAAAATAGAGACCATGTTTGTATGTGGTTTATTAACTCAATTATACATTGTTTGCAAACTGATATGTGACACGTATTAATGCCAAAATAACATGCAAAACAGGCAAGCTAAAAATGTGGGGCTATGCCCCACCTGCCCTGAATGAGGGGTCACCACTGGTGTAAAGGAGTGTTCAGCATGTCACCTCTCACATTTTCTGGAGTTCACTTACCCTTAACAGCCTGTAGAGGACAGTATTGCTCAGTCACTCCAGTGAACACCCAGCTACCCTCCCTCCCCACCTCAGCAGAAGGAAGCATAGTGGGATACAGTAGATCCATTTTCACATCCCATCCTTCAAACCAAACTACCCGGCCGAGCTCACAGAAATCATATCAGTAATTTTGTCTGCGTAATCTTCGTTGATACGCTGTGACACTGAAAGGCAGGACGCATGCAACCCTGGTGCCACTGCCATGGAAAACAACAATGCACAACCGCCCGTGACAGACTGTTTCACATGTTCCTCTCTCAAAGTGTAACGCATTTGTCAAAGCATCTTCGCCTTCCCCTCAACACCCCCCCCCCCTATCACATTTCCCCTCTACCATGTGGCCCCATTCCAGAGGAGAAAAATCTTCCCGGTAAACAAGCGAGAGGGTGGGAATACAGGGAACCATTTCTTCTTGATCTATTCGGAAGCGTTTCTTGCTCCTCCTGATCCTTCTGAAACATCCACTTCAGTCAATTAGACGTAGCAGTGAGTCAGGCCTTTTTGTCCATAATATGCCCTCTGTGGAATTGGATCACCGCCGGGTGCATTTACTGGCATATAGCCCCTCAAACTCCTGATGTTTCTTTGGGTAATACTTTATATTCTTACAAGACATTAAATGATCTTAATTTTACCTATATTGTCACAGCAAAATAATCCTGCAGCAACAGGATTTTAACATTTAGTCCATAACGTTGCCTGATAGGTGGTTAGGCTATTAGCTGGCAAAAAGTAGGCTACATGAAAAGTGCAATACTGTTAATATAACCCTGTGTTAGTGTGAGTTTTTACTGAATTTGTTTAAATCAAAAAGCTCTTTTGCATTTCCTGCGGTGCAGGAACATTCTCAGCAACAAAAGAGTGTCAAATAAAGATACTATATCTGTAGATGTTATCGGAATCAACTGACAGACAGTCTAGCCGATGTTTACAGAAGATAAAGGAGGTCTGTGGGTGATATGGTTTCATATTGTTTTAGTCATTGAGTGAGAAATTCAATATTGGTAGGGTTAGAGAGCAAGCCTCACATCCTTAAATTACAGATCTGGCTATACACTACAGTCTAGGTAGACCTGTCAACATAATATTTGTTACCGTCTCATCTAATGGACTTCCGTATCTTCAGACATGAGGTGAAAACTTTCAGGTTGCTGATGCATCTTTTGTGTGCATCAAAGGAGACAAAATATACACTAAGAACAGACATGTTTAATATGGAGTAGAATACTTCACCTGGGGATGCACACATGTATTTTAATGTAATAAATTCCAAAGATTCAGCACATCAATAAAACTGTTTAATGCTCTCAAAAATATGTTGAATAATCTTTTCTCCTAGAGCACATCCAATTGAAACTGGCTAGTGATCAGAAGACAGGTCATATTCTGTAGTGATACATTATCAATGTGGTTGATCTACCACAACACTCTTGTTCTGAATACATGAGTATTCATTTTATTAGTGTGTGTTTGTCTCCCCACTGATTGCAGTGTTCTGTAAGCAGTATTCATCTTTTTGTGACCTTGACCTGCATACAGTACCTTTGTAATCTCCATCAATCTACACATGTTGTACACCTTTTATAGCATTGTTGGTACTGTACGTAACACATTCTTTAACTACTTACCTGATGTTATGGATGGTTATTTTGTTTTGTTGAAATTGATGACATTATCAAAAGTGATAGCTTAGCTTGACATGTGAGCTACACATATTTACCTGCTGTTTCCTCATGTCAGACCATGCTAGCTTTGTATAAATATTTTATTGGGTTTATTTGGTTATTTCGCCAACAGAGGATTGCTGATTTCTTGCCTCCAGAGTCTTGATGGTGAGAAGGTGTTCAGTGGTGCCCTTAAGATTAGGAAGGACATTTATTTTTGTATTTCTATTACAGCATATTGGGTGACTGTCATTCATATTCCATTCCATGCAACTAAAACAAGAGTTTCTTTGGACAAATTCAGGTAGGTCCATCCCCGTTTCATTCTGTTTGCTTCCGTTTAAGAAACAATTTGCAACAGAATCGGCGGAACGAATACACCCCTTTTCACCCGCACACAGAGTTCACTTTCACAGAAGCCACATACAAACAGCATCATCACTTTGCTCGCTATATAATTCCCTTTGGCATCTACGCGCTCTCTCCTCCTCTCACTTTCCCTTCACTTGTAGACTTCAGTGCACAACACAACAGCTGTCTGTGACCAGGTGAAAAAAACAAAATAGGGGAGGGTTTAAAGTCCCCATTTTGCAGGTTTTACTATATAATGTCTTTCCTCATCTGCTGGCATGTGCCTCCCCTATCAAGGAGTATTGGTACTTTCCTTATGCACTATGCTTTTCTGCACGCATACTATACAGACAACTTTATCCTGCTCTCTATCCATAGTGACAATAGTGGAAGGTGGATCGTTTGTCCAGATCTGCAATAGATTATTAACTAGCAATCATACCACACATGAAATCATTCAAATCTGCACCAATGTTTTATATAACTCCACAATAACATAGAGGAATAGCTGTTGGGCAGCGGAGAGGCTAGGTGCATCATTGTGCGTGAAAGAACAGTCAAGACATGAGACACAAAGCTCATAAAGCTCTTCTAATAATCTTGTTTAAGCCATACACATTTTATATACTGTATAACGGATTCCCCTCTTCACATTTCTCAAAATAGTAAAACATTTAATTGAAATAGTGAAAAGGTGGGCCGAGCATGCCCCCATTCACATCGACAGGGCTGTAGTGGAGCAGGTCGAGAGCTTCAAGTTCCTTGGTGTCCTCATCACCAACAAACTAGTATGGTCCAAACACACCAAGACAGTCGTGAAGAAGGCACGACAACGCCTATTCCCCCTCAGGAGACTGAAAAGATTTAGCATGGGTCCTCAGATCCTTAAAAAGTTCTACAGCTGCACCATCGAGAGTAACCTGACTGATTGCATCACCGCCTGGTATGGCAACTGCTCGGCATCCGACCGCAAGGTGCTACAGAGGTTAGTGCGTACCGCCCAGTACATCACTGGGACCAAGCTTCCTGCCTTCCAGGACCTCTATACCAGGCGGTGTCTGAGGAAGGCCCTAAAAATTGTCAAAGATTCCAGCCACCCTAAGACCGACTCTCTGCTACGGCACGGCAAGCGGTACCGAAGCGCCAAGTCTACGTCTAAAAGGCTCCTTAACGGCTTCTACCCCCAAGCCATAAGACTCCTGAAAAGTTCACCAAATGGCTATCCACACTATTTTGATTTTTTATGCTGCTGCTACTCGCTGATTATCATCTATGCATAGTCACTTTTCCTCTACCCACATGTACATATTACCTCAATTACCTCGACTAACCTGTATCCCCACACATTGACTCGGTACCGGTATATAGCCTCGTTAAAAAAAAAAGACTTTTGTTTATTTAGTCCGTCTTTAAGGAGGACAGTCTAGCTCTTCACAGATGATGATGATCTTGTGCTTGTATCTTGCAAATCGTTTCCATTCTTCTTCATGGTGTTGGTCCTTTCTTTTTCCATCCATATGTGTTGCCACTCCCTCATAATCAGCAATAGACATATGTAACAATGTACCTAAAATGTAATTACACTGTACTTACATTAGTAATACTACCATGTGGTTACTATGGTCTATGTATTGTAAAGTGAGACTCAACACTATCAACACATAAATGCTAATTGTGACCTGCATTTGCATGTTGAAAGAAAAAACACCTCAACATAAACAGCATCTACATTAAAGTAAAAAGTCAGAAATACAACAATGAGATGCAGTTAAACATAACTGTCCTCAACTTGTCAGTTTCACATAGAGTACCTTCCTCCACATCCCCTCAAACTGCAAATAGAACAATTATAATAAAGGAATCCAGGTATACAACTCTAGCTCCCTCCTGTTGACAATGACAGGCTGATTGGGAGCTGGATGGTCAGTGCAGCTGATGCCCTCATACCCCTCTACCCCTCACTGTTATCTGGAGAGAACATTCTGCGTGCCTGGTTAGTATCTGGAGCTCTGTGACGTGCCAGGGGCTGACAGAGTGCCTTCTGACAGAGAACAGACTCTTTCTCTGGGCATGAGGAGAGGTGAACGCCTGCCGATAGCGGTACACAGGTGGACTTCTCACTTATCTGCCTGGCCGTTGATTGCGATTCCTCTCCCTTGTTTTGATTTGGTTTGGAACTTTTGAAACACATAAGCAGGGTACAGGTGTGGAGGAGACAGTGTGGGAGACAATAGGCATAAACATCTGCACAAAGTTGTCTTTGTCAATCAAAAAATCTGGAATGCTGTTCCTATCAGGATGTTGTATAAAGACTGTATATTACCATAATTGTACTACCTTCATGTGGTCTAAACCTCTAGTCTCTAGCACTGTTACCTGTAACGATTCAGCTTTTAGGACCAATTTGCTCTTCTCAAAATGTAATCTGTATTAGCAATTCAGCTCTTTGCTGCAATTTGTTCACTGCAATTCCGTCAAATGAAAAATATTCTTACTATTACACATTTAGTTCTTAATCCATGTGCATGTTTTCTCTGTGAAGGAATAATGTATCTCCAGATGCAGCAGCACACTTCAAAGAGACCAGGGTTGTTGTAATTAAAGCAGCCGTAGGAATCATTATTATGCTCATAAATCTCCACTTGATTTCCCATTGTTCAACACAAACTGTCAGGGCTGCAGCTGCACTCTACTAGTTTCATACTGTACATGCATACTGTGTGTGGTTGCTAGAATTAGGACGATGTTGTCCATAAAACACTGCTCAGTTCTATATTTTACAGCAACTTTTATAAAAACACAAAGACAGTGGGCCTTCCTTCCTTCCTTCCTTCCTTCCTTCCTTCCTTCCTTCCTTCCTTCCTTCCTTCCTTCCTTCCTTCCTTCCTTCCTTCCTTCCTTCCTTCCTTCCTTCCTTCCTTCCTTCCTCTGACAAATCTAGATGGAGTTCTGACCTTCAACAATGCCTTTCTATTCTATTAGCACAGGCTTCCTGTCACTACAGCTGTGTGTCTGCTGTCCCCTTCAACACTAGGAGAGGTCTGCAATGCAACCACAGTAGTCCCCAGGTAGCGATATATTAATGATGCAGCAGTGTGTACAACACAACAGCACAATGCCAGCCTAAAGAACAGTAAGCGGACAGTTTGGCAGTTTGGAATAGACTGAAGTTAACAAGCTAAGAGAAGAGTTTAGGTTTGCGTTGATGTGAATTACCATGGTACAGTTCAACTCTGAGTTGAAACATACTTGTGCCTCAATGCAGAAACACTTTTAATGCATTGGGATGGTCTGGGAGAAGTCAGTGGCAAGTAATGTTCTTTTTGTTATCCAAGAAACAAAGAGAACAATACACCACACTACCAGGTCTCTGACCTTCTCCCTAGGCTGTGTCATCATTGTTGGTGACCACTGTTGTGGCGTCAGCAAACTTAATGATGCCGTTGGATTTGTGCTTGGCCACGCAGTCGTGGCTGAACAGGGAGTACAGGAGGCGACTAAGCACGCACCCCTGAGGGGTCCCAGAGTTGACGATCAGTGTGGCACATGTGTTGTTGCCTACCCTTATCACCTGGGGGCAGCCCGTCAGGAAGTCCAGGATCCAGTTGCAAAGGGAGTTGTTTAGTCCCAGGGTCCTCAGCTTAGTGATGAGCTTTGTGGGCGCTATGGTGTTGAACGCTGAGCTGTAGTCAATGAACAGCATTCTCACATAGGTGTTCTGTTTGTCCAGGTGGGAAAGGGCAGTGTAGAGTGCGATTGAGATTGCGTCATCTCTGGATCTGTATGTAAATTGGAGTGAGTCTGGGGTTTCCGGGATGATGGTGTTGATGTGAGCCATGACCAGCCTTTCAAAGCAGTTCATGGCTACAGACGTGAGTGCTACGGGGCGGTAGTCATTTAGGCAGATTACCTTCTCTTTCTTGTGCACAGGAACTATGGTGGTCTGCTTGAAACATGTAGGTATTACAGACTCGGTCAGCGAGGGGTTGAAAATGTCAGTGAAGACATTTGCCAGTTGGTCCGCACATTGCTCTAAGTACACTTCCTTGTAATCCGTCTGGCCCTGCGGCCTTGTGAATGTTGACCTATTTAAAGGTCTTGCTCACATCGTCTACGGAGAGCGTGATCACACAGTCGTCCGGAACAGCTGGAGCTCTCATGTATGCTTCAGTGTTGCTTGCCTCGAAGCGAGCATAAATGGCATTTAGCTCGTCTGGTAGGCTTGCGTCGCTGGGCAGCTTGTGGCTGGTTTTGCTCCTTGAAAGCAGCATGGTTAGTCTTTAGCTCGGTGAAGATGTTGCCTGTAATCCATGGCTTCTGGTTGGGATGTCCCATTGATAATGATAGCACCAGAGGGGATGGCTGCCGTTTTACAGGCTCCTAACCAATTGTGCTGTATTGTGTGTTTTTTTGCATTGTCTGTTCATTGACTACTGCTCAGTGTTCAACACTATAGTGCCTTCCAAGCTCATCACTAGGCTAAGGACCCTGAGACTGAACACCTCCCTCTGCAACTGGATCTTGGACTTTCTCACAGGCCGCCCCCAGGTGGTGAGGGTAGGCAACAACACATCTGCCACGCTGACCCTCAACACGGGGGCCCATCAGCGGTGCGTGCTTACTCCCCTCCTGTACTCCCTGTTCACCCACGACTACGTGACCACGCACGACTCCAATACCATCATTAAGTTTGCTGACGACACAATGGTGGTAGTCCTGATCACCAACAACAATTAGACAGCCTGTAGGGAGGAGGTCAGAGACCTGGCAGTGTGTTGTCAGGACAACAACCTTTCTCGCAACGTTAGTAAGACAAAGCAGCTGATCATGGACTACAGGAAAAGGAGGGCCAAGCATGCCCCCATTCACATCGACAGGGCTGTAGTAGAGCAGGTCGAGAGCGAGTCACTATGGTTCTATCAAAATAAACTAACTGCTCCTCATCATCAATAAGTTCCTTCATGTCTGTAAGAATTGTAGTCACATATTCGAATTCTCTGCAGCACACAACAATCCAGATTGAAGCGCAATTGTCACAACTACACCCCAAGTCTGTGTTGATCCTGGGGATGTGTTGGGTCTCCGGTCTAGCAGCTGTTGCGGCCTCAGTTTCTAAATTGGTGACTGCCATCTGAAGTTAAATTTGCCTAATTTCTTCTTCAGAATAGGCTACTCTGGCTAATGTAAATAAGGTTTGGCAACAGCGACGACTCTCCAGTAGGCTACTCTTACTCGTCACTCGCGACTCTTTTGTCGTCAGACATGTTTTTAGTAGTTTTTTTTTGTAAGAGAACTATAAAGTGACTGTACTGTCTTCAGTATCCTCACTACTTCTACCCACAAAAATTAAAAAAAATCTGTGACACCAAGCTCCGTATAAGGGCATATTGTGAAGTTTCTATGGTACAGTAGCAGGGTGCTCATGGGCAGCTGTTAGCCCCATCTCCGCTGCTGTGGCTACATAAAATAATGATGTCAAATAATCACAAATGTGTAAGGTGGAAAAGTATACATTTCCTGACTCAAAACTGATAGTACTTTTGACCGTACGCTTTCAATAAAACAATGAATCTTTCCACAGATCGCAGATTTGTGAATCATATTTTCACTGACAATGGAGAAGAGCGAGGCCTGCATCCAGCAACGTCATAAGTCATATGACCTGTTTTTGCAGCTGTCTCAGTTCTGCTCTTCAGAGAGAGAGAGGGTGAGTGCAAACTCTACTAAACTACTTTTAATGTACGGAGTTTCTGGATTTTCTGTAAACTTCTTTGAGTACACAATGCATTAGCTTGACTTGAACTATCAGGCCTTCACTACCTGCATCTACTTTGTATGTGTTCAAGGTAGGCTATAGGAGTGATAGTACTATTGAAGACAAGATTGAAGACAAGCTGCTATAGCTAACGTTAGCCTAAACGTTTCACTGACTATTTCACCAGCCATGGTATTTTTCATCCCTGTATCCCACAACACAAATTACCTAGAAAACAAGTTAATGTTAATTCATTTTTGAGAGAGAAGAGAGAAGAGAGAAGAGTGAAAGAGAGAGAGAGAGAGAGAGAGAAAGAGAGAGAAGAGACACACAATGGTTTGAAGAGGAAGAGACCCTTTGTGTGTGTGTGTCTCCATAAACATTTGGGTCTCCATGACAATTTACTTTATTGTGTTATATATAGTTATATTTCTGTTCTGTGTAATTCTCTTGTAGTTGTGAGTATTTCTATTGTTTTGCCTGTAATTTCTCTCTCTCTCAGCAGATGAGATTGTTCCTCCTGGCCATGAAGACGTTGGCAACTCGTTCTAGTAGCCGTTAAAATGATTATAATTATTTTTGCCATCTTTCACTCCATCAAGTATTGTATATAATCAAATCAAACAGATATTTCTTTAATGCTTTTCTTTTAAAGAATTTGTTGTTGACGGTCACTGAAATGTACATTATTCAAAAATATACTGAACTAAAAAATGTACGCAACATACAAGAATTTCTAAGATTTTACTAAGTTACAGTTCATAGAAGGAAATCAGTCAATTGAAATAAATAAATTAAGCCCTAATTTAAGGATTTCACATGACTGAGCAATGGGCGCGTAGGTGGCGTAGAGGAAGGAGGAAGAGGAGGCGGAGGAGGAAGTGTAGAGGAAGGAGGAGGAGGAGGTGTAGAGGAAGAGGAGCAATTCACACCTGCATGCACTACCTATTCTGTATTTCATTCTGCCCAATCATTTGCCTGCAGTTACATCCATTGAAAATCCATCCCTGAGTTAATGGAATTATAATGATGTAGTGTATGCCGTGGCACCTAATCAAAAATAATTTATTTAAGTTGCTTTTTGGCCCAAGGCCCTGGCTGCTCAAGGGCTCTGTGTGTCTTCTCCTCTCTATGATGGACATTGGTTAAGGATGTTGCGTTGCGGGAAAGAGGACTGTCTGTGTGTATATGTATGTATGCAAGGCATTTAACCCTGCTCCAGGGGTGCTGTACTACAATGGCTGACCCTGTAAAACAAAACATGTGTGTGTGTGTGTGGTTGCATGGATCATTATCATACACAATTAGCACATGTTTTTATCAGTGTCTGTGTTAGTTTGTGTGCTTGTGTGTGAGAGAGAGAGCAGAGAGAGAGAGTTGTGGTGAGTTAGCTGTGGTGTACTGAGGGAAAGGGAGAACAGGGACAGCTGTGGCCTATGGGGAGATCACTAAGGGAGAACAGGGACAGAGCTGTGGCCTATGGGGAGATCACTAAGGGAGAACAGGGACAGAGCTGTGGCCTATGGGGAGATCACTAAGGGAGAACAGGGACAGAGCTGTGGCCTATGGGGAGATCACTAAGGGAGAACAGGGACAGAGCTGTGGCCTATGGGAAGATCACTAAGGGAGAACAGGGACAGAGCTGTGGCCTATGGGAAGATCACTAAGGGAGAACAGGGACAGAGCTGTGGCCTATGGGGAGATCACTAAGGGAGAACAGGGACAGAGCTGTGTCCTATGGGGAGATCACTAAGGGAGAACAGGGACAGAGCTGTGGCCTATGGGGAGATCACTAAGGGAGAACAGGGACAGAGCTGTGGCCTATGGGGAGATCACTAAGGGGGAAAGAAGCAGGGGTGGCTGATGGATCACTACACTAGGCAGTCTATGATGGATGCAGATCGGCCCCAGTGTTTATGTGAATGCATTGCTTTCTATCGAGCGTCGCTCTGCTCTCGTCGCAACCAGACCCCTTTCACTGCTTCACCGCTCAGATGTGTGGAGAGAAATGAGTGATAGCACTATGAAGGCTAACTTTTGAAAATTAACCCCAAAACTAACATAGAAAGAACCCAGCAAAACGTATAGCCATAAAAGTAAAACAAAATATCATAGCAAAATGTCTATATATTTTGTACAGTATTAGCTTATTTTACCTCCACATTTAAGCTCCTTGTAAGTAAAATACAGCATCAAATACTGCTTGGATGCTGTGAAATTAACCTGATGACATCAGTGCTATCTGGCTGCTAGTGTAAGGCTCAGCCATGAAGTACTGAACTGCTGAGGGGACTGCCAGAGCAAAAGTTTAACCATCAAACACTGAACCCCAGCTCATTCAAACAGAAACTTTATGAAAGTTTGTGCTTGAAATCAACATAACATAAGGACATTGGTTGTTGACAGGTTAGAAATACTGTATGACAACAAAGAGAGATGCACTCTGGACATGGGAGGGAAATGATTAGAGTCCGAATCGTACAAGTCTTCTCTCTGGTCTTTTCAATTAAAGTTGAATGCCGAATACAGCTCTTTTGAAGGCCCACTCTTTCTGAAGGCACACAGCCGATTTGTGTATAACAAATCGAGAGCATTTTGTGATGCCCTTTGCCGTGTTTGCCAAAATGAGTTTCTCTGCGTCATTTTCCTCTCCCTATCCTGGACACTCACGTCTTCCATGTTCTGCATGCCTTGCAAACACAAAAGAAAAATGGTGGCATTTATTTGGCCAACGTTTATTTGTATTCCGTTTCTCCCTTCACTAGACATCTGCTTTTATGAGCTCGCTCGAGCAAAACATTAAAGGACCTCATTCATTATTAATCCTCACGCTGACAATTCGAAAGCTTCCGACACACCGCCTTTTGCTACGTGTGTGCCTGCACCTACTTTAAGAAATCAGGTTGCTGTCATTATTTTTTAAACACCCCTCGTCTGGCTTGGGGGAAAGTTTTGAACTGTCTGGATTTTACTTTTACAAAATGCGACAAATAAGTAGAACAAATTTCAAGGCGTAAATCTGTTTTGGGGTAGAGCTGAGTGCTTTCAGAGCCTAGTCCGGAGTTCAACAGCATCGCTTGTGGTGCATTTAATTCAAGGTGCTTAATCTTTCTCAGAGTAGGAACCTTGTTTGACAACTTCTAGTGCTTAGAGACATGGAGAGTCTGCATCCAGCAGTTGAGTACAAGTTGACAGAGCCTTGTTGCCTATTCATATGCTTTGCTTCGCCTTATCTGGCATGCCTCATGTGGAGCCAAATAACATCATCCATACTGAATGAAATCATGAGGAGAATACAGAGCCTTCAGAAAGTATTCACCCCCCTTGACGTTTTCTACATTTTGTTGAGTTACAAAGTGGGATTAGGATTGAATTCATTTTCTTTCAATGATCAAATACCCTGCAATGTCAATGTGGAATAAAAATTCTAACATTTGTACAAAGTTCATGGAAAATACAACACTGATATACAGTATCTTGATTAGATAAGTATTCAACCCCGAGTCAATACATTTTAGAGTCACCTTTGGAAGTGATAACAGCTGTGATCCATTTTGGGTAAGTCTCTAAGAGCTTTCCACACCTGGATTGTGCAACATTTGCCCATTATCTTCAAAATTCTTCAAGCTCTGTCAAATTGGTTGTTGATCATTGCTAGACATCTATTTTCAGTTCTAGCAATAGATTTTAATGTAGATTTAAGTCAAAACTGTAACTCGGCCACTCAGCAACATTTTGACATTATGGGGTATTGTGTGTAGGCCCATGACAAAAAAATCTCAATTTGATCCACTTTAAATTCAGACTGTAACACAACAGAATGTGGAAAAAGTAAATGTGTGTGAATACTTTCTTTAGACACTGTACGTACGTGAAGCCAGAAAGGAACAGTGTAACGTCCACTCTCTCGCTCTCTGGAGGATGGTCAGTGAAGGCTGTCTGGGGTCAGTAGCACAGGAGGTTGATGGCACCTTAATTGGGGAGGACAGGCTCATGGTAATGGCTGGAGCAGAAGAAGTGGAATGGTATCAAATACATCAAGCAAATGGGTTCCAGTTTGATGGTCTTGAAAGGATTTGATATGTCTGTATACAGTATGTCCTTAGAATTGATATAGCCCTATAGCATGCAGTGTACTGTATGTTCAAGAAATATGCCAGTCTCCCAATGTCAGTCCAACACAACTAGGCTATCCAACAAGCAGTCCACTGTGGACAATGGAACAAGTGTGCAATAAAATATAATAATATTTGATAATATATGATAATATCAAGTTGTCACAGTCGGTTGTTGATCTTGTCAATCATGTTTGATTACTGTGGAAATCACAAAAGACTATTACTACTAAATAAGCTGTCTTCCGTCCCAACACATTAGCTGGGCACAAGCCATTGAGGATGATTATAGTCACATCTTGTCTTGACAACAGTGTCTCACACAAATGGAGGTTATCTCAGACATAGATAGTGGCAGAGGTTCACACAAAAACAAAGAGGAAAATCAAATCAAATTGTATTTGTCACAAGCGCCAAATACAACAGGTGTAGACCTTGCCGTGAAATGCTTACCTACAAGCCCTTAACCAACAATGCAGTTCAAGAAAGAGTTAAGAAAATAGTTACTAAATAAAGTAAAAAAAAAAAAAAAAAAAGTGTTAAACAATAAAATCAAAGTCAAGTCAATGTGAAGGGGTACAGGTTAGTAACGAGGCTATATACAAGGGGTACCGGTACCAAGTCAATGTGAAGGGGTACAGGTTAGTAACGAGGCTATATACAGGGAGTACCGGTACCAAGTCAATGTGCAGGGGTACAGGTTAGTAACGAGGCTATATACAGGGGGTACCGGTACCAAGTCAATGTGCAGGGGTACAGGTTAGTAACGAGGCTATATACAGGGGGTACCGGTACCAAGTCAATGTGAAGGGGTACAGGTTAGTAACGAGGCTATATACAGGGGGTACCGGTACCAAGTCAATGTGCAGGGGTACAGGTTAGTAACGAGGCTATATACAGGGGGCCCGGTACCAAGTCAATGTGCAGGGGTACAGGTTAGTAACGAGGCTATATACAGGGGGTATCGGTACCGAGTCAATGTGCAGGGGTACAGGTTAGTAACGAGGCTATATACAGGGGGTACTGCTACCGAGTCAATGTCCAGGGGTACAGGTTAGTAACGAGGCTATATACAGGGTGTACCGGTACCGAGTCAATGTGCAGGGGTACAGGTTAGTAACGAGGCTATAT
This sequence comes from Thymallus thymallus, assembly GCA_023634145.1. Lineage (NCBI taxonomy): Eukaryota > Metazoa > Chordata > Actinopteri > Salmoniformes > Salmonidae > Thymallus > Thymallus thymallus. The sequence goes on from CM042401.1 coordinate 29,571,191, forward strand.
ACAGGTTGTACCGGTACGGAGTCAATGTGCAGGGGTACAGGTTAGTAACGAGGCTATATACAGGGGGTACCGGTACCGAGTCAATGTGCAGGGTTACAGGTTAGTAACGAGGCTATATACAGGTTGTACCGTTACTGAGTCAATGTGCAGGGGTACAGGTTAGTAATGAGGCTATATACAGGGGGTATCGGTACCGAGTCAATGTGCAGGGGTACAGGTTAGTAACGAGGCTATATACAGGGGGTACCGGTACCGAGTCAATGTGCAGGGGTACAGGTTAGTCGGACACAAGGATGAAAGGGACAGAAGACGTCGAACAGAGACAAAAGACAAGAGAAAACACAGAAAGTGGGATAAAATAACAACACCTACAGTTCACAGCATTGTTTTTTTCAGACGTAAAATCTGAATAAGCGTGATGACAGGGAAAGAGAATGAATGGTATTTTCTACAAGACAGAATGTTCTACAAGATAGTATTGGTACTATAAGCGTAACAGAATATAGGTAACTGGAAAGACACTGTAACATGATAGAAAATGAGGGTGGGGCAAGTTGAGGAAGCAATTTCCTCTGCATTGTTGTGTCGGAACATGCAAGTAAGCACCTCATTGGACGGTGTATACCATGTGTATCCCCTACATAAGACTAATAAACTTGAAACTTGAAACTTATGTTGCCATACCATCTCACCCCTTTTGTTTTCTATGAAGTGAATTCAGGGCCATGGACAGCAGCTTGTCAAGGGAGGAGAGAGGAAAGGGTCTCTTCAAAAGACCTAGCATATGGAGAGTGATCACAATGCACTTACAATTCTTACTATTCAAAAACTTTACCAATAACATCGCTAGTTTCAATGAAGTTAGATTCCAATTTAATTCACGCATAAGGAAAGAGAAAAAATCTAGAGACATAATGATGGATTATGACCACATCAGCCATCTTCTAAATATTCCCAATCAGCTCAATGTGAGCCAGAGGCTGAGCTTTTCATAAATATGTATGCCTCTTAGATATTGTTAAGAGGCTGAAATGAATTACACATCAGCATTACGAATTCAGAAGTATATAATTCTTCTGAGGTTTATTTTGAAAGAGCCTTACTCCATGACATGCAAATATGACGAAACAAGTCTGAAGTAGCTTAAGTATCTCTTTTCAACAACTCCTCCTAACCCTCTCATGCTTGTAGAATGAGAAGTGGTAATATCTCCAAAGGAATTTTAACCAATGCTGCATCGGAAACACTTTGGAGAAGCCTTCTGTTCAACAGCCGGAAAATCCTAGTTGCCCGATGCTCTTTTCTCAGTTGTCTAGAATCCCAAACTCAAATGAATAATTCTAAACCTGTACAAAACATAGTTTAGGATGTCCTAGTTTAGGGGGCATGGAATGCAAGAACAACATCGGGCAGCCGCCGCCGCCGCCGCCTTCTCCTTTAGTTTCTGAAGCAATCACGCATCAGTAGACCACAACAGCGGCGCAATTAAGCCGTCTCTGATTTTTAATTAAAACTAAGAGGCGTGATCAGTCCAAACTTTGTTTTGCCTTTCAGTTATCATCTTCATAAACAGAGATTTTAGCATTCTGGTCACATTAGCATTCTCATCCTAAAATGAGAGAGAGAGAGAGAAAAGAGAACAGAGAGAGGAGAAGCTTTATTTTCCGTCCAAGCAGTTTGCCGCAGAAACATTATTACAATTAGGACAATCATTGTAATAGAGACATGAATAATGCAGAGGTGTGAAGCAGTTTCAGCTGCGTCCAGTAGGTACAATCAATACCAGCCTGCCGCCCCTTGCCCTGGCAAAGTCCATTACGACTTCTAATGCGTCTGAGTGGCTTCTGAACCAAAAAGCAATTTCCTGTTGATATCTCAGGGGATTTCACAAGAGAAGTTGAGGGAACAAAAAACAAAACTTACTCACCCACAAGACACAGAAACTCAACTCAATGGCAACTCTCTCGCATAAGCACTCCTGCCCACACACACACACACACACACACACACACACACACACACACACACACACACACACACACACACACACACACACACACACACACACACAAACAACCACCCCCATTTGTCATATTGAGCCAGGGCTTCATTGAGTCACTTCAGGGTGGGGTTCTCCATGATGAAACCACTCTGATCTGCCTGGGGAGACCTGAAGGGGACTATTGGATGTAGTGGTGCAGAGACTAGGGGCAAGAGGACTAGAGGGGGTTAGTAGAGGGACCTGTCACTGTGGAGGGATTACAAAGACCACTCACTGTCAATGAATACCATAAGCTCTTGATTAAGCAGGGTGACTGTACGTCAACCAGGAACAAACAGTGTCAATGATGGGGCACTTGTGCACACTTCACTACACATGTCTTTACCACCTCTCACATCAGTCAAGACAAGTCCTGTTAAATATGCATGTGCCCTCATTTGCAGATATATGGTTGTACAACAGTAAGGTATGTATTAGTATGGTTGTGGTAACAGTATGGTATGTAGTGGTATGGTTATACAACAGTATGGTATGTATTAGTATGGTTGTGGTAACAGTATGGTATGTATTAGTATGGTTGTGGTAACAGTATGGTATGTAGTGGTATGGTTGTACAACAGTATGGTATGTATTAGTATGGTTGTACAACAGTATGGTATGTATTAGTATGGTTGTGGTAACAGTATGGTATGTATTAGTATGGTTGTGGTAACAGTATGGTATGTATTAGTAAGTTGTACAGCAGTATGGTATGTATTAGTAAGTTGTACAACAGTATGGTATGTATTAGTAAGTTGTACAACAGTATGGTATGTATTAGTAAGTTGTACAACAGTACGGTATGTATTAGTAAGTTGTACAACAGTACGGTATGTATTAGTAAGTTGTACAACAGTATGGTATGTATTAGTAAGTTGTACAACAGTATGGTATGTATTAGTAAGTTGTACAACAGTATGGTATGTATTAGTAAGTTGTACAACAGTATGGTATGTATTAGTAAGTTGTACAACAGTATGGTATCTACAGCATCAGTATAGTTGTGGCAACATAAAAGTTATAAAATAAGCAGCTAAATGTGAAATAACCTTTCAATGTGTTAAACTGATATTTACTGTTATTTTTTATATTATGACAAATCTCCTTGCAATCACAAATCCCTTACATATTTAATGCAGTTTTCATTAGCTTAAGTCACCAAATTACCTCCATTTGCTTCCAAAACAAAGGCAGCTTCTAAGAGGAATTATCCTATTTGGACTATTCTGATGCAAGTTCTGTGCCCTGGGGTTAGAGCAATCAGACAGATGCATTTGGTCTGTGCACTCCTTCCCTTTTAGACCAGTGCTACTTTCTATGAGCTATTTGACTGATAATTTATTTTAAAGGTGCCTAGACTCTGTCTATCTGTTTTTTTAAATGGAGGTCCATTCTGTGCTTTACTAGCTCTGTCTAACTGCCGCAGGCATTAGGTACATGTTAACACAGAGGCTAGATGTAATTCATCAGCCCTGACACCAAATATCCAAAATGACAAGGCGTCTACAGGATCCTGCACTTTATTGGCCAGGAGACGAATGGACCAGAGGAGTAATTCAAGGTGAAAAATCAGTCCCTTGAGTCGAAGTAGATCTTCCCATTCTCGAAGCCCTGTGAAGAATTCTTATTAGAAAATAGAACTGTTTTTATTTCCCTCACTTAATTTACAGTGGGTGCCAAGGCAACACACAATATACTATACCTTACTGTGCAATCCAATCGCATGGAACCTGATTGATTTTGACAGTGGATAATAACAATGATAATTAATTTGGCACCTCTGTGGTGGCTAGTGTGGTGTCTCACACTCTACCAATAGGCGATTTTAGTCTCATCTTCACTACAACATTAGTTACTCAAAATGTAGTTTATTTATTCTCTGAAGTCTAAAGCCATGGACTGGACAATCCCTCAGGCCAATCCTATTTGAAATAGGAACATGAAGAGACGGAGGATTCAGGAGACAAATATTGCTAGGTGTTGCAATGAAAAACTTGAGCGATTCAGTTGCATTTGATGGTATTGATGTTTCAAAACACATAAATGGAGACCAGGCTTGGTAATGGAAATACAGTAGGAAGCACAGCTATGAGACAAGGTCGTAACTAGCAATTTAGGAGAAAATGAGGTAAAAACTACAGTAAATTAAATACAAAATCAAATAAAAAAGGAAATAGGAACCACAGCAATGAAAAGCTTTGCAGGCACTTTAACAATACCAGAATTTCTGAGAAACAGAGACAGGGAAGTACAGTATACTTATGGTATACTTATGGCATGGATTGTTTATGTTTGGTCAAATAATATGGATGACTGTCTCAGTTCTCCATGAAATATGCACTGTGTTAGCATATGGGGTGTTGATATTGAACCTGTACAGATGTCTCTCACCAGCCAATTTACTTAATTTCATTTAGCTTGCTGCACAGAAGACCTGAATTAAAGTTTCCCTTGGATATTGGCAAATATTATATCTAGTCTCATATCCAGTCTGTGTGGGACTTAATTCAAGTATACCACAAATGTTTGTAATTAAAATGTTTGGAGATTCCTCTGAGATTTGGCGAAATGACAGGAACAGAAATTAACATGTTTCCAAGCAGACAGGAATTAATCACCTCATTCTATAATAGCTGTGAGAAAACATGAAAGAAAACCATGTTATAAACTCATTCTGAAATTACACATTTACACGGCTATCAATTTTGGCCTCCAGAAATGGCTGCTGATATACAGTACCAGTCAAAAGTTTGGACACACCTACTAATTCTTTATTTTTACTATTTTTTACATTGTAGAATAATAGTGAACACATCAAACTATGAAAAAACACAATTGGAATCATCTAGTAACCAAAAAAGTGTATTTTTTAGATTTTAGATTCTTCAAAGTAGCCACCATTTGCCTTGATGACAGCTTTGCACATTCTTGTCATTTTCTCAACCAGCTTCATGAGGTAGTCACCTGTAATGCATTTCAATTAACAGGTGTGCCTTCTTAAAAGTTAATTTGTGGAATTTCTTTCCTTCTTAATGCGCTTGAGCCAATCAGTTGTGTTGTGACAAGGTAGGGGTGGTATATAGAAGATAGCCATATTTGGTAAAAGACCAAGTCCATATTATGGCAAGAACAGCTCAAATAAGCAAAGAGAAATGACAGTCCATCATTACTTTAAGACATGAAGGTCAGTCAATCTGGAACATTTCAAGAACTTTGATTTCAAGAACAATGTAGAAAATAGTAAAAATAAAGATAAACCATGGAATGAGTAGGTGTGTCCAAACTTTTGACTGGTACTGTAGGTTATCAATAATATTCCTCTAACCTCTTTGTGTATGTTGATATTTGGGCGAATCTGATCAACATTCACTCTAATCAACACCTGCAAAGTCAGGGTAGATATATAGGCAGTGGTATAAAGTGTTGGAATTTACCCCTGGCTTTCCACAAATTAAGAAAAAGCAGAAAATGGTGCCGTCTGGTTTGCTTAATATAAGGAATTTGAAATGATTTATACTTTTATGTATATTTAAAGCCAAATACTTTTAGACTTTTACTCAAGTAGTATTTTAGTGGGTGACTTTCACTTTTACAGTTACTCAATTTTCACAATTGGGTACTTTTTTCACCACTGTATCTAGGTCCTGGTTTCCCAAACTCGCTCCTGGGACCCCTCCTGGGTTCACGGTTAGTTTTTTACCCTAGCACTACACAGCTGATTAAAATAATCAAAGCATGATGATGAGTTGGTTATTTGAATCAGCTGTGTAGTACTAGGGCAAAAAACAAAACATGCACCCAGGGGGTCCCCATGACCGAGTTTGGGAAACCCTAATCTAGGGGACCAGACAAAATACCCATTTACAAGAAGCCACTGTAATCAAACATGTTTTGGTAACTGACAAGTTATTCCAACAGGAATGAAGATAATTCATTGAGGATCATCTGTTGCTGTTTCGGTGGCATTTTGAGAACTGCGGGACACGATCACACAGTCCTCATAATCGCCTTTGCCTGAGATTAATGACATGAAAAGGTTCTTTACCCAACACCCGGCAGGGCGGCCGCGTGGGAGAGGACAATAGTGGGATTTCAAAATGGATGAGGGAAGCCGGCGTCTGGGTGGCACTTTAAAGAGCCGCTGGGCGTCAAGAGCAGACAGGGTCTTTGAACACCAGGCATTGCAGTTTAGTACCTACCAGGTATCACACCTGCTGTGGAGATTGAGTGTACAAACCTGCTGAACTGACCTAGTACAGTCCCTCTCCGTTCCCTTTCCATCCCCCAGATATCAGCCGGCTTACTCGCTATATTGGTCATCACACAGCCTTTACTTCCGAGGGGATTAAACAAGGCTGCAAAATTAGATCACTTTAGAATTCCCAATTTGTGTGAAATGTCATTTTTAATTTTAAAGAATAAGGGGAAAGTCATAAACTGTGTATTTTAAGGAGGTTGACATTATATGTACTATATATACAATAATGTGTCATAATGTAGTCTAAAGAGAGGATAATGGTATCATTCAGCAACACATTATGATACTTGAAAAAGCAAAACAGTTGAAAATGCTTGCAGTTTAACAAAGCCAAAGTTTAACAAAGCCAAAGGGCAAGGTATGCTGGTTCAGTCTATGACACGCTGATTTTCTGTCTCCTCAATTCTCTTGGTCTCTGACAGGCAGATACCTTACTTACGCTACATGAGGAAGCCCTCTCAGGTGTAAAGTTCACATACATTTTCAATTGACTGTTTTTTGTTTTTTTCAAGAAGATAGCCTTAATCGTCTGTGTTTAAAGACAGCACCAAGGCTTTGAAAGCCGTGCCAACTGTTTCTAAAGGAAAAAAGATAGTGGGGAGAAAATATGCTATGTCTATTTTGTTTAGTTTTGGGCCCAATATGACAGACTAGGTCCCTATGTGGTTCTATTTGGAATTTGTGGAGTGACATTGTTAAGTACCAGCATGGTGTCTGATGGAACAGTATCTGGGTAATGTTACATGCCTGCTGTATAGTCCCTGTTAGACTACTGTCAGCTATATACTGTCAAAGTCTCATTTGGTAGTTCTGCATTGCCTGCTTCTTCTACCAAAGAATGATTCATACAGATGTAGGATCTTAATTGGATTCCCATGTTGCAGGAGAACTTTCCTGAAATGCAGGAAATGTAAAATATTTAGTGTATTTGAGGTTTTAAAGGCTTCTGAAGTTTGTAATTTCCACGCAAAATATTTTAGACTTGAATTTCCCCTACAAAAATGTCAATTTATTATAATCCACCTAATCACATTTCCTGTTGCTGAAGGATTATTTTCTTGCTGTAGCAAACTGGCACAAATTAAGATCCTACATCTGTACAAGCGAGCACTTAAATATGGTAATTTTCATGTTTTCATACATTCATCAAATGTTTGGGAATTACGTATAGTAGGGCATTTGTGAATATTCTATATCAATATATAGTGGGAATGCATTCATTTGAACAATTAAGAGACGCTGCAGTAAATAAAACCTAATAAAAATGTGTCAGTCTTGTCCAGGACCGGACTCTACACAGACCGATGCACCATAGCCAATCAGAGCTATAGTAGGCCTTTATGCAAATAAGCCATTAGCCACACAGGCCTGCTATCATTCACTTTGAACTGGACTGGCAGTAGCAACAGCGCCATTTAGACTATTAAAAAGCATTTGCCAAAAGCCACAAAATACAGTACACTGGAATGGATTTCTGCAAATATGTAAATACCACGGGAGTACTACTACATGAACAGGTAGGCTATATCACTCTCTAACCCTAGGATAAACAACTAATGTTAGCCAGAGCGAGATGAGCTAAAATCTAACGAGGCAAGAGTAGATAACCCTCTCAAACCTTTTCAGCGTGTAGTTGGCCATCAAAATTGCACTGATAAACGATGGGGTATATTAGCCTGCTCACCCTTCTGCAGCTTGTCTGCCAGTGCATGCTTGTCAGTTGAATGCATTCAGTTGTGCAAGTGACTAGGTATCCCCTTTAACTTCCCCTTTAACATCCTTTTCCCTTTTGTCTGAACTCACGTTTTGACAACTGAATGGGATCTAACTGCCCGCCAATTTGATCGAGATACGCATGCTAACTGTGCATAACAGTTGTTCAATTTCAGCATAGCTAGCTATCAAAGCAATTCACATATCTTGCTAGCAAACCAAATGACACCTGCATCTCTAGCTGTAGCCCCCGAAAAACTGTATGAGGGAAAAAAGTTGGCCACTCACCCACTCGTCCAATGACATGACATCCTCCCAGCAGCTAGCTAGCTTGCTAATGTTAGGCTCTGTGTTTTTAGCTTGCTAAATAAATAGCTACACCCCCGGTCAAAAGTTTGCCCGGGGGTGTACATATATAGATATGCTGGCCTATTAGTCACGTTATGCCTGACTTGTGATCATTGGCCTTGCTAGTTTGATTGTATTGACATTTCCAGCCTTAGTTAAATTCATACATTTTTGTCCAAAACATTAAGTAATTGAAACTGAAACAGTGCATCCTGAATGGGTGGAGGCAGCAAACAATGTACCAGGCCAGCTGTCTATCTGAACCTGCATCTTGGAGATTGGACTCAAAAGGCATTGCAAAGAGATATAACAGAATCATTTATGTAATCGTTTCATTACTTCTCACTAGTCAATTAAACAGTTTACCTCCCAAGCTAATACAGTGAAATAAACAGTTCACCTCTCAAGCTAACACAGTGAAATAAACAGTTCACCTCTCAAGCTAACACAGTGAAATAAATAGTTCACCTCTCAATCTAACACAGCCAATTAAACAGTTCACTTCTCAAGCTAACACAGCCAATTAAACAGTTCACCTCAATCTAAAACAGTCAATTAAACACTTCACCTCTCAAGCTAACACAGTCAATTAAACAGTTTACGTCTCAAGCTAAGACAGTAAACGAAACACTTCACCTCTCAAGCTAACACGGTGAAATTAACAGTTCACCTCTCAAGCTAACACAGTCCATTAAACAGTTCACCTCTCAAGCTTACACAGTCAATTAAACAGTTCACCTCTCAAGATAACACAGTCAGTTCAACAGTTCACCTCTCAAGCTAACACAGTCAAATAAACAGTTCGCCTGTCAAGATAACACAGTCAATTATGGCACTAAAGTGATATCTTAAAGTCCCCCTGCTGTGCTTGTGCTGAATGCCTTAGTATTTGTATTTAGAATTAAGCAGCTTCTGTTTTTAGGAGCATTGTCGTGTGCTCATCACTAATGTAGTGCTTGAGTAAAAAACGGCACTAAGTGAATCCAGACGGCATCCATTAGACACTAAATACACAGGACTTAATGGTATCATGTGAGCACAATGAAGTCATTATTTTAATCTATACAGCACTCCCATGCATTAGTACTAGCGTTGTTTCAATGGTAGCTTTAAAAGGCCTGCATGCAAATTGATGAAACAATATAAATCGAGAACTAGGTACTATAAGGTTCTATCTGCAAAAAGATGATTCTGAGATAATTGGCTTGTAAGTTCTGCACCCTGTATGGTTTGAATGGTGTCAGCAATATGTATATTGTATTCATTTGAACTTACCAACATGAATTGGGTTATTTAAAGTACTATATACTGTAGGTAGAGAACATTGACCAGAACAAGGCTATGTCAATAACTCAATTTGAACAAAGATGCAGATAGAACCTTATAGTCCTTAGCTCTCGAAATGGAAGAGTGATCCCTTCAAGGTGCAAATATATCTGTCTACTAGCTTTACTCACAATGTGATCTGACATGCACCACACAAAACACTTACACACATGTGTGTCATTATTCCCACCCCTTGAAATACATGTAATTCCTTTGTAGTATTGAACTTAAAAACAACCCAGACCAGTTAAATACAACCCATACCACTTAAATAAAAGCTGGAAAAAGAAGCAAAAATAATGGTTAACATGGAGTAATGGGGGAGTATTGTGGGGACCAATGTTGCAGGAGGACTGCATTCATAACTGTGGCTTCTCCGAGCATTCACTGAGGTGGTCCCATCAGTTCAGACGTAATGGAGGACTTAACTGATATCCCCAGGCTGTGATCCCCACTATTCTCTAACTGCCTTCTTATCTCGCTGGTGTGTGTATGTGTGTGTGTGTGTGTGTGTGTGTGTGTGTGTGTGTGTGTGTGTGTGTGTGTGTGTGTGTGTGTGTGTGTGTGTGTGTGTGTTCGAGCGTGTGTATGTGTATGTGTGTGTGAACTTTATCTCACTAGGGCTTCAAGCTAGCAAAGTCTCAGCTCTACAACTTAACTAGTCTGTTCTTTGTCTTCTCTTTTCACTAGATGTATTGTATGTGCAACTGTGATGGCCTGCCACTGTGTGTACGTGTTTGTGTGTGTATGTGTGAGGGGCTGTGGACTTATGCATGCTCGTCCCCATATCCACACATGCAGTTCTTCCTGTGAGTGCTTGTGGATTGTGCTTTAGTGTTTGCATGTGGTCTGTTGAGAGTGAAGGAAATGACAGGCATCATGCGTTCTCCAGTGTGGTGTGAACCAGTGCCATTCTTAACAAAGCTGTGTCACCCACGGCCTTCACAAAGCTGTCACATTCAACAGGCTCCAACACACCGCGGGTGAGTGTTTGTGTGTGTGTGAGAAAATGGAGATTGTTACATAGGCACACTCTCCAGGCTAGCGCTAGGATACGACTTGAGGTGCCTCTCTTCTCACCTACCCATCTGTAAAGGTGTGGATTCCTGGTATGTGTGAGCACAGTCAAACAAGACATCCGGAAATGTTTTGTTTGGACCCCAGGAATAGTAGCTGCTGCTTTCACAACAGCTAATGGGATCCTAATAAATTACCAAAATACTAAGGACAATGAATGCTTAGTCTGCACAGAGCATGCTATATATTAGTCATTAAGCCTCTCTCCCTGAGATGTGCTTGCTGCTAGGGATAGTGAGTCACCTGGCACTGCCAGTCAAACTCGCCTACCCAGACACACAGCGACCTACGGCGGGTATGCGACCTTCATGCCAAATGCCACAAGAAATAGTCACATGCAATACTGGTGCTATGAATTGAACATGTCTCCACAAACAGCATGGTTTTCACTATTGGAATAGATAGAACATGACTGGTTTGAAAATATATAGTTGCAGGATATGCAACAATGACGCTTCTGAAAATACATAACCTTTACTTATTACTCCCTATTGCTTTTTGTTTGCTTTCTTGTTGCTTTGTAGCCTTATTAAAAGTTTAATTCAACAAATTGACTCCAAAACTAAACAAATGAATCTATGTGTATTTGCTATCACAGCTCAGCCTATTTCTTACCTAAATATCCCTTACCTCACATTGGTTTGAATTAATAATAGTCATGTCAGGTGATAAAGCTATCTATGCCAGTAAAAGCTGGAGCTACATGAGAGCTAATTCCAATTTGCATTCTCAAATTGTGTCTGTTTGTAGAATAATCAAGGTGGAAAATGAATTGCCCCCATGAAATAGAGCCAGCATTTAGAACTGATGAATTTACGATTGCCACCTCACAAAAATGTCATGGTATAGTATTTCATAATGGCATTGAGAACATTAATTTAGCTAACAGACTTATTTCCATATTGATAATGGGGATAATTATGAGCTGTATGTTAGCTGTTTCAAATGTAGTACCTGTTGCTGCCACTCTCTTCTCTCAGTTATGGCCAAACAGAACCTACTGCAGCTGTAGGAATGCCTGTTCATAGTTTGCTGAGGATTTAATGCAAACCAATTAACATTTTTATTCCCCCAACTCTGTCTGTCTGTCTGTCTGTCTGTCTGTCTGTCTGTCTGTCTGTCTGTCTGTCTGTCTGTCTGTCTGTCTGTCTGTCTGTCTGTCTGTCTGTCTGTCTGTCTGTCTGTCTGTCTGTCTGTCTGTCTGTCTGTCTGTCTGTCTGTCTGTCTGTCTGTCTGTCTGTCTGTCTGTCTGTCTGTCTGTCTGTCTGCCTGCCTGCCTGCCTGCCTGCCTGCCTGCCTGCCTGCCTGCCTGCCTGCCTGCCTGCCTGCCTGCCTGCCTGCCTGCCTGCCTGCCTGCCTGACTGACTGACTAACATGTCAGACTCATGCCTGACGATTATTTTCCACGTTGTATTCGTGGTTGATTGTAGTGTTTCGTTCTAGTGTGAGCTTCACTCAGGTTACGGACTGAGCTGTTCACTTCATTGTTTTCCTGTCTGTTTCTCATTGAATAAAATGTGCTGAACATTGAGAGCGCTGCGCCTTGGTCATATTTGCACAGAGCCGTGACAGACTCAACCACCGAGAACGGACCAAGCAGCGCTACGATGGGTAGGAGAACCTGCCGTGGCCAGCCCCGAAGAAACTCCAAATACATATTTTTTGGGGGGGGGGCTTTGGGGGACATGTGAGGAGACGGAGGAAGAGGAAGAGGAGCGCCTGTGTCGGTATTTTGGTTACGCCAGGCATTCAGTACGTGTCCTGAGCCCAGTCTGTCCTTTGCCAGCCTCCTGCCCCAGGCCTCCAGTGCATCTCCCCAGTCCGGTGCGACCTGTGCATTTCAGAATAAGGCTGTAACGTAATAAAATGTGGAAAAAGTAAAGGTGTTTTAATACTTTCCGAAGGCACTGTATATCTAGAGATGAAGGTTTACCATCTCATAGTAGTGGCCATTTTTTAACTAAGGTTTGGGCGATAGTGTCAGACAAACACATTTGCGATGCGATTCACAAGACATGCCTCTTTTGACACCTAAATACAGAATAGCCAGTTCACACACACACACACACACACACACACACACACACACACACACACACACAGGGATAGATGTTTACAACATAATGTGAGGGTCAGTGGTGAATCCATTATAGGATTGGTCTTCAGTACCTGTATATAGATCAATACTTAAGGCTGGTTTCCACTATTCCTCTTTTCCTGTCCTTGGCAGTGCAATGACCTTCAGGGTCTGGGCTCTGCATGATCTTGCTAAACTGCCTGTCAGAGTAACACAGTCGCACATGACCAACCCTAGGAACAGTTAACAGGTAAACTGACATGCTTGATTTCCCTTAGAAATCTATCAGATATCTCACTCTTACAGTTCCAACTCCTGGCATGCTGAAAAATGTAAACTGCAATGTGTCCTCTTTAAATATTTCTGTGCAAGGTTAAGTGTGCATATTAATGCACTAAGTGTCAGAACTGTTTTATTTAGCCTTTTTTTTAAACTAGGCAAGTCAATTAAGAACACATTCTAATATACAATGACGGCCTGCCAAGAGGCAAAGTGCATCCTGCAGGGACGGGGCTGGGATTAAAAATAAAAATAAATAAAATGTAGGTGATGTATAATTGATTGCAACCGAATCAAGGAAATGTTTGTGCTTGAGGCCAACATACTGAAGGGTAGTGGTATTTACATCTTACTTCATCCCTTTAGAGAATTGTCCTGCAAAGACAAATACATGTGCATAATTTATTTTCAGAATATGGCACATAGTGGAAACCTTTGAAGACTATGCATAACAATCCAAATGAAAATATACCCTGAAGTATTAGCACGGTAACATGCAGGTTTCTATTACGTTATTACGTGCCGTCTGGAACACCATCATATTTAGTCACAGAAGAAAATGTTCGCGTCAGCTTTTTTCAAAGCACATGCCTTGCATTGTGCTCTCACCCTGTGAAATGGTATTATTTAATCACCAAATCCATCTGCACTGACATTAATTACATTTATAATCAAAAAAAGGGAAAACAGACGACCTCCTACATCTTACCTCTTCCTACTGCTTTCCAAATTACCTTTCTTGATGGACTGTAGAGATGGATTCTAATATTAACATTTTCAGGGAAATTCTATTGGCCAATATAACGATTTGTGAAGTTATTCCGTGTTTGAATGTAATGGATAGTGATCTTGAGAGTTAAAGACCTGTATTACTGGGACCTCCAGGGCAGGTAAGGACTTCATCGCTGGAGGTGGTGACAATTTGAATGTTCTAAATTCTAAATGACATAGGTCCAGAGCAGCTGAAGGTTCATTCTTTGTGCGTTATCTCAGGTATTCCTTATAAGATGTGTGCAGTGATTGACTTTGAGCTGAGTACCAGCACCTCATTTCTATTGCTTGAGCTCCTGTTCCTCTTACAGAATACTTCCTTAAAAGTATTGTGGAGATCCTGCACCTAAATATATACAGTACCGGCACCCAAAATGAGTACTGGCACCTATTTCAGTCCAAGTCAAGCACTGAATGTGTGGGTTTTTGGAGACTCATTTTTTATCTGCTGCAGTGTATGTACCATTGAAGCAACTCTTTGGACATCTTTCAAAGTAAGAGTGAGATAGAGAAAATTGACAGACAGAACGTGAATAAAACAATTCCATGGTGTGTGATATTTGGCACCTCACATTTGTTAAGCATCACAAGGAGAAAATACCTGTTTGCCTAGAGGAGACACAATCCCTGCACCTTGTTTGCCAGTCGTAGATTAAGAACAGCCAGGAAACAGGCATGTTTGTTAAGAACAGCCTGGGAGATTATTGATCCCTCCATCGATTTTCATCCAGAGGGAGGAGGAGAAATGGGAAACAAATAATTTGACTTGTCTAGTGCAGACACCTAATATGTGTGAGATCTCCTGGGATGCGACATGGTGGAGGTATATTGTATCTTGCCAATGTGTGAGGGGTATAAATAAAAAGAGCCTAGCCACCTGAGATAACATCTGAATGAGCCTTATAAGTAATTGTATCATCTTGTACCATGGTCCCAAACAAAACAACATGCATTTTGTGTGGTACTGCAGAGGAGTAGAAGCACAGTGAAATGTAAAATATAAGTTTTGCTTCTGCTACCATGCAATTTAAACATAGAAGTTCAACTTAAAAACATATGCTCCTTCAGTCCTGAAACTTTTAAAATTAGTTAAAATTTGTATTTCGCAAAAAAACATGAAGATTTGTTGTGCTTTTGTTTTGATTCATGATTTTAAAACTGAATGGTAGATACATCTGAAAAATACATAATTGATACCATATGACTCAGCTTCTTAAACCCAATCCATACTTTTATATTCTCCCAAAGACCTCCATATAAAACCCAGTGATCCACCATAGAAAAAAAAAAATGTACCCATTGTGTAAATGTTTTACCCATCTGCAATTAACGCACCATTTGTAATTATGCAGAATAGTTTCGATTAGCATTTTAATTAGCTCCCTTCATTGCTTTACGTCAACAAAGGAACCAGGAATATCTTATAATGATTAGTAATAAGACTTTAGTAGGGATCCATCACTTGTAAAGTACTGTCGGCTTGGCAACCATTCTTCCTCTAATTTAGTCTGGACAATTGAATGGCTGTGGAGAGCTAATCTCTCAACACACCTTTTGTGTGAAAGTCTTCACGATTTTAGTCTTAAAAGACACAGAAATAAAGAACGCTACATTTATAGTATGCAATGGTGGCGTTGGCCTTCTTTATTTCAGGTTCTCTTCTCTGCCCCAATCCATTTGGATGATCCCGGATTCCCAATGCTGTCCCCTGTTTTGCTGAAGTAAGTTGATATTCAGTTGATTTAAAACAAACAAGTAACTTTGTCCTGCTTTACGAAGTACACATTTACAAGGTTGCAAGAGTTTCAATAACGTCTGTAACAGGGCCTAGTTAGTTTTTGAGCATTTCTTCTGCAATCAAACCCAGAATATCAACGTATGCAATCAACTTCAATGCTCAGCTGGAGAAATTACCTCTTACTCGAGTTTGATCAAGACCTAGGTAGTGGAATGTTCTATTCCTTTTGTTTAAATTAGGGACAATTGTGCCTGTGAAATGTCTTTGAATAGTGCTGATTAGTAGGCCTTGATTATCCTGGCTCATCCTCACTTTGAATGTAACATGAAAATAGAAGCCAAACTAACCGCACCAACCAAATGACACCACATCCTGGTCCTAGAGAGGAGCTAAACAGGAGCTAAACAGACCACGGATTCATTGTAGCTAGATACAGTTTTATATTAAACTAAGTTGTTATTTTGCCCATTTTATTGGGAAAGCAGAATAGGATGGAATATGGTGCAATAAGACAGGTACAATATGTAGTTTGAAGGGGAACCTGTCCTGTGTTTGTTTCGTAGCAGCTGCTTGACAAAGAAATTTCCCCTCTGGGATCAATAAAGTATCTATCTATCTATCTATCTATCTATCTATCTATCTATCTATCTATCTATCTATCTATCTATCTATCTATCTATCTATCTATCTATCTATTATTTTCACATCTGTTTGAGGACTTTTCAGATGGTCAACCCAGGGGTCATCCCCAGGGTCACCATCTCATCCGGTAGGCTGTCTCAACTTTAACCTGCCAGGTGTCCCATCATTTCAAGTAGCAGCTGTGGACTTGGCTCCATTATATCTACAGCAGCTGTTCTATCTCTCTCTCTCTCTCTCTCTCTGCCCATCTGACAACAACGGCAGGTAGGTAGGATACTCCATTTTGCTATGGATGGCCTACTACTCCAATACAGCAGGGAATATATATACAGTGAAAATGAATCATTTGTTGCTCTACTCTAGGCAAAGTCAATCTATGTAATATGTCATTATGCATGTTTGCTGAAGGTAAGTTTGATAGTTCTCACACCCACTTTGGCACTGGGTGATACAGTGGTTAGTTTGAGTCGGAGCCAGCTGCCTTATCCTCTCTGACCTTTGCAACTCTGGATAAGGTGTAACTGTTACTGTGGCTACAGAACAGGAAACTGGATCCAGATTGCTTTTGCCTTGTCTGAGAACAGTGCCTGACGTGACCCTGAAAAATGGGTTGTTGACCATTTACCTTTCTATATACCGTAACGTTTCAGGTCTAATAAACAATTTTGTTGGCATGGTGGAATGTTACAAAAAACACTTCTAAGAAACGACTCGAAATGATGCCTCTCAGGGTTCACTGGAAATGTCAACATAACTTACACATCAAAGTTATAAGCAGTTGTAACTGAAAGTTGTTCGCTTCCAGACACGTATTGGTCCCCACCTTTATCATGTGTTGTACAGTTTGACTTTGCCAATTAATCTCATAGATTACAGTACATACAATTTAGATTATAACAGCACTCTTTTACATTTTAATTAATTATTCAACATGGAATAAAACCCAATCAGTTTTGACTGAGATCAGTGCAGACTCAACGTGGGCCCATTAACACTGAGACATGAATCCCATAATGTCTCAGACAAGGCCAGGATATTAAATATTGAAATATATTTTCAATTTAATAATTAAGAACAAGACAGATGTAGAGAATGGTCTGACCCTTAAATAAAATGCATGTCCCTCCCTCTAAGTAAAATGGTCTGACCCTTAAATAAGGTGCATGTCCCTCCCTCTAAGTAAAATGGTCTGACCCTTAAATAAGGTGCATGTCCCTCCCTCTAAGTAAAATGGTCTGACCCTTAAATAAGGTGCATGTCCCTCCCTCTAAGTAAAATGGTCTGACCCTTAAATAAGGTGCATGTCCCTCCCTCTAAGTAAAATGGTCTGACCCTTAAATAAAGTGCATGTCCCTCCCTCTAAGTAAAATGGTCTGACCCTTAAATAAAGTGCATGTCCCTCCCTCTAAGTAAAATGGTCTGACCTTTAAATAAAGTGCATGTCCCTCCCTCTAAGTAAAATGGTCTGACCCTTAAATAAAGTGCATGTCCCTCCCTCTAAGTGAAACTTCACGCTTAGAGTTTCCTGATAGGCCTGTGTGAGATATAGAGAGATGAAATTCCTTGGAGATGGCTCAGATGATGTGTAAATTCATTCCAATTTCATGCTCCTTCTTGGGGTACCTGTGAAGTCTGCATCGCACCCTAGCTGCTATGTAAATTCTGCAAAGCATAATGAATGATGTCACAATGTTAAAGGGTGAGTGTGAGATTGGTGTCCACCTTGCAGGAAAAAGACTGGTATGTCTACAGCTGTAAATCTATGCACTATCCAACTATATCTCTTATTGTTATAATACTCCTCCTTGCATCACTGGATCCTCTTGTCAAGACCAACCGCCCCTCCTTCCATCTTAACCATACCCAGATAGTAAAGATGAGTCCTCCACAGTCCCTCACCAAATACCCCAAAGAGCACACAGATGTTGCATCATTCCATGACACTTTTCTTGTTTTAATAGAGCACGGCTCGACAAGCTCTGTGTGGTAATCTCCCGTTGCCATGTATTGGCCCCCAGTCTATCAGACCATTTTCCAGTCAATACACTGACTGCTCATAAAGGAAATAATTGATACACACCTCAATGTTCTGCTTTATTGGCAGTGTTGGCAGGCTCTCTGCAGAGAAAACAGATGAAGGTCAGGCCTAATGGCTGCTAGAGAGTCAGCCTCTTGGCATGTGAGGTAGAGGGCTGACTGTGTCTGTGTGTGTGTGTCTGTGTGTATGTGCATGCGTGTGTGCATAGGCGGAGTGGAGGCTTTGTCAGAAGCTGTTTAATGGGGATGTCAGGTATGGCGCCTGGGCTAAGGGAGGGGGCGGTGAATTTTTAAAGATACCACCGCACTCAGGTTGAACAACCAAGCCATTAGTCCTTTGAGCTGGGTCCAAGCCATTACTGCCTGCTCTGATGCAGCTCAGCCCATAATGGCTTTACTCTATGAACTATTCAGGTTACATTCTAAAGTCATCAGCTATATGAGGCAGTTTCTGTATGTAGGGAGCATACCTGTGATGTGGCTGTTGCAATATCATGTAGATAACTGTCAGAACTAGAAATAGGAACAAGTTGAGAAGCAGACACATAAATTATAATACATTTTTGAACTACACAGAATACATTCCATACTTGCCTTTGCTTTAGAAAACCGAGACAACTTTGTCAGTATATACGATTAATGGGAAAAAGCAGATACCGTACATAAATAATATGTGATTGCACTCCCTTTGTTGATATTTGTAACTTCAAATAAACAAAGGCCATTCCATACTCAAGGCCCGGATTCAATCCGATCAGCGGTAGATCTGTGGTACATCCATGTTTCAAGTTTCAAGTTTCAATGTCACATGTACAAGTACAGTGAAATGCCTTTCTTGGAAGTTTTAAACCCAACAATGCAGTGATCAATAACAATGTAATACTAAAAATAACATAAGGTAGAACAAAAAAACAAAAACAAAAATAAGAAATAAGAACAACATGATAAAGTAAGTAAGTATACAGTGCTGTATACAGGGTCAGTCAGTTCCAGTATTATATTTACAATGTGCAGGGATGCTGGAGTGACAGAGGTAGATATGTATAGGGGTAAGTTATTAGGCATTAGGATATATGATAAACAGAGTAGCAGCAATGTATATTATGATTGTATGTGAGTGGGTGTGTGTGAGAGCAAATTATAGAGTGAGTGTTTGTGTGTTAGGGTGACGGTGTGCGTGAGTGTGTAGGGCCCTGTGAGTTTGCATAGATGAATGAAATAAAATACAAGGGTCAACTCAGATAGTCTGTGTAGCCATATTGTTAGCTATTAGTTAGCTATTTGGCAGTCTTGTGGCTTGGGGATAGAAGCTTCTCAGGAGCCTATTAGTGTCAAACTGGATGCACCGGTACCGCTTGCTGTGCGGAAGCAGAGAGGAACAGTCTATTGCTTGGGTGGCTGGAGTCTTTAACGTAGAGTGGCCTTCCTTTCACACAGCCTGATATAGAGGTCCTGGATGGCTGTCCGCACCACCCTCTGTAGAGCCATGCGATCGAGTATGGTGCTATTGCCATAACAAGCAGTGATGCAGCCAGTCAAGATACTCTCAAAGGTACAGGTATAGAACGTTTTGAGGATTTGAGGGCCCATGCCAAACCTTTTCAACCTCTTGAGGGGGAAGAGGCGCTGTCGGGCCTTCTTCAAGTCCTTAATGATTTGGACACCGAGGAAATTGAAGCTCTCGACCCCCTCCACTCCAGCACCATTGATGTGGCTATGGAAGTGTTCGCCCCCCCTTTTCCTGTTGTCCTCGATCAGCTCCTTTGTCTTACTGACGTTGAGGGAGAGGTTGTTGTCTCAGCACCACACCACCATGTCACTGACTTCCTCCCTGTAGGCTGTCTCATAATTTCCGGTGATCAGGACTACCACCGTCGTGTGTGGCCACGCAGTCGTGGGTGAACAGGGAGTACAGGAGGGGACTAAGCACACACCCCTGAGGGTCAGTGTGGCGAAGGTGATGTTGCCTACCCATCAGGAACTCTACGATCCAGTTGCAGAGGGAGGTGTTCAGTCCCAGGGTCCTAAGCTTGGTGACGAGCTTGGAGTGGACAATGGTGTTGAACGCTAAACTGTAGTCAATGAACAAAATTCTCACTTAGGTATTCCTCTTACTTAGGTGAGTGAGGGCAGTGTGGAGTGCAATTGAGATTGCGTTGTCTATGCATCTGTTGCGGTAGTATGCAAATTAGAATGGATCTAGGATGTCTGGGTTGATATGTTGATATGTGCCATAAACAGCCTCTCAAAGAACTTCATGATTACAGATGTGAGTGCTACAGGGACGTAGTCATTGTGGCTTGAAGCCTGAGTTCTTGGTAACAGAAATTATGGTGGCCATCTTAAAACATGTGGGGATTACAGACTGGGACAAGGAGAGGTTGAAAATTACTGTAAATATGCCTACCAGCTGTTCTACGCCCTAGAATACTGTTGGGCACCGTGGCCTTGTGGGAGTTGACCTGAATAAAGAGCTTACTCTCATCAGCCTTGGAGAGAGAGATCACCCAATCCTCACACCCGGCACGATGTTGTTATTGTCACTAGGCTACTTGGGGCGGCAGGTAGCCTAGTGGTTAGAGTGTTGGGCCTGAAACTGAAAGGTTTCCAGATCGAATCCCTGCGCTGACAAGGTAAAAATCTGTTGTTCTGCCCCTGAACAAGGCAGTTAACCCACTGTTCCTAGGCCGTCATTGTAAATAAGAATTTGTTCTTAACTGACTTGCCTAGTAAAATAAAGGTTAAATAAATATAGCAGATGCTTTTATCCAGAGCGACTTACAAATTGGTGCATTCAACTTAGGATAGCCAGTGGGATGATCACAGTAAGTACATTTCTTTAAACAAGCAGCTTTGAGGAAAGGCAGTGCTAGCAGGTGAAATAAGTCAAAAGACAAGTGTTAGTAATTATTATTATTTTATTTTTTTTATACTGGGGGGGGTATTCCAGGTATTTCTTAAAGAGGTAGGGTTTCAAGTGTCTCCAGAAGGTGGTCACTCCTCTGTCCTGACGTCGTGGGGGAGCTTGTTCCACCATTGGGGTGCCAGAGCTCCGAATAGCTTTGACTGGGCTGAGCGGGAACTGTGCTTCTGTAGAGGTAGGGGGGCTAGCAGGCCAGAGGTGGATGAACGAAGTACCCTTGTTTGGGTGTAGGGTCTGATCAGAGCCTGAAGGTAAGGAGGTGCCGTTCCCCTCACAGTTCCGTAGGCAAGCACCATGGTTTTGTAGTAGATGCAAGCTTAAACTGGAAGCCAGTGGAGTGAGTGGAGGAGTGGGGTGACATGAGAGAACTTGGGAAGGTTGAACACCAGACGGGCTGCAGCTTTCTGGATAAGTTGTAGGGGTTAAATGGTGTAGGCAGGTAGCCCAGCCAACAGTGAGTTGCAGTAATCCAGACGGTAGATGACAAGTGCCTGGATTAGGACCTGTGCCGCTTTCTTTGTAAGGTAGGGTCGTACTCTGCAAATGTTATAGAGCATGAACCTGCAGGATCGAGTCACCGCTTTGATGTTAGCAGAGAACGAAGGGCTGTTGTCCAGGGTCACACCAAAGTTCTTTGCACTCTGGGAGGAGGACACAATGGAGTTGTCAATCGTGATGGTGAGATCATGGAGCGGGCAGTCCTTCCCCAGGAGGAAGAGCAGCTCCGTCTTGCCGAGGTTCAGCTTGAGGTGATGATCCGACATCCAAACTGATATGTCTGCCAGACATGCAGAGATGCGATTTGCCACCTGGTTATCATAATAATTAATTGTGTGTCGTCTGCGTAGCAATGATAGGAGAGACCATGTGAGGGTATGACAGAGCCAAGAGACTTGGTCTAGCCCCTGCAACATGCAGTGGGCGTTGGAGCCTGTGTAATATGATTCCACTTTATTCCTATATTGTCCTTTTGCTCGTTTGATGACTCTGCAGAGATAATAGCGGGACTTCTTGAATGTAGCCTTAGAGTTGTGTGCAATAGCCATGAATGCCGTAGCCCTGTCCTTTAGTTTAGCCCTAACCTCTGTGTTAATCCAGGGCTTTTGATTGGGGAAGTAGCAAACCTTCACTGTGGGGACAACATCACCGATGCATTTCCTAATGACGTAGGTGGTTAGCTCATAGATGTTTTTGGGTGGAGTCTTAGAACATATTTCAAACAGTGCTAGCAAAGCAGTCATGTAGCATAATCTCGGATTCTGGTGACCATTTTTCAATGGAGCGAGTCACGGGTACTTCCTGTTTAAGCTTCTGCTTGTAAACAGGAAGCAGGAGTACGGAGTCATGATTTGATTTGCCGAATGGCAGACGAGGGAGGGCCCTGTATGCTTGCCTGTGGTTAGAATAACAGTGCTCTAGGACTTTATCGCCTCCTAGTGGCGAGGGAGACATGTTGATGGAAGTTGGGCATCACGTCTTAATGACCCAGAATTATAGAAAATCAGCCTCTGCATGTACGTTTTCCTACTTGTTTATAGCCTCGTACAGTTCAGTGTCAGCTTGTTATTTTTCTTGTCCTTATACAACAGTCACGATAACAGCTGAACACTCCCTGGGGAGGTAGAAGGGACGGAATTTCACCATCAGGTATTCCAAGACGGGTGAACAATGGGTCGGCACTTCCACCACGGTCGAGACAGCACAGCAGGTGTTGTTGAGGAAGAGGAAATCCCTCCCCCTCTCAATTTCCCTGACTCCAGGAGCTAGAATTTAGGTAAGTAACTGCAGATCTGATGTTCAACATTTCTTGCCCGTTGTTAGAAAAGATAGCGGATTAATTTTGTGAAAATAAAGTAAGCTTGCAAAACGGCAGCCATCCAGTATGTCGCCATCTTCTGTAAGAGTGTTATATCATGCTCGACAGTTAAAAGTAATTTCCAATAGACAAGATATATGCAGCACTTCCATGATTGTGGTGTCTGTGAACGCTGGAACATTGCCTTAAAAAGGTGCATAGCCAACAAATCGGAATTAAATCCCGGCCCAAATCTCCCAGTTGATATCTCCAACAGAGAGCACTATCGGTCTGTGCGAACTGTTTAAACAGGGAGTTGAATGACATTAAAGGTGTGAACCCGAGGCCTCCGTAGCATGCTTACCTTTTACAGTGGGTAAATCAGGAGGCTGCCAGACATATGTTTCAGTGTGACACAATCCATCTATTGGTGATGAGTCTACTGAAAAGAGTGTGAACCTGACATGCTCCACTGAAGTGATATGATTTGGAATTAAAGTCTGGATTTCTGTGTACTGTGTGTGTTTGTGTGGCATGTGTGTTTGTTTGTTTCTGCTTGTGTGTTGTTTCTTTGTTGCTTTTACTGATGCCTTGCCTGTCAGGGGACTGAGAGTAGAGCCTGTTTCATGAACAACAGCTGAGAGGAGACAGCTTTATGGAGTTTTAGAATGTAGTTTTATGGAGTTTTAGTTTGCTTGTTTTAGAATGTCTCATTTCGGCAGCTGGAGTTTCCAAGATTCAACATGTAAAATCTTAGCTGAAGGCTTGCGACGAGTTGGGTCCGTTTAGCCAATAATAGAACAGTGTTCTGTGTTTGGTCAAGCAGCTAGCTAGCCAAGCAGACAGCTTGCTAGCCAAGCAGACAACTAGCTAGCCAAGCAGACAGCTAGCTAGCCAATCAGACAGCTAGCTAGCCAAGCAGACAACTAGAGATACTGTATTCTTGTTATTGCCCTTCTCAATCACCTCATGAATTCGAGAGAGTAATACGTGTGTGTACCCTGTTTCGGGTGCATTTATTTCCTGATATGCGTTAGCTTCAACACCTTGCTACAAGAAATGGCAACTTTGTATCAAAGTTCCCTTCTTGTCATTTTAAAGAGGGGCCGTTATTGTGGAAACGGTCTCAACCGTGCATCTCTTCTTTTTGATCTGAATTCCCCATATTTAGTCAGCTGTTCTACAACACAAAGTTCTAAAACTGTCTAGTTTTGTCTAATCTCCTCTCTCCTTATGTTGGCTGTTGTATCTGAACCAGGCTTAAGAGGTGAGGGATAACCCTTGAGGATGTGTTTGTGGATGTGTCCCAATTGACCATAAAACGTGTGTCGGGTGTGTCAACAGCTGTGGAATCTTGTGAAATGTCACACCGCCCTATATGTGTCGTCATGGTGAATGCATTAAAAAGGTTATTGCATGATGACATGGTATGGGTTAGTCCTCTCAACCTGCCAAATAGTGAAAAACATAAAGATAGGATAGCTGACATATTGGGAAATATGGCTCTCTAAAATCAGATATCCATTACCTGTGACCTTTTCAGTCTAAGCTGATCGTGTCTTGTGTCATCAGCGTGATGGAAGTTTCAATAGGTCGCGTCTTACCTCGATATAAAGAAGGAGGAAGGGAATTTGCAACGCATGTATTTGCTCTTCACAATTCTCTTCCCAGGATACATTTTTAGGTCACCTGTGAAACAAAAACTGATGCGTGGCTTAATCCTGTGTGTATACTCCCTTGAAAATGTAATACCATAATACCCCCCAAAAAAGGAAGTGCAAATGCAATATGGGTCATCCTTTGAGGTTTAGTTTGAGCTTGTAGCCTGTTTCCATCGATGCTTACACTCTAATTGTCCACAGTCGAGATTGATAATGAAAATAAGGGATCTCCCGTATTCTCTTAAAGGAAACTATCTTTCGGTATTCGTTTAATTAGTCGATTGCTGATATTGTCCCAAAATGTTTTGCATGCCAGTAATCTTTCAAATTATAGAAATACAGCCAGTGTGATGCATTTTGCATCATATGATGCAAAACACAGCATCATGTGATGCAAAATGCATCATACCGGCTGTATTTCTGTATTTTGAAAGTTATATATATTGGCAATATATCAACAATCGACTAATGGAAAGCATTTGGTGGAGTTTTCCTGTAATGGCAGTAATAAGAGATAGGTCTGGTTCCCATTCTTTCCCATGTAATTGCCTCCTGTGGGATAATGAGGAATCGTTGAGAGAGAGTCGATGCACTGTCACCAGGCACTGTACAAGACACCCAAACAATAAGTGGTGCACCATTAGCCGAGAGGTCAGCATAGTGTTGCAACTCGTCTTACTGTGGCCGATGAAGCCTTAGCAAGCTTCGGTGAAACAGACCCCATTTGGAGTAGGTGGACCTTTTAAACTCATAGGAAGTAGTTTTCGTGTGCTGTTGTAATGCAAGGCAGTTGAGGATAAACACATCCACTCTATTAAGGTTTATATTTAATTAAACTGTTGCAACTACAGGCTCTGTTGACACTGGTTTCTACATTTTAAAGTGTTAGCCTCTGTGTGAGAGATACAAAAGTCACATTTAATACTGTTCTGTTTGTTTATAATGATGTAATTATTTGCTTTCCCTCATCCTTCTGCTTTCATTCACAAGCCAGATCTGTTGATATAGGGCCACGGCAATTTGGTTTGGACCCCGATTTGGGAGACAGCATTATCATGGTCCATTTAACCACGTCTCTGTTGATTAATTTCAAACACTGAGGCCAATTATTAGCTAGCTTTTTCTCAAATGGTGTATTCGCTGGACAGCTAGAGCTTCAAGCTGTGGCTGTTACACCTGTGGGAACAGGATATCAGGGAAGGTTAGAGGGAAACCAACAAATACAGGCACCACAGAGTACAATATCCCCATGCAATAACCGTTACATTTGGTTTGACCGGATTCTATTAGTGTGAACATCCTGGATTTGAACCTGTGTTTTTGACTGTGTTAGACCATGGAGAGTTGATGCAAGTCTTCAGGTCTCAAGTAAGGTTGCTAATCATGCTGGCATAGGTCTTTGAACCACCTTTGTTAGACAAGGTGTAACATATTTTTAAAAAATACACACACACACATACTGTAAAAAAGCCAACTTATCCAATTGCTTAATCAGCATCATTCTGTGAGTTGGGTAGACTTCAGAAGGACAAGACATTGAGCTAATGTGTGAATGTTTGTTCACTCAACAAACTTTGCTCACAGTGAGCTGAATGTCTAAAAACTTGTTGAGTCGAATTAAAAATTCATGTTTGCCTTTGGAAGGCAACATTGTATGTTGGTTCAGCTATATGCCCAAATGTTGAGCAAACTCACGATCCTATTGCAGCCTTTCAATTGCTTTTCATGCACGACAGTGTCTAGGGTTTACTGAGAATGGTGAGACAAACAAAAAAAAACATTGTCAGCGGCAGTCCTGTGGGTAGAAACAGCTTTTTAATGAGAGAGGTTGGAGAGTGGCAAGAATTGTGCAAGCTAACAGGCGGGCCACGAACAGGCAAATAATGGCGCAGTACAACAGTGGTGTGGAGAACGGCATCTCGGAATGCACAACTCGGCGTTCCTTGTCACGGATGGGCTATTGCACCGGGTTCCACATGTATAAGCTAAAACAAGAAGAAGCCGCTTCAGTGGGCAAGCGATCACCAACACTGGACAATTGAAGATATGGAGTCAATGGTACAGGCTGGTGGCGGGTGTGTAATGATGTGGGGAATGTTCATTTTTATTATAGTTTTTCAGTGAACAATAATGTATATGTTACTTTTTGTAGAAAGCTGCTAATACAAGATGCAGTGTGTCAGGGGGCTTTGCATGACAATATAACTCACGTTAATAATGCAAGGTTGAGGGTAGAGTCGAGTTTGGAGCTAAGTACCTGCATCCTGATTTGCCAGGAGAAAATGGACCCAAACCAATCAATGGAGAGTATGTCTGTCTCATTATGTTTTAAGTAAGTCAAAGCACTGCCAAACGTAGTAGGATGAAGAAGTAGCTTGGCCCAACAAAATAATAAAATAGTCCATTAAGAAACTCCATTAAATGCATGTTCAACGATTCATTAAAGAGTGTTAGCTGGGGTTTTAAATGCTGCTCTGTAAACTTATAGAGGTGGAGTGTTTACACTAGTCAAGGTAACAAAAGCTGAGAAATAACAATTTTGTTGCTTTTTGTTCCTGTTCTGGTGATAATACGCTCTCTGAATATTTCCGCAACAGAAACGTGTAGAAGCATGATTGCATTTTTATAGAGTGAAAACTAAGAGTAAGCAATACCATTTCTGTCATTTGATACACTCTGTCAGAAAGAGGGATGACCTTTGAACCTGTGTCTCTATTCTGAGATCAGTAGATACTGTATTCTTTAATGCTTCGACCTAAACTATTCCTGGAAGCACTGGTCTCTGTTGTTATTGCTCTTCTCAATCACCTTCTCATGAATTCGAGAGAGCAATACGTGTGTGTGTTGCGTGTGAGTGTGTGTGCAGGGCTGGGGGGGGGACCACTCCCAAAAATGTTTCCCACAACCGTGGTCACAGACCCGTTGAGCAATTCTTAGAAGAAGAGGGGAAAGCAGCACAATCTGATGAGTAAAGCATTTTGCTAAACTACTTTGAACGCTGCACTTACTAACAATGAAAGACACAATTCTAATCAAAATAGAAGATGGTCAGAAATACTGTAGCCTACCATGACTATATCCAGGGTTGGGTAGGTTACTTTCTAAATGTAATCCGTTACAGTTACAAGTTACCTGTCCAACATTGTAATCAACTTTTGGATTACCCAAACTCAGTAATGTAATCTTATTACATTTCGTTACCTTTCCCCTTAAGACAAAAATGGATGTTACCAATTGAACGACATGCAATATTGTAAGTAATTCTTGGACTGAACTTACGTAGTCATTCACTCAGGAATGCATATTAGTATCCTGTCAGTTGTATCTTTTTTCATTGCTTTAAGTATATTGAATGTGCAATACGTGCATTTATCTGTAATTAAACCCTGCACTAAGGACTGTATTTTAAGGGAATTACTAAATTATATCATATGCACATTTAGCTATTAAAGTATCTCTTCCTGTCATTTACCTGTACAGTTAATGTAACAATGCAAATATTCACTTACCTGTACATTTAACTGAACATTTACCTGTACAGTTAATTTAGCCATGCAAAATATTCACTTACCTGTTCATTTAACCAGACTGTATATTAAGTAAACTATTATTACCCTCAGTTATATCATACGCACATTTAGCTATTTAACACTCCTTATTTATCTATATCAACTTGCAATATTTGTATCATTTTTCTATTGCAAGATCACATTTTTCACTGGCTGTCTACTGGTTTCAAAAACAATGATTGATAGGCAGCTTAAACTTCTTGAATTCAACCATTATTGGGTTAAAATACACATTTGGATTTGTTAACAGCCATCCACAACAACCACAATCCGTAAGGCGCAAATAGCTAAATGAGAGAGCAGCAGTGTGATTCACATCAATATGCTAAGTAGATCAATACAGTGTGATATCCGTATCGCAGTCATCCTTACCTCGAAGCGTTTACTCAAGTTTGATAGTCTTTGGATCCCGACAGCAGTCACACAATTCGAAGACATAGTTTGGACTGTAGCCTACAAAAGCCTATTCCTGCTCTTTTCCCGCGATCCAGCAAACACATTTGGTGTGTCACCGTAGTGGTCTCTGATTGGTGGTCAGACTCGCTCAGGTGGAACAAACTTAAATATGCGCCTTTTTTCAACGCTGATTTGAATTTGAGCAAACAGAGAAGTGTCAAATATTTTTTTACGCAAACGTCCTTTCTGAAATTAAAAGTAATCCTTGAAGTCATCATCTAGTTTTTCAAAAGTATCTGTAATCCGATTACAATATTTCTGCCGGTAACGTAACAGATTACAGTTATCGTTTTTTTGTAATCCCTTACGGATTACATGTCATCTGTTAGTCAACCCTACTCCATTTGTTGCCACCATCATGTATCTCAGTGGTTTTAAAACTTTTTGACCCGCGACCCACAAAAAGGAGTGACCCCCTGTGCACACACATGCACACGTGTGAACACACGCACACAATCTCTGTACAAAAGTAGCCTGTCAAAGCAGCCATAAACAGTGATGCATTTTCAAAACGCTAAAATAGGCTACAGAAATAAACTGTGTTTTATGTCACTTCTCTGGAGTCCAGAGCAAGCAGACTCATTCGGCCTCCTTACAGAGGCGATTCTGAGACAGATGGTTAGCATTTTCTGTCTGGTCACTATTCTGGAAATGCGTGGCCGCCTTTGCACGCCAATGCTGATGACTGGTCATTGGTCGACAATGAAGACGCGCAACTTGTTGGTTCTGAAACAATGCTTAGAAGTTAATGACGACTTGCGTGCAGTAGGCTCAGAACAACCATGACAAAGATTTTATAAAAAAAAAAAGAAATAATACCACCACCGAAAAGGTCCCTTTTGGAGACATCTCTATGTGAGTGTATGTGCGTCAGTGACTGTGTGTGTATGTGTGTGTGTGTGTGTCAAAGGGGAGCTGAGGGAAAGGAGAATACTCCTCTATGCCAGAACATTTCTCATTGTGTACTTCACACTAGATTTAACTTGCACTTGTGAAAGTGTGTTTACTGTGCCACTGTTGCCATATTCCTGTTCCAGTAATCTGCTTTCACTGAGATGTTGCTGTGCTCACAGCTTGTGAGGAGCAGATACTTGCAGCCTTCGATAGCATAGCTGTGTGTCTGCAGGACACATCCATCAGGTGCTACGATACGGCCGTCTGACACTTAGCTGCGTTGTGTATGTATTGTGAACTAGTAGCAAGTGAAACATACTGTACATCACTTGGCGCAGTGGGCTCCCAAGTGGCACAGTGGTCTAAGACACTGCGTGTCAGTGCTAGAGGCGTCACTACAGACAACCTGGTTCAAATCCAGACTGTATCACAACTGGCCGTGATTGGGAGTCCCATAGGGCCGCGCACAGTTGGCCCAGCGTCGTCTGAATTTGGCCGGTGTAGCCCATCATTATAAATAAGAATTTGTTCTTAACTGACTTGCCTAGTTAAATAAAGGTTAAATAATAATAAAACACATTTAAATCACTGTACACAGAGAGACAAGGTGTCTCCAACAATGTTTTCTTTTTGACGTTCTATGACATCCACTTTCCAAGCTAAAGTGAGTTGATATTCTAGTGTAGTTCATTATGCTTTTGAGAAAGTGAGTGAACTTCCCATCCTGACAGGCCCAAGGGGAGAATCTCCTATAAGGTGTGGATGGAATGACAGCTAGCGCAGAGCTGCTCCCAGCTAATTACACAGAGAAGAGGGAGGAATAGAACAGTGGTATGGATGCCAAGGGAAGCCAGGCTCAGTGGTGGAAAAAGTACCCAATTGTCATACTTGAGTAAAAGTATAGATACCTTTCATAGAAAATTACTCAAGTAAAAGTGAAAGTCACCCAGTAAAATACTAGTTGAGTAAAATCCTTATATTAAGCAAACCAGACGGTACCATTTTAGTTTAATTTTAGTTTTTGGATAGCCAGGGGCACATCCAACACTCAGACATCATTTTCAAAGGAAGCACGTGTGTTTAGAGAGTCCGCCAGATCAGAGGCAGTAGGGATGACCAGGGATGTTCTCTTGATGTGTGTGAATTGTACCATTTTCCTGTCCTGCTAAGCATTCAAAATGTAAAGAGTACTTTTGGGTGTCAGGGAAAATGTATGGAGTAAAAAGTACATTATTTTAAAAGTAAAAGTAAAAGTTGTCAACAATATGAATAGAAAAGTAAAGTACAGATACCCAAAAAATTACTTAAGTGGTACTTTAAAGTATTTTTACTTAGGTACTTTACACTTCCCCAAATGAAAAAGCATCCGATTGAGCGAAACAGCGCCCCTCTGTCTCTGTATTTGTAGACCATCCTTAGTAGCTGATGCTGTCTGGTCCAAAATAGTATGATATCGTTGCCGCCTGTAGCATTGAATACAAGGGAAGCCAGCGAGCGTTTGGCCTCCCTTAATAAAATGTTTTATAAAACAATAGCCAATCAGCGTTGAGCTAAACTGAACGAGCTCAACTGTGAATGGTCCTGATGCACCAACAAAAAAAAGTGTTGAAACGAAGCCAGTTTGGATTTGGCTTCAAACCAATCACATCACATCAAAAACCAAACGTCATTGACAGAAAATAAATAAAATGTAATTGTTGAATCTAGCTAAAATTGTCTCTTTCCTAAATTAGCAATGGATGGAGATAGAGAATTCTCCGTAATAGCCAATGATTATAACAGAGATTCTGACAGCGATTCATGAAAGGAAGTAACTCATAAACCGTTTTGGCAACATGAAAGAGAGGAGGATGACATTGGCGTTTCTCTACAAGTAGGGTGAGTCAAGATAGATAGATAGATAGATAGATAGGTAGGTACTTTATTGATCCCCAAGGGGGACATTTCTTTGTATACAGTCTGCAAAAAAAGCTATAAAAAGACATTGCATAGTATGGGTGGTTGGCTGAATATGTACACTATACATTGGTGGATGTTGGATGGTTAACTATACTATACAGGTCGATGGCAGAGAAATACTTCAGTAACTAAAAATGCATATAATATGAGCGAGGGTAATAATAGTTTACTTAATAGACAGACTGGCTAAATAGATAGATAGATAGATAGATAGATAGATAGATAGATAGATAGATAGATAGATAGATAGGTACTTTATTGATCCCCCGGGGGGGAAATTTCATTATCAAGCAGCTACAACAAAAACACAGGGCAGGTGCAAAATGCCACAACGAAAGTACACAAAAGACAGATACACGGTACATGATACATAGAGCGGCAGTATGAAAAAGTATAGAAATACAGGATATCTGGAGTGCAAAAAAAAGCTATAAAAGGACATTGCGTAGTATGAGTGGTTGGCTGAATATGTACACTATACATTGGTGGATGTTGGATGGTTAACTATACTATACAGGTTGATGGCAGAGAAATACTTCAGTAGCTAATGCGTATGATATGAGCGAGGGTAATAATAGTTTACTTAATAGACAGACTGGGTAAATGAACAGGTAAGTGAAAATTTTTCATGGTTAAATTAGCTGTACAGTTAGGTATACAGTTATATTTACAGATAAGTGAATACTTGCATGTTTACACAAACTGTACAGGTAAATGACAGGAAGAGATACTTTAATAGCTAAATGTGTGTATGATATCATTGGGGTAATAATAGTAATTCCCTTAAAATACAGTCCTTAGTGCGCAGGGTTTAATTACAGACAACTGCACTTATTGCACATTTGATATACTAAAAGCAATGAGAAAAGGTGCAACTGGCAGGATACTAATATGCCTTCCTGAGTGAATGCCTAGGTCCAATAATTACTTACAATATTGCATGTGATATAATATAACAACTGTACATGGGTATGTATATACAGACCTGTATGAATAAGTAGGTCCTGAGTGGATGAGTGCTGACGGAACAGAGTTACTCACGGATGGATGCATAATTGTTAAACTAGGTCCTAGCACCCCAACAGTTCCAGATCTATGTTGCCGACGGCACGGCACCCCGGTGAGGCATTATATAGTCTCATAGCCGCCGGCAGGAAGGACCTCCTGTGGCGCTCTCTGGCACACCGTGGTGGGATCAGTCTGTGACTGAAAGAGCTCCTCTGCGTCAAATGAACAGGTAAGTGAATATTTTGCATGGTTAAATTAGCTGTACAGGTAAATATACAGTTATATTTACAGATAAGTGAATACTTGCATGGTTACATAAACTGTACAGGTAAATAACAGGAAGAGATACTTAAATAGCTAAATGTGTGTATGATATAATTTGGGGTAGTAGTAATTACAGTCCTGTTTTTACTACTTGCGCACACACACACACACACACACATAAATCAGTACCATGGACAGCCACATCATATTTAGCTCACGTTGATTGGACTAAATTGTATCTTTCAGTTGTCACTGTATTAGACTAAGCATAGGTGAGTTGAGGATACTGAAATGTATAGTAATAAATCAATAGTAATTTAGTATTTTTGAAATATTAACTTGCTTTACCATACTGTAGGTTTGTTAAATGTAATATGCTTTCTGGACTTCACCAAACAGATGTTGCTCCCCGGTTTTGTGATGAAACACAGGTGTGGTTGAATTTATTCTGCCACTGTGCCTTCTTATGGTCTCGGCCTTAGGCCTATATATCATGGTGGAAAGGCTTATGAACTGGTTATAGAGCAAACAACAACACATATGTTATATGTTATTTTTCCTAGTTTGGCTACCCACGCACCGCTACTGGAATAGAGGAGGGGTGACGGAAGACACGGGTGAGAGAAGAAGAGGGTGGGATGAGAGCGAAGAGGGGAGAGAGTGTGAAGACACAAAGAAGAGAAGTAGTGAGATGGAAAGAGGGAGGGGTGTTTGTGAAGTGTCAGGATGACAGGGAAACAGAGAGACACAAGTTGTATTTTAGTCAGTTCTTCCCCATAAAATATGTCCTCCTTTGAGTTCCTGATTTTACTCCCTGAATAGATTTAATAGTATTACATTATGTGTTTTTATTGCTGCATGAATATTCAATCAGTCATGTACTAGACAATCACCTGCATTCATGTCCTGTACTCTCCACCTTCTGATGGATCCCACTAACGCACACACACACGCACACGCACACACACACACACACACACACACACACACACACACACACACACACACACACACACACACACACACACACACACACACACACACACATACATACACTCCTCAACTAGATTTCAGGGCTGACACCATAAGGCTTTCTGAGAAAAGGGTAACATTAAACTGTAATTGACAGTGTGGGAGGAAGCAGATACAGTGCATTCGGAAAGTATTCAGACCCCTTGACCTTTTCCACATTTTGTTACGTTACAGCCTTATTCTAAAATGGATTACAAAAAAAATATCCCCATCAATCTACACACAATACCCCATAATGACAAACCAAAAACAGGGTTTTTAGATTTGCAAATGTATTACACATAAAATAGGTATTCAGACCCTTTGCTATGAGACTCAAAATTAAGCTCAGTTGATTAATTCCTGTTTCCATTGATCATCCTTGAGATGTTTCTACAACTTGATTGGAGGCACACACCTGTCTATATAAGGTCCCACAAGCCATGAGGTCGTAGGAATTGTCCTTAGAGCTCCGAGACAGAATTGTGTCGAGGCATAGATCTGGGGAAAGGTACCAGCATTGAAGGTCCCCAAGAACACAGTGGCCTCCATCTTTCTTAAACGGAAGAAGTTTGGAACCACCAAGACTCTCCCTAGAGCTGGCCACCCGGCCAAATTTAGCAATCGGGGGGATAGGGCCTTGGTCAGGGTAGTGACCAAGAACCCGATGGTCACTCTGACAGAGCTCCAGAGTTCCACTGTGGAGATGGGAGAACCTTCCAGAAGACGAAAACCACTCTTCAGTAAAATGCACATGACAGCTCTTGGAGTTTGCCAAAAGGCACCTAAATGACTCTCAGACCATGAGAAACAAAATTCTCTGGTCTGAATGCCAAGCGTGAAGTGGGGTGGAAACCTGGCACCATCCCTAGGGTGAAGAATGGTAGTGGCAGCATCATGCTGTGGGGATGTTTTCCAGTGACAGGGGCTTGGAGACTTGTCAGGATTGGGGGAAAGATGAACGTAGCAAAGTACAAAGAGATAAGCACACAGTCAAGACAACGCAGGAGTGGCTTCAGGACAAGTCTCTGAATGTCCTTGAGTGGCCAAGTCAGAGCCCGGACTTGAACCCAAACAAACATCTCTGGAGGGACCTGAAATAGCTGTGCAGCGACGCTCACCATCTAACCTGTCAGGGAGAAGAGGACCCGAGAGGAGGAAGGGTTGTGAGGGGAGGGAGAAGAGGACCCAAGAGGAAAGGAAGGGTTGAGGGGAGAGGGAGAAGAGGACCCGAGAGGAGAGAAAGGTGGAGATAATGACAATGGGTTAAGTGGAGAAGAGGTGAAATAACAGCAAGCGGGAGGAAGAGGAGAGGGAGGTACATGAGATGGAATGCCCTGGAGAGAGAGGGAAGGGGGGTGGAAGGTGTCCAGGGTGACAGGGAGGGGAGGACAGAGGAGAGAAGGAAACATGTGCGAGGGGTTGAAACGAAGCCAGTTTGGATTTGGCTTCAAACCAATCACATCACATCAAAAACCAAACGTCATTGACAGAAAATAAATAAAATGTAATTGTTGAATCTAGCTAAAATTGTCTCTTTCCTAAATTAGCAATGGATGGAGATAGAGAATTCTCCGTAATAGCCAATGATTATAACAGAGATTCTGACAGCGATTCATGAAAGGAAGTAACTCATAAACCGTTTTGGCAACATGAAAGAGAGGAGGATGACATTGGCGTTTCTCTACAAGTAGGGTGAGTCAAGATAGATAGATAGATAGATAGATAGGTACTTTATTGATCCCCAAGGGGGACATTTCTTTGTATACAGTCTGCAAAAAAAGCTATAAAAAGACATTGCATAGTATGGGTGGTTGGCTGAATATGTACACTATACATTGGTGGATGTTGGATGGTTAACTATACTATACAGGTCGATGGCAGAGAAATACTTCAGTAACTAAAAATGCATATAATATGAGCGAGGGTAATAATAGTTTACTTAATAGACAGACTGGCTAAATGAACAGGTAAGTGAATATTTTGCATGGTTAAATTAGCTGTACAGGTAAATATACAGTTATATTTACAGATAAGTGAATACTTGCATGGTTACATAAACTGTACAGGTAAATAACAGGAAGAGATACTTAAATAGCTAAATGTGTGTATGATATAATTTGGGGTAGTAGTAATTACAGTCCTGTTTTTACTACTTGCGCACACACACACACACACACACATAAATCAGTACCATGGACAGCCACATCATATTTAGCTCACGTTGATTGGACTAAATTGTATCTTTCAGTTGTCACTGTATTAGACTAAGCATAGGTGAGTTGAGGATACTGAAATGTATAGTAATAAATCAATAGTAATTTAGTATTTTTGAAATATTAACTTGCTTTACCATGCTGTAGGTTTGTTAAATGTAATATGCTTTCTGGACTTCACCAAACAGATGTTGCTCCCCGGTTTTGTGATGAAACACAGGTGTGGTTGAATTTATTCTGCCACTGTGCCTTCTTATGGTCTCGGCCTTAGGCCTATATATCATGGTGGAAAGGCTTATGAACTGGTTATAGAGCAAACAACAACACATATGTTATATGTTATTTTTCCTAGTTTGGCTACCCACGCACCGCTACTGGAATAGAGGAGGGGTGACGGAAGACACGGGTGAGAGAAGAAGAGGGTGGGATGAGAGCGAAGAGGGGAGAGAGTGTGAAGACACAAAGAAGAGAAGTAGTGAGATGGAAAGAGGGAGGGGTGTTTGTGAAGTGTCAGGATGACAGGGAAACAGAGAGACACAAGTTGTATTTTAGTCAGTTCTTCCCCATAAAATATGTCCTCCTTTGAGTTCCTGATTTTACTCCCTGAATAGATTTAATAGTATTACATTATGTGTTTTTATTGCTGCATGAATATTCAATCAGTCATGTACTAGACAATCACCTGCATTCATGTCCTGTACTCTCCACCTTCTGATGGATCCCACTAACGCACACACACACGCACACGCACACACACACACACACACACACACACACACACACACACACACACACACACACACACACACACACACACACACACACACACACACATACATACACTCCTCAACTAGATTTCAGGGCTGACACCATAAGGCTTTCTGAGAAAAGGGTAACATTAAACTGTAATTGACAGTGTGGGAGGAAGCAGATACAGTGCATTCGGAAAGTATTCAGACCCCTTGACCTTTTCCACATTTTGTTACGTTACAGCCTTATTCTAAAATGGATTACAAAAAAAATATCCCCATCAATCTACACACAATACCCCATAATGACAAACCAAAAACAGGGTTTTTAGATTTGCAAATGTATTACACATAAAATAGGTATTCAGACCCTTTGCTATGAGACTCAAAATTAAGCTCAGTTGATTAATTCCTGTTTCCATTGATCATCCTTGAGATGTTTCTACAACTTGATTGGAGGCACACACCTGTCTATATAAGGTCCCACAAGCCATGAGGTCGTAGGAATTGTCCTTAGAGCTCCGAGACAGAATTGTGTCGAGGCATAGATCTGGGGAAAGGTACCAGCATTGAAGGTCCCCAAGAACACAGTGGCCTCCATCTTTCTTAAACGGAAGAAGTTTGGAACCACCAAGACTCTCCCTAGAGCTGGCCACCCGGCCAAATTTAGCAATCGGGGGGATAGGGCCTTGGTCAGGGTAGTGACCAAGAACCCGATGGTCACTCTGACAGAGCTCCAGAGTTCCACTGTGGAGATGGGAGAACCTTCCAGAAGACGAAAACCACTCTTCAGTAAAATGCACATGACAGCTCTTGGAGTTTGCCAAAAGGCACCTAAATGACTCTCAGACCATGAGAAACAAAATTCTCTGGTCTGAATGCCAAGCGTGAAGTGGGGTGGAAACCTGGCACCATCCCTAGGGTGAAGAATGGTAGTGGCAGCATCATGCTGTGGGGATGTTTTCCAGTGACAGGGGCTTGGAGACTTGTCAGGATTGGGGGAAAGATGAACGTAGCAAAGTACAAAGAGATAAGCACACAGTCAAGACAACGCAGGAGTGGCTTCAGGACAAGTCTCTGAATGTCCTTGAGTGGCCAAGTCAGAGCCCGGACTTGAACCCAAACAAACATATCTGGAGGGACCTGAAATAGCTGTGCAGCGACGCTCACCATCTAACCTGTCAGGGAGAAGAGGACCCGAGAGGAGGAAGGGTTGTGAGGGGAGGGAGAAGAGGACCCAAGAGGAAAGGAAGGGTTGAGGGGAGAGGGAGAAGAGGACCCGAGAGGAGAGAAAGGTGGAGATAATGACAATGGGTTAAGTGGAGAAGAGGTGAAATAACAGCAAGCGGGAGGAAGAGGAGAGGGAGGTACATGAGATGGAATGCCCTGGAGAGAGAGGGAAGGGGGGTGGAAGGTGTCCAGGGTGACAGGGAGGGGAGGACAGAGGAGAGAAGGAAACATGTGCGAGGGGTAGAGGCATCAGTGACAGGTAAGGGCCATTACTGGGGCTGGGGGGACACATGTCAAAGCTGCCTGCCACCCAGCTTATTGGCAATCTGTTAGCCGGGCCTCCGGGGGGATGCGTGAATAACAGGCTCAGGGACGGACAGAGCAGGAGAGAAGAGAGATATTCACACTGCAGTAGGGAAGGAGTCCTGCAGAGTGTGTAGAAGATGCCTAACCTGATGGGTCACGTACCATCGTGGCCCAGCCACAGAGCAGAGAATCTGGGGAGACTCAAAGTGGAGAAAGAGGAGATGTTAGGGGAGATGATGGGGAAGGAGGGGGATGAGGGTGAGGAGAGGAAAGGAGAGAACAGGAGAGGTGAGTTGGGTCACGTAACCCAGTGGTGCTTGGTCAAAATAACCCAGCTTGTGTTCTGTGCTATAGTGACCCAATGCTCGGTTAGTGAAATAACGCTAAATTATTATGTTGCTTTTTAGGTTGCTGATAGTCTTGCCAAGAGGAGAGAAAATCAGACACTTCGATTGGCAGAAAGGAGAGGGTCAGATACTGTAGAGAGAGAAGAGGGAAAGGGAGGAGGATCATTTAGACTACAAAATGCAGGGTCGAAAGAAAATGTTAGACAAAATAGAGAAGCCAGTGTTTCAATTTTAGAGCTGCTTGGGAGGAGAGGTTAGAAGAGTGAGAATATTTTAAAGTTAGGGGTAAAAAGAGAATTCTAGACCTTAGGTCCAGAGGAGGGGTAATAGATCCCTCATAAGAATTCATCCACATGCTATGTAGATTGGATTTCCCTACACATTGTTTACAGTAGCAATACTTTCTAACTATAATATAATGTGCATGAAGAGTGTCAATTATTATGACTATGTGAATCAAAGCATAATCAATCTGTCAAAGTACTTTTCTGCTAATTCTATTCCAAATTGTTGTTTTTCACTATTAATACAACAAACAATATACATACACTGAGTATACAAAACAACATATTTAAGTGCCTTAGAACTGTGTTTGGTAGTAAGTGCCAGATGTACCGGTTTATGTCAAAAACTGCAGCGCTGCTGGGTTTTTCACGCTCAACAGTTTCCGTGTGTATCAAGAATGGTCCACCACCCAAAGGACATCCAGACAACTTGACACAACTGTGGGAAGCATTGGGGTCAACATGGGCCAGCATCCCTGTGGAACTCTTTCGACACCTTGAAGAGTCCATTCCCTGACGAATTGAAGATGATCTGATGGCAAACTCAATATTAGGAAGGTGTTCCTAATGTTTGGTATACTCAGTGTACATGCGATTCTCTTCATTCTTTGTGTTGAAGATTCTTTGAGTGAAACTGAGTAATTATCTTAAGAGACACAATTATACACTTCACCTTAAATTTAAGCTAACATTTTCTAAAATGAGAAGATTTTCTAAAATGATAGAATGTAGAATATAGTCAGTCATAAATAATTGAAAATCGCACGTCTCAGAATTGCCTGTTGTGTTACTTTGGTAAACATAGTCTGTTATTATGTGACGTTGAATTACTGCAATACTGTATTTTAAATTCAACAATATAGTAAGATATATTTTCTTTCTCTAAAATAGCCTTTTAGGGGAAAAAGTAAACAGCGGGTCTGGGAGAAGCCTTCTTTCCAATCTCTTGTTTTTATTTATTTTCCTTCAATACTTTTGGATTGTCTTCATGAGCTGCATTGTCAGTGTTAAGTCATTGCCAGCATTAAGTCATTGCCAGCTTTAAGTCATTGCCAGCGTTAAGTCATTGTCAGCGTTAAGTTATTGCCAGCGTTAAGTCATTGTCAGCGTTAAGTCATTGCCAGCGTTAAGTCATTGCCAGCGTTAAGTCATTGCCAGCGTTAAGTCATTGCCAGCATTAAGTCATTGTCAGCGTTAAGTCATTGTCAGCGTTAAGTCATTGCCAGCATTTAGTCATTGCCAGCGTTAAGTCATTGTCAGCATTAAGTCATTGTCAGCGTTAAGTCATTGTCAGCGTTAAGTCATTGCCAGCGTTAAGTCATTGCCAGCATTAAGTCGTGGTTGCTTGATGTTTGTCGAGTAAGTAAACATAGACAGTAGCAGTATCTGAGCAATGGCGATCAAATCTCATTGCCAGCCAATGCTATTTTGAAATTCCAGTCAGAAGCCATCACTGAATCTACTTATAGTGCCTCATATCAGAAACACTATTATAAAATTATATTTTCTAAGGGATGCTTGTTTTTTTTGTTAGATTAATTTGCATAAAGTATAATGTACGGGGGAATATTTTCCTTTGGTGCGATTTGGATTCATTGCACATTCCTTTTGGCATTCCATAATGGTGGGAGAGTGATGGAGTGTGACGTGGACTATTTCATCTATCTTTTTATACAGATGGATTTAGGATTACAGTCCATTGACAATGCACTGGGTGAATACTGAAAACTCTGCTTGGTTTAGTAATAGCCTGCTTTATCTGACACATGCAAAACTGGCAATAAAAATGTCAGGATCTATCCACCAGGGAATAAATACATTAATGTGCATGACACTGGTAAATGGCAATAAAATTACTTGGCCTATAAGTAATGTATACGTACAGGAAGGGCAGGAGGTCTGTAGGAATATGAATATTAGAGTAGAAATTATATGGGAACAAAATCTAATGTCAATCAAGCTATCCAAAATATTTGAATATTCAGTTGTTTTACAAGGAGTTAACTAATTGTTACACAATTTGCCCCACAATCCACTGTATCATCACTGTTATTTTCAGAGCCAACCAGGGCACCACTTTCACTTTCCTTGGTTGAAACGGATGATGTTGGAGGGAAAGTTAATAAATAAGGCTTGAGGTGAAGAGCAAACATTTGCATTGATTACCAGCCACAGATGTCACAAATCAGCCACCGTACATTACCTCATCCTCCTTATAAAGCC
This sequence comes from Thymallus thymallus, assembly GCA_023634145.1. Lineage (NCBI taxonomy): Eukaryota > Metazoa > Chordata > Actinopteri > Salmoniformes > Salmonidae > Thymallus > Thymallus thymallus. The sequence goes on from CM042401.1 coordinate 29,612,393, forward strand.
ACACAGAGGAAAGCAGCATACCCTCACTGATCTGGGAAACCAAGGCTTCCTACAGACTTATTGATTCAGTCACATAACCCCATTTGTCAAAGACTTCTCTCCATAGGGAAAGGGGAAAAAAAAGAAAGCGTATTGCCAACTAGGAGTCATTTTTCTTCTTAGCAGATGAGGAGGGAATATATTTCCATTCCAAAAGGGGATGGAGTTATTAGTCGGAGCAGAGGGTATTTTGTCACTGTCATAAGCACAAGGATAATTAATTGTTGCCACGGCACCCTACGAGCCATCTTGTGGGGTGCAAATGACATTTTCCTAACCTCGGGACCTTAATCAAAAGCAACGAGGAGGCGCATACCTACCAAGTGTACTTAAGCAGTGCCAACAGGCTCACACTGACACCAGTTTGGAGCATCAGCAGGTTTGACTCTTTAAGAAGGAGGTTGAACTTCAGATGATAACTCAGTTTGAGTCCTCTGGTACCTGAGCAATGTCAAAGACTCTTAAAAAATGCACACAACTTTACTTCCACAGTAGATGATGTTGTTTGGCTTAAACTACCCAAGAGGATGAGCATACTGTAACATTTCAAAAAGCGACTACATTTTATATTGTGAAAATTACTACCAAACTATTCCCCTTTCTTGGGCCACATAATGGCTTGGTAGTACTAACAGTAGCTAGCAATTTTATTAGGACCAACACGTGTTTAGTGTTTTTCTTGAGACATTAGAGAGAAAATGCTTTGAGGATTGTCAACACCAGAAAAGCTCCATTCCCATAATGCAGCAGTCATTTTTGAGATGCTAATGTATATAATAGGATGAATACAGGGATTTAGATGTGTCCTCCATTCACATTAAATGCTTCAAATGTAATCATGTGTTTAATTAACGGCCATAAACAACTAATTGCCAATATTATTTCGCAGCCAATGACTGAAGATCATTTATTGTTAATGAATTAAATATGAGAAAATGATACGTTGAGTGAACCGGGATACATTTTTTTTATTAATTTGGCATTCATAAGTACAACCCAATCAACCATCTCAAGGCAGGAGGAGAGGGGAATAAAACAACCATTAATCAAGGTACTAAGTGTAAGTGGCAATGTGTATTTACATTTCCCTCTATTGAGAAGTAGGAAGGGTATAGCTACTGATGGCAGACATTACCTAGTAGAGCCCTGAGTTACTGATGGCAGACATAAGCTAGTAGAGCCCTGAGTTACTGATGGCAGACCCAAACTAGTAGAGCCCTGAGTTACTGTTGGCAGACCCAAGATAGTAGAACCCTGAGATACTCATGGCAGACCCAAGCTAGTAGAGCCCTGAGTTACTGATGGCAGACACAAGCTAGTAGAGCCCTGAGTTACTGATGGCAGACACAAGCTAGTAGAGCCCTGAGTTACTCATGGCAGACACATGCTAGTAGATCCCTGAGTTATTGATGGCAGGCCCAAGCTAGTAGATCCCTGAGTTACTGATGGCACAACCAAGCTAGTAGAGCCCTGAGTTACTCATGGCAGACCCAAGATAGTAGAGGCCTGAGTTGCTGACCAAGTGCCATGGTTCATGTTGCTTGCTCCCGTGAGCGACACCTCTGGCTCTTGAGCGACCGCCGTGCATGGTTAGTATTAGTATTTATTAGGATCCCCTGCTGCCGAGGGAATGACTACTCTTCCAGGGGCCCAAAGATGATACAACACAACAAATAAAATACATAATTTGCATAAATATACAGTGCATTTTTCCAGATTTTGTTACGTTACAGCCTTATTCTAACATGGATTAAATAGTTTTTTCCCCTCATCAATCTACACACAATATCCGATAATGACAAAGCAAAAACCTGTTTTTAGAAATGTTGGCAAATTTTATTTTTGTAAATTTGTAAAAATGTCTAAACAAGTTTTTTGCTTTGTCATTATGGGATATTGTGTGTAGATTGATGAGGGGGAAAAACTATGTAATCCATTTTAGAACAAGGCTGTAACTTAACAAAATATGGAAAAGTTAATGGGTCTGAATATCCATCCAGAGCGACCCACAGTTAGTGCATTCATCTTAAGATAGCCAGGCGAGAAAGCCACATATCACAGTCGTTTCTCAACCACGTATCACAAACATAATACAATATATAATACAATGCAAAATACAATTCAAAATGCATAAGATGTCTATGTGTCTCTTCACAGTCCTTGTCGTGCCGTAAGGTGTTCTTTTATCTGGTTTTTGAATCTGGTTTTATTGCTAGCTTGAGTTACCTGGGGGGGAAGAGAGTTCCATTTAGTCATGGCTCTATTTAATTACGTGTGTTTCCCAGTCTCTGTTCTGGACCTGCACACTGTGAAGAGACATCTGGTTGCATGTTTTGTGTGATACCAATGACTGTCCGAACTGTGTGCCAACTGCTTGAACAGACAGTTTAGTATTTTCAACACATCAAGACCTCGCACAAACACCAACAGTGATGCAGTCAATCTCTTCTAAAATTTGAGCCAGGACAGATTGACATGCAAGTCATTGACATTCATGCTCCATGTACATCTAAGTGAAATACGTGCTGCTCTGTTTTGGTCCATCTGCAATTTGCCTATGTCTTCTTTGCCGCACATGACCACACAACTGGACAGTAGTCCAGGTGTGACAAAATTAGGTCCTGTAGGGCCTGTCTGGTTGACAGAGATACATGCATCAAGAAAGCAGAGCAACGCATTATCATGCATGGACAGACCTCTTCCCAATTTAGTAACCATGGAGTCTATATGTTTCGACCATGATAGCTTGCTATCTAGGGTGATACCCTGCAGCTTAGTCTCTTCAACTTGCTCAATAGCCACATTATTCAATAATAAATCCAGATGAGGTTTAGGGTTGAGCGACTGATTTGTCACAAAAATTATGCTTTTAGTTTTTGAGATATTCAGCACCAGCATATTGCTAGTTACCCATTCTAAAACTGACTGGAGGTCTATGTTAAGAGTGTCAGTTACTGTTGCAGCCGACACATACAGTGGGGAGAACAAGTATTTGATACACTGCCGATTTTGCAGGTTTTCCCACTTACAAAGCATGTAGAAGTCTGTAATTTTTATCATAGGTGCTCTTCAACTGTGAGTGACGGAATCTAAAACAAAAATCCAGAAAATCACATTGTATGATTTTTAAGTAATTAATTTGCATTTTATTGCATGACATAAGTATTTGATACATCAGAAAAGCAGAACTTAATATTTGGTACAGAAACCTTTGTTTGCAATTACAGAGATCATACGTTTCCTGTAGTTCTTGACCAGGTTTGCACACACTGCAGCAGGGATTTTGGCCCACTCCTCCATACAGACCTTCAGTTTTCGGGGCTGTCGCTGGGCAATACGGACTTTCAGCTCCCTCCAAAGATTTTCTATTGGGTTCAGGTCTGGAGACTGGCTAGGCCACTCCAGGACCTTGAGATGCTTCTTACAGAGCCACTCCTTAGTTGCCCTGGCTGTGTGTTTCGGGTCGTTGTCATGCTGGAAGACCCAGCCACGACCCATCTTCAATGCTCTTACTGAGGGAAGGAGGTTGTTGGCCAAGATCTCGCGATACATGGCCCCATCCATCCTCCCCTCAATACGGTGCAGTCGTCCTGTCCCCTTTGCAGAAAAGCATCCCCAAAGAATGATGTTTCCACCTCCATGCTTCACGGTTGGGATGGTGTTCTTGGGGTTGTACTCATCCTTCTTCTTCCTCCAAACACGGCGAGTGGAGTTTAGACCAAAAAGCTCTATTTTTGTCTCATCAGACCACATGACCTTCTCCCATTCCTCCTCTGGATCATCCAGATGGTCATTGGCAAACTTCAGACGGGCCTGGACATGCGCTGGCTTGAGCAGGGGGACCTTGCGTGCGCTGCAGGATTTTAATCCATGACGGCGTAGTGTGTTACTAATGGTTTTCTTTGAGACTGTGGTCCCAGCTCTCTTCAGGTCATTGACCAGGTCCTGCCGTGTAGTTCTGGGCTGATCCCTCACCTTCCTCATGATCATTTATGCCCCACGAGGTGAGATCTTGCATGGTGCCCCAGACCGAGGGAGATTGACCGTCATCTTGAACTTCTTCCATTTTCTAATAATTGCGCCAACAGTTGTTGCCTTCTCACCAAGCTGCTTGCCTATTGTCCTGTCTCCCATCCCAGCCTTGTGCAGGTCTACAATTTTATCCCTGATGTCCTTACACAGCTCTCTGGTCTTGGCCATTGTGGAGAGGTTGGAGTCTGTTTGATTGAGTGTGTGGACAGGTGTCTTTTATACAGGTAACGAGTTCAAACAGGTGCCGTTAATACAGGTAATGAGTGGAGAACAGGAGGCCTTCTTAAAGAAAAAGTAACAGGTCTGTGAGAGCCGGACTTCTTACTGGTTGGTAGGTGATCAAATACTTATGTCATGCAATAAAATGCAAATTAATTACTTAAAAATCATACAATGTGATTTTCTGGATTTTTGTTTTAGATGCCATCTCTCACAGTTGAAGTGTACCTATGATAAAAATTACAGACTTCTACATGCTTTGTAAGTAGGAAAACCTGCAAAATCGTCAAATACTTGTTCTCCCCACTGTACATGGACACACAGGCTTTATTCAAGGTCTGTGGAAGGTCATTAGTAAACACAGAAAACAAAAATGGTCCAAGCCGGCTGCCCTGCTGAACACCATCTATCAATCAATCGATCAATCACATTTATTCATAAATCCCTTTTTACATCAGCAGATGTCACAAAGTTCTTATACAGAATCCCAGCCTAAAACACCAAAGAGCAAGCAACACAGATGTAGAGGCACGTGGCTAGGAAAAACTCCCTAGAAAGGCAGGAAACTAGGAAGAAACCAAGAGAGGAACCAGGAACACTCAACCGAATTTGCAGTAAAGAGGCTTCCATTAAAGAAATTCCTCTGTGTTCTATTGGATAGGTAACTGTTCATCCATGATAAGGCAGAGGACGGTAGCCCTTTCCTGCAGTCAAATGACCAAGTGGCTTCATTGGTGGAATGTTATTCATATTTTTCATAATTTCATAATTAATAAACATTCTTGTCAAACGGTTTTGTTATATTTCAGTCTTCCTTCATGTATATAAAGTGTCATTTTGGGATGCAAACTCAAAATGTATATCTGACAGGCGTCTTCTTTTTCTTAAGCCTATAACCGTGTGTGTTTCTTAAGCCTATAACCGTGTGTGTGAGGTGTATACCTTTGTTTCAAAGTAGATTTGTTTAAGACTACCAATAAACACTCTGTGAGACCCTGGTTTAGCCCACTTTAGTAAAAGGTTTTAATCCATAACACCTACGTATTTTCAGCAATATGTTATGATCAATGATATCAAAGGCTGCACTGACGTATAACAAAAGAGCTCCCACAATCTTCTTAGTATCAATTTCTTTCAGGCAATCATCATCATTTGAGTCAGTGCCGAGCATGTTGAGTGTCCTTCCCTATAAATCTGTTGTTAATTTGTTTTCTGTAAATTACCTATGTATTTGGTAGAACAAAAGTTTGCTAAGAACCGCTAACAGGCTTATTGGTCTGCTGTTTGAACCATTAAAGGGTGCTTTGTTATTTTTGGAATGACCTTTGCCTCCCTCCAGGCATGAGGGCACACTCTGTCTTCTAGGCTTAGATTGAAGATGTGGCAAATAGGAGTCGCAATGTATTCCACTACCAACCTAAATATTTTACAATCCAGGTTGTCGGTTCTAGGGGGTTTGTCCTTATTTATAGATAGCAACAAAAAAATCACCTCTTCCACACTAACTTTGCAGAATTCAAAGCTACACTCTTGTCTTTCATTATTTGGTCCATTATGCTTTAATATGAAGGCTCAGCATTTGTTGTTTGCATGTCATGAATACGTTTGCTAATCTTATTGGTTGACCAATGAGCAGAGTTCATCTTGTCAACCAATCAAACAAACAATGTTTTAATGACAACCTTCAAGCTGATAACAAGCGGGACCGCTGGTCTCTACACACGGTACGTAGATTTTCTTGTGGTCAATTGCCATTTAGCACGCCTTCAGTATTCTGACAGGGAGGAGTGAACAGGCCAGTGTGATACAGAGTAGTGTATGAATATGAATATATATATATATATCTCTCTCTCTCTCTCTCTCTCTCTCTCTCTCTCTCTGTGGCCTTGGCAGGCTAAATAATTGATGTCTCACCGCTCTCATTGTGATAAATTTATGAATAGGGGGAGCAGAGGGATGGTTGTATATTTTCCCTGACTTCTTAGTAGCCTTTCCTGGACGTATCTATGTATCTGCACCAAGGTCACAATAAGTGTATATGTTATCAAGACTGATAGCTCTTATAAAAGTGTAGCGTCCAGACCTGTGTAGCGACCTCCATGGCAGGCTAGACGCTGGTCTCCTCTATCCCCTAGGCGGTCATTTCTCAGAGTGCTTGTGTATTTTACAACAAAATGTTGAACATAAGAGCTGATTTATACTGACGGCCCGCAAAATCACCATCCTTTACCCAAGTAGAGAAGATAAAGGGATATATGGGTCATAAAGGAGAACATTGTGTTGTGGTTAAGGAAACCACCCACACAGGAAGCTCAACGTTTTTGTATTAGTGTTCAGAGTTAACTGCAGAGTTTTGCTGTAATCCATGAGGTGACATTCTGCAGGTGACACGACGCTTCGTTCTCATTGGCAACAGCAGAGCTTCTAGAGTGTTTAAGTCACAGTATACAGTGTGTGAGACTTCCACACTTTGCTGTGTCCTTAATGAGTTGGTTTGGGAATCTTTGAAAATTCTAACTTCCCTTTATCCTGTGCAAAATACATGTGCAGAGGGGTTTGCTCGTTTTCCGCCAATGCCCCATGAACTCTTATGACACTGTCTTCAATCATACTTACAGAATTGACAGGGAATTAGAACTATTCCCTCCTGCTATCTACTGGAACATCTGTCAGGCCTTGGACATGGATGTATTTTGAGCTGGCGGCAGACAGTCAACCCCCAGTAACAGACAGAGAATAAAGCCTGATGATGAAATATCCCCATGAAGGCTTACGGTTCTGAAAATATGTGCTGCTGGCTATTCTAGAACATTCCCTTGTTATCTTTTGACATTTATTTTAGTGTGTGAAATGTAGTTTTACCTGTGGTATATTTTCTTGATCAATTGTTCATGTAATGTACATACAGGTGAAAATTTGCACAGACAGAAAATGGAGTGCATAATGGATGGAACATTAAGTCAATATGATGCTAGTTAATGTATTACAGTATAAAAAAGTATTTTCACTATGTTGCATAATCAAGAGACCCAGTACATAGTGCCCTCTAACAGACAACAAATACTCTAACTATGTCTTAACAACATCCATACTAGTCTGAGGGGTCTCTATGGAAGGTACGATATAAAGTTAATATCTTTAGAAAGAAACATTGAAACCAGAGAAATAAAGAAAATGTTAATTAAAATTGTTGTTGAAATAAATATTACACCTACAACATTGCTATTGCATGTAATGCTTATCAATGGACCTTGAATGTAGGTTAGGTATCAGTTATCAAATGAATTAGAGTGATAAATGAAATGGCTCTAATCTGCTCTTCTCTCTCTCTCTCTCTCTCTCTCTGCAACATCAAGGGCAGAAGCCTGGGGAGGCATTTTAGTGCTCGCCCTCTGTCTCATTCATTCTGTTCATGCCATGCCAGAAGACTAACACCTCATGAAGCTGGTTGAGAGAATGCCATGAGTTTGCAAAGCTGTCATCAAGGCAAAGGGTGGCTACTTTGAAGAATCTCAAATATAAAATATATTTTGATTTGTTTAACACTTTTTTGGTTACTACATGGTTCTACATGATACTACATGAAATGTTATTTCATAGATTTGATGTCTTCATTATTATTCTACATTGTAAAATATAGTAAAAACTGAATATAGTATATAGTATGGTACTGTATATATACACAGTATATTTATAGTGCATTCGGAAATTATTCAGACCCCTTGACTTTTTCCACATTTTGTTATGTTACAGCCTTATTCTGATCTACACACAATACCCCATAATGACAAAGCGAAAACCGTTTTTTAGACATTTTCGCAAATGTATTAAACATTTCAAACAGAAATACCTTGCTTACATAAGCATTCAGACCCTTTGCTATGAGACTCGAAACATCAAGGGCAGAAGCCTGGGGAGGCATCTTAGTGCTCGCCCTCTGTCTCATTCATTCTGTTCATGCCATGCCAGAAGACTCCCACAGTACTCTATGCTTTGTTGCTCAGGCAGGGAAAAATTTCTCACAGCATTTTCTTCATTCTCAGTCATGTCTATTGACCTGGGTCTTACAGAAAGTAAACATGTAAACATGTATGTACATTAATGTACTAAAACAAGAACATTTACTGCATTATAATCTAGTCCTCTGAGCCCAATCTAGTCATAATTTGGTGTGTTAGTCGCAGGTTGAGGTTTATTCTGATGGGTCTGGAGGCAGAACTGAGCGATTTCCGCTAGACAGGCCAGCTGCAAAGTCAAAATTGGCTATATTGTAAAAATTCAGCTTGAGCTTTTTCGTCTTAGTATAAGGTTAGGATTAGGCATTAGGGTAGCAGTGTGATTAAGGTTAGGGTTAAGTTGTAGTTTAGGGTTAGATTTAAAATCGGATTTTATGACTTTGTGTCTGTGCCAGCTAGTGACCACTCTGCAGAGCTGCCTCTAGAACAAGGTTCATGATGAAAAATGCTAACCTGCGTGTTACTCATGCCAGTGTGTTAGCTGTAACGTGTTAATGCTGTGAACCTGGAAAGGGAGATTAATCCCTCTGGGTCCCATAGAAAACAAATGGATTCAATATTGTTTTTGAAGTAACACACACACACACTCACACACACATTCACATGCACACACACACACACACAGTCTTGTATAACTAATCTTGTGGGGACACACAATTCAGTCCCATTCAAAATCCTATTTTCCCTAACCCGAAAACCTAACCTTAACTCTAACCCTAAACCGAACCCTAAACATAACTCTAGATCCTAACCCTAACCCTAAAACTAATCCTAGCTCCTAACCCTAACACTAATTCTAACCTTAATCCTAAATCCCCTAGAAATAGCATTTGACCTTGTGGGGAATAACAAAATGTCCCCAGTTGGTTACATTCTTGTGGGGACGTCCACATGCACACACCCACACTCACGCACACACACACACGCACGCACGTACGCACACACACACACACACACACACACACATACACACACACACACACACATACACACACATATGCACGCATTACTTTAGTCCATAAGAAAATAAAAGGAGACTACAGTCGTATGCAAAAGTTTGGGCACCCCTGACAATTTCCATGATTTCCATTTATAAATAATTGAGTGTTTGGATCAGCAATTTCATTTTGATCTATCAAATAACTGATGGACACAGTAATATTTCAGTAGTGAAATTAGGTTTATTGGATTAACAGAAAATGTGCAATATGCATCAAAACGAAATTAGACAGGTGCAAAAATGTGGGCACCCCAACAGAAAAATCCCATCAATATTTAGTAGAACCTCCATTTGCTAAAATAACAGCCTCTAGATGCTTCCTATAGCCTCTAATGAGTGTCTGGATTCTGGATGAAGGTATTTTGGACCATTCCTCCTTACAAAACATCTCCAGTTCAGTTAGGTTTGATGGTTGCCGAGCATGGACAGCCCGCTTCAAATCATCCCACAGATTCTCAATGATATTCAGGTCTGGGGACTGGGATGGCCATTCCAGAACATTGTACTTGTTCCTCTGCATAAATGCCCGGGTAGATTTTGAGCAGTGTTTTTTGTCGTTGTTGAAATATCCAGCCCCGGCGTAACTTCAACTTTGTGACTGATTCTTCAACATTATTCCCAAGAATCTGCTGATATTGAGTGGAATCCATGCGACCCTCAACTTTAACAAGATTCCCAGTACCAGCACTGGCCACACAGCCCCACAGCATGATGGAACCCCCACCAAATTTGACTGTGGGTAGCAAGTGTTTTTCTTGGAACGCTGTGTTCTTTTGCCGCCATGCATAACGCCCCTTGTTATGACCAAATAACTCAATCTTTGTTTCATCAGTCCACAGCACCTTATTCCAAAATGAAGCTGGCTTGTCCAAATGTGCGTTTGTGGCGTGTGTGCAGAAAAGGCTTCTTCCACATCACTCTCCCGTACAGCTTCTCCTTGTGCAAAGTGCGCTGAATTGTTGAACGATGCACAGTGACACCATCTGCAGCAAGATGATGTTGTAGGTCTTTGGAGGTGGTCTGTGGGCTGTTTTTGACCGTTCTCACCATCCTTCGCCTTTGCCTCTCCGATATTTTACTTGGCCTGCCACTTCTGGCCTTAACAAGAACTGTGCCTGTGGTCTTCCATTTCCTCACTATGTTCCTCACAGTGGACACTGACAGCTTACATCTCTGCGATAGCTTTTTGTAGCCTTCCCCTAAACCATAATGTTGAACAATCTTTGTTTTCAGGTCATTTGAGAGTTGTTTTGAGGCCCCCATGTTGCCACTCTTCAGAGGAGAGTCAAAGAGAACAACAACTTGCAATTGGCCACCTTAAATACCTTTTCTCATGATTGGATGCACTTGTCTATGAAGTTCAAGGCTTAATGAGCTCACCAAACCAATTGTGTGTTCCAATTAATCCGTGCTAAGTAGTTACAGGTATTCAAATCAACAGAATGACAAGGGTGCCCAAACTTTTGCATAGCCTATTTTTCACATCTGATTTAATTTCATACAACTTAATATTGCTACACTAAAAACCTTTGTCTGGACAATACTCCAGTACTCAGCTTTTATTAGAAAATGAATGGCATGCCACTGTGATCATTTTCTGTGACGACAGAGTAAATTATTATGCAGCCTCAGAGGGGTGCCCAAACTTTTGCATACGACTGTAATTCAAATGTTATGACTGTGTGTGTGTGTGTGTGTGTGTGTGTGTGTGTGTGTGTGTGTGTGTGTGTGTGTGTGTGTGTGTGTCCATGCTCTGGTGGCTCAGGTGGCCATTTCTCCTGAGCATAACACTCTGATCCCTTTCCAGAGCTGCATGAAACTGAAAATCAATTACTGTTTTTATGTTTTATTTTAACCATTACTAGGAGACAAAGTCGGGCTTAGCCATTTCAATTAAACTGTGGCTTATTGAACTATAACTGAATTCTATTAGCTTTATCTTAATTACTTCCCAATGTCCGCTTTAACCTTGGGGGCCACTGCAGTCTCGGCGCACTGGAGTGTTGAGAGTTGGTTTGCAACAAATTAATATCTAAATCTGCATGCTTCTGAGAAGAAAAGCCTATTTCTCACCCTCAAAAAAATCATAAAGTAAGACAAGGTACAAAATTCCACAAATTAACTTTTATCAATGCACACCTGTTAATTGAAATGTATTCCAGGTGAAGCTGGTTGAGAGAATGCCATGAGTTTGCAAAGCTGTCATCAAGGCAAAGGGTGGCTACTGTGAATAATCTCAAATACTACATGATTCTACATGATACTACATGAAGTGTTATTTCATAGTTTAGATGTCTTCACTATTATTCTACATTGTCAAATATAGTACAAATAAAGAAAAACCCTTGAATGAGTAGGTGTGTCCAAACGTTTGACTGGTACTGTATATATACAGTATATGTATAGTGCATTCGGAAATTATTCAGACCCCTTGACTTTTTCCACATTTTGTTATGTTACAGCCTTATTCTAATCTACACACAATACCCCATGATGATGTCCTGTTTCCATTGATCATCCTTGAGATTTCTACAACTTGACTGGAGTACACCTGTGGTAAATTCAATTGATTGGACATAATTTGAAAAGGCACACACCTGTCAATATAAGGTCCCATCCCTGTTAGAGAGCATTTCTCATTTGCCAAGATTATCCATCCACCTGACAGGTATGGCATATCAAGAAGATTTGCTGGGGTCAATAAAAGGCCACTCAAAATGTGTAGTTTTGTCACACAACACAATGCCACAGATGTCTCAAGTTTTAAGGGAGCGTGTAATTGGCATGCTGACTGCAGGAATGTCCACCAGAGCTGTTGCCAGAGAGTTTGGCAGTACATCCAACCGGCCTCACAACGGCAGACCACGTGTATGGCGTCGTGTGGGCGAGCGGTTTGCTGATATCAATGTGGTGAACAGAGTGCCCTATGGTGGAGGGGGGGTTATGGTATTGGCAAGCATAAGCTACGGACAACAAACACAATTGCATTTTATCAATGGCAATTTGAATGCAGTTCTTCGATGGCCTGCATACTCACCAAACATGTCACCCATTGAGGATTTTTGAGATGCTCTGGATCGACGTGTACGACAACGTGTTCCATTTCCCGCAACTTTGCACAGCCATTGAAGAGGAGTGGGACAACATTCCACAGGCGACAATCAACAGCCTGATCAACTCTATTCGAAGGAGATGTCTCGCTTCATGAGGCAGATATCTGCATATCTGTATTGCCTGTCATGAGAAATCCATAGATTAGGGCCTAATTAATTTCAATTGACTGATTTTCTTATATGAACTGTTACTCAGTAAAATCTTTGAAATTGTTGCATGTTGCATTTATATTTTTCTTCAGTATATTTTCTACACACTTCTAACTTTTGTATTATGTCAATTTGTCTTTGTAAATGGTTTGGTGCCAAGCTGGTGGAAGTTGTGAAAAAATATTTTTTTATTAATTTATCTTTAACCATATGGTCTATCCACTAGAAACTCATGGACAATATGGACACATATAGAAACATTCTATACTGAATATATATTTTTTAAAGTTATAAATTACCAAAATTACCATAGATTGTTATAGATTACCTGTTAATTACCCAAATTACTGAGTAGATCTGGTAACATTGGTAAATTACATCATTTGTGTTTCATGTTTGCAAGAACACCAATCTGGTTGAACGATAAGCGAGAAGGATTTCAATGAGAGACCGTCAGGAAGGTATCTGGAAACTGGAGCGTGTAAACAAACCTCTAACCTACATCAATACTATGTCAATTTGATAGACTGTGAAGTAATCTGGATATGGTTGATCTTGTCCTCATTAATGATTTACCTCAAAGGAGGATGGAGATGGTTTGGGAGGAATGTCAAGAGGATGGCCAATCGTTGCCTTTCTTTTAATCATGATACCATGTTTCAACCCTTTGTTACAGCAGGTTAAAAAAGGCATATTTCCCTCCTAAAATGTACAGTACATGACGTAGGTGGCGAGCATGTAGCTGGGCAAAAAGAAGAGGTCAAGAGAGACTTCACATTGCTTAGATGAGTTTAAAATACTGCTTTAAAAAAGTATAGGGCCTGAAATGTTCACTCTGCACTCGATTTCCTGAATCGTGATTACAGTTTTGGAGAACTTTCTATCATACATTATTCATTCTCTCTATGTGGCGTGAATATCCTTCCACCTGAGTAAGCACACTGTCATTCATAACGCACCCAATCTGGAGAGAGATACATTTATAAATCCATGCACATATGCACCGTTTCAGACGTCGCTTCCATTTCTTGAACTATCACTTTCCTCTCTCTTTGGATGGGTATGATTAAATTATAAACCTATTATGTATTTATGTTTCCTTTTGGTTTTGCAGCATATAGGTTCTCCCCAACTCCCTCCCTTCCCCACCATAATCTACAGTGAAAAGCTATTAATCGAGGTAATCTGTACTATAAAAGAACAACTAGAGATATCATATTTGCTTTAATTGATGGGATTTGTTAAGGGGCAGTAATGTGATTTGTTATAAGCTTGGGTATGGAGGTGGGAGGGTATTAAGACATTAGAGTAGAGTTAAGCAAAAGGGGTTTACCCAGAATTATTTTGCTGAGGCTTTGATTTACATTAAAGCATGAGAACATATGGTAACACAACATTTTAAGGGGTTCTTATTACAGTGTAGTTACATGTGTAGCAATTACTGTAGTTAATCGTAATCAAATCAAATAAATGCTTATTTGTTGCATGCTTTGTAAACAACAGGTGTAAACTTACACTGAAATGCTTACTTACGGGTCCTTTTCCAACAATGCAGAGTTAAAAATTAAGATAAAAACAAATAATGAAATACTGACAAAAGGAATAAATACGCAGTGAATAACGAATAACAATAACGAATAAAAATAACACTGCTAAATATTGTACAGGAAGTACCAGTACCGAGTCGATGTGCAGCGGTACGAGGTAATAGATGTAACTACAGTTGAAGTCGTAAGTTTACATACACCTTAGCCAAATACATTAAAACTTTTTCACAATTCCTGACATTTAATCCTAGTAAAAATTCCCTTTCTTAGGTCAGTTAGGATCACCACTTGATTTTAAGAATGTGAAATGTCAGAATAAAAGTAGAGAGAATGATTTATTTCAGCTTTTATTTCTTTCATCACATTTCCAGTGGGTCAGAAGTTTACATACACTCACTTAGTATTTGGTATCATTTCCTTTCAATTGTTTAACGTTTCGGGTAGCCTTCCAAAAGCTTCCCACAAAAAGTTGGGTGAATTTTGTCCGATTCCTCCTGACAGAACTGGTGTAACAGAGTCAGGTTTGTGGGCCTCCTTGCTCGCACACGCTTTTTCAGTTCTGCCCACAAATTTTCTATAGGATTGAGGTCAGGGCTTTGTGATGGCCACTCCGATACCTTAACTTTGTTGTCCTTAAGCCATTTTGACACAACATTGGAAGTATGCTTGGGGTCATTGTCCATTTGGAAGACCCATTTGCGACCAAGCTTTAACTTCCTGACTGATGTCTTGAGATGTTGCTTCAATATATACACAGAATTATTCTTCCTCATGATGCCATCTATTTTGTGAAGGGCAGCAGTCCTTCCTGCAGCAAGCACCCCCACAACATGATGCTGCCACCCCCGTGCTTCATGGTTGGGATGGTGTTCTTCGGCTTGCAAGCCTCCCCCTTTATCCTCAAACATAACAATGGTCGTTATGGCCAAACAGTTCTATTTTTGTTCATCAGACCAGAGGACATTTCTCCAAAAAGTATCATCTTTGTCCCCATGTGCAGTTGCAAACCGTAGTCTAGCTTTATTATGGCAGTTTTGGTGCAGTGGCTTCTTCCTTGCTGAGCGCCCTTTCAGGTTATGTCGATATAGGACTCGTTTTACTGTGGATATAGATACTTTTGCACCTGTTTTCCTCAAGCATCTTCACAAGGTCCTTTGCTGTTGTTCTGGGATTGATTTGCACTTTTCACACCAAAGTACGTTCATCTCTATGAGACAGAACACGTCTCCTTCCTGAGCAGAATGATGGCTGCGTGGTCCCATGTTGTTTAATGTTTGTTCAGATGAATGTGGTACCTTAATGCGTTTGAAAATTGCTCCCAAGGATGAACCAGACTTGTGGAGGTAAAAAAAAAAAATGTCTGAGGTCTGATTTCTTTTGTTTTTTCGAGCAAAGAGGCACTGAGTTTGAAGGTAGGCCTTGAAATTCATCCACAGGTACACCTCCAATTGACTCAAATTATGTAAATTAGCCTATCCGATGCTTCTGAAGACATGAAGTCATTTTCTGAAATTTTAGTCTTTTCACTCCTCTGTCAGAAATCTTGCGAGGAGCACCTGGTCGAGGCAAATTTATGGTGAAATGATTGTCTTTCCACTTCCGTATTATGGCCCCAACAGTGCTCACTGGAACGTTCAGAAGCTTAGAAATGCGCCTATAACCAATGCCATCATTATGTTTTGCAACAATTAGGTTGCGAAGGTCTTGAGACAGCTCTTTGCTTTTACCCATCATGAGATGTGTCTTGTGTGACACCTTTTCAATGAGACCTTTTTTGTAGGCCATCAGTTGGGACTGAACCAGCTGATATTAATTTGCACTGACAGGGGGCTGGATTGCTTTTTAATTACTGATAGTTTTCAGCTGTTGTCTTGGCTTTCCATGCCTTTTTGCACCTCCCTTTCTTCATGTGTTCAATACTTTTTCCCTGTGTCATTTCACATTATTACACATAACTTAATTTCTGAACGTATTTGTTTTGGTTTCTTTGTATGTATGGATTACTTGGGTTGTTACCACATCTGGTGAAAATGTCATGTCAATAGCACCTTTGGAAATATATTTACTGAGAAAAATGGTGACGTGTTCAATACTTATTTCACCCGCTGTATGTCATCCACAAATTAGATGTCCTAACAGACTTGCCAAACTATTTTATTTTTATTTTATTTCACCTTTATTTAACCAGGTAGGTCAGTTGAGAACAAGTTCTCATTTGCAACTGCGACCTGGCCAAGACAAAGCAAAGCAGTGCGACAAAAACAACACAGAGTTATACAGTAAACAAACATGGTAAAAACACAATAGAAAATCTAAATACAGAGTGCAAAATGTAGTGCAAAATGCAGTAAGGTTAGGAGGTAGGACAATAAATAGACCATAGTGGTGAGATAAATTACAGATTATCATCATTAACACAGGAATGAAGGATGTGCAAATTATGATGTGCAAATAGAGTTACTGGAGTGCAAGATTTGTGAAAATAACAAAAATAAATATGGGGATGAGGTAGTAGTGTGGGCTATTTACAGAAGGGCTATATACAGGTGCAGTGATCGATAAGCAGCTTTGACAGCTGACGCTTAAAGTTAGTGAGGGAGATAGGAACCTCTAGCTTCAGTGATTTTTGCAATTCGTTCCAGTCATTGGCAGCAGTGAACTGGAAGGAATGGCGGCCAAAGGAGGTGTTGGCTTTGGGGGTGACCAGTGAGATATACCTGCTGGAGCGCATGCTACGGGTGGGTGTTGCTATAGTGACCAGTGAGCTGAGATAGGGCGGGGATTTACCTAGTAATGACTTATAGATGACCTGGAGCCAGTGGATTTGGCGACGAATATATAATGAAGGCCAGCCAACGAGAGCATACAGGTCGCAGTGGTGGGTAGTGTATGGGGCTTTGGTAACAAAACGGATGGCACTGTGATAGACTACATCCAATTTGCTAAGTAGAGTGTTGGAGGCTAGTTTGTAAATGACATCGCCAAAATCAAGGATCGGTAGGATATTCAGTTTTACAAGGGCATGTTTGGCAGCATGAGTGAAGGAGGCTTTGTTGCGAAATAGGAAGCCAATTCTGGATTTAATTTTGGATTGGAGATGGTTGATGTGAGTCTGGAAGTTGAGTTTACAGTCTAACCAGATGCCTAGGTATTTGTAGGTGTCCACGTATTCTAATTCGGACCCGTCGAGAGTAGTGATGATAGTCCGGTGGGCGGGTGCTGGCAGCGTTCGATAGAAAAGCATGCACTTAGTTTTACTAGCGTTTAAGAGCAGTTGGAGGCCACGGAAGGAGTGTTGTATGGCATTGAAGCTTGTTTGAAGGTTAGTAAACACAGTGTCCAAAGAGGGGCCAGATGTATACAGAACGGTGTCATCTGCGTAGAGATGGATCAGAGAGTCACCAGCAGCAAGAGCGACATCGTTGATGTATATAGAGAAAAGGGTTGGCCCAAGAATTGAACCCTGTGGCACCCCCATAGAGACTGCCAGAGGATCGGACAATAGGCCCTCCGATTTGACACACTGAACCCTGTCTGCAAAGTAGTTAGAGAACCAGGCAAGGCAGTCACTTGAGAAACCAAGGCTGTTGAGTCTGCCAATAAGAATGCGGTGATTGACAGAGTCGAAAGCCTTGGCCAGGTCGATGAAGACGGCTGCACAGTACTGTCTTTTATCGATGGCGGTTATGATATCGTTCAGTACCTTGAGCGTAGCTGAGGTGCACCCATGACCAGCTCGGAAACCAGATTGCATAGCAGAGAAGGTACGGTGGGATTCGAAGTGGTCAGTTATCTGTTTGTTAACTTGGCTTTCGAAAACTTTAGAAAGGCAGGGCAGGATGGATATTGGTCTATAACAGTTTGGGTCTAGAGTGTCTCCTCCTTTGAAGAGGGGGATGACCGCGGCAGCTTTCCAATCTCTAGGGATCTCAGACGATACGAAAGAGAGGTTGAACAGGCTAGTGATAGGTGTTGCAACAATTTTGGCTGATAATTTCAGAAAGAGAGGGTCCAGATTATCTAGCCCAGCAGATTTGTAGGGGTCCAGACTTAGCAGCTCTTTCAGAACATCAGCCGTCTGGATTTGGGTGAAGGAGAAGCAGGGGGGGCTTGGGCAAGTAGCTGCCGGGGGTACAGAGCTGTTGGCCGGGATAGGGGTAGCCAGGTGGAAAGCATGGCCAGCCGTAGCAAAATGCTTATTGAAGTTTTCGATAATCATGGATTTATCGGTGGTAACAGTGTTTCCGAGCTTCAATGCAGTGGGCAACTGGGAGGAGGTGCTCTTATTCTCCATGGACTTAACAGTGTCCCAGAACTTTTTGGAGTTAGTACTACAGGAAGCAAATTTCTGTTTGAAAAAGCTGGCCTTTGCTTTTCTAACTGACTGTGTGTACTTGTTCCTGACTTCCCTGAATAGCTGCATATCACGGGGGCTATTCGATGCTAATGCAGTGCGCCACAGGATGTTTTTCTGTTGGTCTAGTGCAGACAAGTCTGGGGTGAACCAAGGGCTATATCTATTCTTAGTTCTACGTTTTTTGAAAGGGGCATGCTTATTTAGGATGGTGAGGAAAGCACTTTTAAAGAACAACCAGGCGTCCTCTACTGACGGGATGAGGTCAATATCCTTCCAGGATACCTGGGCCAGATCGAATAGAAAGGCCTGCTCACAAAAGTGTTTTAGGGAGCGTTTAACAGTGATAAGGGGTGGTCGTTTGACCGCTGACCCATTGCGAACGCAGGCGATGAGGCAGTGATCGCTGAGATCCTGGTTGAAAACAGAGGAGGTGTATTTGGAGGGCAAGTTAGTCAGGATGATATCAATAATGGTACCCATGTTTACGGATTTTGGGTTGTACCTGGTGGGTTCCTTGATAATTTGTGTGAGATTGAGGGCATCTATCTTTGATTGAAGGACAGCCGGGGTGTTAAGCATATCCCAGTTTAAGTCACCTAACAGTACAAACTCTGAAGATAGATGGGGGGCAATCAATTCACATATGGAGTCCAGGGCACAGCTGGGGGCTGAGGGGGGTCTGTAACAGGCGGCAACAGTGAGAGACTTATTTCTGGAAAGGTGGATTTTTAAAAGTAGAAGCTCAAACTGTTTGGGCACAGACCTGGACAGTATGACAGAACTCTGCAGGTTATCTCTGCAGTAGATTGCAACTCCGCCACCTTTGGCAGTTCTATCTTGACGGGAAATATTGTAGTTGGGGATGGAAATTTCCGAATTATTGGTGGCCTTCCTGAGCCAGGATTCAGACACAGCTAGGACATCCGGGTTGGCGGAGTGTGCTAAAGCAGTGAATAAATCAAACTTAGGGAGGAGGCTTCTAATGTTGACATGCATGAAACCAAGGCTTTTACGGTTACAGAAGTCAACAAATGAGAGCGCCTGGGGGATAGGTGTATAGCTGGGAGCTACAGGACCTGGGTTTACCTCTACATCACCAGAGGAACAGAGGAGGAGTAGGATTAAGGCACGGCTGAAGGCATTAAGAACTGGTCGTCTAGTGCGTTGGGTACAGAGAGTAAAAGCAGCAGATTTCTGTGCGTGTTGGAATAGATTGAGGGCATAATGTACAGACAAGGGTATCGTAGGGTGTGAGTTCAGTGGAGGTTGCATCTCTGGAGACACCAGTTAAGCCAGGTGAGGTCTCCGCATGTGTGGGGGGAGGGACAAAAAAGCTATCAGAGGCCAGTTGAGCAGGACTGGGGGCTCTACAGTGAAATAAAACAATAATAGCTAACCTGAACAACAAAAGACAAGGCATATTGAAATAAAGGGGCATAAAAACAAACAGTTGAGGGACAAAAAAAAAAAAAAAAAAAAAAAAAAAACAGTTAATTAAGAGGGCTAAGGCAACGACGGGTAATGGCGATGAATGGACAAAGAGGGTCAGTTAGAGAAAAATGTCATATGCTACACACAGGACCTGGGGCCTGGCAGTTAAACAGAAAGAAATACCGTATAACCAGACAGTCCTGCAGACATCAGCTGTGAAGCTGAGTAATCATAGGGTCCGATGAGCAGCAAAGAGGCGAGCCAGAGAGCAGAATTCAGTGGGCGCTGGACTAGGCGATCTAGGACGCACGGCGTTCAGAGTGTTAGCAGGCCGGGCTAGCAGGCCGGAGCTAGCAGATGGATCTTCGGCGACGTCGCAGAGAAGAACCCTGTTGAGACCACGTCGGACAATTACGTCGGCAGACCAGTCACGGTGGCTCGGTGGGGCTCCGTATCGACAGTAGAAGGTCCAGGCAGGTTGACAGAGGTACTGTAGTCCGGGAGAGTAGCTAGCACACGTCGGCTGTCCGGGAGATGAGCCTAGCTCACGCTAGCATAGGTAGGATGTAAACAAACAATGGAGGTTAGCCAAAAACGTCGGTCACTCGATTGCAGCTAGCTAGCTGTGATGATCCGGCGTGATGGTCCTGTGATTTCAGTGGAAATCCGGTGAAATGGAAGGGAACGCAGTCCGATATGCGCTGGGTTGGTAGCGCGCTGTGCAGACTGGCCGATAATGTCCGAACTAAAAGCTGTCTGAACAGCCAGAGCGGAGGTGAGGACCGCTAGCAGTGGTTAGCGATGGCTAGAAGCTAGATTAGCAAGCTAGCTAGCAGGCTAGCTTCTGACTGCGGTTCAGTTAAAAGAATGAAAAGTAAGGATAATAGATCCGTTTCAAGTTGGGTAAGGTGGGTTGCAGGAGAGGTAAATCGGGAACAAAATAAATAAATACAAATGTGTGGAAAGACAATTTACAAACTATTTACATGAGACGGGACGAACAAAAAATAAGTCTGCACTGTTACGCCATCTTGGATTTCTATAGTTTGTTAACATGAAATCTGGGGAGTGGTTGAAATATGAGTTTTAATGACTTCAACCTAAGGGTATGTAAACTTCCGACTTCAACTGTATGTATATATAGATAGGAGTAAAGTGACTAGGCAACAGGATTGATAATAGACAATAGCCTCAGTGTGTGTGAGTGTGTGTAGTGTCAATATGCATGTGCAAGGATGTTATGTGTGTATGGGCTAACACTACCGTTCAAAAGTTTGGGGTGACTAAGAAATGTCCTTCTTTTTGAAAGAAAAGCTAATTTTTTGTCCATTAAAATAACATCAAATTGATCAGAAATACAGAGTAGACATTGTTAATGTTAAAAATGACTATTGTAGCTGGAAACAGCAGAGTTTTTTAATGGAATATCTACATAGGTGTACAGAGGCCCATTATCAGCAACCATCACTCCTGTGTTCCAATGGCACGTTGTGTTAGCTAACCCAAGTTTATAATTTTAAAAGGCTAATAGAAAGAGGAGTGGGAGGCCCCGGTGCACAACTGAGCAAGAGGATATTAGAGTGATGATGATCCACGCTTTTTTAAAATAAATAATAATTGATCAACCCTACAAGCAACACAAGAGATGGATATATGGAGGCTTTAATTTCCTGAGCTAGTGAGATATACATGGCGAAGGCCCAATCAAGCTTTCTTATGTCATTACTTTCTTATGTCATTCTCTCTAGCACCAGAAGTTTAAAAAGTGTTTAAAAAGTGTTACAGAATTTCCACATGGGTGAGGATATTGGACATTTTATCAAAGCCAAATGGATGATAACTTGTTTTCAACTATCACAGAATAATTTATAACTGTCTTTTTTTGACATAACATAGGTACAGCAGATCCTCTTATTGTATGGGACACTTTTAAATGTGCCTTTAGAGGCCATGCAATTCAGTACTCATCTCTAAAACAAAAGCAATTTAGGTCAAAAGTGTCCATATTAACAAAGGAAATGTAAGGACTAACATTTCAAAAAATCTGTTCTCACTTTGTCATTATGGGGTATTGTGTGTAGATTGCTGAGGATTTATTTATTTAATCAATTTTAGAATAAGGCTGTAATGTAACAAAATGTGAAAAAAGTCCAGGGGTCTGAATACTTTCCGAACGCCAGAGTGGCTTCGGGGACAAGTCTCTGAATGTCCTTGAGTGGCCCAGCCAGAGGCGGACTTGAACCCGATCGAAAATCTCTGGAGAGACGCTGTGTGGCAACACTCCCCATCCAACTTGAGAGGATCTGCAGAGAAGAACGGGAGAAACTCCCCAAATACAGGTGTGCCATGCTTGTAGCGTCATACCCAAGAAGACTCAATGCTGTAATTGCTGCCAGGGTCTGAATACATAGTAAATACATTTGCTAACATTTCTGTCATTATGAGGTATTGTGTGTAGATTGATGGAGAATAAAACAATTTAATACATTTTTGAATAAGCCTGTAACCTAACAAAATGTGGCAAAGGGTACACACAGGTCTGAATACATTCCGAAGGCACTGTAATTACATTATTTTACCGTCAGATAAAAGTGATAAAAGTGTTTTGTTGTTGTGCATTATCCTCAAACAATAGCATGGTATTTTTTAGCTGTAATAGCTACTGTAAATTGGACACTGCAGTTAGATTAACAAGAATTTAAGCTTTCTGATGATAAAAGACATGTCTATGTCCCGGAAAGTTGGCTGTTTACAACGCCATTCTAGTCACATATCGCATATTGAGCAGAACTGTCCCCATTTCGGGACACTGATCTAATTTGTTTTTATTAATGGTTATAGTAATTCACCCATTGCCAAACGTTGCCACAAATTAAAGTATTTTTTGATGTGACCTGTTTGTGAACCCAATTTTGCCATTGGGCCTAGTCATCAGACTCCAGAGCCCTTTTTTGCAGAGTTGTGTCAATGAAGTAGTCGGTTTTCAATTAGCTAGTTGTTTGTGCAGGCTGAAATACATTGCGTTGGGATGCTATCGGAAACTTTAACATTTGTAACAAGCATGGTAACAAGCATTCGTTGTTACTCCCCTGTAATTACAGACTGCAATTACCACCATTTACATGTTGTTATTACAGTGCAGGAACAGACTGGGAATGAAAAATGGCCCTGGACTTTTTGACTCAGACCAGCCCACCAAAACCCCCCCAGCGATACACCACCTCCCACACAACCCACGCCACACTTTATGTAAACAAGATTACTGAACAATATTCATGACAATAACTTTAGTAAAATAGAACAAGGGGAACGTGTTGCTCTTAGGAGGAGGCTGGCTAGAAGGAGCACATATTGGCACAATGGCACTGGTAGCAAGGTGGCAAGAATCTCCGGAACCTTCTGACCAGTAAAATAAATAATACAGGAAGAAATTTGTTGGTGAAAAGACTGGTGAGTAGGCAAGTCATAGAATAAAATTAAAATAAACATATTTCCTACCTCCTTAAATTAGCAATTTCTGCAGCAGCTCACTTCTCTCAACAATGCCATCTATAACCAGGTCACTGTCCAGGGCCATTAAAACATTTTGCTCAGTAGCCGTGAGCATAAAAGCCTCCAGGTGCTGTTGAGATAGAATGCTCCTGAGCCTACTCTTGATGAATTTCAGAGTAGAGAAGCTCCGCTCGCAAGCTACCTGGGTTACTGGCAGGGTAAGTAAGAACTTGTAAGCAAGGCCCAGGATGTGGTATGCATCAGTCAATAGGTTGTACTGAATAAGAATATGGTAGAAACACACTGGACAGTCCTTGCAAGATTAACAGCTCTTGTCCACCATTTCCACCTCATCTTCATTACCTTCAGGTCCATGAACCTCCATAGTCCTGGTTGTGTATTCTTCAAATCCCAATTGTTTAATCCTAGTCCACTGTTCTGCCAGACTCATGAGCTCACTCTGTAAATTGGGGCTGTCTGTGGAAGGCCACTGGCACTGGATGTTAGCTGACTAAAGTTTTTAGGGTCCAGAAGAGCCATGTCGGCATACAAAGTGCCATTACTCAGAAATCGCAGATGGATGCTATCTATAACTGTATACAGATTTTGATTATGGACACCAATCCTGTATGCACTCTGCCCCAGTAAAAGTCTCACCTTGTGCCATCTCTCCAGGCATGGTTTTCTTCTTTCGATACCTTTTCATTTGCAGAGTAGTCTCTAACTCCAGCTCGGTTTCCTCATCCCGTTCCTGAAACTTCCTGTTGGCCCACTGAACAAATGTGTTTGCAGCTGCCTTGCCTTTTTCAAAATCTCTTGCCATTCCTTTCAGCTGCTCCTCTGTAGACACAACCATACGATGCGCAGACATAATGACCATTCCCACTTCTTTGAAGATATTTTGAGACTGGTGAGATGACCTGAAATTTTCTGAGGAATATCTGAGCTGTAAGTATTGTTTCATACTTCAGCATCCCCTCAATGTATCCTAGTGCCTTGACCCATGCAGTAGTGTTGATGTTTTTCTGATATTGTATGGTTGAAAGAGTGAGAAGGACATCAACATACAGACCCTCATCTGGATTTCCAAAAGCTCCAAAGACCTTCTTTAAGGCACTGTCTTTAGCCCACCAGCGTGTCTCTCCAATTGGAGCAAGACGTCTGTGTCTTCGACCCTTGCTCTCCTTCTCCCAAATGTTCATCCTCTGGTAGGATTCACGGAAGAACACAGCTATGTTGTTAATGAGAGAAAAAAGTAACCTACTTGCCAAGACACTCTCTGTTGTGCCAGCCAAAACAAGGTTCAAAATGTGTGCATAGCACCACACATGCACTTGATTAGTGTACTTTGCAGAGAGCAGGCTCCATCAGTGGAATTGCCAATGCACTTGCTGATGTCAAGCTTCGTGTTTTCCAGTACTTCACTCAGTACCTGGACAAAGTATTGTCCAGTGGATGCCTCGCATTTCACCACAGCCACAAGCCTCTCATGGATGACGTTCGTCACATATCTGACTATGACAGAGCATTGATCTTGTGTTGTAATGTCCTGCGTTGTGTCAATCTGGACTGAAAACATACCAGCTTCCTGGATTTCACTTGCTATGGTGGCCTGCATTGTGCGTTGGATGGTGGTAATGGCGTTATCAATGGTAGTCTGATAATAGAGTGATAAGAGAGCCTCTGCCCCCTCTTGACCCAGACTCATGCAGTTTTTTGCTTTTCTCTATGCAGGCAGTGAGATGCTCTTTCAAACACAGGTCGTACTTTCCCAGCACAATGATCATCTCTAGAAAGTTGCCATGGTCAACGCTGCTGTCATCTAGCGTATAAGCTGCTTCAGACTGCATATCTCTGTTGCTCAGACCCCTCTTGCCTATGACTTTAACAACATCTATTATGCGCTCTATGAGCAGACATCTGACTGCCGATGAACAGGCTCTCAATGTTACCTTTGGAGGAACTTAGAAAGTAGTCCTCAGCATAACCTCTATGCATTTATGCTCTTCTCATGCTATTCCACTCTCTGATGGATATGCTTCTAGTCTGCCATTCCATTCATGAAAGGGCTGTTCTCTGTGGGCTTTGCAAATGCCATACAAATGAAGCAGAATAAAGCATGGTTCTCTTTACTGTATGACAGCCACTTCCATCTTTACAATAGAAAACCTTCTGCACCACAGGCTTTTCACACTTTTGTTGGGGGTGGAAACTAAAAAAACATATCTAGGTCCCTTGACTTAGGCCTCTTAAAATAATCAGAAATTGGGGTGGCAGTTGCATCCTGGCTCTGGCTCAATCTATATCTGTCCACTGCAGATGCACTATCCTCAACCTGGATGAGTAATTAGTATAAATGAGTATATTAGTATAATGTTATAACATTAAACAAAAAGTATAATGTTAATATAATATTATAATGTTTGTATAATATTAATATATATATTATATAATGTATAATAGTATACTACATACCACTAGTATAATATTAATTCCAATTGGACAATACAGCATTTTAAGAAATACACAACCAACATTTATAATGTTTGTAGGTTTTGTTCCGTGCAAGATCTTTGTGCAAGAAAAATGTTCTATATTGGTGGTTAGTCTCTAATTTGTTAATGCTAAGTACAAACTTGTCAATAATCATAACCATTCATGCATAATAATGACTTCAACATTTAAAAGTTTAATGTCCCGCCCCATACAGGCCGTGATTGGTCGGTTCACAAAAAGTGACATTGACGAGCGCTTGTTTCAACAAAAGGCACCCGATATAATTAAATACCCAGCTAGCCAAAACCAAACATTGCTTATCTTATCCCTATTGTCTTCTGTCTTACTGCTTCAGTTGCAAAACCTTGACTAACAGTTGAACTGGTATCGCTGGGCTCAATGGCCTGCTCTCTCTGCTCTCTCTCCTCTCTGCTGCCAATGCCTTCAGGCTCGCTAGGCTGAGATGATTGACTGGTAACGGCGCCAAATGAATAATTTGTTATTTTAAAACATTTGGTTGCATCAGCCTCAAGGGACTTCAACCTCTTCTCTCTCCACTTTTCAGCATCACCTTTACTGTTTTTTCTCTTTTTGTTTGTCAATATTGCTCCACTCCACTATTTATCTAAATGTCACCACTTAACAGAGATGGGAAAGGGGCGGGGCCCAGGTAAAGTTAGAATGGACTGGACCAAAAGTAATTGGCTGTGAGAGAGAGGCTGACAGATGTAATACCCAACCACAGTGGCAGAGGGCCGGCAGCCTACTCACATGGGCCAGTCAGACACACAGCACTTGGTTATTTTTATTTAAGCGGGGGCTGGGGTTATTTATATTTTACGTTGCATTAGACTTGCATTAGACTTCTTCTAATGCCTCTTAAGGGGAAAGTAATCTAAAAGTAACGAAATGTAATCAGATTACGTTGCTGAGTTTGGGTAATCCAAAAGTTACGTTACTGAATACAATTTTGGCCAGGTAACTTGTAACTGTAACGGATTACATTTAGAAAGTAACCTACTCAACCCTGAGTGTAACTATGTATTATTACAATTCATTACAATACTTGGTACAGTGTAATTATATATTTAAATATATAAAGTAAGTGTTCCCTGACATATTTTCTCATGTGCACTTTAATCTCGTGGGGCTTAGGGAAAATATGATAATAACGGATTGGTTCTCTTACAGCAGGCTCTACTTGAGTAGGTTTAATTTAACTTGTGAAAGCAGTATAGTATGATATTTTTACAGAAACAACCCTGATTTAATTTCCATTTGTTATTCAAATTCAAATAAAACATGACAATATTGAGACCCTGCCATTGGACTACCTCTACATACCCTTTTCAGCACATTGTAATTACTAGTGAAACAGAAATGAGCATTGAGTACGTGTCATAGTTAATTACATCTCAACACAGTGCATGTTTCATTTTGACTTGAGGGTGGTGCATACATTGGTGATTTCTTGATGCTCATTAGATAGTAACTACAATATGTATTTCCTGATATATATTTCCTTTTTACTTCCACCAAACTGTACCTTCCATACTTTTAAAGTGATACTTATTATCACGATATCACCTAATATAACGAAGCAGCACTAGTCTACCTCTATTCAGAAGCCACACATCAAGTGTACAGAGTTTTCTTCTCCTTCATCCCCTCCTCAGGGATCAGCCTCCGGCTAGAAGGTGAGCACAAGGTCGTCTGGCTGGGAAGTCTGCATAATGGCCAGAGCAGGTGTCCCCCTGAGATCCACAGCTTGTCTACACAATTCATGAACTCACCTAATCACTTAGACGCCTAGTACCCCCATCCAGAGTCCGCACAGATACAAAAGTAACTATTTTGGTAATTTACCTAGAAATACATGCCATATTGTGAATAATGACATAAGCAGCGATCATAACCATAGTGGTGTGCCCTGGAGCATGTTGGTTGTTGCTCTGATGCCATGATGATACCCCCGGGAGATGACAAAGGTATTCATATTGTAGTTTTGGGAAAAGGATAACAAGAATATTGCCAGATTAATGGTTTTAAACTTTTCTGAGCTAATTCTACTTACAGTATCTGTAAGATTCTGCTATAAACAAAATTAAGTTTAAGGGAACAGGGTCAATAAGGTTGTTTCTCGATACACTGTAGTGTTTGGTTAAAGGCCAGAACCAGGACTATGGCTGACACGGCACTGGGGGGCCTTTGGACCTCTGTTTGCCCACAACAATTCATCTGAGTGGCAAGGGCGATCCAGACATAAGTCACCAGTGCTGACTGCCAACTAACATTCATGCTGAATCATACAGCATAGGGCAAAAGGCTGATTTTAGCAAATGTCCTCCAGGGGATTCACTCACTCAGCAGCCATTTTGGCAGCAAGTCCTACATTTTTTTCAGGGGAGAAATCTATAGCTTTACAACACCAATACTTGACAATTAGCTTGTTTGGACCTGGCTCACCTGTGTTGCTTCTTCCCCCACATTGATTAATTAATAGACAAACATCAGGACTTTGATAGCCTGATTTATATTAGTAGAACATGGGCCTTTAAGGCAGTTGAGTGGAGAGTATTTTGCATATAGTGCAGTGATCTGTTGTCAGAATATGCTCCTTGCTCAACTATCAACTTCTACAGCTCTAGTTGAAGACAAGGATGAAGAGGTCATCCAATGCTGTGTGGAATCTCAAAGTAGGTTAAGTGGAGATGAGTAAAATACATGTAGCTACGTCTCTAGCAATCAGCCTTATGTCCACAGTTAACTAAATAATAATTGTATGGTTACATATGCAAGACAATTTTAAAATGTATTACATTCAAACTGAAGCAAAATGATATAGAATAGTTAATGTAATCAAATAACCTAGAAAATTCAGATATACAGCCAAATACATATAAACTCAGTTTTTCACAATTCCTGACATTTAATCCTAGTAAAGGTTCCCTGTCTTAGGTCAGTTAGGATCACCACTTTATTTTAAGAATGTGACCTTCTTTAAGGCACTGTCTTTAGCCCACCAGCGTGTCTCTCCAATTGGAGCAAGACTTCTGTGAGGTTCTTCTAGTAGAGAGAATGATTTATTTCAGCTTTTATTTCTTTCATCACATTCCCTGTGGGTCAGACATTAACACTCAATTAGTATTTAATAGCATTGCCTTTAAATTATTTAACTTGGGTTCAACATTTCAGGTAGCCTTCCACAAGCTTCCCACAATAAGTTGGGTGAATTTTGGACCATTCCTCCTGACAGAACTGGTGTAACTGAGTCAGGTTTGTAGGCCTTGCTCGCATACTCTTTTTCAGTTCTGCCCACAAATCTTCTATAGGATTGAGGTCAGGGCTTTGTGATGGCCACTCCGATACCTTGACTTTGTTATCCTTAAGCCATTTTGCCACAACTTTGTCTATTTGGAAGACCCATTTGCGTCCAAGCTTTAACTTCCTGACTGATGTCTTGAGATGTTGCTTCAATATATCAACATAATATTCCTTCTTCATGATGCCATCTATTTTGTGAAGTGCATCAGTCCCTCCTGCAGTAGAGCACCCCCACAACATGATGCTGCCAACCCCGTGCTTCACTGTGGGGATGGTGTTCTTTGGCTTGCAAGCCTCCCCCTTTTTCCTCCAAACATAACGATGGTCATTATGGCCAAACAGTGCATATTTTTGTTTCATCAGACCAGAGGACATTTCTCAAAAAAGTAGGATTTCTGTCCCTGTGTGCAGTTTCAAACCATAGTCTGACTTTTTTATGGCGGTTTTGGAGCAGTGGCTTCTTCCTTACTGAATGTCGATATAGGACCTGTTTAATTGTGGATATAGATACTTTTGTAACTGTTTCCTCCAGCATCTTCACAAGTTCCTTTGCTGTTGTTCTGGGATTGATTTGCACTTTTCGGACAAATGTGCGTTCATCTCTAGGAGACAGAATGCATCTCCTTTCTGAGCGGTATGACTGCTGCCTTAATCAATGTGATTATTTGGCTTTTCTCATAAGACAACTTCTCCAAACACAGCCTGCAGGTTAGGCCTCTGTTATTTGCGAAACTGCCCAAAAAGTACAAAAACAAAAAGGTTGTGTGTGCGTGTGTTTGTGTATGTCTAACTGTGTGTGTGTGTGTGTGTGTGTGTGTGTGTGTGTGTGTGTGTGTGTGTGTGTGTATGCCACTACTTCCCTTCAATCAAGCTAACCATGCACATTTGCTGGAGAATCAGGCATCTTGCAAATCCATATCACACATCAGACGTATGCCTAGTCAGCTGTTTTATTCAAGAGGCGGAAAAACTGGGAAAACGTTGAGTGGAAATCACTTTGTACTTACACATGCCTACTGTGTGATGTATAATCCTTGTTTTCTACCCATCCAATCATTTTATCTGGGACATGAAAGGATGTAGGGTATATGAAGGTACCATAATGCGGTTTATTACATTAAAATCAAATCAAATTTGTCATATTTAGCAGATGTTATTGCGGATGTAGCGAAACGCTTGTGTTCCTAGCTCCAACAGTGCAGTATTATCTAACAATTCACAACAATACACACAGATCTAAAAGTAAAATAATAAATATTAGGCCGAGCAATGTAGGGGTGGCATTGACTAAAATACAGTAGAATAGAATACAGTATGTACATATGAAATGAGTAAAGCAGTATCTAAACATTATTAAAGTGACTAGTGTTCCATTATTATTATGTACACAGGGCAGCAGCCTCTAAGGTTCAGAGTTGAGTAACCGCGTGGTAGCCGGCTAGTGATGTCATGATTGTGCTCTGCACTGTATTTACTTTATTTGAATAATTTAAATATCAACACTGTCAAATACACATGTCAAATACTGTGTGAAAAGACACACTATTTCGATAGATTGTGGATGTCAATGAATGAAATGTTGGTGGGTGCTCATCACATCAAATGAACACATCATAAATGTTCCCTCTAAGCTGTGTGCATGCACAGGCACACAGCTCCCTAGGAACTGCCTCTCAGAAGAAAAATCAGCTTGCGAACAGAGAAGAGCGAGATTGAACTTCACTCAACTTTCTAGAGTTTTCCCCGTTAGTTAACACTATAAACGTTTCCCTTTACTGTGGGAATTGTGATCAAATCAACACACTATTAGCCACTTTCAATGCAGCATACTGGATGAAAATTAACTATGCAAGACTAAATATGCACAACTAACTATGCAAGAGATTGTGTTGTAGGCAGAGCGCATCGGAGCAGGATTCTATTGCATTGACAGGCAACAATTCAGGCCCTTACTCTACACAGATCAGTGCTCCATAACCAATCAGAGCTGCAGCAGGCCTATATGCAAATAGACCATTGCATATATGGATTTGTGCCATTTACTTTAAACTGGACTGTTTTACAGCATGAGCGGTCACAATTAGTATGTGTTTGTTTTGAGATCAAAGCGAGCTGCACATTTGTTCATATTATTTGCTAGTTAGTGAGTTATTATCCCAGTTATATCGCATTTGTAGTCAGCAATGTGGGAGTGATTGCTTCCTAAACGTGTACATTTCTAGCCATCTTTGAAAAGCAAGTCAGGTAAAGATGTCTTAAAGGGGCAGTGTTTTAATTTGAGACAGGCTTGAATAAGCTAGGTAGAGCCAATAGGCAGAGTATAGCATAATTTGTCTGTTTCTCTGTAATAATGGTAGTGCATCAAACTACAGAACAAAATGTTCAGTCACCTCCTTGTCTGAAGGACAAGTGGATAAACAGGTTAATGTTTTTTTCAAAGTCTTGTGGAATGTAGGCCTACATTGAACACCACACATTGGCTGCTCTGTAGGCTGAAGGAGAGAACCGCTATCTCCAGTTTAAAATGTTATGTGATGCATTTTCTCCATTGACTTTTATTGTAGGCCACTCTGGTAAGCCTACATTATGATGAAATAGCCACAGTAGTCTACTTGGCTACTGTTAAAACACAAAATTAATTGTTCACAGTAAAGTCGCACAGCAGACCTCAGCAGACCTTTCAGTGCCGAAAAATATTAGATGGAACATTGCTCATCACATAACCAAATTAACTCATCACATTGCCAACTCAACAGCATCATTAATGAGAGGTTGGAAGGTTTAGGGGGATAGTATTAAATCCTTCCCTAATTTAGATATTGCTTATTTAAAAGGAAACTGAAACCTTTCCCTACTTCACCAAAGTCAGATGATCTCATGGATACCGCTTTTACTTCTCTGTGTGCAGTTTGAAGGAAGTTGCTAATTAGTGACTGCCAGTCATTACGCTAATGCTAGTTAGCATTGGCAAGTGAAACTATCGCTAACTTCCTTCATACTGGATGCAGAGACCTAAAAATGGCTCTGGGGAAGTAGATAAAATCCATACATATCCATGAGTTACAGAAGAATTAACCACCTGTGTGAAATGCATTGTGAATGCAGATATTGACTTCCATTCGATCCCATTTAGTGCTTTATAGAACATTCCTAACAGCCCATGGTTCCATTTCACATCCTATATATGCTATGATACAGTGCCTTTGGAAAGTATTCAGACCCCTTGACTTTTTCCACATTTTGTTACATTACAGCCTTATACTAGAATGGATAAAATAGTTTTTTCCCCTCATCAATCTACAAACAATAGCCCATAATGACAAAAGCAAAAACATTTTATTTGAAATTTTTGCTAATTTATAATATAACAAAACGGAAATATCACATTTACGTAAGTATTCGGACCCTGTATTCAGTACTTTGTTGAAGCACCTTTGGCAATGATTACAGCATAGAGTCTTCTTGTGTATGACTCTCCACGCTTGGCACACCTGTATTTGAGGTTCTTCCATTCTCTACTGATCCTCTCAAGCTCTGTCATGTTGGATGGGGAGCGTTGCTGCACAGCTATTTTCAGGTCTCTCCAGAGCTGTTCAATCGGGTTCAAGTCTGGGCTCTGGCTGTGCCACTCAAGGACATTCAGAGACTTGTCCCGAATCCACTCCTGCGTTTTCTTGGCTGTGTGCTTAGGGTCGTTATCCTGTTGAAAGGTGAACCTTCGCACCAGTCTAAGGTCCTGAGCACCATGGAGAAGGTTTTCATCAAGGATCTTTCTGTACTTTGCTTCGTTCATCTTTTCCTTAATCCTGACTAGTCTCCCAGTCCCTGCCGCTGAAAAACATCCCCACAGCATGATGCTGCCACCACCATGCCAAATCATGTCCAATCAATTTAATTTACCATAGGTGGACTCCAATCAAGTTGTAGAAACATCTGAAGAATGATCAACGGAAACAGGATTCACCTGAGCTCCATTTTGAGTCACATAGCAAAAGGTACGAATACTTATGTAAATAAGATATTTCTGTTTATTAGTTTTATACATTTGCAAAAATGTCTAAAAACCTGTTTTTGCTTGATCAAATGTGGAAAAGGTCAAGGTCTGAATACATTCTGAAGGCACTCTATACCCATTAAAGGTATGCCTACAGGCATTCATAATAGTGCATAACTATTTATAACAGTCAACTAAATCCAAATATTAATGTCATTGCCTCATTGAGACAATGCTGCAGACAGAGACCTGCAGGGGGCAGCTAATCGTAATAAACTTCCATAATCTGCTCCCTTTTGATTGCTTTTTGTGACATCACCCATGGCCGAAAGCCAAGCACCATTTAATTATTGAATGCTTCCTTAGGAAAAGTGTGGCTGGCGTGCATTGATTGAAAAGTCCAAAGGCAAAATACAAAATGAAAGCCAATTTGGAAATATTGCCGATGATGCTCAAACGAAGAAGAATGAAAAAAGGGTAGACATACAGCCTCAAGAGATGAAATACACGTCTTTGTAAAGTGTTCAACAGTGTTAGGTCTTTTATATTTTAGTATGAAATGGCAAAATGAAACATTTATCGTATTTTTGTCTGCGTTATTCAAGCTAAAATGGCTCACAAAAGAACAAGGACCCTAGGGGAGGGTTTTTTGTAGATAGGAGTGCAAAACTGTGAATATGAAGGCGAGTGTCAGAGGGTAGAAATACAACATGGCGCACAGCAAAGTACAAAACATAATGAGCCAATTAGTGAACAACTCCAGACTGGTATCAGTCCCCAGACACGTTGGCATTGTACTGTATACTCAGACAGGAACTGATGAATGTCGCAAAAAGTTTCTTTCATCACTTTACAGTGATGTATTGTATTCTCCTATTGCCTATTATTCTCAAGTTTAACTACAGTCAACGCATTCTCCTAAAAGATGGTATCTCCTAACAGATGGTATCTCCTAAAAGATGGTGTCTCCTAACAGATGGTATCTCCTAAAAGATGGTATCTCCTAAAAGATGGTGTCTCCTAAAAGATGGTATCTCCTAAAAGATGGTGTCTCCTAACAGATGGTATCTCCTAAAAGATGGTATCTCCTAACAAATTTTATTTACAATGACGCCCTAACCATCACCATTTACAATCCCCAAACATCACACTACCACCACCATGCTTGACCGTTGGTGTGCGGTTCTTATTGTGGAATGCAGTGTTTGTTTTTTTGCCAAGCAGAATGGGACCCATCTCTTACAAAAATGTATACTTTTGAATAATCTGTCCATTAAACATGCTTCCAGTTACTTTTTGGAATGGGTCCCATTATGCCTGGTGAGAACCAAACACAGCATTCCACAGTAAGAACCTCATACTGACGGTCAAGGATGGTGGCGGTAGTGTGATGGTTTGGGGATGCTTTGCTGCCTCAGGACCTGGGCGACTTGCCTTAATAGAAGGAACCATGAATTCTGCTCTGTATCAGAGAGTTCTACACGAGAATGTCAGGCCATCCATTTGTGAGCTGAAGCGCAGCTGGGTCATGCAGCAAGACAATGATACAAAACACAGAATCAAGTCTACATGAAAATGGCTAGAATTTTTGGAATGGCCTAGTTGAAGTCCAGACCTAATCCCAATTGAGATATGGTGGCAGGACTTGAAACAAGCAGTTCATGCTTAAAAACCCACAAATATTGCTGAGTTAAAGCAGTTCTGCATGCAAGATTGGGCCAAAATCCCTCCACAGCAATGTGAGAGACTGATAAACAATTAAAGAAAGCATTTGGTTGCAGTCATGGCAGCTAAGGGTGGCACACCCAGTTATTGAGTGTAAGGTGGCAATTAATTTTTCACACAGGGGAATTGGGTGTTGCATAACTTTGTTAATTAAATAAATATTACATATATTAGGTTTAAGTTGAAGATCTGATAACATTCAGTACAAAAAGTATGTGTCAGGCTCTGGCCATAGAGAAGCTTTGCTTCTCTATATTTCTATGGTCAGAGTCTGGCAGATCTATTATTTCTACGTCTGTGTGGTGTTGTGTGTGTGGGATCCCTAATTAGAGGCAGCTGCATTGCATTACCTCTAATTAGGGATCTTACTTATATGTCTGTGTTCCACTCCGTTGGCGTGGTTCATTGTTATGTTGTCTCGTGTTCGTGCTACGTGTGTCCTCTTTATTATTATCATTTGTTATTTTGTATGGTTCGTCATTTAGTTAAATAAACATGTCGAACTATCGATACGCTGCGCCTTGGTCTCTCTACACACCCGAACGTGACAGAATGAACCACCACCCGACCAAGCAGCGTTATTCTGGAGCTAAGGAGAAAAAAGGAGAGAAACGGCGTAATCGAGTAAACGGAGGTAACGGAGCCCGTAGGCAACCCCAAGAAACTTTCGGGGGGGGGCTATGGGGTTGGTCTGGCTACGAGGAGGACGAGCCAGTACCACTCTCCATGTGGAATACGGTGGAGAAGGAGGAAGAGGAATACCTGAAGGGGGTATATTGTGATATTATGGAGCTGTGTAGGCGTAATTGGGAAGAGTGTGAGAACGAGCGGAGGGAGCTGGAGTTAAAGGTGCCCAAGGTGTGTATCCCCAGTCCGGGTCGTTTAATGTCTACATCCCGCGCCGAGTCTCCAGTGTACATCCCCACTCCAGTATGTCCTATGCCGGTTTCACGTGGGAGAACTCCAGTGCCAGAACAATCCGTTCCATCGGTGCCCAGTCTGGGTCAGGCCGTCTGCTACACTCCAGTGTCAGAGCAGTCCGCTTCACCGGTACCCAGTCCGGGTCCGGCTGTCTGCTACACTCCAGTGCGCGTCTCCAGTCAGGTACGTCCTGTGCCTACTCCCCGCACTAGCCCTGAGGTGCGTGTTATTAGTCCTGTGCCACATGTGCCGACTCCACGCACCAGGCTTCCAGTGCACGTCTCCAGTCAGGTACGTCCTGTGCCTGTTCCCCGCACTAGCCCTGAGGTGCGTGTTATTAGTCCTGTGCCACATGTGCCGACTCCACGCACCAGGCTTCCAGTGCGCGTCTCCAGTCAGGTACGTCCTGTGCCTGTTCCCCGCACTAGCCCTGAGGTGCGTGTTATTAGTCCTGTGCGTGTGCCCAGCCAGGTTCCTCCAGTGCCGGCTCCACGCACCAGGCCTCCAGTGCGCTTCTCCAGTCCGGTACGTCCCGTGCCGACTCCCCGCACTCGACCTCCAGTGCGTGTGCCCAGCCAGGTACCTCCAGTGCCGGCTACACGCACCAGACCGTCGGTGCGCCTCATCAGCCCGGAGACTCCCGTGATAGTCGACCCGGAGCCTCCCGTGATGGTCGACAGCCCGGAGCCTCCCGTGATGGTAGACAGCCCGGAGCCTCCCGTGACGGTCGACAGCCCGGAGCCTCCCGTGACGGTCGACAGCCCGGAGCCTCCCGTGACGCTCGACAGCCCGGAGCCTCCCGTGACGCTCGACAGCCCAGAGCCTCCCGTGACGCTCGACAGCCCGGAGCCTCCCGTGACGCTCGACAGCCCGGAGCCTCCCGTGACGCTCGACAGCCCGGAGCCTCCCGTGACGCTCGACAGCCCGGAGCCTCCCGTGACGCTCGACAGCCCGGAGCCTCCCGTGACGCTCGACAGCCCGGAGCCTCCCGTGACGCTCGACAGCCCGGAGCCTCCCGTGACGCTCGACAGCCCGGAGCCTCCCGTGATAATTATATGGCCGGAGTCGCCTGCCACACCGGTGCTCAGTCCTGGCCCGGTTATTTGCCCCGCTCCATGGCCTGAACCTTTTCCACCACCATTGTTGTTTCCAGGACCGGTGGGTTGCCCCTTTATATGGCCGGAGTCGCCTGCCACACCGGTGCCCAGTTCTGGCCCGGTTATTTGCCCCGCTCCATGGCCTGAGCCTTTTGCCCCACCATGGTCATTTCCAGGACCGGTGGGTTGCCCCATGGCCTGAATCGCCAGCCACACCGGGCCCAATAGAAATGAGGAGGAAGACATCCACTTCGCCGGGGCCGGAACCGCCACCGGCGATGGTTTATGTTTGATGTTTTTCCCTCCCTGACCCTTCCCTCATGTTTTTGTGTTTGTTTTTCTTGCGGCCGGGAGTCCGCGCCTTTGGGGGGGGGGTACTGTCAGGCTCTGGCCATAGAGAAGCTTTGCTTCTCTATATTTCTATGGTCAGAGTCTGGCAGATCTATTATTTCTACGTCTGTGTGGTGTTGTGTGTGTGGGATCCCTAATTAGAGGCAGCTGCATTGCATTACCTCTAATTAGGGATCTTACTTATATGTCTGTGTTCCACTCCGTTGGCGTGGTTCATTGTTATGTTGTCTCGTGTTCGTGCTACGTGTGTCCTCTTTATTATTATCATTTGTTATTTTGTATGGTTCGTCATTTAGTTAAATAAACATGTCGAACTATCGATACGCTGCGCCTTGGTCTCTCTACACACCCGAACGTGACAGTATGCAAAAACAGAGAAAATCAGAAAGGGGGCAAATACTTTTTTATGACACAGTATATAAAATGTTTACCAGCTGGTATTCCATGACATATGGTTGCATGTTATATAGACTACTGTATCATAATATTTTATAGTATTAGATAATACATTTTAATTTGTCTTGATAAACAGTTTCAGGAGATGCAGTGATTCTACATAATATCATGAAATGTATCATTGAAAACCAAGGCATGTAATGTAATCTTTTCCCTCTGAGATATTGCTGTGTTCACAGCTTGTGAGGAGCAGATACTTGCAGCCTCCGATAGCATAGCTGTGTGTCTGCAGGACACATCCATCATGTGTTACAATACGGCCATCTGCATCGTATATGTCGATTTGAGCTATAGTAAATTATAAATACAGAGAGAGACAACATTATGTTAAAGAGACTGAAACGATGACACATGTACTGTAGTCTTATGCACCCCCCCCACAAAAAAAAACTATATGCTATAATTATTAACCAAAAATAATAATTGCACTTGCCTTTTTCTATACTATCACTGATTTTGCTGATATGTGTTTTTCTCACATATCTATCTTAAGATTAGTGCACTAACTGTAAGTCGCTCTGGGTAAGAGTGTCTGCTAAATGGCTGAAATGTAAATGTGAAATGTAAGTGAGTGAAAATAAGTAATCTTGATCAAAGTAAAGCATTTTGTGGATTATTTTAGATTTAAAACCATCAGTATTCAATTTGAATGGATGATTATATAATTGTTTTGATTATTTCAGATATTCACCAGTCAGTATTCAACTTGAGTGCTGACAATGTTTGTGTCATGACTTCCGTCTGATCTGCTGTGTTTTGTGTTTTTTGAGCACATGTGCCTTGTTTTGACAGCTGGCCATGTGCTCCCCTGTCATTGTAGTGTCTCCCCTCCCACTCGTTATCCTTAACTATCCTTGTTCTCTTCACACCTGCTGTCAATTAATCCCTCATTACCTCCCCTATTTTAGGTCTTCTTGTGTTCAGTCTTTTGTCAGACCGTTGTTGTGAGTATGCTTTTCCTGTGACCTACTTATCCTTGCCTTGTCTTGCTGTTTTTCTTCAGACCCCAAGTGTTGTTTTGTTTTTGTTTTGGCATTTTGATTTTTGTCCTGCTTCCACTGTGTCCTGCCAGGCCTGGTTTCCTAGTCTGCCTGCCCAGGTGTTTTCTCTGTTGGGACTTGGATGTACCACCCCAGACCCTCACTGTCTGCTCATCACCATTCCCAGGGAACTCAATGTAACTCGGACACTGCGTCGGATGACGCCATAATTTGTTTCTTTTGAGAAGTACTCTCCTGGCCCAGAGGACATTTATTTGGACTTCCTCTTTTCTTTTGTGTTCCTGTTTATTTTTTCCTGGGCTCATTTAAGAGCAAAATAAACACTGTTGCCTGCAACTGAATCCGTGTCTCTCCCTGACAGAACGGTCTGACCATAAAATGGATTCAGCAGGTGCAGACCAAGTCAGAAATGCAGTGAGTCAACAGGGCGCTCTTCTGGGACAGCATTCCAGCCAGTTAACTGCCACTTCACGGGAGGTTGAGTGCCTGACCGCCCAAGTAGCGGATCTCAATCTCCAGATCCAAGAACTCCAGCGGGAAGCCTTGGCCAGAAGATCAGCTGCAGCATACGGCCGTCCTCTACCTAATGCTGAACCTGAACCCCATGCCAATAGTCCGCCACCCTACGACGGGGATCCCAATTCCTGCCGTGCGTTCCTGTCTCAGTGCTCCCTTGTCTTCGCACTCCAGCCTCGACGTTATGTTACGGAAGAGTCCCAGGTGGCCTTTGTCATCACACTCCTGAAAGGAAGGGCCCGCGACTGGGCAATGGCTGTGTGGGATGCTCGTGCTCCATTCTGTGCCACATTCGAGGACTTCAGAGCGGAGATGATTAAGCTGTTTGACCGCTCTGCTCAAGGTGATGAGGCGGCCTCCCAGCTGGTGCGGTTAAATCAGGGCGGCCGCTCTGTTACGGAATACTCCATCCAGTTCAGAACTCTGGCAGCCACATGTGACTGGAACGAGGCAGCGTTACGCGCTAGGTTTCGGGAGGGGCTGGCTGACGACATCCAGGATGAGATTGTCACTCACGAGCTGCCTCACAACTTAGACACCCTTGTGGAACTGGCGCTTCGTGTGGAGGGGCGTCTTCAACGTCGACGTCAGAGGTGTACAGCTCGATCCTCCTGGGTGCTGGATGAAGGTGCCTCCAGTGCTGTTCCCACCTCCTCGTCTTCTTCAGCAGACCCTGAGCCCATGCAAGTGGGGCGTGTTCGTCTCACCCCTAAGGAGAAGCAGGATCGTTTGACTCGGGGCCTTTGCCTTTACTGCGGGAAGCCAGGGCATCGTGCTATCCGGTGTCCTTTAAAAGCCGGAGCCCATCAGTAATCCGGGGAATCCTGGTGGGTGCTACTCCTTGTCTCGACTCCCCCATCTCACGTTCCCTGCTAAATGTTTCTGTTCAATATCAAGATACTGTTCACTCCTGTTCAGCCCTGATTGACTCGGGTGCTGAGGGCAACTTCCTGGATGTCTCCGTTGCTGTGCTGTGGGGCATTCCTGCCATTCCTCTCCCTTCTCCTATCTCTGTCCGCTCCCTTAATGGTCTCCTCATTACCTCCATCACCCATTCCACTCCTTCCGTAAGTCTTCTTGTCTCCGGCAATCACCGTGAGGTGATTGAGCTGTACCTCCTAGATTCCCCAAGTGCCCCCGTTGTCCTAGGGCATCCGTGGCTGGTGCAGCACAACCCTCACGTGGATTGGTCAGGGAATTCTGTGTTTTCTTGGAGTCCGTCTTGTCTTGCGTCATGTTTAGGTTCTGCCTTGTCTCCTGGCTCTGTGTCTTCTGTTTTTCAGGTTGAGGAGGCCGATCTCACCGGAGTCCCGGTGAAGTACCACGATCTCTGTCAGGTCTTCAGTAAGTCCCGAGCCACATCCTTGCCTCCTCATCGGCCATATGACTGCGCCATCGATCTCCTCCCAGGCACTTCTCCACCCAAGGGTCGTCTGTATTCCCTTTCTGGTCCTGAGAGAGAGGCCATGGACAAGTATATTCAGGAATCCTTAAATGCCGGCCTCATCCGTCCCTCTTCCTCGCCCGCTGGGGCTGGGTTCTTCTTCGTTAAGAAGAAGGATGGCTCCCTGCGACCCTGCATTGACTACCGGGGTCTTAATGACATCACCAGAAAGAACAGGTATCCTCTGCCTCTGATGTCATCAGCTTTTGAGTTGTTACAGGGAGCCAGGGTCTTTACCAAGCTAGACCTCCGCAATGCCTACCATTTGATCCGGATACGTGAGGGGGATGAGTGGAAGACAGCCTTCAACACCCCAACGGGACACTTTGAATACCGGGTCTTACCCTTTGGGCTCACCAACGCCCCAGCTGTCTTCCAGGCCCTGGTGAACGATGTGTTGAGGGACATGGTAAACAGATTTGTCTTTGTGTACCTGGATGATATTCTCATCTTCTCTCCCTCCTTGCAGGTACACACTCAACACGTCCGTCAGGTGCTACAACGGCTGCTGGAGAACCAGCTTTACGTGAAGGCAGAGAAGTGCGTGTTCCACGCCAAGTCTGTTTCGTTCTTGGGGCATATCATTTCAACGGAGGGGATCAAAGCCGACCCCGCTAAGGTAAGGGCCGTGGCCGAGTGGCCAACCCCTGACTCTCGGAAGGCGTTGCAGCGGTTCCTGGGGTTCGCCAACTTCTATAGGCGATTCATCCGGAACTTTAGCCTGGTTGCTGCACCCTTAACAGCACTCACCTCTCCTAAGGTACTGTTCAGATGGAATTCTCAGGCTCAGGAGGCCTTTGATGTTCTTAAGTCCCGTTTCATCTCTGCTCCTGTTCTGTGTCTTCCAGATTCTGAATGCCAATTTATTGTTGAGGTGGATGCCTCCGATGTCGGGGTAGGCGCGGTCCTATCTCAGCGGTTCCCCAGAGATGGGAAGGTGCACCCGTGTGCCTTCTTCTCTCACCGTTTGAGCCCTGCTGAGCGAAATTACGACATAGGTAACAGGGAGCTGCTGGCAGTCAGGCTGGCTCTGGGGGAATGGCGTCACTGGTTGGAGGGAGCAACGCGGCCCTTCTTGGTCTGGACG
Organism: Thymallus thymallus; assembly: GCA_023634145.1. Taxonomy (NCBI): domain Eukaryota; kingdom Metazoa; phylum Chordata; class Actinopteri; order Salmoniformes; family Salmonidae; genus Thymallus; species Thymallus thymallus. Next base: position 29,654,201 of record CM042401.1, read on the forward strand.
GATCACAAGAATTTAGAGTATGTCCGTTCGGCCAAGAGGTTAAATGCTCGCCAGGCCCGCTGGGCACTCTTCTTTGGGCGGTTTAACTTCTCCCTCTCGTATCGGCCGGGCTCCAAAAATGTTAAGCCTGACGCCCTCTCTCGTCTGTTCGAGGGTCCTGGCGGGGAGGCGAACCCCAAAACCATTCTCTCCAGGGAGTTGGTGGTGGGGTCCCTTTCCTGGGACGTCGAGCGGCGGGTGAGGGAGGCCATCGAGGGCGGGGAGCCCCCGAGGGGGTGCCCAGGGGGTCGGTTGTTTGTGCCGGCTGCGCTGCGTCCTGAGGTCCTTCGGTGGGGACATGAATCCAGAGTAGCCTGTCATCCGGGGGTTCGGAGGTCGCTGGCTGTCATCCGTCAGCGATTTTGGTGGCCATCCATGGCCCAAGATGTCAGGCAGTTTGTGTTGGCTTGCTCGGTATGCGCTCAAAATAAGACGTCTAACCGTTCTCCTGTTGGTCTGTTGCAGCCTTTGCCCATTCCCTCTCGCCCTTGGTCACACCTAGCCCTTGATTTTGTCACTGGCCTTCCCCCATCGAGAGGTAACACCGTGATTCTGACGGTGGTGGACCGCTTCTCCAAGGCGGCCCATTATATCCCCTTACCCAAGCTCCCCTCCGCCAGGGAGACAGCACAGGTGGTGGTGGACCACGTCTTCCGGATCCATGGACTTCCGGTGGACGTGGTCTCCGACAGAGGACCCCAATTTGTCTCCCGGTTTTGGAAAGAGTTCTGTAGACAGATCGGGGCCTCAACGAGTCTGTCTTCAGGTTTTCACCCTCAGACCAATGGGCAGGCCGAGCGAGCCAACCAGGATCTCGAACGAGCTCTCCGCTGCCTGGCGTCACATAGTCCGAGCTCCTGGAGTCAGCAGCTATCGTGGGTGGAATATTCCCACAACTCCCTGCCGGTAGCGTCTACGGGTATGTCTCCTTTTCAATGTTCTGTGGGTTATCAACCGCCCCTTTTCCCCACACAGGAACCCGAAGCCGCGGTCCCGTCTGCCTTGGCCTTTGTCCGTCGGTGTCGTCGCACCTGGAGGAGGGCTGAGGAGGCCTTGGCCCGGGCTTCCAGACGGACCAAAGCGGCGGCTGACCGTCACCGGACTCCAGCTCCCCAGTATGTGTGCGGTCAGAAGGTGTGGCTATCCACCAAGGACCTGCCTCTCCGGGTGCCTTCTCGTAAGCTGGCACCCAGGTTCATTGGGCCATACCGCATCACCAAGGTCCTGAGTCCGGCAGCAGTGCGGCTCAAGCTTCCCCCCACGCTTGGTCGGGTTCACCCTGTCTTTCATGTGTCCAGGGTCAAGCCTGTGTTTCGGTTCCCCCTTAATCCTGTTGTTTCTTCCCCGACACCGCCCCCTCCTCGTCTGGTGGATGGTACTCCAGTGTACACTGTGAGAAAGCTTTTGGACGTTAGACGCCGTGGTCGGGGTTTCCAGTATTTGGTGGACTGGGAGGGCTACGGTCCGGAGGAGAGGAGTTGGATTCCGGCTCGGGATATTCTGGACCAGACTCTGATCGAGGACTTTCGTCGGAGACGAGGTGAGCCCCTCCCGGTTGCGCCAGGTGGCGCTGCTGGGGGGGGGGGTACTGTCATGACTTCCGTCTGATCTGCTGTGTTTTGTGTTTTTTGAGCACATGTGCCTTGTTTTGACAGCTGGCCATGTGCTCCCCTGTCATTGTAGTGTCTCCCCTCCCACTCGTTATCCTTAACTATCCTTGTTCTCTTCACACCTGCTGTCAATTAATCCCTCATTACCTCCCCTATTTTAGGTCTTCTTGTGTTCAGTCTTTTGTCAGACCGTTGTTGTGAGTATGCTTTTCCTGTGACCTACTTATCCTTGCCTTGTCTTGCTGTTTTTCTTCAGACCCCAAGTGTTGTTTTGTTTTTGTTTTGGCATTTTGATTTTTGTCCTGCTTCCACTGTGTCCTGCCAGGCCTGGTTTCCTAGTCTGCCTGCCCAGGTGTTTTCTCTGTTGGGACTTGGATGTACCACCCCAGACCCTCACTGTCTGCTCATCACCATTCCCAGGGAACTCAATGTAACTCGGACACTGCGTCGGATGACGCCATAATTTGTTTCTTTTGAGAAGTACTCTCCTGGCCCAGAGGACATTTATTTGGACTTCCTCTTTTCTTTTGTGTTCCTGTTTATTTTTTCCTGGGCTCATTTAAGAGCAAAATAAACACTGTTGCCTGCAACTGAATCCGTGTCTCTCCCTGACAGTTTGTGTAATAAAGTTATTGCTCCTTAACCTCTTACTTGCATTATATTCTCTCTGTTTTAGTACTGTACCAGCAGGACTTTCATTTATCACAAGAAGATGTGTTGAAGGGAAACTTTAGTTTGACTGTTTTATCATGAAACAGTGAGCCACAAGGGTATGCTTATATAATGAGAAGGTCTATCTCAAACCTTTCATTTTAGGTATCTAAGATAATTACAGTTTATCATTTTTCCACTTAGCTTAGCATTTTAGTGCGTTTACTCCCTCACTGCGATAAAAGAAAAGTATTATCACTCCATACACAGAGGCTTTTCAACATTTGGAGTTACACCACAACAAAGTGTTTTTGTGAAATTGCCCTCCCAGCTCTTCTGATCCCATTTAAAAATGGGTTTAACACTGTTAAGGCTTTGGCTGTTTCAAGAGTTTGCAACTGCATTGATGTGTATTTATGTACATTTTCTATGGAAAATCTGTTTAGTAGATGCATATTCATATGTGAAATTGAATTTTCCAGTCAAGTTGTTTAAGAATGCTTTCTCTTTTGAAAAGGAGAGTGTTTAAAATACAAATAAATATCTTGCAACGAGTGGAAGAGAGTGAGAAGTCGATAAAGCATGTGTTTCAGTAGAAAGTAAGGGTGAGATAAGGGGCATCCTGGTTAGGACAGTGATAAGATGGATGGCTCCACTCGTAGCTCTCAATGCAAACAGAGAGAGAGAGAGAGAGAAAGAAAGAGAGAGAGTGAGATGAATTTTATAAAAAAAAAAAAAAAGATATATAAAAAAATATATATATACAGTGGGGAGAACAAGTATTTGATACACTGCCGATTTTGCAGGTTTTCCCACTTACAAAGCATGTAGAAGTCTGTAATTTTTATCATAGGTACTCTTCAACTGTGAGTGACGGAATCTAAAACAAAAATCCAGAAAATCACATTGTATGATTTTTAAGTAATTAATTTGCATTTTATTGCATGACATAAGTATTTGATACATCAGAAAAGCAGAACTTAATATTTGGTACAGAAACCTTTGTTTGCAATTACAGAGATCATACGTTTCCTGTAGTTCTTGACCAGGTTTGCACACACTGCAGCAGGGATTTTGGCCCACTCCTCCATACAGACCTTCTCCAGATCCTTCAGGATTCGGGGTTTTCGCTGGGCAATACGGACTTTCAGCTCCCTCCAAAGATTTTCTATTGGGTTCAGGTCTGGAGACTGGCTAGGCCACTCCAGGACCTTGAGATGCTTCTTATGGAGCCACTCCTTAGTTGCCCTGGCTGTGTGTTTCGGGTCGTTGTCATGCTGAAAGACCCAGCCACGACCCATCTTCAATGCTCTTACTGAGAAAAGGAGGTTGTTGGCCAAGATCTCGCGATAAATGGCCCCATCCATCCTCCCCTCAATATGGTGCAGTCGTCCTGTCCCCTTTGCAGAAAAGCATCCCCAAAGAATGATGTTTCCACCTCCATGCTTCACGGTTGGGATGGTGTTCTTGGGGTTGTACTCATCCTTCTTCTTCCTCCAAACACGGCGAGTGGAGTTTAGACCAAAAAGCTCTATTTTTGTCTCATCAGACCACATGACCTTCTCCCATTCCTCCTCTGGATCATCCAGATGGTCATTGGCAAACTTCAGACGGGCCTGGACATGCACTGGCTTGAGCAGGGGGACCTTGCGTGCGCTGCAGGATTTTAATCCATGACGGCGTAGTGTGTTACTAATGGTTTTCTTTGAGACTGTGGTCCCAGCTCTCTTCAGGTCATTGACAAGGTCCTGCCGTGTAGTTCTGGGCTGATCCCTCACCTTCCTCATGATCATTGATGCCCCACGAGGTGAGATCTTGCATGGTGCCCCAGACCGAGGGAGATTGACCGTCATCTTGAATTTCTTCCATTTTCTAATAATAGCGCCAACAGTTGTTGCCTTCTCAACAAGCTGCTTGCCTATTGTCCTGTAGCCCATTCCAGCCTTGTGCAGGTCTACAATTTTATCCCTGATGTCCTTACACAGCTCTCTGGTCTTGGCCATTGTGGAGAGGTTGGAGTCTGTTTGATTGAGTGTGTGGACAGGTGTCTTTTATACAGGTAACGAGTTCAAACAGGTGCAGTTAATACAGGTAATGAGTGGAGAACAGGAGGGCTTCTTAAAGAAAAACTAACAGGTCTGTGAGAGCCGGAATTCTTACTGGTTGGTAGGTGATCAAATACTTATGTCATGCAATAAAATGCTAATTAATTATTTAAAAATCATACAATGTGATTTTCTGGATTTTTGTTTTAGATTCCGTCTCTCACAGTTGAAGTGTACCTATGATACAAATTACAGACCTCTACATGCTTTGTAAGTAGGAAAACCTACAAAATCGGCAGTGTATCAAATACTTGTTCTCCCCACTGTATGTGTGTGTATATATATATACAAAAAAAATATATATGGATGTATGATACTTTGGCAATATGTACATTGTTGCGTCATGCCAATAAAGTGAATTGAATTGAATTGAAGAGAAAGAGAGAGAGATAGAGTGAGGGTGAGATAGAGAGACAGAGAATGATAGAGAGACAGAAAGAGAGAGCAAAGAACACATAGGGTGAGGGGGTGATTCACCCTAAGCTAAGTGGATTTTCAGCATTTCAGCCCTGGTTAAAAAAACAAATACCTAAATTCAGCACCTGCTGCCAGGCATAATGCATGCTGTTCACGTATCCATCTCTGCCTGACAGAGATTAATTAATATAGAGAGAGAAAGAACAGAGAGGCACTGACCATTATGTACTGTGACTTTACTGCCTCATCCTAGTGGAGTGAGATGGGAGACACAGGTTATCTCTACATGTCTATGAGGGAGTATGAAATGTGTATTAAATTATTATAACAACTTGATCAGATGAACGTGTTGCCATGAGTTACCCCACATGCAGTCTCTGCTGTTGCTGCTCTCTGACTCATTGACCTATGGTGGGCTGGATGAGTCTAGCTAAACTGTGATTTGTCTGCTCTGAGGGATGGTTGACCACACATGCTCCCAAGCAACGCACCCACTCCGGTGAAAACTCCGGTTCACCTCTAGTGGTGAAAAAAGTACCCAATTGTCATACTTGAGTAAAAGTAAAGACACCTTAAGAGAAAAGTGAAAGTCACCCAGTAAAATACTACTTGATTAAAAGTCTAAAAGTATTTGGTTTTAAATATACTTAAGTATCAAAAGTAAAAGTATAAAACATTTCACATTCCTTATATTAAGCTAATCAGATGGCACAATTTTCTTGTTTTTTTAATTTATGGATAGCCAGTAGCACACTCCAACATTCAGACATCATTTACAAATGAAGCATGTTTGTCTAGTGAGTCTGCCAGATAAGATTCAGTAGGGATGACCAGGGTTGACCAAGTGTGTGAAGTGGACCATTTTCCTGTCCTGCTAATTATTCAAAATGTAACGAGTACTTTTAGGTGTCAGGGGAAATGTATGGAGTAAAAAGTACATTATTTTCTTTAGGAATGTAGTGGAGTAAAAGTTAAAGTTAAAGTAAAGGATAAAATAAATACTAAAGTAAAGGAAAGATACCAACAAAAACTACTTAATTAGTACTTTTAAAGTATTTTTACTTAACTGGTTGCCTCAACACTTCACCACAACCATACAGATCATGTGATACTGTCGTCAAACAGCTAGCTTTATCATGTGTGACAACCTGGCGCAGATAGAGCAAAAACCTTCCAAGGCTTAGTCAGACCCTCACATGGTGCCTAGCTACTCACATAGAATGAGTTGGACTCAGTGACAGCTGACACTATGGGCAGCCTGACTGCACGCTACATTCTCTCTCCAGTACTCTGCACAAAGATTCTATTGCCAGAAGAACAGAGGGCCAAAGTACTGTGCGCTCGGTCGATATGACGGTGTGTAGCATCATAGAGCTCTACCTCAATTTCAATCAAAGAAAAATAGAGAAATCTTGACCATATCTCTTCATAGCATACCCAGAAGGATAATCTTTTATGCGTTTTGGAAGGATTTGGAAAGGGCAGTGGTGCACAACATGTTAAAGAGTTAAATCCAATGTAATGTTGAAGACGGCTCGTCATTAACACCCTGACCTGTGTTTGACCCTGCACTGCTGGGACCTGCGACACGCCAACCCGATCCTCAGCGCTCAGACCCAGGACGCAGTCTCAGGACGCGGTCTCTCAGACCCAGGACACGGGCTCTCAGGTCCAGGACACGGGCTCTCAGACACAGGACACGGACTCTCAGGCTCAGTACACAGACTCTCAGGCCTAGGACACGGACTCTCAGACCCAGGACATGGGCTCTCAGGCCCATGACATGGGCTCTCAGACCCAGGACATGGACTCTCAAGCCCAGGACACGGACTCTCAGGCCCAGGACACGGACTCTCAGGCCCAGGACACGGACTCACAGACCCAGGACCCTCTCAGGCCCAGGACACAGGCTGCTTGTCCGCATGGAGCAGGGATTATCCACAGCTGTCTGGTGGGCTCTCAAACACTAATGAAGTGCTGCCTGTAGTCCCCCTGCACACACACACACACACACACACACACACACACACACACAAACATACAACCTCAAGGGACACCCAGGGGAGGCTCCTGGATAGGTGCTATATAAATGCAAATGTGGCAGGACACATTGCTCCTCCATTTGCTCTTCATTGAGGGAGGAGAGGACAAGAGAAGGTAGGAATAAAGCCCTGTACTGACACTGCCATTAGATAAAAAGCAACCTTTAATTTTCCCTGGACTTGTAAAGATTGCAGCCCTTCAAGGTTGCTGCCCTACACAGTCATCTCTGGGGGAGAGTGTAAGGATCCTTTATTAAAGCAGTCAGACACTAACAAACGACTGCAATACACTTCACTCCACACTGCATGAATTCATCAGAGGAAAAGGTCTCTTTGTGCCCTCTTTGTCTCTGCCAGAGTAGAGAAAGTCTCATTAAAGATTCGAAGTGAGGAACACCTTGTTTATGATTCTCTGTTTGGTTCTGAAAGGAATCCACAGAGAGCTGCTTGCCACACCGGTATACCAATTGATATCTCTTTGTTCAAATGCGGGAGCTGTCCTCCTATAAGTGTAAGTTACAGCTAAAAAAAGATTTGAGATTAACGTACCCTACCTGATTAGAATCTTAACCATTAGGAGTTACCCTTCTTAACAGTACCCAGTCAGCATGCTTTGGTGAGGGCATATATTAGACAGCAGTACCTGGTTTAGGCCTTATGGTGCGGTGGATCAAATCACAGAGAACAGCGAAGGGAAATAAATAATTGGAATTATAAATGCTAATCATTGCTAATCAGGTTTTTACTGTTTAATGTAATGTTTTGACTGTTTTTACTATTCAAATAGACACTACAGACAGACTAATTGAAAACCATCCTTAAAGAAAATCGTTAGCCCACATGACACATTCACTTTGCTTGCTGATTCAAGGTTTGTCTGAGGTCTGAGGTTGCTAGCACACATTACACAGACACATTGATAGGCACAAGGCACATGCTTCAGTAAATTAAGGTCTCACCTGTGTCCTTGTCAATTTGGCAAGTGGTATCTTACAGGTGTATTCCTGCTTACCTCTTAATTTTAAAGGATATGTTATTTTTCCCTGTTTAGCTCAAAGTAAGTGAGAATCACACATCTACTTATAAGCCATTATTGATACTATTCTTGCTGTCATGGGTTTAATCTAATTTCATTCACCTAAAACTGCCTCACAGAAAAGCACATGTTCAGCAATAATGACCACAACAAGCTATGATGTTTTCTAGTTGATGTCAATAAATACAGATCTAATAGATTCATTTCAAGTTCCTCTTTTTTGGGAAACTGACTACACTCAAAGGTAGACTCAGCGAAATGACGTTTCCACGAGCAGCATCGGAGATATTGAGATGAGCGAGATGCAACACCTTGCTCTCACAAAGTCACACACAGTATCTGCGCATGTGTACTGGTTGGCTTCATGCTGTGTACAGCGTGGTAGCCAGGGCACCCAAACAGCGCTTCAATGCTCTTAGTTGACCAACTATGCTGTTTACTTTCTGCATCTACGTCATGGGTGTCAGAAGGCGGGAAGGAGAAAAGTAGTTGAGGGCCATCCGCATAGCACTGATAGGAGAGACCATGTGAGGATATGACTGTGCCGAGTGATCTGATGTATAGAGAGAAGAGGAGAGGGCCTTGGGGGCACCAGAAGTGAAAGTACGTGGTACAGACACAGATCCACTCCACACCACCTGGTAGAAGAGGCCTGCCAGGTAGGATGCAATCCAAGAGCGTGCAGAGTGTGAGACGCCCAGACCTGAGAGGGTGGAGAGGAGGATCAAATCAAATGTTATTAGTCACATACACGAGGTTAGCAGGTGTTATTGTGGGTGAAGCGAAATGCTTGTGCTTCTAGCTCCGACAGCGCAGTAATATCTAACAAGTTATATATAACAGCTTCACAACATATACCCAAATACACATAAAACTAAGTAAGGAATGGATTGACAATATATACATAAATGTCAGGGCGTCATTGGACTAAGATACAGTGGCATAGTAAGCTTTATAGTATGCAGTATACACATAAGAGGTTTGTGATGCAGTATATAAACACAATTAAGTGACTAAGATACCGAAGAATAGTATAGCGTACAGTTTAAACATATGAGATGAGTAGTGCAAGATACGGAAACATTATTAAAGTGACTAGTGTTTAATTTCCTTAAAGTGTCCGGTGATTTCTAATCTATGTCTATAGGCAGCCGTCTCTGGTGTCGCTTATCATCCCCTGTGTATTTATACCTGTGTTTTCTGTCTGACTGTCTGTGCCAGTTCGTCTTGTTAGCCAAGTCAACCAGCGTTTTGTCTCTCAGTTCCTGTTTTTTCACAGTCCTTGTTTTTCTTAGTCCAGAAGGGTTCTGACCCTTGCCTGTCCTAACGCTGAGCCCGCCTGCCTGACCATTTCTTCCTGCCCTGACCTTGAGACTGCATACCGACCTGTTCCGTTTGGACTCGGACCTGGTTATTGAACCCTTGCCTGTCCTGACCTCGAGACTGCCTGCCGCATTGTACTGTTTGGACTCTGATCTGGTTGATGAACTTTTGCCTGTCCCTGACCTGCCTTTGACTACCCTTTTGTTATATCAGATCTCAAACCATCTGCCTCCTGTGTCTGTATCTGGGTCCCGCCTTGTGCCCTTATAATGATGATCTTTTTGGCCTTCCTGTGGCAACGGGTGCTGTAGGTGTCCAGGAGGGCGGGAAGTTTTCCCTCAGTAATACGTTGGGCAGACCGCACCACCCTCTGGAGAGCTTTGCGGTTGTGGGCGGTGCAGTTGCCGTACCAGGTGGTGATGCAGCCCGACAGGACGCTCTCAATTGTGCATCTGTAGAAGTTAGTGAGGGTTTTAGGTGATAAGCCAAATTTCTTTAGCCTCCAAATTTCTTTAGCTGTTGCGCCTTCTTCACCACACTGTCTGTGTGGATGGACCATTTCAGTTTGTCAGTGATGTGTACGAGGAACTTGAAGCTTTCCACCTTCTCCACTGCGGTCCCGTCGATGTGGATAGGGGGGAGCACCCTCTGCTGTTTCCACGATCATCTCCTTAGTTTTGCTGACGTTGAGTGAGAGGTTATTTTCCTGGCACCACACTCCCAGAGACCTCACCTCCTCCCTGTCTCATCGTTGTTGGTAATCAAGCCTACTACTGTTGTGTCATCTGCAAACTTGATGATTGAGTTGGAGGCGTGCTTGGCCATGCAGTCATGGGTGAACAGGGAGTACAGGAGGGGGCTGAGCACACACCCTTGTGGGCTCCCAGTGTTGAGGATGAGCGAGGAGGAGGTGTTGTTTCCTCATTCACCACCTGGGGGCGACCCGTCAAGAAGTCTAGGATCCAGTTGCACAGGGCGGGGTTCAGACCCAGGGACTCGAGCTTGATGATGAACTTGGAGGGAACTAAGGTGTTGAATGCTGAGCTATAGTCAATGAACAGCATTCTTACATAGGTATTCCTCTTGTCCAGATGGGATAGGGCAGTGTGTAATGTGGTGGGGATTGCATCATCTGTGGATCTATTGGGACTGTAAGCAAATTGAAGGGGGTCTAGGGTGGCAGGTAAGGTGGAGGTAATATGATCCTTGACTAGTCTCTCAAAGCACTTCATGATGACAGAGGCAAGTGCTATTGGGCGATAGTCATTTAGTTCAGTTACCTTTGCTTTCTTGGGTACAGGGAATATGGTGGCCATCTTGAAGCATATGGGGACAACAGACATTGATAGGGAGAGATTTAATATATTTGTAAACACAACAGCCAGCTGATCTGCGCATGCTCGTGAATGCTCCCATCTATCCACGGTTTTTGGTTGGGGTCTGTTTTAATAGTTACGTTTGGGGTTTTAATAGTCCAAGGTAACGGATGGATCTAGGAGGATGAGAACAGAGGAGAGCGTGTCAGCTTTGGTAGTGCAGCGAGCCTCCGTGACACAGAGAAGAGCAGTCTCGGTAGAGTGACCCGTCTTGAATCCTAACTGGTTAAGATGAAGAAGATTGTTCTGAAAGAGATAGCGAGAGAGTTGTTTTGGAAAGAAAAGAAAGAAGGGATACCGGTCTGTAATTTCTGAGTCAACTGTTGGTTTCTTGAGGAGGGGAGCGAGGAAGTGAGGAATGGGAGAAGTTCTCCAGAGATGGTCTGGAGAAGAGAAGAGGGGATGGGGTCCAGCGGGCAGTTTATTGGCGGCCGGAGAAAGAGATACCAACATAGGGTAGTTCTGTGTGAGTGGGACAAGGGTAGTTCTGTGTGAGTGGGACAAGGGTAGTTCTGTGTGAGTGGAACCAGGGTAGTTCAGTGTGAGTGGGACCAGGGTAGTTCTGTGTGAGTGGGACCAGTGGACTCAATAGGAGCAGATGCCGTCAGCCTTCTTTTCAAAGAGGATAAAGCCCTCTCACCGTGACTGATATTGGGAATTTAACGACCCGTTGGAGGGTGGAGGGCGGATGGGAGATAGGGTGTCTCCTGAACTGGATACATGACAGAGGTCTACAAATGAGACATGTTCCTGACTAGTCATTTGATCGTTTTTAAACAATCACAGACAGTGTATATGGCAAGGAAGGGGAACATTTTCTCCCTTGCTGCCTCAGTGGTTATTATATATAATTTTCATCAAACAGGTGATTCATAAAGGCCGTTCCCTGGCTAGACAACCATAGATTCAACCACGTCATCTTTATTCATGTACATGTATTGTAGGCCTACATGATCTTCTGTGAAGCCCAGTGACACTTTTCTCAGTGGTCTATGACTCATGGATTCCTATAATCTTCCTCTGAATGTAGGCATATGTTCAAACATTCACCACTGTCACTTTAACTGTATTTGTTTTATTCAGGTGCATACTGTGTCTTGAGAATGTTCTACAGCCCTCTACTAAATAACAATCATTGTTTGTTTTCCTCCCAAATCCAGGGACTGAGAGGTGACAGGGTAGTGTTAGGCTCAGATCACCACAGCACAGGAGAAACAGGAGGCACTGCATGTCACTCAAACCAAAATCTTCCAAGATGCCATCTTAGTGAGCAACATGGTCTCAGAACATTTCATATTATTCTGTAAATACTCTATTTAGCGTGATATGTTATGCTATGTTTACACCAGGTACAATTTTGACAGTTTTTCTGTTATTATTTTAGTCACTGACAGTCACTCAATTAGCCATGTCAGCTAACCATTTTTATATTGGTAGTTAGTCTAGCCAGCTATCTAAACTTGTAGTAATCATGGCCAAATACCGCATTTACTAATAAAAAGTTGCAAAGTTGCTAATTAGCTTTGAATTAAATTGTCCATGATGAGATTGGAACATGCAACCTTTGGTTTGCTAGACATTCACATTATATGTCTACCCATCCACCCTGACAAACCATTTCTTAAGTAACCTTCTATTTTATGTAACCACACCACAACGTAACATATCATACTAATTTCAGAATACAGTCTAGTCTATGAGACCAGTCTGTCGTGAGCCAATTCTGTACCAGCTGATGTCTTTTACCAAATGTGCCAATATGCTAGGTTAGTGAATCTGGTGGAATTGACCTACAATGCCAAAATGTGTGCAATGCTGTATGTCAAGTTGACAGGCACGTCTTCCCCTTCCTGGAATAGGCAAAAACTGTTAAATCAACATTGATTCCACGTCATTTCAACCCAAAAAAATCTATGTGATGCAATTGAATCAACGCAGAAATTGGATTTGCAAAAAGTCATTAACGTAAGGGAATTATATATTCTTCACCCAACTTTTAACCTAAATCCAATGACATTATGAAATGTGTTGTTGATTTCAGGTTGAATTTACATTAATTTACAACTCAACCAAAAGTAAATAAAAACTAGACGTTGAACTGACGTCTGTGTCCAGTGGGAATTCTCATCATCAGTGTAGCTACATGCTGTATTTTACTGAAGGATTAGACTACTGAAAGTGTGTCAATATAGCACCAGACTAATTGCACAGTTAAGTCAGGCCAGAAATAAGTATCTCCAGGCCAGAAAATTGTCCAACAGAAATGAGAGATGCAAGGTGACAGTTTTCAAATAAAAAGGTCAAGAACTCATCACGGACCTGGTGGCAATGAGACATTGGAAAATATCCAGAAACCAAGACGGAATTCAATGCTGTTCTTATACAACAAGTTAACGTAATTTTCGCTATTCTATATTTTTGCCTTAGCTGGGCTCTTATCATAAGCCAAGGGCAGTCAGTCTCATTCCCTTTGTGGTATTTAGCTGCTATGGTTCAACTATTTTGTAATAGTAGGGGGAACACAAGGGCTTTTGAATTACTGAACAAAAGACATCTCAAGTGTCTCAAACCACGCTGCTTCAATATACTGAAGGGTAATTTAGCATCTCAATTGAACTAATGAATTAAATGCTGGCTTTAAATATGCAATGTCTTTGAAATCCGATGCATATTCAAAGCACACATTAATGAAGGAAGTATGATACTTTTACTAGCAGGACAGAGTGACACTAGGCTTAATGTGGAGACATAAAGAAATAAATAAGGATGAGCTGGCCACTCGGGAGTTACCCACTGATCTTGATTCCCTCATCGCCTTGACTATCCGCATAGATGGGCGATTACGGGAACGATGGGGAGGAGAGGAAATTTCAGTTCGCGCACACGTCCAGAGATCCCCACCGGGCTCCAAGTCCCAGAGGCTTCCCGACCTTCCCCGACAGTCACCGAAGACATCCGAGTCGCCTCTTCCCTAGCTGATGGAGCTTGGCAGAGCGGGGCTGTCACCAGCGGAACGGCAGTACAGGACCGACACTGGGAGGTATCTGTACTGCGGGACTTTTGGTCATTTTGTGTCCTCTTGTCCAGTAAAAAGACCAGGCCTACTGGTAAGAGCGAGTACTCTGGTAGGCTATTCTGCAGTGGGGAGACCAGTCCAAATCGCTCCGTGTCCTCATTGACTCTGGGGCTGACGAGAGCTTTTTGGATGTCACCCTGGCTACCGAGCTGAATATCCCCACTCAGCCCTTCTCCATACCCATGGAGGTTAGAGCACTGGATGGGCACGCTATAGTTCGGGTCACCCACCACACCACTCCCATCAACCTACGGGTGTCAGCGAATCACAGCGAGATGATGCAATTTCTGCTGATTAAGTCTCCTCAGAGACCCAGTGCAGGGTTCTTCTTCGTGGAGAAGAAGGACAAATCCCTGCGTCCGTGCATTGACTATCAGGGCCTCACTGACATCACAGTGAAAATACGTTACCCGCTACCACTAATTTCCTCGGCCTTCGAGCCGCTCCAGAGGGCCACTGTTTTCTCCAAGGTGGATCTATGGAACACCTACCACCTGGTGCGGATATGAGAGGGGGACGAGTGGAAGACCGCCTTCATCATGGCCAGCTGCCACTACGAGTATCTGGTCATGCCTTTTGGCTTCACCAACACCCCTGCTGTGTTCCAGGCCCTGGTGAATGATGTCCTCCGCGATATGTTGAACCGGGTCGTCTTAATCTACATTGATGACATCCTCGTCTTCTCCTGCTCTCCTCATGAACACGTGCTCCACGTCTGACAGGTTCTCCAGCGCCTTCTGGAGAATCAACTGTTTGTGAAGGCAGAAAATTGCTAATTTAATCGCTGCACCATTCCCTTTCTGTGCTACGTCATCTCCTCTGGGAGTGTCTAGATGGGTCCCAGGAAAGTGAGAGTGGTGGTGGAGTGGCCTAAGCCCGTGTCCACGGTCCAGCTGCAACGCTTCCTGGGGTTTTCCAACTTTTACCGCCGCTTTATCCGTTGGTACAGCACCCGGGCCTCCCCCTGTCCGCACTCACCTCCACCAAGGTTCCATTCACATGGTCCACGGCCGCTGACCGGGCGTTTTCGGGACCTCAAACACCGCTTCACCACGGCCCATATTTTGTTTCATCCTGACCCTTTCTGTCAGTTCGTGTTAGAGGCTGATGCTTCGGATATCGGAGTGGGGGCTGTCCTGTCCCAATGTTCTGCCCAGGCCCTTAAGTTGCATCCCTGTGCCTTCTTCTCCCACCGCCTCACCAACCGTGGAGAGGAACTACGACATGGGGAATCGGGTGCTCCTCCTAGTGAAGATGGCGTTGGAGGAATGGAGGCACTGGCTTGAATGGGCGGAACATCCATTCATTGTTTGGACCGATCACAAAAACCTGGAGTATCTCCGCAACACCAAGTGCCTCAACTCCAGGCAAGCAAGATGGGCCCTGCTGTTTACCCGGTTCACTCTTCTACGAGCAAGAGGAGGAGGTTGGCGTACCTTCGGCCCAGATGTTTGTCCGCCACTGTCGTCGGACCTGGAGGAGAGCACGGGTTGGCCCTTCTCAAGACCCTGAGCCTACCTGCCATCTTGTACCTTTGCCCCACTACTCTGGAACTCTGCTTGCTCCCGACTTGTCTTTTGCCTGCCCCTGTTGGTGTAATAAACATTGTTATTCTGACGTTGTCTGCACCTGGGTCTTACCTGTACGCTGATACGACTAGGTGGTTATGTATTTTTTTTATTGGCTAATGTGCCCTTGAGCAAGGCACTTAACCATATTTGCGACTATAAGTCGCTCTGGATAAGAGCTTCTACAAAATTACTAAAATCTAATGTATATCCAGATCATACACTGTGCTTTCCCATTGCATCTGCACAGGAGTACTTATCTTGCCTCATTTACACATCAATATCTTAAAAGTGGCAGCCTTGCTTTTGGGTCCACAAAACGAGGCAATATTTTAAGCACATTATACTATTCATCATTACCCTTTTCCTTCCATCTAGATAGTCAATTGGAAAGACATGTGTGAAACATCTATAACACATTTGTGTTCCCCAATGGATTCTGTGTGTTGCTAGTGCCATGTCAATTGTTTCCAGCCTCGTTTGAGCAATTAGAATGAATACTGTTTTACCTCTCTTCTCACTCTGTGTGTGATTTGTCAGCCGTGCTCACCCAATCTTTAATGACAAACTGTCTGGGGGTGGTCTTTTTCTCTGGCGAACAGAAATATATGTTGCTACAGTGTCTTGACATTGAGAATTCACCAGACCTGTGCACACTTAAACAGTCCAGACAGGTAGTATATACACCACACCCAATATCTAATAGAGGCTTTTACTTTTCCTGCCCACAGTGAATCATTTCCCTCCTTCCACTCCTGTTCGCATTTTAATACCTCAAAGTATTTCATATAGATTTTGTCATAAGCTCCAATCAATAACCCTCCAATGATTTGTGGCTACTGTTTAATTCGAGCAACAGGCCTAGCTGAAAACAAGAACATGCGGTAGGGCTGCAGGGATATGTGATGAATTACTAATATTTAGTTAGTTAAACATATATATGTATATCTGATGGACGTTGGGCAGTATGTTTCCCCTGGAGGCCCTTACGGAGAAAAAACACATTAATTTCACATTTGAAAACGTGACGTTTTCCAAAAACACATTTCCCTGTGATCACGTCATTTTATTTGAACATAAAACTAAACATGTGAACACATGTGAAGTGTTCCAAAAACATGTTTTCACGTGAAATGTCATGTGAAATAGTCACGGTTGCTATGAGACAGGACCCGAGGCACTGAGCAGTACTGTAAATACATTCCTTTTATTATTCAAAACAATAAACAAAGGAGCGACCGCAACCATGAACAGGAATGTACAAAGACAATCACAAAAACCCACACCCAGGTGGAAAACCAATTAACTTAAATAGGATCCCCAATTAGAGGCAACACAGAGCATCTGCCTCCAATTGGGGACCACACAACAAAACCAACATAGAGATATCCAGAGACCTCTCTGAACACTAATCCTGACAGAAATCATGTGTTTTTTCTGTAAGGCAGGAAACAATGACAAGTATCATCGCTTGAGAAAACTTTGTAAAGATGTAAAGATGTGCATCTTTTTGATCTGTTCATCACCTATCCATTTCCATGGGACCATGTCCTGTGACAGTAAATCAAATGATTTATATCACCTCAATACAACTGTACAGAGTTCAGTAGGAGGATAAACAGTTATAGTCAGGTTTGTGTTTAAAACTATTTCTTCTCTATGCAAGAGTTCTGTTAGTATTTCCCAGAAGCAATCAGGGGGTAGCTGGGAAATGCATTGTGGCAGAAAGTGACACCCCAATTACCTGCTGGAGGCTGTAGGGGCAGCTCCTCGATGTGTCCTTGGGGTTGTGACACTCTCCCTTTTAGCTCCCCTCAGATTTACTGGAATCAGTGTTTGCTGCTGAGCAGGGCACTTTATAAATACATCTCCTCTCAATTACTGTGTCCGTCCGCCCTGGGCGGCCGAGTGGAGCCGGGATGGCTTCATCCCCTGGGAACCGGTGCTATAGATCAGGCCCCCGAATGGCCACCTAACCCCGTCAATCTCAGTTATCGCCCACACAAGGGACACACAAGACACATTCCAGTCTAATCAGTGTAGTGCCGATCCCTGGGTGGTAGCAACACAGAAACAAATGTTTTTTATCCCTTGCCTTCAGGTAGTACAGGGGAAAGAGGATCTGGTATTTTATTTTATTTTGGATTTAAAAAAGGATGTCTAACTTCAATGGTAATCATATAATGCTCTGAAATAAAATATATATAATACATGTTAGGTTAGTTAGTACTTATAGCATGCACATAGAGCCTTTATTAGCATGCATACAGCCCTTATAAACATGCATACAGCCCTTATAAATATGCATACAGCCTTTATAAACATGCATACAGCCTTTATAAACATGCATACAGCCCTTATAAACATGCATACAGCCTTTATAAACATGCATACAGCCTTTATAGACATGCATACAGCCTTAATAAGACAATGTAAAGTGAACGTTAAGGGGACCTGCATGGTTCTGGTACCAGTTTGTCCAACATTGTATCTTATAAATGGATATGTGGACACCATAGATCGGAATGGCTTGCATTGGGCGGTAGCCCCGATTCTCACGGACACAGGAGTATGTATCTTCTGCCTGTATGAAGCAGGATATGAAATCTGATGTCACTTGAAGCTGGGATGGCCCTCCTACCCTAAAAGTATAAATAATTTCAAATTCCTTATATTAAGCAAACCAGACGGCACCATTTTTTTATTTGTCATTATGGATAGCCAGGGGCACACTCCAACATTCAGACATAATTGACAAACAAAGCATTTGTGTTTAGTGAGTCCGCCAGATCAGAGGCAGTAGGGATGACCAGGGATGTTCTCTTGATAAGTACGTGAATTGGACCATTTTCCTGTCCTGCTATGCATTTAAAATGTAATGAGTACTTTTGGGTGTCATGGAAAATGTATGGAGTAGAAAGTACATTATTTTCTTTAGGAATGTAGTGAAGTGTAAGTAAAAATGGTAAAAAAAAAAAATAGTAGAGTAAAGTACAGATAGCAAAAAAAAACGACTTAACTAGTACTTGAAAGTATTTTTACTTAAGATTTTACACCACTGCTCCTACCATTTAATTTGCTCTTCTGACTGTCCATCAACTCCTGGCTGAACCCTACATCACAGCCACTATCAATGGAGTCCTTACATAATAACGCAGCAGGAGAGAGTGGTTGTAGCACATTCAGAAATCGATTTATTGCCAGTAATGTAAATAATCTAAAATAATTTATAGGCTTTAAATAGACGGACAATATTAATATGAGATGAAACGCGAGTTCCTAACGAGTTCAAGAAGCCAAGCTAGAGCTCTGTGAGACGTTAACAGCAATAGGGCAGACGTTTTGATCAAGAGAGTCCTTTAGAAAATATGCAAATGTTCTCTGAAATAAAATATACAAATACCTATTTTACAGTAATAAGAAAGGTGAAATCTTATACTGTGGTTATTACTAGTTATTGTTTATGGCCCTCTCACAATAAATAACTACTTTTAAGGAGTTACTTAGATTACATTTTCAAGTATATAGTTACATTTAAGAGGTTTTAATAAGCATTTATACTGTATAATACAAAGGCATGGTTTTGTTTGGATAACGGAGAGCAAGATACAGAGAAATTGATAATTACAGATTCAATATCTTTATTTGAGCCAGCTTGCTACAGCAGGAAAATACTTCTGCAGCAACAGGAAATGTGAATTATTATGTGAATTATAATTAATAGACAGCTTGTAGGAGTTGATACATTTTTGTAAGGGAAAATCCAAGTCTGAAATTTCAAAGTGGAAATTACAAACTTCAGAAGCCTATTTAAACCTCAAATACTCTACAAGTAAAAATGTTTTTCCTGCAACAGGATGATCAAATTAACATCCTACATCTGCAATGGTCACAATGTGATATGATGATGATAATTTAACTGGTTATCTGTCTGAAACCATGTGTTGCTTGATGTCACTGAAGCCAGTGAACCGACAGCAGCACAAAGAGCATGCAAGGTGTATTCATGTTACAACAGTATGATCTCATTTATGATATCCAAAGTGATTTTGTCAACTACTCTGGGTTTCTCATTAACCTCTATGTTGTGTCAACTATTAACATTAACATTTTTTTCAACAAGAAACCCTGTACAAAATTGGATAATGTAACCACGGAATGTGACCTCCTTTTCCAGTCCATCTAATATTGGCAGTGTCATCATACAATTGTAGTCAATTACGGCATCTCAAACAAATAGCTTTTTTGTGGAATGTAAATATTTTTTTTCTATCCATTTTTCTATCTGGCTTTGAGAGGATAACATGAACAACATTCCATAGAGTTCAGTGGGAGAGCCACATATGGTAGGTTAATTCTGTGTTTATCTGTATTAATGGATCAACTTAGAACACTCCATTATATTTTGTTGCCTGCAGTTATGGCAAATGTCTCCATTTGCTTTGGAGATTGTGTTGATAAAAACAGAGGTTTTCAAACTGCATTGCACTCTGTGCATGGTTAAGGTGAGGGGAACATGTATTTGAAGATTAAACTCTTCAACTTTACATCATTCATCACACAACCTTACCTCCTCCCAGAAACCCATAGCTGGAATCTTTCATCTTTGACAACTCAGGGGAGATAGCTCAAACGAAATCAAAAACATGCGTACATCCAGTATGTGGGACAAGAGGGAATCTGTCCATTCTCACACCATTGTTAAACAATCCCTATGCAAGTGAATTATTTCTATGGAAATTATTGTCCTCCCAATATCCTTGCCTATTGTGTCGCTGTGTGAATTCCCTGTATGCAGGTTGGTCTATGGAGCATACCGTAGCAGCAGGTCAGATTCTGAGGTGAGGATATTGCTAATGTAAACACAAGCTTCTTTCTTACTTTCTTTCTTTCAGTTGTTCTACAGGCCTCTCTCTATACCCTGACCATGCTAGCATCCGTGCTGTTACACTTTCAGTCACTGCAAATTTATGATAATTGCTTTTCTTGGTTTTGCTTTGCTGAGTGCTCTGTGTTGTGACTAATTCATTAGACTCCATAGCCTGTAATGTTATTAAGTGCATTGGGATTGCTTGTGCTTTCAGAGAGCAGCCACATTTGAGTTATAGTATATTTTACCTTTCAAAATGGCTCCAATCAAGTTAATTAAGGAAAAGGATGGCCTGTATATCTCTACTGAAAAAAAACTGAAAAGATAATATATCCATTCATCGCAAATTTCTGTCATGATTCTCCAGTTGGCATATCTATTACAGTATGTAATATAAAATGGTTATACCACTAAATCAGTATAATTCCAGAAACTCTCAACCATTTTAGAACACACTTGATTGGTTTGAGCTTCTCTCTCCATGTTTCATTCAAATCGTTCTGGTACACTTGTGCAAAATAAATGCATAAATAAATAAAGGACAGAATATACAAACGCCCTAGATGGGAGATGGGAGGGTTACATCAGCAACACAACACAACAGCACACAGGGGAGTCACAGACACACACATTAACATACAATACTAACCCAACCCACCGCGGTAGCCCTTGACTCCCGTTGGAGATGTGACAGCACATAGGGTCCCAAATGGCCACCACTATCCTGCAGGCCATGGTTTCAGATGGTTCTCTTCAGCATTCTTAAGCCAGGGCATATTGGGCAATAATGCTGCCTCGAGCAAATGTTGAATATTTCATTGTTACTTCCCTTTTAAAAAAAAGTATATATCTCTTTTAGAATAACATTTCTTAAAGGTAGGGAAGTAGCCTACTCAGCACCTTTTGTTAATGGAGGCTGATCTGTCAATTAATTTATGGGTAAACATGCCCCTTATTGTTGTCACTTTGAATAGTTCCCATATAAAGAAGCTTTTATAGACATGTGGAACATTCCAACGTCTTCCACAAACAGGCATCTCTTAAATGTGCAGAAGTACTTAAGCATAAGCATCTAGGCATACAAATAACAAACATAAAGTATCTGGGAGTTCCTGACATTCCTTCTCAGTGGCTGCATTAAATAACACAACTTATTTGAGCAGGCTTAAGAGAGGGGACTTGGTATGGAAACCATCAGACCATTTCAAACCTCCAGCATTTTTTCCCACGCCTACACCTTTAGAGAAAGACACATTATAAACATGATTAATCATTTAAGAGCTGATAAATATTGGTCTTAAATGGTCCTGAGACCAGCTGAAGTCTCAAAAACTATATTTTGGTAATTCTTTCATTAGTCCACTGTGAAAGTGTTTTGCATGTTTTCAGTCAAGTTTTCAAGATATATTATTTTCAAGAAGAAAAGTGTCACTTGCCATATCATCATGACAATCCGTTTTGCATTATACTCTATGATGCATTTTGCATCATCTTGATGATGTGGCAAGTGACACTTTGCTTCTTGAAAATAATATATCTTGAAAACTTTTTGAAACTCCAGTACCTTGAAAACTTCACTGCTGACATATTTTGGGACTGTATTAACAGTGGACTAATTTAAAATAAATACCTAAATATAATTTTTGGAGCGGATGTTTTCTTTAAAGCCATAGCATAAACAGGATAAGACATCAACTTTAACATGTTACGGTTCCTAAATGCTGTACACTTGTCTATGCAGAGGAAAATAATTATGGCCTGAGGAAACAATCCTAACAATGACAGAAAGCATCTCACACAAACACACACACACACAGAAACAAGGTACAAATACACAAACACACACGCACCCACACCGTAAAGTTAAGGGGAGCATTGCTGAACCCTGTCTCTGATTGTGTTACCTATTCCCCCGTAGGCCATTTTGATGGAGCAATTACGCTGTTACCTGCTGCGCTAACAATATGTTTAAGCAGTGAGCCACTGATATCTAAAACAGGGCATGCTGTTTTGGAGACCTTCGACGCCTGCAGCATTTCCGCTTCCATTTGTGCAATCCACACAGAGTTTTAGTAGGTGAGAACAATAGTGCTACCAGGAGGTTGCATTCAGTGATGAACTTCACCACCATAGGACAGCGGGGGCAGGCTCACAATTTATGCCTGCCCCCGCTGTCCAGTGACATCAAAGCATTTTTTTTTATATATATAAACGTGGGAAAGCAGCACAAGAGGTTGGTGGCACCTTAATTGGGGAGGACAGGCTGATGGTCATGGCTGGAGTGGAATCAGTGGAATGGTAGGCCGTCAATAAATAAATGCAAAATATAAATTGGAATGGTAGGCCGTCAATAAATAAATGCAAAATATAAATTGGAATGGTAGGCCGTCAATAAATAAATACAAAATATAAATTGGAATGGTAGGCCGTCAATAAATAAATACAAAATATAAATTGGAATGGTAGGCCGTCAATAAATAAATACAAAATATAAATTGGAATGGTAGGCCGTCAATAAATAAATACAAAATATAAATTGGAATGGTAGGCCGTCAATAAATAAATACAAAATATAAAGTGGAATGGTAGGCCGTCAATAAATAAATACAAAATATAAAGTGGAATGGTAGGCCGCCATTGTAAATAAGAATTTGTTCTTAACTGATTTGCCTAGTTAAATAAAGGTTAAATAATTAAATACAAAATAACATCAAAGTGGAATGGTATCAATACATCAAAAACATGGGTCCCATGTGATTGATGCCATTCCATTCGTTCCTTTCCAGCTATTACTCAGCAGCCAGTGGAGAGAAGACAGATAAACCATTTTAAAATATCAGAATTGTATTCATAACAAAACACCATGCAGTGCAGTCATCATGATGCACACAGTAATGACTGCTGCAAGCCAACTCCACAAGTGGGAAAATCACAAAGAGAAAATGCAGTGCAATTCAATTTGTAGTGTGTAAATTCTCATAGATTTGTGACTAATACATTTGTTTGGTTTCTGATTGCATGGGGCTATAGTTCATTTGCTGTTCACTTCAGGTAAGGGGGAAACTAAGCCTATACCAATATGAAAAGCATACAGTGCATTCGGCAAAGTATTTAGACCCCTTGACCCCTTTTTCCACATTTTGATACATTAAAGCCTTATTTTAAAAATGTTTAAATTATTTTTTCCCCTCATTAATCTACACACAACACCCCATAATGACAAAGCAAAAACAGGTTTTTAGAAATGTTTGAAAATTGAAATATCACATTTACATAAGAATTCAGACCCTTTACTCAGTACTTTGTTGAAGCATCTTTGCTACAAGCTTAGCACACCTGTATTTGGGGAAAGAAAGAAAGAAAGAAAGAAAGAAAGAAAGAAAGAAAGAAAGAAAGAAAGAAAGAAAGAAAGAAAGAAAGAAAGAAAGAAAGAAAGAAAGAAAGAAAGAAAGAATGATAGCAGCTGAGCACTGTTCAAAACCTGGTTAGGATCAGGCAGAAGAGAGGAATTTGCAGTGACTCAGCCATTGTAGTGCACTGACTGAAGTCCATTGCACACAAGATCTGAGAGTGTGGCTTAGTAGATTTCTCCCACTAAACATCTCTGTGGCACCGGAAGGTAAATGGTAAGATAGGCCAGCACCTTCCATCCATCAGAAATTAGTAATTTACTCTTTGAGAAACCTACAGCAACAAAGCAACATTTGTGACTTCTTCGACAGACATCCCACAGGCTTAATGTAGTCACAGATAAAACATTAAGGTAAATCCAAGTGATAGGGGATAATATAAATCATCCAAATATTTACACAGTTTATCATTAAGTGAAGTGATAAGGTTGGATGACAACAGTACCTCTTACTGGAAATCCTCCAGAATAAGTCTCTCACGTTATGCACCAGTACAGCCGGGAATGATGTGTGTTTTGTTTCCCATGGACATTTCTTCAACATATCCATCTCTGTGTGGCTTGTGCTGGGAAATGTCAGTTTTAAGTGAAGGAATCCATCTTTTTGTCACCCTGTGGATAAGCGATGCACAGATTTTTAAGTCCTCCAATGAAGGGCGTGTGGATCTTTCTCAGCATCTGTCTGCATGACACATTCTCAGGAAGCATCCCCATAGCCTGCCAGGACGACAACAGCAGTAGAATATACATCTGCCCTCTGATTCTTCAGGTGAGATAGCATATAAAAACATACTTCATTGTTTTCATCAATCCATCAGTCAAAGCTTTAAAAAAAGGTGGTACTGACTGAACCTCTCTGTGTAAGTTTACGTGCCATTATAACCAGTGAGTCTACAAATCCAATTCAGTAACGTTGCTCTGTGTTATGGAGCTTTGCTCCCAGACTTCCATTGGCATGTGAGTCACGGCTCTCCATTTGTCCCTCTAACCAAGGACATATGCTGCCAATGACCAGGTAGAGATTATAGGAAAATGTAACGTTTTCATTAATCTCATATCTAGGCTCCCTTAAAAATCAAGTGATATTGATTTTCCTCTGAACTGAACTGAAATAGCCTCAATATTGGTGTTGATCTCTCAGGGTCAGCACACCGCGATTGACATAAGCCTCAAGATGGGTGACGGAGACACCAAATTCTATGGGATGATGGAGTAAATCTAAGGGCAGCACATTTACATCACATTTTATGGAAAAGGGAAAGGAATCAAGTGAGGCTTGAAAGCAACCAAGCCTGTTAAGCTCTGACAGCTAACCTGGCAGCTAACCTGCATGGGGCCCAGGACCCATTCAATAACCTGGACGGGAACACTTCCAGTTATTTGTCTTTCACAGATAATCTATTAAAAAGTTCTCTCTCTCTGGGTTTACAATACATTCGCCTTGTACCCTATAAATCATTCCCAGACGAGGCCCCTCTGCCAACTGTGCTCTCCCATTTGTCCTGCTTATACATCAAAACACCCATCCAGAGAGCATTGAGAGTTTACTCATTTGGAGAATTATTAGGATCTAAACACATGGAGAGATGCTAGGTCATATAGAACCCAACAGGTTCTAGAAAATTGTCAATATAGTTAATGCACATATGGGTTACTTTCCATTGTTTTTTTTGTGTCTTTCTGTCATGACAATGAGGAGTCTAAAAGGAACATGTTAAGTACCAAATTCCAGAGTTAGGATGACAGTTTTTCAATGCAGTAATTAACAAGTCCAAAAAAACAACGAGGGTGCAGTGAGATACCCGACAGGTATTTGATGAATTTTAGTTTTTTGCCTTACTGCTATTAGCCCATACAAACACATTGTATAACATATTCACTACATAGAACAACATATAGTCCCCAAAAAATATCAAAAGGATGTTTGGTTTGAAGTCTCACTTATATCAGACAGACACAACGCCTTCGGAAAGTATTCAGACCCCTTGACCTTTTCTAAAAATAATCTACACACAATACCCCATAATGACTAAGCCAAAACAGGTTCTTAGACATTTTTGCACATTTATAATAAAAGGAAATACAGAAATACCTTATTTACATAAGTATTCAGACCATTTGCTATGAGACTCGAAATTGAGCTCAGTTGTATCCTTTTTCCATTGATCATCCTTGAGATGTTTCTACAACTTGATTGGAGTCCACCTGTGGTAAATTCAATTGATTGGACATGATTTGGAAAGGCACACACCTGTCTATATAAGGTCCCACAGTTGACAGTGCAGGTCAGAGCAAAAACCAAACCATGAGGTCGAAGGAATCGTCCGTAGTGGTCCGAAATAGGATTGTGTCAAGGCACATATCTGGGGAAGGGTACCAAAACATTTTTGCAGCATTGAAGGTCCCCAAGACCCCAGTGGCCTCCATCATTCTTAAATGGAAGAAGTTTGGAACCAACAAGACTCTTCCTAGAGCTGGCTGCCCAGCCAAACTGAGTAATCGGGGGGAGAAGGGCCTTGGTCAGGGAGGTGACAGAGCTCCATAGTTCCTCTGTGGAAATGAGGGAACCTTCCAGAAGGACAACCATCTCTGCAGCACTCCACCAATCAGGTCTTTGTGGTCGAGTGGCCAGACAGAAGCCACTCCTCAGTAAAAGGCACATGACAGCCCATTGAGAAACAAGTTTCTCTGGTCTGATGAAACCAAGATTGAACTCTTTCACCTGAATGCCTGACACCATCCCTACAGTGAAGCATGGTGGTGGCAGCATCATGCTGTGAGGATGTTTTTCAGCGGCAGGGATTGGGAGACTAGTCAGGATCGAGGGAAAGATGAATGGAGCAAAGTACAGAGAGAACCTTGATAAAATCCTGCTCCAGAGCACTCAGGACCTCAGACTGGGGCGAAGGTTCACCATCCAACAGGACAACGACCCTAAGCACACAGGTAAGACAGTGCAGGAGTGGCTTCGCGACAGGTGTGCAGTGACACTCCCCATCCAACCTGACAGAGCTTGAGAGGATCTGCAGAGAAGAATGGGAGAAACTCTCAAAATACAGGTGTGCTAAGCTTGCAGCATCATACCCAAGAAGAATGAGTAATGTGTCTGAATACTTATGTAAATGTAATATTTAAGTTTTTATTTTTAATACATTTGATAAAATAAAATCAACAATCTGTTTTTGCTTTGTCATTATGGGGTACTGTGTGTAGATTGACGAGGGGGAAATACTGTTGAATCCATTTTAGAATAAGGCTGTAACGTGACAAAATGTTGAAAACGTCAATACTGAATACTTTCCAAATGCACTGTATATGAAAGATCAGGAAATGTGTATTTAACCCCATATTTATGGCATAAAACAGTCTCCAAAAATACACTACATGATCAAAAGTATATGGACACCATCTCGTCGAACATCTCATTCTAAAATCATAGGCATTAATATGGAATTGGTCCCCCCTTTGATGCTATAACAGCCTCCACTCTTCTGGAGTATTGAATCACGTTTCACCATCTGGCAGTCTGGCGGACGAATCTGGGTTTGGTGGATGCCAGGAGATTGCTACCTGCCCTAATGCATAGTGCCAACTGTAAAGTTTGGTGGAGGAGGAATTTGGTTCATGTTAGACCCCATAGTTACAGTGAAGGGAAATCTTAACGCTACAGCATACAGCATTCTAGACTATGCGCTGCTTCCAAGTTTGGGGCAACAGTTTGGGCAAGGCCCTTTCCTGTTTCAGATTGACAATACCCCCGTACACAAAGCAATGTCCATGCAGAAATGCTTTTTCAAGATTGGTGTGGAAGAACTTGACTGGCCTGCACAGAGCCCTGACCTCAACCACATCGAACACCTTTGGGATTAGTTGGAATGCAGACTGTGACCCTGGCCTATTCACCCAACATCAATGCCCAACCTGGCAGCAATGTTCCAACATCTAGTGGAAAGCCTTGCCAGAGGAGTGAAGGCTGTTATTGCAGCAAAGGGGTGACACACTCCTTATTAATGCCCATGATTTTGGAATGAGATGTTTGACGAGAAGGTGTCCACATTCTTTTGGTCATGTAGTGTATTTCTACAACACTACCTACCCAACAGTGCTTTTCAGTATGCACAAAGCATTGGAACATTCCTTTCCACAGAACTACAGAAATCCATCTATAGCTTGCTACATCCTACTCCGAGTGAGTGAAATAATCAAGCTTAACCATTTAACAGCCTCTGAACGGTTCCTTGTCTTTACTCAGTCCACAATACAGAGCTAATTCTTCTGTGTTATTAATTCTGTCATAAATCATGCTGTGACATTGATATAATTGCTTTTGATTGTGATCTTGGGGGATTCCTGGTGTGATAGCGTGTTTTCTTCCTGATTTAGCTCCCCTACCCCCCATAAACCATCCCTCCATCTCTGTAGACCTCAGAAATGCTGAACACAGGCTTTTGAGCAGGTCCAGGTTAAAGGTTCTTGAGGAATGTAGATATGAATCTCGGAGGAAAAGCTTTATTCTTTATTTTTTCCCCGCTCCTTCCCTTTCCTCCTAGTTGGAGCCGTTTAGAGTCTCTCTGTCTGATTGACATGAAAGTGTCAGGCATGTTGAAGGCGATTAATTGCTTCTCAAAACCACGCCACCTCAGGGAGTCTTGAACGGGCTGCTGAGGATGTGCTCAATTGGAGCTCTAGCAGCATTTTACCCAGGATGCTGAGGGGAAGGTCAACGTACTGGAGTCCGCAGAGGAGAGGAAGAGAGCAGACGAATCAGGGAGTTACATGATGGATGTGCCGAGCGATGCGACTGCAGCCCCTCAAGGAAAGAAGGCCTCAGTGAAGAAGTCAATATATATGTGTAAATACACAGTTAGCGAGACATTCATCAAGTACTAAACTTCAAACTGTTTCTCACCCCCTAAAAAGTTGAGTGAAATGTAAGCTCAAACCGTGTACGCCCCAGACACAAAGTCAAATCATAGCGACCAGAATATCACAACAACATCAAACTTTTTTTTTGTGATAGAAATGGGATTTGTAGGATTGCTGTGATATGGGTTACAATATATATTTACAGTAAGCCACATTAATATAGATATTTAAGTAACATTATAGTTAACTCTACACTATTACATAATACATTTGTCTGTGTTGTTTCTGATGCCATGGGTTTTTTATATCTGAGCGGAGAGGCAAAGTGCCTTGTTCATACGCTATTTGCAAGAAGGCCCCATTGACTATGGTCCTGCTGTGAGCACACACTATGTTTTATGTGCCTTGATAAGAAATGATTTATTTGGATGCATAAGGAACCTACAAGTTTCAAATAGCCCATGAAAAGATAAGATAGCAGAGTCTGCGGTGCATTGCACTGCTAATTCATCAATGTTCTGACGTACATTCCCCGCAAGGTAAAACAAGCAGCTAGACTTTATGGAGCGCAATAAGGAGATAAAAGAATGCTATATGAAATGTTCCGGGTTATGATTTACAATTCTCCAAACATTAAATAGATACAGTGCCTTCAGAAAGTATTCATACCTCTTGATACAGCCTGAATAAAACATTTATTTATTCCATTTGTGTTACCCATCTACAATACACACAATACCCTATAATGACAAAGTGAAAACGTTTTTAATTTTTTTTGCAAATGTATTGAAAATGAAATACAGAATTATCAAATTTACTTAAGCATTCACACCCCTGAGTCAATACTTTGTAGAAGCACATTTAAATGATTACAGCCTTTCTGGGTAAGCCTCTAAGAGCTTTTCCACAACATTGTCAGACAAACATTTTCAGGTCTTGCCATAGATTTTGAAATATATCTATTTCAAAAATGTAACTTGGCCACATTCACTGTCTTCTTGGTGAGCAACTCCAGTGTAGATTTTGCCTTGTGTTGTAGATTATTGTCCTGCTGAATTAATCTCCCAGGATTTTGCTCTTGCTCATCTCCATTCCATTTCCTTTTCATCCTTATAAACTCCCCAGTCCTTAACAATTACAAGCATACCCATAACATGATGCAGCCACCACTATACTTGAAAATATGGAGAGTGGTACTCAGTAATGTGTTGTATTGGATTTTCCCCAAACATAACACTTTGTATTCAGGACAAAAAGTTAATTACTTTGCCAATCTTTTTTGCAGTATTGCTTTAGTGCCTTGTTGCAAACAGGATACATGTTTTAGAATATTTGTGTTCTTTACAGGCTTTTTTCTTTTCACTCTGTCAATTAGGTTAGTATTGTAACTACAATGTTGTTGATCCTTCCTGAGTTTTCACCTATCACAGCCATTAAAACGCTGTAACTGTTTTAAAGTCAGCATTGGCCTCGTGATCAAGTCCCTGAGTGGTTTACTTCCTCTCTGGCAAATGAGTTAGGAAGGACGCCTGTATCTTTTGTACTGAATGGGTGTATTGATACACCATTCAAAGTGTAACTTCAATGTTAGTTTTTTGTTTATTTTTACCCATCTACCAATAGGTGCCCTTCTTTGCAAGGCATTGGAAAACCTCCCTGGTCTTTGTAGTTGAATCTGTGTTTGAAATTCACTGCTCAACTGAGGGACCTTACAGATAATTGTATGTATGGGGCACAGAGTTGAGGAAGTCATTTAAAAATCATGTTAAACACTATCATTGCACACAGAATCCATTTTAAATTCAGTCTAACACAACAAAATGTGGAAAAAGTCAAGGTTTTATGAATATTGTCACATGATTGTCTGACCCACTTGCTTACTAGGTACAGTTTTGAATATGAATATGATAGATAGATAGATAGATAGATAGATAGATAGATAGATAGATAGATAGATAGATAGATAGATAGATAGATAGATAGATAGATAGATAGATAGATAGATAGATAGATAGATAGATAGATAGATAGATAGATAGATAGATAGATAGATAGATAGGTACTTTATTGATCCCAGAGGGGAAAGTTATTTGTCAAGCAGCTACGAAACAAACACAGGACAGGTGCAAAATGCCAGAACGAAAATATATAAAAGACAGATACACGATACATGATACATAGAGCGGCAATATGAAGAAGTATCAAAATACAACAAGTCTGGAGTGCAAAAAAGCTATAAAAAGTATGGTATGGTAGTATGGGTGGATGGCTGAATATGTACACTATACATTGGTGGATGGTTCATGGTTAACTATACTATACAGGTCGATGGCAGAGAAATACTTAAATAGCTAAAATATACAGACTGGTTAAATGAACAGGTAAGTGAATATTTTGCATG
Organism: Thymallus thymallus; assembly: GCA_023634145.1. NCBI lineage: Eukaryota > Metazoa > Chordata > Actinopteri > Salmoniformes > Salmonidae > Thymallus > Thymallus thymallus. Next base: position 29,684,990 of record CM042401.1, read on the forward strand.
GTTAATTAACTCTACAGGTAAATATACAGTTACATTTACAGGTAAGTGAATATTTGGATGGTTACATTAACTGTACAGGTAAATGACAGGAAGAGATACTTAAATAGCTAAATGTGTGTATGATAATTTAGGGTAATAATAGTAATTCCCTTTAAATACAGTCCTTAGTGCGCAGGGTTTAATTACAGATAAATGCACGTATTGCACATTCAATATAGTAAAAGCAATGAAAAAAAAATACAACTGACAGGATACTAATATGCATTCCTGAGTGAATGACTACTTAACTTAAGTCCTAGAATTACTTACAATATTGCACGTGATATGATAACAACTGTACATGAATATGTATATACAGACCTAACTGAATAAATAAGTCCTGAGTGGATGAGTGATTACAGACCAGAGTTACTCACGGATGGATGCATATTTGTTGTGCTGGTATTGTATGGGGGGCAGTGGATGGATCAGAGAAAAGGGTTTTATATGGCTGTTATTATGTGCAGTGTGTGAACAACATACTGTATGTCTGTGCTGGTCTTTGCTCTCTAAGTCTTTCACTAAACTACTGGGCCACTGCTGTTTCAAAATGACCCTTTCAAACAAAAGCTATTTTAATCAGGTTTTTCTAAGGGGAGGTTATTTTCTTAAATATACTGTAGAGAAATGTCACAAGAGCCACGCTGAACAGCAAAGTGCTCTAAAATACAGCACTCTGGTTGGAAGATGTGTTATATGATTTTTGAGTGGAAAATGAATCTGCCTATTACCTGGTGATTGCATCAGGTGACAATGTTTTTCACCCCATTGAGCGTTTCTCAGTAATTTAATGGGAAATTATCAGGAAAGATTGCATGGGTGGTTTAAGTACATTTTAATAACAACATAGTCTCCAGCACACCTTCAGAGCAAGAGAATGAGTGAATTTCTTCAACATGACATGACAATGCGGGAGATAGATGTGAGTAACGCCACTTTGAATAGTAGATGGAGTGTATCAATGAAACCCTTAATATTTTCACAGTGCAGTCTATTTGCTCCATAAACTCTGCCTCAAAATGAAATGACTACATTGTAATGTAAACAATACCAAACAGTGATTCCCAGCAGTGTTACAAAGTATATTTTTACATGTTTGTATATGAAACGAACAAGAGCCAATAGCCAGTAATTACCTCAGAACAAAGATCATTAGTTGGATAATTACTGCTTGTGTATAGATGCGCTTAGGAGATACAGATGATCCTTCGTAGTAACATTTCATTAAGATATTATCTAGGCTTAAGCCTCTCACTCGAGCTTTGTGAGTTTTGTGAGCCACCACTGCTGGGTGGCTGAGAGAGAGAGAGATAACTTTTTTATTTATTTGTTTTTGTTCAAAGCGGGAAAAAAATGGTTGAAATCTTTATACCAGATGTAAGACAAAATCAGTTATAGAAAGTTCCAATCTATTTTTGTAAACTGATAATCCCCCCCTGCTGGAGTGATGTCAAATGATCGCTTAGTGGCGTCAAAGCCTATATGCAGCATATTCATCATATCTGCAAATAGACACACACACACAACACACACACACACTAACAAACACGTTTCTTTGTAGCAGACTGTCACTGTTGAAAAAGAGTGAGGGCTGTATTTATTATTCAAAACGTAGTTATTCACAGGCTTGAAGGCAGATAGACTGGCTAGGTTTGTTTACCTCCAAAATATCCCCAGAAGCTGCCACTGAGCACACACCTAGGGAAGTAGTCAACCTGCTGCTACCTCCACACAAAGGCACTGGGAGTGTGGGGTAAAGCCATAGGGAGGGGGTTTATAGGGAGGGGGTTATAGGCAGGGGGTGTATGGAGGAGGTGGTATAGGGAGGTGGGATATAGGGCCTAGAGTTTTTCCTAGTCAGGTCATGTGGTCAGCAAAAACACTTGGCTGGCCATAGTGATGTCGGGTAAAATGTAACCTTTGTAGAGATTTAAGAGTTCCTTTTGCAGGGGTTTTGAGAACTGTGATGTTGTAATGCTTGTTTGTAATGCTTGTTTTTAATGCATATTTTTAATGCTTGTTTTTAATGCTTGTTTTATACTCAGAAGTTAAAGATAAGCAAGAGTAAACATGCTATTTATTCTGAATGTATTTTTAATGCATGTTTTATACTCAGAATTAAAGATAAGGTAGAGTAAACATGCTATTTATTCTGAATTTATGTGTAATGCTTGTTTTATACTCAGAAGTTAAAGATAAGCAAGAGTAAACATGCTATTTATTCAGCCATGCTGTTTTATCTGTCTTGAAAAACAGTGCAGTATTTCATCATGGCAAAACATTTTATGAATAACCCCTTAGTGGGAAGATGTAGACTAGAGCAATAATATCATGAAGGCAGAGGAGGAGGGAGGGTGAAGACAGAGGGAGGAGGAAGGGTGAAGATGGAGGGAAGAGGGAGGGAGGATGAAGACAGAGGGAGGAGGGAGGGAGGGAGGGTGAAGACAGAGGGAGGAGGGAGAAGACAGAAGGAGGGAGGAGGGTGAAGACAGAGGGGAGGAGGGAGGGTGGAGACAGAGGGAGGGTGAAGACAGAGTGAGGGGGGAGGGAGGGTGAAGACAGAGGGAGGAGGGAGGGTGAAGACAGGGAGGAGGGAGGGTGAAGACAGAGGGAGGAAGGAGGGAGGGTGAAGACAGAGGGAGGAAGGAGGGTGAAGACAGAGGGAGGAGGGAGGGTGAAGACAGAGGGAGGAGGGAGGGTGAAGACAGAGGGAGGAGGGAGGGTGGGTGTCTTTGATATAGGTTTGTGTACGTTTGTTTGTATCTTTAGGTTAGTAGTGTTCATGCTTGTGTGTACAGTACCCATTTAATTGCAAGAAAGTGTTTGTGAGTTTCTGTGTGTGTTTCTGTTTGTTTATCTTTATTGTTTAAAAGGGTTTGGGGTTTTTCTGCAGTGTGGGCTGTTCAATTACATTTGTAACATGTCAGAAGTTAATATACTATAGAAGTCTGTGAACAGAGTAACAAAAGCTTCCTTTGATGTATCGCTCTGGGTGTTCCATATTATTGCCTCTCTTTACACAGACTATTGAGTCAGTCCAAACAGACACACAAACAATAACAACAAGTTTTAGAGTATACATCCAATCCCTCCATAACCACAACAAAAATCTAAATAATGATGGTTTCAACATCAAACAATTTCAAGCCTGTTTTTTCTTTTTATAAAAAGGTAACTATAATGAGAAATAAAACCTGGTCATGCTTCGATTGGTGCTACTATTGACACAGATAAAATGCATTTGAATCAATTTAATTCATATTTTTACTGAATAATTTTCAAGGAGGATTTCTTTATTAAAATACTGTTGTCACAGCTAGGAGTAAAGTGACAGTTGCAAAAGATATGACTCCTTTTTAAAAAAAAATGTAAGCTTGTGCTATGAAAATGTAATTATTCAGTAACTTTGCCATGTCTGATTTGTTTTAAAGGTTATGCTTGTAGAGAACAGCCTGTACACAACCACCACGTCTCAGGGGAAGAGGATGTAAATGAATGCTAAAATTAAACACCATTGTCTCATTTATGAGAGGCAAAGTTCCTGGGCAAAGTCTGAAGAATCATTATACTGCTCTGTCACAAGGCACTAAGACATTGTCATGGACAACTCAGAAAATCTGACTGTGTATTTGCCCACAACAAATACAAATATATGAACACTGGCTGAGAATCAAACCATTGAAAGATTAACTCACTTCAATTGACTCTTATATGTGATTTATGTTTGAGGCGACATCCACAGCCATTTTGGCAAACACAATATCAACGAACATCTGGTAAATGACCTTTAAAAATGGACTTAATTTGCATTGGTTTGAATCCTGGCTATAATCATCCGACCAGCAGGATGAGTATCTCCATGAAGAGTGGAGATACCTTTCATGAATCTTACTTTGTTAAAGGCCAGTTTTTACAATATGTCACTGCTATTTATCATATTATGTACCTGCTTCTGAATCTCACCCTGGAACGTGTGTAAGTAAGTAACCTTGCTCAAGTTTTGGTTGGTGTGCGCCGGAACGGCTCATAGGAGCAGGAGCCCATATCCTGTTTCTGTAGCGTGAGGCAGCTTGACAGGACGCTAGTCTATGGCAGGGCTTTACCCCTGATCTATCTCCTTAATGCTTAGTGCCAAGCAGAGATGCATTGGGTCCCATTTTTACAGTCTTTGGTATGACTCGGCCGGGGATCAGGGCTGACACTCTAACCACAAGGCCATGAGTTGGTCTGAAACTATGCTATGTCAAGCTGTTGGCGGTGATGGGTATTGCTCTAGTACACAGGTGGCTGTGACACATAATACTGAAGGTAGCCATGTTGTGAGAATCACAATATTAGGTGACTTATTTCCATGATGTCAATAAATCAAGAAGCCACATTTAAGTCTGCAGAGGAAAGACCAGAAGATGTGGGTCTCTGTGTCAATTCGCAATTAATTTGCATATCTCCATTGTACAATCCATTAAGGCCTCTCTTCTCCTAACCTCCCCCCCACCCACCCCTCCCCAACCCAATTTTGTAAGCTCTCCATCTTTTGTTCACTTACCATCGATGACAGATTTCTTCAAAGCCACACACAAACTCAAAGTAATTGCTATGTGTACAAACAAGTGGAAGAAGAAGACAAAGCGGGCTGAGAATAGCAGCAGCCATCCTTCACTTCTGCGAACAGCCACGTATCCCCAGAGCTCCTCTCCTAGTCTGTCTTCTTCCTCCTGTTCCCTTGGGGTGACCTGGGAAGAATTCGTCAAGTAATTTTTCTGTGTCACAGTCTCCAAGAGCTATAATTTGCCTCGACGCGAGCAGCGATCCATCGGGCTTGTATATCCTCCACGTGTCGAGCATTTGTCATTGGGCCGGGTCTCTGCGATCAGCAGTGAAATGCTTGGTCACTCAGCACACAGGGTATTGGGCCCTGAGAAATTGCCTGGCAAATTCCACCCCACGCTCAGCGGTGGACCGAGGGGGATCATATGAGAACAACTGTCAAAACAGCTCACAGTTCACCTGGCTGCCAATCTCACAGTATGTGTCTGCTTTACCACCTCTAGATACGGGATAACCCAAGGCAAGGTCCACTGATATCTCTCTCTGAGCAGAGTGGCCTCAACTAAACTTTTGGTTAGACTTTTGTCAATATATCAGTGTAATTCTTGTGGCCCATTTCTCCACAAGATATACCTCCTTGATTTGCATTCTTGTGAAACTACCACCGAGCAACAAGATTAACGCAGTATGTTGACTGCAAATTTGAATATATTTTAAATGGCACAGTAGCATTCACGCTATATGCTAGTGCATGCAGGACCACACAATATGCTTCATACATATTATTACAATACATCTAAGTTATATAAGCGCTCATAGCACACACACACACACACACCCAAAACAAGAAAAACATCAAATAGAGAGATAGCCAGGCATCATTCTGTCAGATGGTGTCATTTGATCCCATACAGACCTTCACAGATCTGCCTCGGACACCAACATCTTGCTCCAAGACACCGACGTCTTGCTCCCAGACACCGACGTCTTGCACCCAGACAAGCGAAAAATCTTCTTCACCCGCTTTGAGGATAACACAGTACCACCGACTCGGCCTGTTCATCCATGGCTGACATGAGTAAGACATATAAGCGTGTTAACCCTCGCAAGGCTGCCGGGCCAGATGGCATTCCTAGCCACGTCCTCAGAGCATGCGCAGACCAGCTTGTTGGAGTGTTTACGGACATATTCAATCTCTACCTATCCCAGTCTGCTGTCCCCACACCCTGTACCCAAGAAAGCAAAGGTAACTGAACTAAATGACTATCGCCCCGTAGCACTCACTTCTGTCAATATGAAGTGCTTTGAGAGGCTAGTTAAGGATCATATCACCTCTACTTTACCTGACCCCCTAGTTTTGCCATCGCACTGCACACTTCCCTATCCCATCTGGACAAGAGGAATACCTATGTAAGAATGCTGTTCATTGACTATAGGTCAGCCTCCAAGCTCATCATTAAGCTCGGGGCCCAGGGTCTGAACCTCGCCCTGTGCAACTGGTTCCTGGACTTCTTGACGGGTCGCCCCCAGGTGGTAAAGGTAGGAAACAACACCTCCACAACGCTGATCCTCAATACAGGGGCCCCACAAGGGTGCATGCTCAGCCCCCTCCTGCACTCCCTGTTCACCCATGACTGCGTGGCCACGCACGCCTCCAACTCAATCATCAAGTTTGCAGACAACACAACAGTATTAGGCTTGATTACCAACAATGACGATACAGCTTAAAGGGAGGAGGTGAGGGCTCTGGTGGAGTGGTGCCAGGAAAATAACATCCCCCTCAACGTCAACAAAACGAAGGAGCTGATCGTGGACTTCAGGAAACAGCAGAGGGAGAACACCCCTATGCACATCGACGGGACCACAGTGGAGATGGTAGAAAGCTTCAAGTTCCTCGCGTACACATCACTGACAATCTGAAATGGTCCACCCACACAGACAGTGTGTTGGAGAAAGTGCCACAGGAGATGCACAATTGAGAGCTTCCTGTCGGGCTGTATCACTGCCTGGTATGGAAACTGCATCGCCCGCAACCACAGGGCTCTCCAGAAGGTGGTGCGGTCAGCACAACGCATCACCGGGGGCACACTGTCTGCCCTCCAGGACACCTACAGCACCCGATGTCACAGGAAGGCCAAAAAGATCATCAAGGAGCTCAACCACCCGAGCCACAGCCTGTTCACCCCACTATCATCCAGAAGGCATGGTCAGTACAAGTGCATCAAAGCTGGGACAGAGAGACTGAAAAACAGCTTCTATCTCAAGGCCATCAGACTGTTAAATAGCTACCACCCGGTTACTCATTTGATTTACAAAAGACCCAAATAGTTTAACCAGTCAAAGTTTTCTTTAAAAAAAGAAAAAAAGGCTGATTCCTCAACGGTAAACGGAACTGTTAGCCCTGGCATCTCTTTCCATGGATTATGAGCTTTGCTTTATCAGAAGATTAGAACACCTGGAGCAGCAGAATTCTAATGAAGCTGGGAGGGATTGTGTGGTAGAGTGAGAGGAGAGGAGAGGAGAGGAGAGGAGAGGAGAGGAGAGGAGAGGAGAGGAGAGGAGAGGAGAGGAGAGGAGAGCTGCTGCTCAAGCCTCCCTTCCCACCATCGGATATATCTGTCAGGCTTAACTCAGCTGAACACTCGCAGACATGCTTAACCCTGAAGTTATTTTGGGGGTTGTGATTATCTGTGATATTTGAGTCTTACTGACAGGATGCTATAGAAGTCAAATTGAAACAATCACGGAATTAAGTTTCACTCCTTTTCATTACCAATCAGAAGTACAGAGCAACAAAGCACTATGCCTATCATACAGGGTCAGACACACACAGTTGCGTCAAAAGGGACGGAGGTAGTTTACAACCCAATAGGTAAATCCTGCAACCAATATTACGTAGACATTAAAATCTAATGGTCTAATATTGACAAGCACCCAGGTAAAAAAAAAACTCCATCAGATAAAATAGTCAGACTCCACTTTGTTTGGCACAATGCCTCTAAGATGGCCGGTTTCCATCAAACTCATTTGACACATACAAAAGTGAAGCCCTGTCTCCACTCTTTTCCCTCCATTTTTGTTTAACATTTGAAAAGGAGCAATCCCACAGCGGCTAACAAAGGGTGGGCCTGCCAACACAGTGCAGGACCCTTCGCCTGGTTTGCGCAATGACTGACGACCAGGTCTTTCTGGAGCGCAATGCCACAAAGCCTCTGGCAGATCGATCAAGCCTCTCGTTGCAATGCTGGCATGCTACTGTTACAAATGCTCATGAAAAGAGATGGATACTTCTCCCACGCTCACTATTTCAATGATGAAATGATCCCTGTCAGCATTTTTCCCTGCATTCTTTACTTTGGCGGTTTTATTTATTTACATTTAGGTCAAGCCACACACCTCCCACTGGTCACAGATGTCATTTCAAAGTCTAGTTTTGATTACATTTTGGTTTAGTTGTCAACTAACAAATTAAAATGTGAAATCAACAAGAAATGTCAAAATGTCATTGGATTTACTGTAGGTAAAAAGTTGGGTTTAAAAAATACAGAAATGTCCTTACTTTGATAACTTTTTGAAAATCCATAGGCGCATTGCAATGCAAGTGGATTTATGTGGCTAAAACCTGTGGTTGTGTTGTTTTTGGTGTGTGATATTGTTTGGTTGTGTGTTGAGACTTGTGATGCACAGTCTGTCTGCTCAACACAAGAGACCTCTGAAGGATTTAAAGCTTGAAATGAGTCACGGAAATTAATGGAGCACAAATGAAAAACATGTTAGCACACAAACCACAATGGACTGTGTCTAGCACTAGCTTGACATTTTTTACTCCTTCATTTTAGAATGGCAATACACACATACTACACATCTAAGTAGCAATCCCAGACCAACAGACAGAGAATAAAATATTTGAATGTTCAAAAGTGAATGCAAAAACACAATACCCATACAGCATCTGTTAAAACTCTGCATAATGAGCCTTTCTCTCGTGTCAGACAGAGATTATCGTAGACATGTAAGAGGCATGCCTAGACAGACTGGATCCTCTTAACCCTCCTGTTATCTTTGGGGTCAATTTGACCCCATTCAATGTTTAATGTCTCTAAATACATGGTTGACATAATTGTTTTTGCTTCTTATTTAATTACTTTTCCTAATTTAATAGAGACAACGTGGTAAACATATAATTAACGTGATGATATGTTTTCAATGTCCTGTAGACATTTTTTAGCACCAGTGTTCTTTGGGGTGAATTTGACCCCAGGCTGTTTTAGCTGTATAAAACATATAAGAAATATCACCATCTTACACACATTTGTTTTGGTTGTTTTGAATGATATTGAGGTCACTATAACATGCAATTTTATAATCTTCAAAAAACGTCCTTCTGCTTTAGGGCCCTAACCTAACATAGCTGTAGCATTGCGAGAACCACTGACGTGGGGGAGGGAAAAACATAATTCCCACGAGAACTTTGATATTTCCCAAGCCGTGGGGGAGGGAAAACATAATTCTCGCGAGGACATTGATAGTTCAACCAACATAGGGGAGGAGCAAACATATAAAAGCTTGCACAGCAGCCTTCTAAACCGTTTCTCTTGGTGTTCTGTGGGCTCTCTCTTTATGCTCTCTCTCAATTGAAAATGACCTCTAAGCAAAGGTTTTATGTCAATGAGGTTTTGTCACAGCTCTTTGACAGTGAAAGTGACATAGAGGAGAAGGATGATAATGAGGAGGACCCTGATTATAAGGCATCCTCCTCTGATGAGAATGAGACTCTTAGTGTTGAGCCTCCTCTTGTCTCTCAACCAGCAGCAGACACATTACCTTCCAAAAATTGAAAATTATTATGGTCCCTCTCCCTACTTGAACGGCAGGGTGGACTTAGTGCTGCTAATGTCATCAAAATGGTTTGAGGCCCCACCAGATACGCTGTCAGCCATGTCCATGACATAAAATCAGGATTTTAGCTCTTCTTAACACCATAAATCGAAAAGGATATACTTGAGATGACAAACTTAAAGGGGAGGTGTGTGTATGGGGACAGTTGGAAAGACTTGGATGTGACCCACTTGCAAGCCTACATTGGGTTGCTCATTTTGGCAGGAGTGTGCATATTTTTCCATAGCCGTGCAATAGGTATTCTGGATGTATAAGGGGGGCTGAGTGGGGGGTTATGTTTTATTTAAAGGGCTATTTAGGTAGTCAACAAAGAAACATAAAGTACCTGACACATAAACTTGGGTAAAAATCATATTCTGGAGGTTAACATTTTTGGTAGAGGATAAAAGATGTTAATACATTTGAGGATAACATGAGGGTTAAGGACATGTTCAGTTGTGATCTATGTATGAATGGAAGTCAATCACTATGGAAGGTGGGTCACTGCGCTCTTAGAAGTGATTGATTTGCCGAGCAGCATATCCTGGCTGGAGGGAGTTGACACTCAACTTAAGAATCAACAGTCCGGATGACTTGTCAGCCATGTTTTAAATCAGTAAAGGACAGGTCATGCCACGGGACCGCTGATTATAGAATCAGATATTAACTCCCTCCACATACTTCAGAGAGAGTGTGGAGAATGCATTAGCTGCAACAATTGATTTCTATGCCCACTCTCCCATACACACGATCAGACTGTTACACGCCATATTTTCAGGATGTGTCTTTTTACTCGCAGGATGTAATGGGCCAGTCAGCTTGGTTATTCAGAAAATGGTTAGTGACGCCACATAAAGCACAAAGAAGCTCACAAAAAATCTAACAATCTAGGCTTGAAAATACATTGCCCTCCGGTGTAACTTAGAGAGGGTTAGGTACCGACTATCTGTGAAACACAGCAGATGTAAAAAGAAAAAGTTATCAGCATTTAATAAAACTTAGCAATTGAATAGTAATTCTGAAAATGGAAAATCTGGGTTTGACAGTTATGGATTGTTACCCACCAGTGTACCGAAGTCTCTCCTACAGGACTTCAAAGACAGTTGATAGACTGAGAAATGGATGGACTCCAAAGAGAGCTCGGGCCTATCAATCATGAAAATGACATCTTACGTCGTCTCCTAGACTCCTTCAGAGTATGTCCTTTAAATCCTGATGACATCATTTTAGAGTCTGGGCACATCCAGCCCAATGCCTTTCCAAACCCAGCCTCCATAGACAACATATTAGTAAACAAGGATTCTATTAATTCACATGAAAGAGAACGATAAAGAAAATGAGTGAAAAAGAGTTACCCCATCACCTTTAGCCAGCTGGTGGTGAATGGACTAATACAGGCTCCCACGGTGTTGTGAGGGGCATATCATGTACTGTAGTGAAACAGTGGTAATCCCACATGACCTCGGACTCCATTTTCCATGGCTGAAGTCAGCAGCCAACCTCTCTGCTGTCCATACTCATCCTCCCTTTGATTTATTGGTTGCTCCACTGTAACGCCCAGACAGACAGATCATTGCCACACCACACACTCCCATGCACACCCGCAGCTTAAAAGGTCAAAAGGTCAGGAGCAGATCTAACAAGATCAATATCCCGCTCCTCGGTAGAGGAAGTCGTCCTTGCAGGGTTAATTTAGCTGCCTTAGAATACATGAAATGAGTGATTATGATCTTGCTGTGTTTCAATGGAGGTTGAATAAAATCGAAACCTGGCTTTGTAAATTGTAACAAAATATTATAATATTACATTACCGCTATTATCGATCCGAATATGGGCAAAGCAGTGACACGACTCAATTTAACATTGTTTGCCACAATTTCGTCATGGAGGTGCATTCGATGAATCTTAGTTGCGTCACAGTGCTTTCTGAAAATGTTGATACATGTACTTTTAGAGTAAATGTTTTCACTGTGTGAAGACTAAGATGTAAGTAAAAGCCTGAAAAAGTTAGAAAAGTGGACTGCATGGCTGTGTCAGGCAAGCGGCAGGTGTTCTTAAAAAGTCTGTCTAGCCTTTCCCTGGCAAGAATCAGATGTTCAACTCATGGCAGCTAGATCCAACCGTCTACCAACAGAGCCTTCAAACCATGTTCCAAACATCTAACAAAGAAAATACAAAGACAATAAACTAAGCCCTTGGGCAGCCAGTCATGCATAAACAAGCCTGGAATAAATGATGCATTATTCATGAATAATTAAACCATAACTGAATTGAAGGGGATGCTAAAGCGAGTTCTAACAATAATAGGAACAGAATAAGTCAAGGGAATGAGATATTCACAGTCTTGGCCAAGCCAGCAATGCTAGCACCTGAATTAACCTTTATAGGCACACATTATTTCCTGCCATGGCAAGCCAACCACATTGCATGGTTCAAAGTTTAATCCAGGCCTGCACACCCACAGACCCACAGTTCTTTAGTGAGCAAAAACAGAAGCGAGACCTTTGCTTGTGGCAAACAAAACGGCAGAATAACACATGATGGGGATCAAATTATCTGGCACCTAAATTTAACAAAATAACACTTTAAATGAAATTAGTCACAGTAAGTATGAACCGTGACCATGAGTCCAACCTTTTTTACGGTTAATATTGCTATTTCTATGTATAATGTCATACTTTCACATTTTTGAGAACTGCCCAAAACAGCAATCTTCAGATATCAAGTTTGGTCCTATGGGAGAGGATGGAGAAGAAAACAAAACCTGTTCTGGTTGAGTGAGAGAGAAGACTCCAACAGAGAAGTGGAAGGTATACTCAGGAGTATAGGCCTGAAGTTTTTAGGGGGATGAATGAACCACTCTCCAGGGTTTATATATCTGGGCTCTTCACAGACAAGTCCAGCTTCTTGCTTCAGGGCAAGTTAAGACACCTGCTTGCATAGAAATGGGTTTGCTGCTGTTGATTTATGTTTTATTGAGAGATGTCTTGCTCGGTAAAGATCACACAAAGATAGACCTCAGATTAGACCCAGTTTGTATGTGTGAGAACATACATGTTTTATAAGTTCACGTTTGAGAGTATACAGGATATAATACCTTACTATTTACTGGAGTATCTGAACCAATAGCTGCACATATTAGTTTTTTGGGGGGGGGTTTGTCTCTTGTAGTACAACAATTCCTGCTGAGGGAGGTCTGATAATTACAGTACAGTATACCATTACTTCAATCATCCGATCAAATTCACAGTCAAGTTCCACATTAATAAAACTAAAATTAATAAAACTGAGAAAGTGGGGAAAGACTATTCAACTCGAAGGCATTCACACAACATGCACCACTGCAGAATTCCTTCATGCCGGTTGTCCTATCTTGGAATACAAAATGTGTGCCAATTGTTTAAATGGTGTCACCTCGTTAGTCAGTATGTGTTACACCTGTGCTAGTTGCCATCTCGTTAGTGGGAAAAAGTTTCACCTGTGCTGGCCCAGGTGCTATTTAAGAGTGGCTGGCCCCGTGCTCCAGTTGTCTTGATAGATGGTACCTTTAATTGGCACTCCCTATTTAGATTTCTAGACAAACAATCCTTTATTTGATTTAATTTTGTCTCCACCTTTTTCTTTTGCTTCCTGTCTTTCAGTTTTGTGGTGGTTTTTCTTTTGTTTGCCTATAAGTGAGCCAATTTAGTGGTCACGAATGGTGGGTGTCTTTTAGGACACAGTTGTTGTTGCTTGAAACTTTCAGGGACACCCCCAAAAGTGTATTTTACAACCCTTCCTACGACCCCATCTGTTTCGCTTTGGTTGTTGTCTGTGACTCTTTGTTAGTTCCCCCCTTCTGTTTGATGTGACACTTCTTGTTTTCTTGCTGGAGAACGTAACAGTGGGTAATTACAACGGATATACAGTATCTTGTAGTCGTGGCATCATGTAAATCATTTTAAAAAAGACAAGGCAGAGTGAGTCTGTTTAACAATCAGCATAGAGGCTGCTAGCCCATTAATCATGACACTGTTTAATTGAGGAGTTATGGTGTGGAAATAGACTGTTGTAATAGAGATGGACACAAGAGAGAGAAGTGGGGGGGGTAGAGAAGTAGTAAAAGAAGTGAGGTGAGGGAAAGAATAACTGAGTGATCTTTTCTGATTTGTAGCTGAGGAATTTGCTCTTTACAGGGTCCTGAGTTCAAATGGCTTGTTTCACCTTTTTCCACTCTTATCTGTCAGAGAGAGTCCATCTCGATTGGACACATCAATAAAGAGTGAATTAATCTCTTCAGAAAATACTGCACACAATAATTATAGGTTGCCACCATCGGCCATATCCATTCAAGTGACTGGTGTAATTGGTTGGAAAGAATCCAAAGAGGACAACTTCTCAACTTGAGGGGTATGGAAGGTACTATCCTTTGGCGGGTTTCGTGAAAGGAATAATAAAGTCTACTGACAACGATTCTTCCATGGCTCGCAGTCGGAGTTACAATTTATCTCAAAGGGGTTTGATGGGATTGAGGTTAGGGCTCTGTGCAGGCCAGTCAAGTTCTTCCACACTGGTCTTCCACACCAGACAGAAGCCACTCCTCAGTAAAAGGCACATGACAGCCTGCTTGGAGTCTGCCAAAAGGCACCTAAAGGACTCAAAGACCATGAGAAACAAGATTGAACTCTTTGGCCTGAATGCCAAGCGTCACATCTGGAGGAAACCTGGCACCATCCCTACGGTGGAGCATGGTGGTGGCAGCATCATGCTGTGGGGGTGTTTTTCAGTGGCAGGGACTGGGAGACTAATCAGGATCGAGGGAAAGACAAATGAAGATCTTTGATGAAAACCTGCTCCAGAGTGCTTAGAACCTCAGACTGGGGTGAAGGTTCACATTCCAACAGGACAGCGACCCTAAGCACACAGCAAAGACAATGTGGCTTCGGGACAAGTCTCTGAATGTCCTTGAGTGGCCCAGCCAGAGCCCGGACTTGAACCCGATCTAACATTTCTTGAGAGACCTGAGAATAGATATGCAGTGACGCTCCCGATCCAACCTGACAGAGCTTGAGAGGATCTGCAGAGAAGAATGGGAGAATCTCCCCAAATACAGGTTTGCCAAGCTTATACTGTCATACCCAAGAAGACTTGAGTTTGTAATTGCTGCCAAAGGTGCTAAAACAAAGTACTGAGTAAAGGGTCTGAATACTTGTGTATCTCTCTGTGGAGATAGACAAAAGGTGTGCTGACAATAAAGGTTTTCAATGTGAGTCACGTGACAGGCTTCAGTTGTTTCCTTTGAACAACGTCCCTGTCATGCAAAGAAAAACTATATACAGTGAGTATTGGGACAGTGACACATATTTTGTTGTTTTGGCTCTCTACTCCAGCTCTTTGGATTTAATGATACAATGATGATGAGGTTAAGTTGCTGACGGTCAGCTTTAACTTGAGGGTGTTTTCATCCAAATCGGGTGAAACGTTTAGAAAATACAGCACTTTTTGTCCACAAAAAGTGCTATAATTTCTAAACGGTTCACTCGATATGGATGAAAATACCCGCAAATTAAAGCTGACAGTCTGCACTTTAACCTACACTACATGGCGAGAAGTATGTGGACACCCTTTCAAATTAGTGGATTCTGCTATTTCAGCCACACCCGCTGCTGACAGGTGTATAAAATCGAGCACACGGCCATTTAATCCCCATAGACAAACATTGGCAATAAAATGGCACATACTGAAGAGCTCAGTGACTTTCAACATGTCACTGTCATAGGATGCCATGTATCCAACAAGTCAGTTAGTAACATTTCTGCCCTGCTAGAGCTGCTATGGTCAACTGAAAGTGCTGTTATTGTGAAGTGGAAACGTCCATGCACAACAACGGCTCAGCCGCGAAGTGGTAGGCCACACAAGCTCACAGACATCGTACTGTTAAGATCAGTACAAAAGAACAAGCCACCTCGCTTTCCAACCAGGTGCATTAACAGTGAAGCAAACTGAAAATATACAGCAGCTCTTGGAGGACAATATAGATTTATTGGCAAAACAAATACACCAATGTTTTAACCTCAGTAGGATATGTTTAGACTATGTACCGAAATGCATTGGTTTTAACAATAAAATTAACTGAGTATTCAAAACAAAACTCTTTTCACGACAAAGACTGATTAGGTGAATCGAGGTGAAAGCTGTGATCCCATATTCCATATTGTCACTTGTTAAATCCACCAATCAGTGTAGATGAAATGGAGGAGACAGGTTAAAGAAGGATTTTTGAGCCTTGAAATGATTGAGACATGGATTGTGTATGTTTGCCATTCAGAGTGTGAATGGGCAAGACAAAAGATTTAAGTGAACAGGGTATGATAGTAGGTTTGAGTGTGTCAAGAACTGGGTTTTTCAAGCTCAACATTTTCCCGTGTGTATCAAGATTGGTCCACCACCTAAAGGATATGTCCTAATGTTTGATATACTCAGTGTATTCTAGAAGCCCACCTCTATTGTCAAGTCAAGTCAAGTCAAGTCAACTTTATTTATAAAGCGCTTTCAAAACCATTAAAATGGACCAAAGTGCTGTCCATGAGTAATAAATAACTCCAAAGTTACACAAAAATTACAATAACTCTAGAATACACAATTGTGCGCTTGTCCTCCAAGCGCACAATTCTAGGCTGGCGTGAAGCTAGCACAATTGTCAAACGATCGCTGGTTGCCAATTTCGACCGTCACTCAGCTATTTTCAAATATTTGTTCCAAGATAGGCAATTTACCTGTCTTATATGATCTTGCTTGCGGTAAGGTGGGAGGGGTAAAAAAGTCTGAGGTATGTCCTGAAGAACGTGAGCCAAAGTAAAAATTTCAGGCAGTGCTGGTAGGGATATTTAGAGATTCTCAATTGGGTTCAAGTCCGGGCTCTAGCTGGGCCACTTAAGGACATTCAGAGACTTGTCCCAAACCCACTCCTGCGTTGTCTTGGCTGCGGTCGTTGTCCTGTTGCGGTCGTTGACCTGAGCGCTCTGTAGCAGGTTTTTATCAAGGATCTCTCTCTGTACTCTGCTCCGTTCATCTTTCCCTCGATGCTGACTAGTCTCCCAGTCCCTGCCACTGAAAAACATCCCCAAAGCATGATGCCGGCACCACCATGCTTCACTGTAGGGATGGTATTGGCCAGGTGATGAGCGGTGCCTGGTTTCCTACAGAGGTAACGCTTGGCATTCAGGCCAAAGAGTTCAATCTTGGTTTCATCAGACCAGATAATGTTGTTTCGCATGGTCTTAGAGTCATTTGGGTGCCTTTTGGCAAACCAAGCGAACTGTCATGTGCATTTTGCTGAAGAGTTCCTTCGGTCTGGCCACTGTACCTTAAAGGCCTGAATGCTGCAGAGATGGTTGTCCTTCTGGAAGGTTCTCCCATCTCCACAGAGGAACTCTGGAGCTCTGACACATTGACCATAGGGTTCTTGGTCACCTCCCCGACCAAGGCCCTTCTCCCCCGATTGTTAGGCCGAGCGGCTAGCTCTAGGAAGAGTCTTGGTGGTTCCAAACTTCTTTCATTTAAGAATGATGGAGGCCACTGTGTGCTTGAGGACCTTCAATGATGCAAAAATGTTGTGGTACCCTTCCCCAGATCTGTGCCTGGACACAATCATGTCTCGGAGCTCTATGGACAATTCCTTCGACCTTATGGGTTTTTGCTCTGACATGCACTGTCAACTGTGGGACCTTATATAGACAGGTGTGTGCCTTTCCAAATCATGTCCAATCAATTTAATTTACCTCAAGTGGACTCCAAGTTGTAGAAACATCTCAAGGATGATCAAAGGAAACAGGATGCACCTGATCTCATTTTCGAGTCTCATAGCAAAGGGTCTGAACACTTATGTAAATAAGGTATTTATGTTTTATATGACCCAGATGCAGACACAAGAGACGGAAGGTTCAATACACAGAGTAGTTTATTTAACCAGTGGGGCCAGGCAAAGGGCAGGTCGAGGACAGGCAGAGGTTCGTCAGCAGGTCAGAGTCAGATAGGTACAGGACGGCAGGCAGAATGGTATGGTTTGCGGGCTCAGGGTAAGGGCAGGCAGAATGGTATGGCTTGCGGGCTCAGGGTCAGGGCAGGCAGAAATGGTCGGAACCGGGAGGACTAGAAAACAGGAGCATGGAAAAACACGCTGGTAGGCGTGACAAGGCGAACTGGCAACAGACAAACAGAAAACACAGGTATACAGCGGGTGAAATAAGTATTGAACACATCACAATTTTTCTCAGTAAATATATTTCCAAAGGTGCTATTGACATGAAATTTTCACCAGATGTTGGTAACAACCAAAACATAAGTTCAGAAATTAGGTTATGTGTAATAATGTGAAATGACACAGGGAAAAAGGATTGAACACACTTACTGATATTTATTTAATACTTTGTACAAAAGCCTTTGTTGGTAATGACAGCTTCAAGACGCCTCCTATATGGAAAAACTAGTCGCATGCATTGCTCTGGTGTGATTTTGGCCCATTCTTCCACACAAACAGTCTTCAAATCTTGAAGGTTCCGTGGGCCTCTTCTATGAATCTTGATCTTCAGTTCTTTCCATTGAGTTTTAATGGGATTTAAGTCAGGTGATTGGCTGGGCCATTCTAGCAGCTTTATTTTCTTTCTTTGAAACCAATTGAGAGTTTCCTTGGCTGTGTGTTTGGGATCATTGTCTTGCTGAAATGTCCACCCTCGTTTCATCTTCATCATCCTGGTAGATGGCAGCAGATTTTTGTCAAGAATGTCTCAGTAAATTTGCCCATTCATCCTTCCTTCAATTATGTGAAGTTTGCCAGTACCATTTGCTGAAAAGCAGCCCCACACCATGATGTTCCCACCTCCAAACTTCACTGTTGGTATGGTGTTTTTAGGGTGATGTGCAGTGCCATTTCTCCTCCAAACATGGTGTGTATTATGACATCCAAACAGTTCAATTTTGCTCTCATCTGACCACACTATATTCTCCCAGTATTTCACTGGCTTTTCCAAATGTTGTGCAGCAAACTTTAAACGAGCTTCAACATGCTTTTTTTTCAGCAATGGAGTCTTTCTTTGAGACAACAGTACCTGCTAATTGCAGGTCTTTTTGAAGCCCTCCACAAGTGGTCCTTGGCTCTTGGACAACTCTTCTGATTATTCTTTTCACTCCTCTGTCAGAAATCTTGCGAGGAGCACCTGATAGAGGCAAATTTATGGTGAAATGATTGTCTTTCCACTTCTGTATTATGGCCCCAACAGTGCTCACTGGAACATTCAGAAGCTTAGAAATGCGCCTATAACCAATGCCATCATTATGTTTTGCAACCATTAGGTTGCGAAGGTCTTGAGACAGCTCTTTGCTTTTACCCATCATGAGATGTGTCTTGTGTGACACCTTGGCAATGAGACCTTTTTGTAGGCCATCAGTTGGGACTGAACCAGCTGATATTATTTTGCACTGACAGGGGGCTGGATTGCTTTTTAATTACTGATAGTTTTCAGCTGTTGTCTTGGCTTTCGGTGCCTTTTTGAACCTCCCTTTCTTCATGTGTTCAATACTTTTTCCCTGTGTCATTTCACATTACTACACATAACTTAATTTCTGAACGTATTCTTTGTATGTATGAATTACTTGGGTTGTTACCAACATCTGGTGAAAATGTCATGTCAATAGCACCTTTGGAAATATATTTACTGAGAAAAATGGTGACGTGTTCAATACTTATTTCACCCGCTGTAAACGCACAGGGAATAATGGGGAAAATGGGCGACACCTGGAGGGGGGTGGAAACAAGCACAAGACAGGTGAAACAGATCAGGGTGTGACATATTCGCTTTGTCATTATGGGGTATTGTGTGTAGATTGATGAGGATTTTTTAAATTTAATCCATTTTAGAATAAGGCTGTAACATATAGTTCCGTGTAGATCAGATGGTAAAGCATGATGCTTACAATGCCAGGGTTGTGGGTTCGATTTCCACAGGGACCAGTACAAAAAGGTATGAACAGCTATGCACTAACTAACTGTAAGTCGCTCTGGGTAAGAGCGTCTGCTAAATGACTGAATCGTAAATGATAACAAAGTGTAAAAATGAAGGGGTTTGAATACTTTCTGAAGGCACTGTATGTACATGGAACAAGAGAAATGTGCTTTTTGTCCCTGTAAACCTCGTATTTAGAAACATAAACTTGTGTTTTTCCCCCATTTAGTTTAATTTGAGTAAAAACAAAGCATAACATCCAGTCCTCAATTAAGTTTTTTTTGTCCTGTCCAACGCATTCGCCAAGTAGTCAAAACTACCGATAAAGGGTTTGGCTCTTGAGACCGCTTTGAAATAATTCTTAATCACTAAAGATGTATTAAAAGGTCAAGTCTGGGTGCAGCAAACATTACAATGGACATCCCCTTTTAATCTGTATGCCTACATTTCTTAATCCTTTGATTAGTTTGGATGTGCGCAAAACCCTTCTCAGCTACATGGAGACGTGAACTAATGCTGATGACCCTTTTTAGAAACATCAGTTATTTTCCTGTAACAATTGCTATTTGCCATGTAAAGACATGTATGCATATACTGGTTGAAGCCAATTTCAACAATGTTGATAGTCAACACTCTAAACATATTGAGCAAACTGGATTTTTTTTTACTAGTTACTGTAGCCTATGCTAAAACCACAAGGACTAAATTGAGAATAGTCGGTGCCCACAGACGAATTGGATATGATGACCATGCAAAGACAAAACTTGAGACAACGTCATGCAGTCTTAAGCCATGAAAAGTGTTGATCGTCACACCTCCAATTTATTAATCAAAACCCAGCCCTTTCATGGCACCGCTCATAATTCCCGCTGTGAAAATAGCACAAATATTTCTGACAGACCCCTGGAGGGAAGATTTACCATTGCATTAGGCTTGTTAAAATAGAGACCAAGAGTTAAAGTAACTTCCCTGTGAAAATCTCACTTTCCAAAGTTAATAATCTGTTAACTCATACCCTTAAAAAGAAAAAACACCTCAAACTTGTATCTCAAACAGGCTTCCTCTGTAGTTGACTGGCTTTTCTCTAGTTAATTAATTAAGCAGTTTATTCACACAAAAAGTGAGGACCGCCTTATCATTTTTCAAATCACTTTCACCTATTCTCCTCTGGCATTTTTCATATTTCCACGAGCTGAGATTAGCTGAAAATCGATAGTAAACAAACAATAATATTTTTCATGCAAATAAAGGGGATAATTAAATATGAGTTCCATGCTCTGGAAGTATGATTAGATACAGCTTCCTAAAATGAATATTGTTGAAAAGGCACAGACCTGTGTATTAGTTCTAGACAGTCTTTCATTATCTTTCTACAAGGTGTTCTTATTATTTTTTGGATAATGACTGCAGCTAATTTCTTATCTGAAATTACAGCCAGTTGTAACTTGATACAGATACACAACTTGCAGCAGGGTCCTTTGGTGTATAAACTGTCATTTAAGGGCATACTGAAAGTGGAGAAGAGTAACCCAGGGATGGAGGCCGAAGCTTGAAATTTAGAATGATAGAAAGCAGCTTTAGCAGTGGCTACGGAGGAAGAGAAGGTAGAGAGGAGGGATGATAGGTCCTCTGGAAGTTTAGTTTTCCTCCATTTCCACTCAGCTGCCCACATCCCTGTTCTGTTAGCACATAGTGAGTCACTCAGCGGGAGGGGAAGATCAAGCCGGCAGGGAGGAAAGGGGGCAGTGAGAGTCAAAGGATTTGGGGTGGAGCGTAGGGTCGAAGAGGCAGAAGGGAGAAGGATTTAGCAGAAGTTGGGAGAGGATAGCATAAAAGAGGAGAGAGTGAGCAAGAATTGTGGCGGTGCTTGACCTTCTGGGTAGGGGCTGAGTGGCTAGGGTAAGAGATGGAGAGAAAAGGAAACAAAGTAGTGATCACAGACATGGAGCAGGATTGCAGTGTGATTAGTGGGTGAATTAACTGCCTTGTGAGTGGGAGATGACTGGGAAAGGGTGAGGTCAAAAGTGTAAGGAAATGAATTGAAGTCTGGCGTCGGGATGTTATAGTCGCCCAGTACGATGAGTGGTGAGCCATCAACAGGAAATGAGCTTATCAAGGTTTCAAGCTCATTAAGGAACTCTCCAAGGGAACTTGGTGGGCGATGTCAAAAAGGTTAAGATTGGAATTGCAATGACGACAAATACAGGTGAGAGAGGGGGAAAAGAGAAGATCTCTATTTAGGAGAAATTAATAGTCCTGTGCCACCACGACGACCAAATGCTCTCGGGCTATGAGAGAACATATAGTCAGATGACGAGAGAGCAGCTGGAATAGTAGTGTTCTCTGGGGTAATCCATGTCTCCATCAGGGCCAAAAAGTGTAGGGACTGAAGGGCAATATAGGCTTAGATGTACTCAGCCTTATTGACCACAGATCGGCAGGTCCAAAAGCTGTCGGAGACTAGAAATTCTACATGGGTTGTGTGCGCAGGGTTCTCTAAATTAGAATGGGTTTCAGCCACGGTGTGGGGAGCGTCTGTAAAACCTACAGGGAGAGGAGTGAACTTGGATAGGAAACACACACATACTTGCCAAAGCTACAAAATAAGTCCACAACGACAGCCACAAGTACTGAACAATCAGACAGTTCAAACAGTGATGATAGAGTAGTCTACTAGATAAAAGACAACAAGTTAAATTACCCTAGCAAGATAGTACAAACAGCTACTTTTTGAATACAAAAATATATTTTCTACTCTTGTGGGAGCTGATGTGCTTCCAAACTATAGATGACATTAGAGAGGGAGTTCATGTAACCACACATTAAGTGAGCTATTACCACTTACGAACCATATCAAGCCCAGACTAAACAACTGCAATTTAATTAATCTACCTGAACCACTCTCTACCAGAAAACAACCCTTTGATGGCACATTGACGGCAACACAAATGTGTAAAACCCTTCAAAACCACTGTCGATCAATGTCAACCGTCTCGCCCGGTGTGTCCCTGAGTGACCTTGCTTTGAGGTGATTCTGTCAAGGAGGGCTGTGATGTTTAGAGAGAGGAACTCGGCAGTTGTCTAGTCTAGAGTGATATCTGTTCTTCTTTCTGGATCTCTTAGACAGAAGTGGCTCTCAGGGAGCCGGCAGCACTCAGCGGATGCCCAGCGTTGTGGAGTGTGTGGAGATTGATCGCTCTGCAGGACACTGGCTCGTGCAGATGGTATCCCTGTGGCATCTGGTGATGGACTAGCCAATCTTTCCCCGTGGTTATCCATGTGAGTGTCATAAGCTGCAATGGGCCTCGTTCAAGAGACTGGGATGCCACTCCAAGCAGTGATGGAGATTCTGGCTAACATTGTAGACAAGGAGAGTTAAGGTAAATACATCAGGAGACAAACATTGTACTTCTAATATACACACCTGCATACATTTGATAAATAATATACTTTAACCTCTACCGGATCGTGTCCTGCACTCAGGACGGTTGAGCTAACGGTCGCTAATGTGATTAGCATGACGTTGTAAGTAACAAGAAAATTTCCCAGGACATAGGCATATCTTATATGGGCAGAAAGCTTAAATTCTTGTAAATCTAACTGCACTGTCCAATTTACAGGAGCTATTACAGTGAAAGAATGCCATGCTATTGTTTGAGGAGAGTGCACAGGTATGTCCTTGAAAATGTATCAATAAACCAATTAGGCACATTTGGGCAGAATTGATACAACATTTTGAACAGTAATACAATGGTTCATTGTACAGTATTACTCTAAAACTTAGCACATGCACTGCTGCCATCTAGTGGCCAACATCTAAATTGCCACTGGACTCCTAAATAATATTATGCCCCCCCCCCCTAAAAAAGAAAAAAAAAATGCATGTTTTTGTCTTTGTATAATCTTTTATTAGATCTAACGTGTTATATTCTCCTGCATTGATTTCACATTTCCACAAACTTCAAAGTGTTTCGTTTCAAATCGTATCAAGAATATGTATATCCTTGCTTCAGGTCCTGAGCTACAGGCAGTTAGATGAGTTTGATTGTGTCATTTTAGGCAAAACATTTTTTTAAAAGAGTCCGATCCTTAAGGCGTTAAAATATAAAACTTTCATATTATCCTTTTGAACCTGTTAAAAGTAAAAATGCAAACAGCCAATTCCGTATTCATCGGAATTTGTGAGATTGCTTGTAATGGTGTTGTGTGAATATTTAAGCCCTAGACATCAAGTGTACTTTGTGAGAAAAACATCATAGAATCCATTCTATTGGGTTTTAATTGTGCTTTCAATTAAAGCATATTTATAAAAAAAAATGTACTTTTATTGGATAGTGTGGAAAATGATTTGTGAAAGTACATGTTTTCATACTGTGTTTATGGCTTAACCTTTACAGGGACCTATTGATTTCAGGCAGACATATTTATCATTGGTGTTCATGTCCATGCTATTGATGAAGTTGTCCCTCTCTCCCTAGCTGATTTGCAGGAACATTAGTACTGAACAAAAATACAAACGCAACATGTAAAGTGTTGGTCCCATTTTTCATGAGCTGAAATAAAAGATCCCAGAAATGCACAAAAATATTATTTCTCTAAAATGTTGTGTAAAAATATGTTTACATCCCTGTTAGTGAGCATTTCTTTGCCAAGAACCTGACAGGTGTGGCATATCAAGAAGCTTATTAAACAGCATGATCGTTACACAGGTGTACCTTGTGCTGGGGACAATAAATTGTGCAGTTTGTCACATAACATAATGCCACAGATGTCTCATGTTTTGAGGGAGCGTGCAATTTGCATGCTGACTGCAGGAATGTCCAACAGAGCTGTTGCCAGATAATTTAATGTTAATTTCTCTACCATAAGCCGCCTCCAATGTTGTTTTGGAGAATTTGTCAGTATGTCCAACTGGCCTCACAACCGCAGACCACGTGTAACCAAGCCAGCCCAGGACCTCCACATTCAGCTTCTTCTGATGATGAAACTGAGGAGTATTTCTGTCTGTAATAAAGCCCTTTTGTGGGGAAAAACTCAT
This sequence comes from Thymallus thymallus, assembly GCA_023634145.1. Classification (NCBI taxonomy): domain Eukaryota; kingdom Metazoa; phylum Chordata; class Actinopteri; order Salmoniformes; family Salmonidae; genus Thymallus; species Thymallus thymallus. The sequence goes on from CM042401.1 coordinate 29,709,473, forward strand.
TCTGATTGGCTGGGCCTGGCTCCCCAATGGTTGGGCCTATGCCCTCCCATACCCCCCCATGGCTGCATCCCTGCCCAATCATGTGAAATCTATAGGTTAGGGCCTAATTAATTTATTTCAATTGACTGATTTCCTTATATGACCTGTAACTCAGTAAAAACATTGAAATTGTTGCATGTTGTATTTATATCTTTGTTCAGTATATTTCCAGACAGGTAGTATAGATACTATTTTATGTATGTGCTTGACGCAAAATGAATCAGTTCCCACCTTAGATGCGCTAGTAACATTTCCAAGATCTGTTTTAGTGGTAATGGTGTAATTTGGATTTGATAAATAGCCCTGGGTTTAAATGGACCAAACATAAGGTCAGAAACAACTTGAGCATCATTAACCGTTCTCACTGCTTTATTGTCACACACGATTTGCACTTGATAAATTATAGAATGTTACTACACTGCCTGTTTGATTAGACACTACTGCAGGGAACACACAGGACTGGAAATCAGGTGTCTGTTCAACGTATGGATTACTTTAGAGGTTCAAGGTATGGATTACAACAACCGGGTGCCAATGACGTTGATTAAGGCAGCCCCCCGCACCTCCCTGATTCAGAGGGGTTGGGTTAAATACGGAAGACACATTTCAGTTGAATGCATTCTGTTGTGCAACTGACTAGGTAACCCCTTACCCTAGTAAAGTTTGCATTCTGTTATTGCATCTTGTTAAAACATGATCTAGACACAAATCAATCCAGAAACAAATATAGTATTACTAGATTTGTTTCCAGCTATTGTTGAAGGACACAAATGTCATTACACTAAAATGGACTGGATTGATTTGTGTGGATGTTCAAACAAGATTAAGTTACATTTAAAGATTCAAAACAAAAACAACAAAAACATCTGTATATATTTAGATTATCTCTCTAATGTGCAAGGTTGCAAGGTTTATCATATAAAAAGTAATACTAATGACTTTATCACTGCTATGACAATCATTTCATTTAACTTCGTCTGTTTCTGCCTGTTCGATTCATTGCATTCATTGGGTTCCTTTTGTTAGTTCTGAGAAGAACAGTATAAGCAAGATGGAGGTCCTTAAAAAGGAATTTAAGTTTAAGGTAGTTCAAAAGTTACCATTTAAAAAAGCACATTAAAGTATGTCACATTCAGCAATAGATGAGATTAGATGTCTCCTTTCTTTTTCATTTAGAGCTTGTCTTATTGTGACGACCAACTCTGTGATTAAAAACTGTATTCATCTGGAGAAAATTGGTAGATTTGAGGACCGGATATGAGCCATGTCTGGGTGAGAGAACACAATAAACCTTTCACTGCTTAGAAAGGACCTCATCTTCATCACAAAGGGAGGACCTTGTCTTCATTGCAAAGGGAGGACCTTGTCTTCATTGCAAAGGGAGGACCTTGTCTTCATCGCAAAGGGAGGACCTCGTCTTCATCACAAAGAACCTCGTCTTCATCACAAAGGGAGGACCTCATCTATATCACAAACACTGGAAAACGGGGAATCACTATACATCTACTGTACAGTACACTGAAAGTGAATCAAATGTCTGCCATATACAGTCGTATGAACAATTTCCATGATTTCCATTTATAAATAATTGGGTGTTTGGATCAGCAATTTCATTTTGATCTATCAAATAAAATGAAGCTGGCTTGTCCAAATGTGCGTTTGTGGCGTGTGTGCAGAAAAGGCTTCTTCCACATCACTCTCCCGTACAGCTTCTCCTTGTGCAAAGTGCGCTGAATTGTTGAACGATGCACAGTGACACCATCTGCAGCAAGATGATGTTGTGGGTCTTTGGAGGTGGTTTGTGGGCTGTTTTTGACCGTTCTCACCATCCTTCGCCTTTGCCTCTTCGATATTTTACTTGGCCTGCCACTTCTGGCCTTAACAAGAACTGTGCCTGTGGTCTTCCATTTCCTCACTATGTTCCTCACAGTGGACACTGACAGCTTACATCTCTGCGATAGCTTTTTGTAGCCTTCCCCTAAACCATAATGTTGAACAATCTTTGTTTTCAGGTCATTTGAGAGTTTGAGGCCCCCATGTTGCCACTCTTCAGAAGAGAGTCAAAGAGAACAACAACTTGCAATTGGCCACCTTAAATACCTTTTCTCATGATTGGATGCACTTGTCTATGAAGTTCATCATCATACATCAGCCACTCTTTCTCAGAGGAAACTCTAAGAAAAGTTATCTTATGTGTGTACTATACAGTTTTGTTTTGTACAATGAAATGTGCTCTTTGATTATGCATTGGACTCTGGCGCATCAAATCATTAGATGGCCTAATCAGATGTAACTGGTTGTATTGAGTTCTCATAACAATCTCATTACAACCTAAGCAAATACCCATTGAGCAATATCGTACTAATGAACACTGAATCCATGTGATCAAAGTAATGTGTTTAGGCTAGTCAATTACATTTCCAAAGACTGAATAATCCCTGAGCCAATGAATTTAAATGGGATTGTGAGGATTATATTGGAAATAAAGAAGGGAATTAAATGCATTATGTGCAGATTAGCGTAAACCCCATAATCTGTTTGTCCTAAAAACGGCTTTGTCTGGGGGGAAGCCTCAGTCCACATGTCCCTAGAGGACATTGCGTCACTGTCTCTCAATGCCCCTATCTCTCTCCCTGTATATTTTACTCTGAAAAGATGAGAACATTAAAGCTATTGGGCAATCCTTAAAACACATTTTGTCAACAAAAAAAAAAAATCTTGCAGTTTACAAAAATCAAGCCATTTTCATGTCCCACTGTATTCATTCCATATGGATATCTATAAAAACCTCTACAGTCTTCATTCCTGTTTTTAGCTGTGTTGCTGTGAAACCGTGTTCCTGCGAGATCGGCCCCAATTACCGCAACAGTTATCAGCTAGGTGTACACAACTAGTCTGATCCAGTATTAACGTTTTGCACTGACTTTGACAATGATCAACATCCCATCCCATGAGGATAGAAATGTGAGAATACTCCAAATAAATTATTCCCTATCCCAACAAAATTTCTGTTCCTCAATCAATATTTTGAGGAGTCTGGCTGGTTTGGATGGAGTCTGGCTGGTTGGAAGCCGCCCAGCGATGATTGGTCTAGGAGCAACATCATCACATGAAGCAAAGTGATTGGTTGTCACCTGCAGCCTGGTACAGCTATGGAGTCATGACATGAAGAATCTAATCAGCCCACTTATATAATCAGTCTAATAATCAATTTACAAGCTCATAAAGAGCTATTTATAAAAGCCAGAAATAACCACAGGCCTTAATCTATCCCACAATCCCTCACTCCCTGTCCACATCCATTCACTTGAAGGGAGAAACCATTAGCAGGTTTTAAGGATTTGCTTCTATCTCCGCGGCAATGATTTGGCCAGTTAGAGACGTTCTCGTTTTGCTGTGGCAAGGTCACACAAATGGTTCTATTTCTGTGAGTTTTTCTAAACTGTGTTTTTTGTTGATATCTGCAATATGAGAGACACATTTTCAGATTTGAATCAACAAAATGGGCTCTGCTATGACAGAGTTTTGATAAGATGGTACCCGAATCCATTGGGTTGGAGTTTTTGTAATCAAAGGTTCAATAAGTAACTCAATAATCTCCACAGGAAAATATATACTTTAGTAAGAGAGGTTCAATGGTGGCAATGAATGTGATAACACTCAAACACTGTGTGCATCTATGTGTAGAATGTCGAACCATGTGGAGAAACACCATTCACTTTTAGCAGCTCCTCAGCAGGGTCGGGGGTTCAAGGAGATTAGAGGGGGCTGCAACAAGCTGATGGTTCATCTAACATGACAATGATATCATGTAGGAGGACACGGTTGGCACTTTTCCCTGCCACCTCTTCTCCACTCAGCCAGATACAACACAAAGATTGTTCTCTTTGTGAATTTTTCCCATCCACCAAGCTTCAATGCAACCAAACACAGAGGGAGAGAGAGAGATAATAGAGAAGAGACAGAGAAAGCAAAAGAGAGAGAATAAGAAAGTAATGAACCTTGTACAGCAGGACATTCACTAATGCCTCTGTTTGCCTCAAGTTGGTTTTAGCTTTGCTTGCAGTAACGCTTATTCATTCAGCACTTTAACTTATGAATTACTTAGTTTTAAATCAGAAATTACATTTCCTTATTGCCTTCTTCCGGCTTCCGTTATTGGATATATAAATTGTAGCTGTATCAGTTTTAAATATGAATGTGTACTCAAGAAAATATGAATTTCTTGGAGAAATACATCATGCTTGTCTCTTGTCAGAGGACTATTAATTACATATTGATTTTTTACCAAAACAAATGATTGTGTGCAGTTTATATTGCTGATTGGTTTTCAGTTTTTGCACTCCGAGCTAAGAGGCCAACGTAGGAAACCTAGTAAAATACTTTACATTTGATCACAGTCCTAGGGGCTTGAGTCATTAACCTCATCCATACTTTGGATGAGATGGTTGGATCTGATCCAATATGAACAGTCAATTTACATATTCTGACATGAACTTCCACTCCAGTTCAGGTCACTGTTTTCTACCGCTGCTGTAGAAGATAGACAAAATTATAAAAAGTCTGATGTAAAGATTAATGCAGTGCTATAAGTAGAGTAAGAAGATTACTCATTTAAATAACCTTGCTTAAAATAGTGGAGAGCTTCATTAATCTTCATGTCACTCCCTGGGGTACATGGGACAAGTAATTAGAGCTAATAGGAAATTCATATATTTTTTAACCATTTCACAGAGTTATTCTTCAGAGCTACAGTTTCTGTTCTAATAGAAAATCATGTCACAGAAATAGTTCCTGCTACCTAGGTGGCATAGTTGATGGAGATAGCATTTTTTCATTAAGATTTTAGTTTGAATTTCAGATCCAACTCTACATACAGCTCCCAAGTGGCACAGTGGTCTAAGGCACTGCATCTCATTGCTAGAGGTGTCACTGCAGACACCCTGGATCGAATCCAGGCTGTATCACAACCGGCTGTGATTGGGAGTCCCATAGGGTGGTGCACAATTGGCGTAGCATTGTCCGAGTTTGGCTGGTGTAGGCCGTCATTGTAAATAAGAACTTGTTCTTAACTGACTTGCCTAGTTAAATAAAGGTTACATTTAAAATATATATATATACAGCAGTTTCCTTGTTGACCAGCGATTAAGGAACTATTTCTCTATTGTATGAGCGTCGGTCATCCGACAGGAAAAGAGGTCTGTCTCCTCCAATATTGGGGTCAATCAGATCAGTGGTTCCCAACCTTTCCCGTCCCGTGACAACTAAATCACTGCCAAAAGGTCTCAAGGACCACCATTGCGGAGTCGCAGATTTATTTTTACAAAATATCTTGGCGGACAAATTTTGAGTTAATTCAGTGAATGTAACAGATTAAAGGACTATTAGTATTATTATTATTATTATAAGCCATTTACATTGTGAAAAGTAAAGTAAAATTGTTTTAATAACATTAATACTACCAACTGTTATTTTCAGAAGACAAAAAACATTTATAATAATAAACAAATCATAAAATATTTACACCGTCATTTAAAATTTTGTTCATAAAATTATAAAACATTTACACCATAATTATTTTTTTTACCATTATTTAACTAGGCAAGTCAGCAATTACAGTGTAAATGTTTTATGATTTCTTATTTACAATGACGGCTTACACCAATTGTGTGCCGCCCTATGAAACTCCCGATCCCGGCCGGTTGTGATACAGCCCGGGATCAAACCAGGGTCTGTAGTGACACCTCTAGTACTGAGATGCAGTGCCTTAGAACGCTGCGCCCCTCGGTAAACACTTGAAGCACATAGATAATGATATTATATAAAATAGCACAAAGGTCATGTTTGTCTTCGTTACTCAAGTCCATACACTGGGCAAAAAATGATCAATATCAGGGGATATCTTTAACTATATATTTTTCCGGATATCAGACTTTTTATTAGATAAGGAGTAGACATGCTCAAGATACGCATGTCCTTCATTTCATATATGGAGGTAGGATATTCTCCGTATTGGGACAGTTTCTACATGCATCCGAATCGAACCTCAGACATTTTACTGCTACCGCATGAGTCCAGGGAGATATCTGGAGTGAGATGTGTTCAAGACATGTTCAAGACATGCGTGCATCCACTTACATATTTGTAGAATATTATAATTCCGGAAAGTATAGGTGTCAACAAATTACCTGCTTCAATCATGATAAGTTGCTAGTTAGCTAGCTAAGTTAGTTAGAGAGCTTATATTAACCAGTAATACATTATACTTTTAAATGTACTTTTAAATGTAAAAACTTTAACATTAGCTGTCAGCTTGAGGCTTTATAGGGGGTAAAAAAATGTTTCCCTTTAAGGAAGGCAATTTCATTATTTGTTAGCTAGCTAGGCTACCAGTTAGCTTTTTTACCCTCCTATCATGCCTTAAGCATAAACTTCATTGTTTCTCCAGTTATCAGTTCGACCACACACCATTTACACATTAATTTGTGGCGAAAAATGACAGTTGGAACTCCACAGCAGAAAATACATGATCGGCTACCAGTCACAGTGCATTTAGCTAGCTGTTTGAATGTGCTAGTGTTTGAATGAATGATAAGGATTTTTATATTTGTACAGTGGGGAGAACAAGTATTTGATACACTGCCGATTTTGCAGGTTTTCCTACTTACAAAGCATGTAGAGGTCTGTAATTATTATCATAGGTACACTTCAACTGTGACAGACAAAATCCAGAAAATCACATTGTATGATTTTTAAATAATTAATTTGTATTTTATTGCATGACATAAGTATTTGATCACCTACCAACCAGTAAGAATTCCGGCTCTCACAGACCTGTTAGTTTTACTTTAAGAAGCCCTCCTTTTCTCCACTCATTACCTGTATTAACTGCACCTGTTTGAACTCGTTACCTGTATAAAAGACACCTGTCCACACACTCAATCAAACAGACTCCAACCTCTCCACAATGGCCAAGACCAGAGAGCTGTGTAAGGACATCAGGGATAAAATTGTAGACCTGCACAAGGCTGGGATGGGCTACAGGACAATAGGCAAGCAGCTTGGTGAGAAGGCAACAAGGCGCAATTATTAGAAAATGGAAGAAATTCAAGATGACGGTCAATCTCCCTCGGTCTGGGGCACCATGCAAGATCTCACCTCGTGGGGCATCAATGATCATGAGGAAGGTGAGGGATCAGCCCAGAACTACATGGCAGGACCTGAATGTCAATGACCTGAAGAGAGCTGGGACCACAGTCTCAAAGAAAACCATTAGTAACACACTACGCCGTCATGGGTTAAAATCCTGCAGCGCACGCAAGGTCCCCCTACTCAAGCCAGCGCATGTCCAGGCCCGTCTGAAGTTTGCCAATGACCATCTGGATGATCCAGAGGAGGAATGGGAGAAGGTCATGTGGTCTGATGAGACAAAAATAGAGCTTTTTGGTCTAAACTCCACTCGCCATGTTTGGAGGAAGAAGAAGGATGAGTACAACCCCAAGAACACCATCCCAACCGTGAAGCACGGAGGTGGAAACATCATTCTTTGGGGATGCTTTTCTGCAATGTATCACGAGATCTTGGCCAACAACCTCCTTCCCTCAGTAAGAGCATTGAGGATGGGTCGTGGCTGGGTCTTCCAGCATGACAACGACCCGAAACACACAGCCAGGGCAACTAAGGAGTGGCTCCGTAAGAAGCATCTCAAGGTCCTGGAGTGGCCTAGCCAGTCTCCAGACCTGAACCCAATAGAAAATCTTTGGAGGGAGCTGAAAGTCCGTATTGCCCAGCGACAGCCCCGAAACCTGAAGGATCTGGATGGAGGAGTGGGCCAAAATCCCTGCTGCAGTGTGTGCAAACCTGGTCAAGAACTACAGGAAAGGTATGATCTCTGTAATTGCAAACAAAGGTTTCTGTACCAAATATTAAGTTCTGCTTTTCTGATATATCAAATACTTATGTCATGCAGTAAAATGCAAATTAATTACTTAAAAATCATACAATGTGATTTTCTGGATTTTTGTTTTAGATTCCGTCACTCACAGTTGAAGAGTACCTATGATAAAAAATTACAGACTTCTACATGCTTTGTAAGTGGGAAAACCTGCAAAATCGGCAGTGTATCAAATACTTGTTCTCCTTTTTTTTTAATTTTTTTTATTTCACCTTTATTTAACCAGGTAGGTCAGTTGAGAACAAGTTCTCATTTGCAACTGCGACCTGGCCAAGACAAAGCAAAGCAGTGTGACAAATAACAACACAGAGTTACACATTAAACAAGCAGTCAAAAACACAATAGAAAATCTATATACAGAGTGCAAAATGTAGTGCAAAAATGCAGTAAGGTTAAGAGGTAGAACAATAAATAGACTATAGTGGTGACATAAATTACAGAATTATCATTATTAACACAGGAATGAAAAGTGTGCAAATTATGATGTGCAAATAGAGATACTGGAGTGCAAGATTAGTGAAAATAAACAAAAAAATAAATATGGGGATGAGGTAGTAGTGTGGGCTATTTACAGAAGGGCTATATACAGGTGCAGTGATCGATAAGCAGCTTTGACAGCTGATGCTTAAAGTTATTGAGGGAGATAGGAACCTCTAGCTTCAATGATTTTTGCAATTCGTTCCAGTCATTGGCAGCAGCAAACTGGAAGGAATGGCGACCAAAGGAGGTGTTGGCTTTGGGGGTGACCAGTGAGATATACCTGCTGGAGCGCATGCTACGGGTGGGTGTTGCTATAGTGACCAGTGAGCTGAGATAGGGCGGGGATTTACCTAATAAAGACTTATAGATGACCTGGAGCCAGTGGGTTTGGCGGCGAATATATAATGAAGGCCAGCCAACGAGAGCATACACTCTCCTCACTGTATATGTTTGTCTGTCTTTCACTCGTGTGGGTCGTTGTCGTATATTTCGCAAGTCACGGTGAACGTAAGTGTGCATTGTCGTTACGTTATTGTATTAGTGTTTGTTTGTTCAGTAGTTCGTCATTTGTGTTTCGTTATACATAGTAAATAACGTATTACATAGTATAATAAAAAATGTTGAACTATACCTGCGCTGCACCTTGGTCTCTCCTTCTACCCGATCGTGACATATCTCTAGTTATTTAATGAGTCAATATCCTGCCATACCATGTATGATATCGGGAGGGAATCCAACAAGTATTTGTGCATGAGAGAAAAATATGGATTATCGAGCATGTGTTGAAAACTCAGAAATGCATCTGATATCGTCCTAATTTTCAGCATATCAAAAGGCATATCAAGATCTGGATATGGATCTCAGCCAAGAGAAGCATATCTAGAATCAATATAGCATCATATCTTGAATGTACACTACCGTTCAAAAGTTTGGGGTCCCTTAGAAATGTCCTTGTTTAACATAAAATTGATCAGAAAAACAGTGTAGACATTGTTAATGTTGTAAATGACTATTGTAGCTGTAAATGGCTGATATTTAATGGAATATCTACATAGGCGTACAGAGACCCATTATCAGCTACCATTATTCCTGTGTTCCAATGGCACGTCGTGTTAGCTGATCCAAGTTTATAATTTTAAAAGACTAATTGATCATTAGAAAACCCTTTTGCAATTATGTTAGCACAGCTGAAAACTGTTTTGTTGATTAAAGAACCAATAAAACTGGCCTTCTCTAGACTAGTTGAGTATCTGGAGCATCAGCATTTGTGGGTTCAAATACAGGATCAAAATGGGCAGAAACAAAGAACTTTCTTCTGAAACTCGACAGTCTATTCTTGTTCTGGGAAATAAAGGCTATTCCATGCGAGAAATTGCCAAGAAACTGAAGATCTCTTACAACGCTGTGTACTACTCTGGCTCTAACCAGAATAGAAAGAGGAGTGGGAGGCCCCGGTGCACAACTGAGCAAGTGGATAAGTACATTAGAGTGTCTAGTTTGAGAAACAGACGCCTCAAAAGTCCTCAACTGACAGCTTCGTTAAATAGTACCCGCAAAAAAACCAGTCTTATCGTCAACAGTGAAGAAGCGACTCCGGGATGCTGGCCTCCTAGGCAGAGATGCAAATAAAAAGCCATATTTCAGACTGGCCAATAAAAAGAAAAGATTAAGATTGGCAAAAGAACACAGACACTGGACATTGGAAGATTGGAAAGAAAGTGTTATGGACAGACAAATCTAAGTTTGAGGTGTTCGGATCACAAAGAAGAACATTCATGAGACGCAGACCAAATGAAAAGATGTTGGAGGAGTGCTTGACGCCATCTGTCAAGCATGGTGGAGGCAATGTGATGGTCTGGGGGTGCTTTGGTGGTGGTAAAGTGGGAGATTTGTACAGGGTAAAAGGGATCTTGAAGAAGGAAGGCTATCACTCCATTTTGCAACGCCATGCCATACCCTGTGGACGGCGCTTAATTGGAGCCAATTTCATCCTACAATAGGACAATGACCCAAAGCACAGCTCCAAACTATTCAAGAACTATTTAGGGAAGACACAGTCAGCTGGTATTCTGTCTATAATGGAGTGGCCAGCACAATCACCAGATCTCAAGCCTATTTAGCTGTTTTGGGAGCAGCTTGACCGTATGGTACCTAAGAAGTGCCCATCAGTCCAGTCCAACTTGAGGGAGTTGCTTCAGGAAGCATGGGGTGAAATGTCTTCAGATTACCTCAATAAATTGAAAACTAGAATGCCAAAGGTCTGCAAGGCTGTAATTGCTGCAAATGGAGGATCCTTTGACAAAGCAAAGTTTGAAGGACACAATTATTATTTCAATTAAAACTCATTATTTATAACCTTGTCAACATCTTGACTATATTTCCTATTCATTTTGTAACTCATTTCATGTATGTTTTCATGGAAAACAAGAACATCTCTAAGTGACCCCAAACTTTTGAACGGTAGTGTATTTGTCAACATGAAGAGAGAAAATATGATGTCACATACCTCAGGATATTTAATTAGTCCATATCAGGCCATAGTAAATGTCCATATTCTGACTTACAAAACATTAAGAGCACCTGCTCTTTCCATGACATAGACAGACCAGGTGAATCCAGGTGAAAGCTATGATCCCTTATTGATGCCACTTGTTAAATCCACTTCAATCAAATTATATTTTTAAGCCTTGAGACATTTGAGACATGGATTGTGTATGTGGGCCATTCAGAGGGTGAATGGTTAAGACAAACAATGTATGTGATTTTGAACGGGGTACGGTAGTAGGTGCCAGGCGCATCGGTTTGTGTCAAGAACTGCACCGCTACTGGGATTTTCACATGCAACAGTTTCCCATCTGTATCAAGAATGGTCCACCACCCACAGAACATTCAGCCAATTTGACACAACTGTGGGAAGCATTGAAGTGAACATGGGCCAACATCCCTGTGGAACTCTTTCGACACGTTGTAGAGTACGTGCACTGACGAATTGAGTCTGTTCTGAGGGCAAAAAGTGTATGTCTCCTACACTACAAAATAACAGGAAGTACCTAGGAGAGGAGAGAGCAGAGGGAGGAGAGGAGATATTACTATTTTGAACAATAATTAAGATGGAATATTTCAAGGTAGATGCAGTAATAGAAGCAACACAACCAAACAAATAAATTATAATTGCTAGGACTCTCTCGCACACAGACCTGCAAACACACATCCATTTTTAATATGCCCAAAAATATGGGATAATTTGTACATACTGTGGATTGAGGAGGATTATAAACTATACACCCTTTTTCAAGCTAGTTGGATAGAACAGTGGCTCCACAGACACAATGACTCCCTTAGTGGCATCGCTTAACCCCCTCACAGTCTAAGCCCTGTCTAAGCCAGGCAGTTGGGGCGAGAAGGGGGAGGGGTGGGTTCTACTAAGCTATATGGAATTGTTTTAAGAATGCCATAACAAGGATAATTTTGCTATTTGATTTAGAATTTTAAGACACCTTGAAAAATATATAAAAAATGATTTAATGAACATTTTTATTTGGCCTTACTGCTATTGTCCCATACAAACACATTGAATAAAATATTCACTACATGGAACAACAGATAGTCCCCAAAAAATGTAAAGGAAGTTTGTTCTGAACTGTCTGTTCTATATCTGAGCGATATGAGACTTATCAGGAAACATACATTACCAGTCAAAAGTTTGGACACACCTACTCATTCCAGGATTTCTCTTTATTTTTACTATTTTCTACATTGTAGAATAATAGTGAAGACATCAAATGATGAAATAACATATATGGAATCATGTAGTAACCAAAAACATGTTAAACAAATCAAAATATATTTTATATTTGAGATTCTTCAAAGTAGCCACCCTTTGCCTTTATGACACTCCAGGAAATGGAGTGGAAATGGAGTGGAAATCACACCTGTCTTGGGAACCTGAGAACTGCTGAACAGAAATTACTTAGATGTCAAAACATACCTCTTCCCACTGATGTTTTGTCTTGTAAGCAAAAGAGGGGTAGAGTTGTGCCATGTGAAGTATGCTGTAAAGTAGAGTAGAAAACAAATGCACAAGCATCCATAGAGCCATACATGTATTTAAATATATATATATATATATATATTTGACCCCCTTTTTGTCCTCAATTTCATGATATCCAATTGTGATCTTGTCTCATCGCTGTAACTCCCCAATGGGCTCAGGAGAGGCGAAGGTCGAGTTGCGGCCTCCAAAACATTACACGCCAAACCGTGCTTCTTAACACCCGCCCGCTTAACCCGGAGGCCAGTGGCACCAATGTATCGGAGGAAACACCGTCCAACTGATGACCGAGGTCAGCTTGCAGGCACCCGGCCCGCCACAAGGAGTCACTAGAGCGCGAGGAGCAAAGTAAAGCCCCCCCCCCCCCCCCCCGGCCCCATGTAAATTCTATATTTGCATTCCATTCCAGCCATTGCAATGAGCCCCTCCTCTCATAGCTCCTCTCACCAGCCTCCTCTGGTGAAATTACATAAGAGGTTCAGGAAAACATGAGTATATCTAAATTCATGAACAACGCTACACTTTCTTGCATTTGAGTGCCATTTTGTGTTTGCTTGTTTGTGTTTTGCTTTGTATGGGTGTTTTATTGTGTGTGTGTGTGTGTGTGTGTGTGTGTGTGTGTGTGTGTACTCGAGCTCTAGACAGTTTCATAGTTGATGGGGTTATTTTTTGCACACTCTGCAATATGCTGATGCAGTTGTTACACCCTGCACCCATAACTGCACATTGAGATTGCACTATACAGCTGACTCTGAAGTGCTAGGAGCGCATGATTCTGCGGTGGGATGACGATCATCCTGGTTAAGATCTTCAGAGGCATAAAGACATAAGGTATAGTACAGGGATACAGTACTCTGTTTCTCGTCTATCTCTCTAGGTCTCCCCACCCGGAGGACCTGAGCCCTAGGACCATGCCTCAGGACTACCTGGCCTGACAATTCCTAGCTGTGCCCGACCCCAGACCACCTGGTCATGCTGCTGAACCAGTTCCTGCTGCTCTGCCTGCGGCTACGGAACACTGTTTTTCTACTCAGACTATACACAGACCATGAACCCAACCAGATCGATAGAATACCAGAGCCAACAACCCTAAATCTGTGAATAACTTCTGAATACGTAGGATTGTTGAGTGTAATATTGGTCCAGAATGCATTTGTTGTGGATGTGTATGATTCCTGTGTTCATAACCTAAGAAACACAAACACAGCTGTCTAGACTACTTTCTAGACTGTTCTCTCTGCTACCACACGGCAAGCGGTACCGGAGCGCCAAGTCTAGGTCCAATAGGCTTTTTAACAACTTATACCCCCAAGCCATAAGACTCCTAAACAGCTAATCAAGTGGCTAGCCGGACAATTTGCATTGTTTTAAAATAAATTGTATTACCATATTAAAACGAGAGTTCAGTTCACGTAACAGGGTTGACCTTAAAATGAGGGACAGACGTAAATGAATTACTTATCACATGAAATAAATAAGAATCTTCTGATATGACTTTGTCAAAGCAAGAAAATAACTACGGCTTTTGAATTATGGTGAAACTTGGAGAAATTGTGTGATTAAGTGGGTTAACATCTTCCTAGGAACGACACAGGGTTGACGGAGGGACATGTCAAAATGCTGAATTCTGGTACTTACAGATGTATTGAATTATCCATGTGGTCTATATTAAAGGGAACTTAATTTGATATAACAGGCTTTTAAAATAACATGTTGGTGCACAAAAGACGCAAAAGGCACTCATTGAGTGGAACGACCCATGTATCCTCATTCCCTAGGTGGCTGTGGACTTTTGTGAAAGTAAATCCTGAAATATATCACTGCAGATTTTCAACTTCCTACAAGCGCGGGTGGTGCTGTCATTTCATATGCTATGCATATACTGTATTTATATGCAATGCTGTGGTAGGTTGGGCAAATACTGAATTTTACAGTGGGAGGTCTTTCAAAAGGATTTGTTTCTCAGTGAAAGCGTACGATTTATGTACATACTTTATTTATTAAGAATATTGTTTCAATAATGTAAATGTGACCCACCAACTGGATTCAGTCCTATGTAGCAAAATTTGAAATTGTGTTTTTTACATTGGATAAAAGTTGAGACTCGAAAATGGTATATCATACACTGCATTTGAACAATAGGAAAGTATTTCTGATTTGAAAGTTGATACATTTGTAACCCCACTTTTGAGAAAATGGTCTTCTTTGTCTACACCCATTCAGCATCGTTCACACCCTTAAGCCTTACCCACACCCTCTTAAGCCTTACCCACACACTCTTAAGCCTTACCCACACCCATCACATGTGGGGCCATGTGGTAAAAGTAGTAGTCTACAATAAGGAACAACTCCAGGTAAAAATACACTTTATCTAGTCCTTGGCCTACAGTGCCTTTGGAAAGTATTCAGACACCTGGACTTTTTCCAAAATGTTTTACGTTACAGCCTTATTCTAAAATGTATTGAAAAAATACAAAATCCTCAATAATCTGTCAAAGTGAAAACATTTTTTTTCGACCCTTCTCTAGTCTGATGAAACCAATATTGAACTCTTTGGACTGAATTCCAAGCGTCACATCTGGAGGAAACCTGGCACCATCCCTATATTCAAGCATGGTGGTGGCAGTTTTTCAGTGGCAGGGACTGGGAGACTAGTCAGGATCGAGGCAAAGATGAACGCGAAGTACAGATAAACAGCGTTGTACGAGATCTTCAGTTTCTTGGCAATTTCTCACATGGAATAGCCTTCATTTTTCAGAACAAGAATAGACTGACGGGTTTCAGAAGACATTTCTTTGTTTCTGACCATTTTGAGCCTGTAATCGAACCCACAAATGCTGATGCTCCAGATACTCAACTAGTCTATAGAAGGCCAGTTTTATTGCTTCTTTAATCAGAACAACAGTTTTCAGCTGTGCTAACATAATTGCAAAAGGGTTTTCTAATTATCAATTAGCCTTTCAAAATTATAAACTTGGATTAGATAACACAACGTGCCATTGGAACACAGGAGTGATGGTTGCTGATAATGGGCCTCTGTACGTCTATGTAGATATTCCATAAACAATCAGCCGGTTCCAGCTACAATAGTCATTTACAACATTAACAATGTCTACACTGTTTTTCTGATCAATTTGATGTTATTTTAACAGACAGAAAATTTGCTTTTCTTTCAAAAACAAGGACATTCTAAGTGACCCCAAACTTTTGAACGGTAGTGTACACATTTTCGTGAAATACAATAGATGGCCGTAATCACCGCCAGACACATCTGGCTAACTTGATTAGTCATGTAATCATCTGGCAAAGTGGAGTCTTTTTTCTAGACATTTAGCTAGCTAGCTATCTTAACAATGAACCGGTATACTCCAAGCTCATACTACTAAAATTACAAACTCATTGTCATAGCTGTAGTACGAATCTGCAGGTAGCTAAAGCTAACCAACTTGGTTAAATGTTAGCTAGCTAGCGTTAGGCTATAACTAGCAATGCAAATTAATTATGATTTGAATAATATTGCTACACATATCATGCGCGTAATGGTAGATAGCGAGCCAGCAAGCTAACCTTCGCTAGCTAGCAATGAAAACGACTTTTTGACTAAATTACAAACTTATGATATCTGAAAATGTAGCTAAACTCTTAACCGTATACATGGATGAATGCTTCACGGCAGACCGGAACCATTTAACCATTTAACCCATTTAACGTTTTGTTTGTAGCTTCCTTGTTTGGCAGCGTTGTGTCAAGTCACTCCGGTGCACACTGACCTTGGCATATGCAAATGTTGTGCCATCAATGTTAGCAAAGTAGCAAAGCTTTTGTAGTTCCCGACGGCTAACGTTATATCTTTTAAAAAGCCGCAGGAGAAAGGATTATCAATACATAATAAGCAGCTCTCGTTATAGACAGAAGCATGCTACATGGCAGACCAATCCAAACTCATCTCCCAGAATGTCCAGCCCATCCATTATCTCAGCCAATCATGGCTAGCGGGAAGGTTTCTGTCTTTTTTTGTGGCTAAACCAACTAGGCTCGCAATGTAACAATTGTGTTAGTATTTACAGATGGAATACAAGTTTGTTATTGAGGCACATGAAAGTGAAATGCTAAAATGCATTTTGCTAAAAAAAAAACACTACAAGTTCGGGTCTGGCGGAGCCAGAGTACGACTGGGGGTCGGAGTCGGAGGAAGAAGGAGAATATCGAAGTGAGATATTTTTGGGAATCGTGGAGCAATGTCGGCAGCATTGGGAGGAGGACGAAGGTGACAAGGCAGAGCTGGAGGGTATGGTGCCCGACGTGTGCATCCCCAGTCTGGGTGACAGAATACCAGCCTCCCGTGCCGGACCTCCAGTTCCCACCTTGAATCAGGTACGTCCTGTGATCGCTTCCCGCACCAGATCTCCAGTGCACAGCACTAGCCCAGCTCGTCCAGGGACAGCATACAGCAACTGGTATCATAGGTATATGTCCTGTTCCATGTCTCCAGTGCTGGCTCTCCACACCTGACGTCCAGTACGTGCGTCCAGCCCGGTGCCTCCAGTGACGGCCCCACACACCAGTGCCGGTTCCTAGCCCAGTGGCTCCAGTGTCGGTTCTGAGCCTGGTAGCTCCAGTGCCAGTTCCTAGCCCGGTGACTTCAGTGAGTGTCCACAGTGCGGTAGAGCTAGTGCCGGTTCCTCCAATGCCGGTGCAGTCCGCTACACCGGTGCCAGGTCCGGGACCGGTCGTCAGCCCCGCTCCAGTGCCGGAGCAGTCCGCTCCACCGGTGCCCAGTCCGTACCGGTGGTCAGCCCCGATCCAGTGCCGGGGCAGCCCGCTCCACCAGTGCACAGTCCGGGAAAGGGCTACAGTCCTGCTCCTGAGCCGGAGCCCCTGCCTGACCGGGTGCCACGTCCCGGGTACAGAGCCTCCACCAATGCCTGTTCCCCTCCCTGAACCAAACCCCCCCCTTATGTTTTCCGGGTTTAGTGTCCAGAGACCTCTCTGTAATTCTCTGTTTCTTTGGGAATTGGTCCCCAATTAGAGGCAGCTGCGCCACAATGCTTCTAATTGGGGAGCCAATTTAAGTTCAGCATTCCCACCTGTGTTTGTGGGTTTTTGTGTGTGTGTGTTCCTTTGTGTTCGCGCCGGTTCATGGTCGCTGTCTCCCCTTTTGTTATTTTTGTGTTTTTTGATAAAAAGGAATGTTATCGCACTACAGCTCTGCACCTCGGGTCCTGTCTCATAGCGTTCGTGACAGTGATTGCTCTGAGATACAAGAGAAAACCTTGGCTCACAACATTGTTCTCAGAATATCATCGTAAGACAGAAACTGCCATCTTAAGACCAAATAATACATTCGCATTTAAATTACTGTGTCCCGATTAATCACATCTATGCCAAGAATATACTCCATAGGGTTTATCAGCTTAAAGCGCTTGAAGAAAAATAAGACTTCTTAAGAAAGAACGGCCAAGTCTTCAAGAAGAAACCCTGAAAACCTGCATCAAATATGTGAATTCCTTCTCTTCCTCCTGAAACGTGACCTAATTATTTATACCTAAGGGACCCTATCTGAAATCCCCTTTCCTGTCTCCTACGTGTGTAGTGAAAATTGTTAAAAATGCAACAACAGAAGATAAAATGGGGGGCTGTACCACTGTGAGCCAGGGTGGGTTGGAAGAGGACCAGATACTGACTACTATTAGCAGCAATGTGTTGAGGTGACATCTACTAGGTCAAAGTAAATCACCTCTGCTTCATTGCTCTTTCTATATGTCTCTCCTTGAAGTCCAAAACGATTTAAAAAAATGTTATATTCCTGGTGATGCATGGTTTACTCCATGATTACCTTGGTAGTAGAAGTAATCATATTAGATGGTAATTACTATATTATTACTATTGTTCTAATTGCCCTGATGTGAATTGGCCAAAAATCTAAAGGGTTCATGTTTATTCTTGTCAAACTCTCATGTGGCTTCTGAGTGGCGCAGCGGTCTAATTCACTGCATCTCAGTGCTAGAGGCGTCACTACACCTGGTTCCATTCCAGGCTGTATCACAATCCATAGGGCAGCACACAATTGGCCCAGCATTGTCCAGGTTTGGCCAGGGTAGGCCGTCATTGTAAACAAGAATTTGTTCTTAACTAACTTGCCTAGTTAAATCAAGTTTTTAAAAAATCAATAAATGGTTGACCACTTATTACTATATGTATTAACAATAGTTCATATCATTACAAGTAGATGCTGAGCATCTGACTGCACCGTTATTAAGAAGTGTTAGGGCCAGATGTAGACTACACCTCTTTCTAAACACAGTCCTGTTGTGTACACCAAACCGGATGGCTCCTTACACAAACATAGGTATGGCATATTCAAGGATTTCCTGATTGATGTGGAGATGAAACATTAGGATATCATGCTTTTGTGATAAATCATTATTTAGTTCTCTGTAAAAGTGCTACTTGGCAAGTGCAGTGTGCCGGAGCTTCTTTGCTTGGAAGTTCTCTGTAATAACCCATGCACCATCTACATAACACTGACTACAGTACTATTTAATTGATATTATTTTCGTTTACTCTGGGACTATCACTGAAACTAACCAAAAAACTGTGAGGGAGGGTAATAAAATTAAATAAAAAACGAACTGATATGATTGATTCTAAGTACAGTCATTAGACCATGCCCAACCCTGAGCTGGTTGATAAGCATAATATAAAGCTTAGGATTTGAAGTGAACACTGGCTTCTTCTTTATACATGCGCAATCCCTAAACTTCAAACCAGACTGGAGGGTGTATGGACGCTTAGTTTTATATGCAAAAGAGCATGGCAAGGCAACAGTAAGCAATAAACATGTTAATTTAAGAGAGTGTGTAGCAACCACTTATGTGTGACCCCCCCCCCCCCCCAAAAAAAAAAAGTGTCACATCAAAAAGGTTTAACATTCTGTAAAGCTCAGGAACAGAGAGAAGTTAGTGGGCATGGCGCAGGTTGAGCCACAAGGTTTGTTTTCTCTTTTCTGCCCGTAACTTATGAAATATTAAAGGGTATTTTGATAGGAATAAAATAATCATCACTCCTGACATTTACATATAAAGTACTATGCTTTCAATGGAATAATGCCTTTGCTCAAGGCCAGGATAATACTGCTTATGAAAGTGTAGAGCTCCTCTATTTCTCCAAGCCTTCAGCTTAGACTGAGTTAATGTGTAAGGGAGAGAGAGAACGCGAGAGAGAGAGAGAGAGAGAGAGAGAACGCGAGAGAGAGAGAGAGAGAGAGAGAATGAGAAAGAGAGAGAAAGAGAGAAAGGGAGAGAGCGAGAGAGAGACATAGAGAAAAGAGAGAGAGAAAGATACAGACAGACAGACAGACAGACAGACAGACAGACAGACAGACAGACAGACAGACAGACAGACAGACAGAGGAAGATGGAGTGAAAGAAATGGGTAGGCTATATAAGTGTAAAAACTTTCTTTCCCCTCCTTGACCTCACCCTTTCCCAGTCTCCTCCCACTCACAAGGCAGGCAAAGCGCTTGACCACATCTTACTAGAGGTTGCTTGCCTACTAATCTCACTGCAACCCCCTCCAAGTCTCTGATCACTACTTTGTTTCCTTTTCTGTCTCCCTCTCCTCCAACCATACCCACGCAGCCCTTACCCAGATGGTCATGTGCCATTGCAATCTTCGCTCTCTCTCTCCCACTATTCTCTCCTCTTCTACCCTATCATCGCTCCCTTTTTCCCTTTTCACTCCAGTCTCCTGATTCTGCCTCTTCGACCCTACTCTCCTCCCTTTCTGCATTGCACTCACACTTTCCCCTTTCCTCCCGGCCGGCTCGGCCCTCCCCTCTTTGGCTGAGTGACTCATTGCGAGCTTGCAGAACAGGGCTGCGGGCAGCTGAGCGAAAATTGAGGAACAAGTAACTTCCGGAGGACCTATCATGCTTTCACTCCTTCCGCTCTACCTTCTCTTCCTCTGTATCTACTGCTAAAGCCACTTTCCATCACTCTAAGCTTCTGCCCCTATCACTAGGAAACTCTTTTCCACCTTCTCCTCCCCTCTCACTGCAGACGACTTTGTCAACCACTTTGAATTGAAGGTTGACTACATCTGCTCCTCATTCACTCAGCCAATTGAGCCCACTGGTCTCACTCACACAGAACTACCCTACGCCTTGACCTCTTTCTCCCCTCTCTATCCAGATGACAACCTGACCACTCGACCCCATCTCCTCCTCCCTTCTCTCTGGAGACCTCCTCCCATTCCTCACTTCCTTCATCAACTCAACCCTGACCACTGGCTCCGTCCTCTCTGACTTCAAAAAGGCCAGAGTCGCTACCCTCCTAAAAATAAACAACACTTGACCTCTCTGACGTCAAAAACTAAAACTACAGACCGTATCCCTTCTTTCTTTCTTTACTAAAGACTTGAGTGTGCTGTCTCTGACCAACTCTCTCGCTATCTCTCTCAGAACGATATTCTTGACCCTAACCAGTCAGACTTCAAGATGGGTCACTCAAACTAGACTGCTCTCCTCTGTGTCATGGAGGCACGCTGTCTTCAACACTGTGAACCATCAGATCCTCCTCTCCACCCTCTCAGGGCTGGGCATCATAGGCTCTGCACATTATTGGATTGCATCCTACCTGGCAGCCCTCTGCTACCAGGTGACATGGAGAGGATCTGTGTCTGCACCACAGACTCTCACTACTGGTGTCCTGCAGGGCTCGGTTCTAGGCCTTCTCCTCTTCTCTCTATATACCATGTCACTCAGCTCCATCATATCCCCATCTGGACTAATGTAACTCGCTGCTGTCTGGGCTCCCCGCTTGTGCCATAAAACCACTGCAGCTTATCCAGAATGCTGCAGCCGTCTGGTGTTCAACTTTCCCAAGTTCTCCCATGTCACCCCGATCCTCCACACACTCCGCTGGCTTCCAGTTGAAACTTGCATCCACTACAAGACCATGGTACTTGCAGAGCAGCAAGAGTAATATGCTCTCCCCTACCTTCAGGCTATGCTCAAACCCTACACCCCAACCCAAGTACATTCTGTTCTGCTGCCTCTCATCCCAGTCAAAGCTCTTCTCTGTCCTGGCACCCCAATGGTAGAACCAGCTTACCCCTGAAGCTAGGAGAGCAGATTCCCTACCGATCTTCCCGAAAACATCTGAAACCCTACCTCATCAAAGAGTCTTAAATAATTCCAAAGCACCCTCCCTTGCACCCCTCCCCAACCCCGTAAAAAAATAAAAAAATAAAAGCCTTTTGTGAACTAAATTCCCCCCCTTTCTAGCACTGACTTTGCTGGTAGCTACTTTATTGAGGAAAAATGTACTTACTTTGACTGAGATGTGGTTGTCCCACCTAGACATCTTAAAACTGTAAGTGTCTCTGCATAAGAGATTCTGCTAAATAACTAAAATGTCAATGTAAAAGCTAGAACCAGGAGTAAGTGGCCAAAGAGAATGCATCTATAATCTGGATCTATTAATGAATAGTGTGGCTATTGAGAAAGTTGAAGAGACAAAACTGCTGGGTGTCACCCGAGATGGCAAGCTACAGTATCATGGTCAAAACATAGACCCTCAATGGTTACTAAAATGAGAAGAGGTCTGTCCATGATGAGGCGTTGCTCTGCTTTCTTGATATCTCAATCAACCAGACAGGTCCTGCAGGCCCTAGTTTTGTCATACCTGGACTACAGTCCAGTTGTGTCGCCAGGTGCTGCAAATAACAACATAGCCACATTGCAGTTGGCCAAAAACAGAGCAGCATGTAATGCACTTAAATGTACACGGAGGGAGAATGTCAATGGCATACATGTCAATCTCTCCTGGCTCAAAATTGAGGAGAGATTGACTGCATCACTGTTGGTGTTTGTGGGAGGTGTTGATGATGGTACCGCACTGTGTGTTTAAGCAGTTGGCATCAGTATCACACAAGACATGCAACCAAAGGTCTCTTCACAGTGCCCAGGTCCAGAACAGAGGCTAGGAAACACACAGTATTAAATAGAGCCATGACTAAATACCCCCCCAGGTAACTCAAGCTAGCAATGAAGCCAGATAAAAGAATACCTTACGGCACGACAAGGACTGTGAAGAGACACACAGACATTTTATGCATTTTGTATTGTATTATATATTGTATTATGTTTGTGATACGTGGTTGGGATACGACTGTGATATGTGGTTCTCTCTCCTGGCTATCTTAAGATGAATGCACTAGCTGTGAGTCGTACTGAATGGCTAAATTCTAATATAAAGGTAGTGCTATGTATATTATTTATTTTATTATGTATTTTATTTGTTTTTTTGTTTCCTGTTTGGACCCCAGGATGCAAATTGGGATCCTAATAAATACTAAATACTTACAGTTTTCCTCAGTCGCTTTGGTACATTTCTCGAATCATCCTTAACATTTGCAAACCAGTAAGTGCATTTCTCGAAACAATTCGTACAAACAGCACCACACAATGGATTACCTGCAAAAGCCTGTAACTTGCTCAAAATCCTTAGTTCTCCTTTCAAAAGTAAATATTTATGTCAATGAACATATCAGTGCCATCAGAATGACAAGTCCTTGCGTCGTTGTTCACAAACAAGATAGTCAAAATGCTTAGTGTTTAATTAATGCTTCCATGTGTAACTCTGTGTTGTTTTTTGTCGCACTGCTTTGCTTTGTCTTGGCCAGGTCGCAGTTGTAAATGAGAACTTGTTCTCAACTGACCTAACTGGTTAAATAAAGGTGAAATAAAAATGTTTTTAATTAAAATTAGCCATGTTGTCAATACAGCGTACTCTGTAAGTATTTTCTGATATAAACTATATGGCTACGGTTTTGATGACAATCATTGAAAATGCACAAGGCTGCACTTTTTCTGTATGGCATATATCAATTTTAACAGTACAAAGTTACACATTACTATACGTGGAATATTGATTGCAAGAGATACACCTAAAAATAGGAAACACCCCTTAGGCAGAACTGTACATGCAGCGCTGTATGGGGAATTACAGTGCAGTCTTTCTATACCTCCTGACGTCCCGGTCTGTCGGGCCACAGATTCTCATCCACATCACAACAGATATCTTCCCTTGCAATGCAGCGCGGAAATAATCTTTTGGAATGTCTTATCCAGCCTCTGCAGGCATCTGCTGTGATGTCCTCACATGCTGCATCCATGGCAGCTAGCAGGGTCATCTGAGTATGTGTCTGGCGAACTCCTCAATTGCATTAAGGAATGGGGAATAGGGTGGGAGGAATTCCATCAGCATCCTGTAGTCGGTCACAAACCATTGCCTGATGGTGTTTGAACGATGGAAACTTACGTTATTGTGTTGTCTGTGATTGTTTCTGTTGAATTGTCTACCTTTTTTTTTTTATGTTTTGACATTTTCCGTCTGTGTGCCTAAAACTGTACATGTCAACATGTTTACACAGGGCACAGCCGTAAAAAAAAGAGATCCAGGTCTCAGTCTGTTTTAAAATAAACAAAAATGAAAATTATCCCAAATAACCACATACTTTGGTAAATCATCTCGAAACGGACCCCTCTCATCATCAGGGATGAGATCCCTGTAGAGGGTCTCTAAGAAGGTGAGGAGATGCTGTGTGTTGTATGGCCCTATAAGGGGAATACGAGTTAGCACACCATGCTCTGAAAAAGCAGCACACATAGTGATGTTCCCTCCCCGTTGGCCTGGCAAATCGACAGTAGCTCTGTGGCCGATTACATTTCGAACACGCCTTCTGCTTTTGGCCAGGTTGAAGCCAGCCTCATCCAGGTATATGAAGTTGTGAGGGGGTTCACTTGATTCCAGATCCATTATACGCTATATCCCAGAAGATACAACATTTGTTTTATCAATTACATGTATTTTCATTTTTGGAAAAGATACAGTTACATCAAATGTATAAATATTGCATGTCCTTTTCAACAGCCATAACAAATGTGCACAGGTCACACTTACTGTATTGTAATTCACTATAAAATGTTTTTCTGTAAAGTAGTTACTGTATGCACATAGATGTTTTACCTGTACATACTGGTACTGTAGCTCCTTCACTCTGTCACCATTCCTTTCAAATGGTACATGGTACAGATGTTTCATGCTCATGTGGTGTCTTTTCAGCACCCTGTCGAGAGTTGAAATGCTAACAAATTGGATGTTTTCAAAGACATTGTCGTCTTCTATAATGGCACTCTGTATCTCCCTTAGTCTAATGGCATTATTTGCTCTGATCATAGTGCAAATAGCCTCCTCCTGTTGTGGTGTGAGAAGGGGCCCTCTGCCACCCCTGTAAGGTAGTATTGCAGTCCTATGTGGGAAAAATACAGTAATGCAAAACACAAGATTGAGGAAGATTTCCCAAAATATGTCACTGTGCAAATATATATACTGTATATATACTGATATATATATATATATATATACACAGTTGAAGTCGGAAGTTTACATACACCTTAGCCAAATACATTTAAACTCAGTTTTTCACAATTCCTGACATTTAATCCTAGTAAAAATTCCCTGTCTTTGGTCAGTTAGGATCACCACTTTATTTTAAGAATGTGAAATGTCAGAATAATAGTAGAGAGAATGATTTATTTCAGCTTTTATTTCTTTCATCACATTCCCAGTGGGTCAGAAGTTTACATACACTCAATTAGTATTTGGTAGCATTGCCTTTAAATTGTTTAACTTGGATCAAACATTTCAGGTAGCCTTCCACAAGCCTTCCACAACATGAAATGTATGGAGTGTTTACACTATCTGTATAAAATATATTTACTGTATACTGTAAAATGCAAGTGGACTACTGTAATATGAAGTACTACAGTAAGTATACAGTATTACAGTACATTGCACATTGTTGGATGATGAGGACACGGTTGTTCTCCCAACATTCGGCTGTACCCTTCGACCAGCCTCAGCCATTGTAAGTCCATGATTGAGAACATGGACCACAATAGTGGCCCTTATTTCATCTGAAATGTGCCTATGTCCTTGGCCTCTTCCAAGGACCTCTGTTTTGCCTCCCTACCCTTCCACCACGCATCCTTACTCCTCTTCTTCTTCCCGGCTATTGACCCTGTTGGTTTCCTTGTTGTTCTTCCATCGTCAGAAATTGTAACACTGTGTTGTGCTCTGTCTACATATTGGTGCCAATTGAAGGTTCATGAGATGTACCTCTGAGCTATTTTAGAGAACTGTTTGATCATTGGTTGATCTAACGCTTCACACATTCCCCTTCATTAGTGAAAGTGAAGATTCACCTTAGAGCTATAAATCAATTCAGGAAAAATTTACTTTTAATAGAAATGTATAAAAAAATATGCTTGACAGATTAAGATCTGTCTGGTTCAACCATTTAGCATTTAATGACTTGCAATGAACTAATGCCTAGATGTTTTGGGGGGTAAGACTATGCAACAGAGAACCAGTATAATATATTTTGATCAACATGACATAAGCTATTGATAATGTAGGAAAACAGCGGACAATTGTACATAATCAATTGTATGAATGTACCAAAGCATTGGCAATTTGTTCCAAAAAATGAGAAATTGCTTTTATGATGCGCACAGGCGACTAGATGATGTGGGGGTTGAACAAGTAGTTTTGAGAATTTCAATTGTGATCTGAGAAATGTACCAAAGCGACTGAGAAAAACTGTAATGGAGAGAGGGCATATGGGATAATGGAAGAGAGGGTTCATCAGTTGATTGGAGGAAACGACAAACTAGAGTGAGAGAAAGTGGATACCTTAATGAGATTTCCCTCTCACCTGCCTGTGTGTGTGTGTGTGTGTGTGTGTGTGTGTTTGTAACACAGTGGCAAGGAGTATGCTATGAGTGAATCTGTTATTTTATGATCATCTCACAAAACAAAATGAAAATGAGACGATTTCCAAAGAGTATACAGTTGTATGCTTGTTGTTTTATCACAATGTTGTGTATTCAATGGTTACTTAACATAGAATTTGTGTCATGTTCCCACCATATCAAATTTAGATAGCATCCAGACAGAGTATAATTCTCA
Source organism: Thymallus thymallus (assembly GCA_023634145.1). Classification (NCBI taxonomy): domain Eukaryota; kingdom Metazoa; phylum Chordata; class Actinopteri; order Salmoniformes; family Salmonidae; genus Thymallus; species Thymallus thymallus. Next base: position 29,736,033 of record CM042401.1, read on the forward strand.
ACTTCATCAATGTTGAAGGTATTGATTAAAAATACAAACCTAACCTCTATTATTATATATGGCTCTCCACATACTGTAGTGGCTTGTCTTTAGGTCACAGGAGGCTGGTGGCACCTTAATTGGGGAGGACGGGCTTGTGGTAATGCCAGGGGCGGAATGAGTGCAATGGTATCTAACACATCAAACACATGGTTTCCTACTTTTCTATTATTTCTCTTTGTTCTTTCTCTCTGCATTGTTAGGAAGGGTTCATAAGTAAACATTTCACTTTTAGTCCACGCTCATTGTTTAGGAAGCATGTGTCAAATAAAAATGTGATTTGTTTTGAGTGACACATTCATACTGTATGGATGATAGATGGGTGATTATAAGTGCTGTGTATTTATATTAAGTAATAATATTGTACAACATGAGTAAGATCAATAACCCCTACAGTTCAATCAGTTAATGCATTACCTTGTAGAGTGCATTTCATAATTGTACCTCCAGGGGGGTTCACGACTCTCGTGGCCTCTCCCTCACCTTGACCACAGGGGTTTAAATGAACATCATTAGATTCCGTTGTAACGGTCATAAACCCTAGTTCATGACAAGCACAATAAAAAAGACACATGTAGAGAGACATTCCAGCCATTAGATTAGATCCATCCCCACGTCTGTTTATTGCCAAATGTAAAAAGCAAAATATTGAATTCACTCCCCTGGAGATTTTTGATGAAAGGAGAGAGAGAGAGAGAGAGAGAGCGACAGACAGACAGACATACAGACCAGGAGTAAGAGAGTTAAAAGCCGAGAACACGGGGTGAGAAGAAAGAGAATGGAGCGAGGGCATATGGGAAAATGAAAAGAGAGCATTCATCAGTTGATTGGAGGAAACTAAAAAGGAGAGAGAGAGAGCATGCAGATACTTTAATGAGATTTCCCTCTCTTCCCTCTCACCTGCCAGTGTGTGTGTGAGTGTGTCTAACACAGTGGCAAGGTGTGTGCTATTAGTCTATTAGTGAATCTGCTATTTTTTCGATAATCTCACAAAACACAAATCAAAACAAGAAGATTTCCAAAGAGTATACAGTTGTATGCTTGTTGTTTTATCACAATGCTGTGTATTCAATGGTTACTAAACATAGAATTGGTGACACGTTCCCACCATATCAAATTTAGATAGCATCCAGACAGAGTATAATTCTAAACTTGGAGAAAGACAGGACACAGAGAGAGAGAGAGAGAGTGAAATGATGGTTGCAGGGAGTGTTTCCCTGATATCCTGGCTAAGGTAAGAGGTCAAAGCAGACTGTCTCTGAAGTTGGTGAACACTAAACGTATTTTACGCTGCAAGCTCACTGACCCACAAGAGTGTGAGAGGAGTTCAAACGAATTTCATTTCTCTTTTACCAGGCCTCCTCCCTCCATTCCTCTCCCCACTCCATTCCTCTCCTCCCTCATTCCTCTAGTGGACTGAGAGCTCCCGAGCCCTCTGAGCCATTCCTCCAACTGAAAGGAAGACAGTAATACAGTTTCAGAGTCTTTCATTTCACACGTGTCCAAAGCAGCTGACTGTGGGTCAGTCTGACATGTTTAAAGCACATCCAAAATAAAAAGTGTTGGACCCCGAGGACGACCCACATCAGTCATCTCTAAATGACTGAAGTGGATAACACACTCCACAGCGAACCTGACACTTGAAAGAGCTTTAATTGAAATGCAAGCACACACGTTCAATATACTGTATATCTGCCACAAAGTAAAGCGTAGTGGAGTACAGTCCAGTGTGTGGGTTTTTGTGCATAGCTTGTTAGGCTCCATTACTCATACCCTTTCTGACAAATTGCCAATTGGTCTAACCACTAGATCCCCATTTATTATGAGACTCTTCTTCTCTGGTGGGATATCACAAGAGGTCATGGACTAGAGGTCATGAACTGTCAACGTCGTTTAATTCCAAAGCATACGACAAAGATTCAGACACCACACAATGTGACTGTGTTACACACAACAGAGTTACTTTAATTAACATGAGTATGATCCGATTGAAAAGTAGGCATTGGTCTGAAGCCGATTAAGAAAGCAAATTCATGAGCACCACAATGCGTACTTCACCCATGCTCTACCAAGGTTTTCCTGCACACAGCTTTGACCTACTACAGTAGCTATGTCTATTGTACATTCAACAATGTGTAGGCAGGTTGCTTGGGATTCAAACCTCCCACGATAATGTGATTTGAACCACATACAAGGTAATGTATTGCAATCTTCCCACCCCACAATAAGACATTATCCCTTTCCACTACCTTTTTCATGGCTTTTTTTTTTTCAAAATGAAAGCAAACTTCGTTTTTACACTTAGAACATCATCAGGCTTGATTGAGTGAGCTGTTCTGTCTTGTAGTAATGTGGTGCCTGCCTGCATTTCCTTAAACCTTTAATTTAACAATACATGTCATTGACTTTTTTTTCAGTAGGTACCCAACATGACAACAGTAGGTAATGTGTTCGACACGGTAGATATAGATATAGAGACACGGTATATATAGATATAGAGATCTATAGAGCCTGTCTGCATTCACTCATATACAGTATAGATATAGTCTGCGTATATACACACTATTTTAACAGCAGGACACTGTAAAGTCCATTATCCATCTGAAGAGTATGAATTAGGCTGTTTGAGAAGGGTTGAATCCCAAGCAACCTGCATACACATTGTTGGAAACACAATAGACCAACATAGCTACTGTAGTAGGTCAGAGCTGTGTGGCAACAGAAATAATGTAGTTATTTTATATTAACATATGATTTTCCAGAGGGAAGCAAAACATCAGAAACCCATTTAAGCCAATGTGGAGTAAACTGGAAACCTGATCTCTTTTAACAAGACATTCGATACAGCTCCTGGAAAATGTACTTTCACTTTCACTGAAGAAAGGCATAGTACTACTGTAGTGGTTCTCGGTGACGGCCGGACGGATCATGACGAAAGTGTCTCAATCTCAAGTTGATCAGCACATTTTTATCGGCTTTGGTGTCATATTGGCTTAGATATGATGGTAGAGAGATCTGAATTTAACGTTGATCTTCAACCAATGCATACCAGCGTGACTATAATGCTATAAGGATGGATACACTAACAAAGATAATGCTTTAACAGATGAATAATAGCCCTTTGTGAAAGTAGAGCTGCAACATGTTGAGCAGGAAATGCAAGGTCAGGGTGAAACCCATTCCACTTAAACTCTCCAATTCATCGAATTTATGCTTTTAGGTTTGCATTGATTACATGCTGCGCTTGGACTTGGAGGCTCTCTAAGGCAACAAAATGCGCTCCATTAACTAGCAAGTGGGGCTCTCACGTGACGCAGTGGTCTAAGACACTGCATCTCAGTGCTAGAGGTGTCACTACAGACAACCTGGTTCGAAACCAGACAATCACAACCGGCTGTGATTGTGAGTCCCATAGGGCGACGCACAATTGACCCAGCGTCGTCCGAGTTTGGCCAGTGTAGGCCGTTATTGTAAATAAGAACTTGTTCTTAACTGACCTGTTCACAGAGTGCTTAAATAAATAAAAAGTGGTGGTACTCAGCCACCAGAGATGATACATAGAGGAGCAGCAAAACAGAGCTGACTGCGTTGCATTCATGGATGTCCGTTTTCGCTGCAGCCCCATGTTGTTAATAGGGATTCATTTTTGTCCAAGTAATTAGGTTTGAAGAATTCAAGGGAAATGTCAAACTGGAAACAAACTTTGTCAGACGTTTTCATACCTTGGGTGTGTCCTAAAGTCAATCTGTTTCAATGTCCCACTGCATTTATTCCATAAATACACTATATATACAAAAGTATCTGGACACCCCTTCAAATTAGTGGATTCGGCTATTTCAGCCACACCCGTTGCTGACCGGTGTATAAAATCAAGCACACAGCCATGCAATCTCCATAGACAAACATTGGCAGTAGAATGGCCTTACTGAAGAGCTCAGTGACCTTCAATGCGGCAACATCATAGGATGACACCTTCCCAACAAGTCAGTTTGTGAAATTTCTGCTCTGCTGGAGCTGCCCCAGTCAACTGTGTGTGCTGTTATTGTGAAGTGGAAACATCTAGGAGCAACAACGGCTCAGCCACAAAGTGGTAGGCCACACATGCTCACAGAATGGGACCGCAGAGTGCTGAAGCGCATAGCGCGTAAAAACTGTCTGTCCTTGGTTGCAACACTCACTACCGAGTTCCAAACTGCTTCCGGAAGCAACCTCAGCACAAGAAGTATTCGTTGGAGGCTTCACGAAATGTCTTTCCATGGCTGAGCAGTCGCACACAAGCCTAAGATCAACATGCGCAATGGTGTAAAGCTCGCCGCCATTGGAAACGCGTTCTCTGGAGTGATGAATCGCACTTCACCATCTGGCAGTCCAATCTAAGAATCTGGGTTTGGCGGATGCCAAGAGAACGCTACTTGCCTGAATGCATAGTGCCAACTTTAAGTTTGTTGGAGGAAGAATAATGGTCTGGGGCTGTTTTTCATGGTTCGGGCTGAGCAGCTTAGTTCCAGTGAAGGTACATCTTCATGCTGCAGCATACAATGACATTCCAGATAATTCTGTGCTTCTAAATTGGTGGCTACAGTTTGGGGAAGGCCCTTTCCTGTTTCAGTATGACAATGACCCGTGCACAAAGTGAAGTCCATATAGAAATTGTTTGTTGAGATCGGTGTGGAAGAACTTGACTGGCCTCTACAGAGCCTTGACCTCAACCCATCGAACACCTTTGGGATGAATTGGAATGCCAACTAATTGCCCAACATCAGCGCCCGACCTCAACAATGCTCTTGTGGCTTAATGGAAGCAAGTCCCAGCAGCAATGTTCCAACATCTAGTGGAAAGCCTTCCCTGAAGAGTGGAGGCTGTTGTAGCAGCAAAGGGGGACCAACTCCATTTTAATGACCATTAACGACGAGCAGGTGTCCACATACTTTTGGTCACATAGTGTATATAAAAATGTATTGATTCCTAGAAGAAATGGGAAAACAAAATTAGCACCGGCTAATCCTAGCACAATTGTCCATAAAAAGCTGTTCTCAAATGAGCTTGAAAGAAACTCCTAAGTTAGCTGTACATGCCTTGATCTCCATACTTCATATACTGTACATTCATATACTATGCCTTCAGAAATTATTCACACCCCTTGACTTTTTCCAAATGTTAATAATTGATTACATTGAGATTTGTCACTGGTCTACACACAGTACCCCATAATGTTGAAGTTTAATTATGTAAAAGCAATATATATTTTTTTTTTACAAAAATGAAAAGCTGAAATGTTTTGAGTCAATAAGTATTCAACCTTATTGACTCAAATAAGGTTGTTATGGCAAGCCTAAATAAGTTCAGGAGTAAATATTTGCTTAACAAGTCACAAAATAAGTTGCATTATGTGTGTCTGTACCCCACAAATACAATTATCTGTAAGGTCCCTCAGTCAAGCAGTGAATTTCAAACACAGATTCAACCACAAAGACCAGGTAGGTTTTCCAATGAATATAGCATTAATGACACTTTGGATGTTGTGTCAATGGGGAGTTTTTCATGATAAAAAGAAATGGCAAAATCCTAGAGTAAAACCTGGTTCAGTTTGCTTTCCACCAGACACTGGGAGATTAATTCCCCTTTCAGCAGGACAATAACCTAAAACACAAGGCCAGATATACACTGGAATTGCTTACTAAGACACTGAAACTTCCTGAGTGGCCGAGTTACAGTTTCGACTTAAATCTGCTTGAAAATTTATGGCAAGACCTGAAAATGGTTGCCTAGCAATGATCAACAAATCAAAAGAGAACCATGGCGCTCTCCCAGAAGCTTGGCTGGTGCGTAAAACCCACCAATTCAGACAAACAAAGAGGTCTAATGGGTTCGCACTAACAAATATGTTGCATAAAGCTTACTTCATTATTCAATGTTTTAAAATGTTTTACTGCTTCAGGGATAGCGTACACAACGTTTCGGCTTTACAGCTTTCTTCGGTGTGTAGGTACAATTTTATTTCATTCAAAACAGCATTTGTAAAGATACAGATGAACAGCACGTGCTTCTAACGTTGGTTAACGCTCATCTGCCACTCATGAGGGTCACGATCGGGTGTGTTCAGAGACCAAGGAGCGTGGTGATAGTTCGACATTGTTTTATTTAACATAAAACTAAACTTGGTCGGAAATATACAAAATAATAACAATATACATGAAATGAAGGAAACCACACTTACTTGAAAGATGACATCAAACATCTAACAATGACCCACACACAGGTGGCCGAGAGTGGTGCCTAAATGCAATCCCCAATCAGAGACAACCCTGTACAGCTGTCTCTGATTGAGGATCATTACTCCCCTAGTTAGGGTGTGAGGGTTCAACTGTGGTTCTGCCACTCCCCTTATTGGGAGTAAGGTCTAACCACAGCCAAACCCTCACAGTACACCCCCCCCCCTAAGGTGCGGACTCCCGGCCGCAAAAATAATCCCCCCTCTCAAAAAAAATGTATACATTATACTAGGGGGAAAGGGCGGAGTACTGGGGCGGTTGCTAGTGGAGGCTCCGGACCCGGCCTCGGACGTGACGCAGGCAGTGAAGGCTGCTCCCTTCCTACCTCAGAGTTGCACACCCAGTCCGGTCCCCAGCGCGGTGATTTTCCCCTCCGTACTCCCCCGAAGTCCCAAGTCCTGTCTGGACCCTGGTGTGGAAGCCCCCGACCCTGGAGCGGTACAAACGACCGGACCCGGACTGGGTACCGGTGTGGCAGGTGGTTCTGGCTCTGGAGCTGGGCCGACGTCCAGATCCCGACTGGGCACTGGTGGAGCGGATTGCCCTGGCATGGGATTGGTGCTGACGACCGGCCTGGGACTGGGCCCCGGTGGAGCGGATTGCCCTGGCATGGGATTGGTGCTGACGACCGGACCCGGACTGGGCCCCGGTGGAGCGGAATGCTCTGGCATGGGAGTGAAGCAGACGACCGGCCCCGAACTGGGCACCGGTGGAGTGGACTGCTCTGGCACTGGCGTGAAGCAGACGACCGGCCCCGGACTGGGCACTGGTGGAGTGGACTGCTCTGGCACTGGAGTGAAGCAGACGACCGGCCCCGGACTGGGCACCGGTGGAGCGGACTGCCCCGGGGACTTCGGGCTGCGGGCCTTCACTGGAGGCTCCGGGCTACGGACCTTCGCTGTAGGCTCAAGGTTGCGGACCTTCATTGTAGGCTCAGGGTTGCTGACCTTCGCTGGAGTTTCCGGACTGCGGACCTTCGCTGGAGTTTCCGGACTGCGGACCTTCACTGTAGGCTCAGGGCAACGGACCTTTGCTGGAGACTCAGGGTTGCGGACCTTCATTGGAGGCTCAGGGTTGCGGGCCTTCGCTGGAGGCTCCGGGCTGCGGACCTTCGCTGGAGGCTCCGGGCTGCGGACCTTCGCTGGAGGCTCCGGGCTGCGGACCTTCGCTGGAGGCTCCGGGCTGCGGACCTTCGCTGGAGGCTCCGGGCTGCGGACCTTCGCTGGAGGCTCCGGGCTGCTGACCTTCGCTGGAGGCTCCGGGCTGCTGACCTTCGCTGGAGGCTCTGGGCTGCTGACCTTCACTGGAGGTTCTGGGCTGCTGACCTTCGCTGGAGGTTCTGGGTTGCGGACCTTCTCCGGAGGTTCTGGGTTGCAGACCTTCGCTGGAGGTTCTGGGTTGCAGACCTTCGCTGGAGGTTTTGGGTTGCAGACCTTCACTGGATTTAAAGCCTGCTCCCGCATATCCATCCACTTGTTGACGAGGGCATATCGGCGCCAGAATTCCTCCTCTATCTGGATAATGAGCGGATCCGTCTGCTTCTCAAGAGGAAGCGCTACCCAGGCTCTCCACCACCTTGTCTGCTCCTCCTTCGGGTGGTCAAAAAAACCCTCTGGTTTTTCTCTGTCATGGACCGTTGGCATCCGCAGTGGTGGGCGATCCTCTTCCTCCCGCCTCTGCATGCCTTTGATGCACTCCAATGGGGTGGTGTGCGGAGTCGGCACAGACCGAACCGAGCTCCTGGAACGCACCGATGGTGTGGTGCGCGGAGCAGGCACAGACCGTACCTGACTCTGTTCCTCTTCCTCCTCGCCATTCCACCTGGAGAGTGGTACTGGCGCCTCCTCCTCTCGGCCAGACCACCCCCATAGCCCCCCCAAAAAATCTTCTTGGGGTTGTCTTTGGGCTATTTGTCCTACAGAGCCCCGTTGCCGACGCTTTCCTCCTCGCTGCTCTCGTTGCTCTCCCCAATTGCACTGCTTGGTCTCGTTGTGGTGGGTCATTCTGTCACGATCGGGTGTGTTCAGAGACCAAGGAGCGTGGTGATAGTTCGACATTGTTTTATTTAACATAAAACTAAACTTGGTCGGAACTATACAAAATAATAACAATATACATGAACTGAAGGAAACCACACTTACTTGAAAGATGACATCAAACATCTAACAATGACCCACACACAGGTGGCCGAGAGTGGTGCCTAAATGCAATCCCCAATCAGAGACAACCCTGTACAGCTGTCTCTGATTGAGGATCATTACTCCCCTAGTTAGGGTGTGAGGGTTCGACTGTGGTTCTACCACTCCCCTTATTGGGAGTAAGGTCTAACCACAGCCAAACCCTCACAATGAGATGAATTGCCCATGAATTGATTTGATGCGTTTATGTGAGCGGACACTTGGGGTGATTGATTTGTGAGTTGCCCTTCGTGCCCACTCCTATACCATATAATTCTGTATCTCTTTGTGACTTATTTGCATACAGGTAGACCAGAAAAGCCACATCCCTGTTTGGCAGATGAGTGGCAACCCTGGTTAGAAGCACCTGCTGCTCATCTGTTGTTCTTTACAAATGCTGTTTTGAATTAAAGTGATTAAAGTGATATCAAGAACATGTTTAAATTAGGATTTTGTTCATGTGTATGTGTCTGCACCTTTTTGAGTAGCATTGTATCATGCATTTAAGGTAAATCTGTTGTTTGCAGAGATTTCTGGGGACATTGTATAATTTCTTTCCATGTTCCTGGGGCATTATGCAGTATATCTTGCTACATGTCTACGTAATAAAGATCTAGAATACAAATGAGTGAAATGTAGTTGTACAGTTAATGTTGAAATTAATGAGGCTCTCTTGAGTGTAAAGGTGACACAACCGGATCCATTTAGTAGCCAGGGAGCCAAAGGAACATAACCTGGCCTTGCTAACTAACAGGAGATCTCCAGCTGTTGAATGATATCTTCTCACATTTGCAGACATCTCATTATCAATAAGATATGGAGCCAATTAGTAAAAACATTTTATGAAACCTGGTTCATATACTGTAGCGACATATTCACAATCTAATTTACCTACCATGTCAAATGTAATGGCAGACTGTAGGTGCCCTTGGGTATACAGCAGGATAACATTTTACAGTGGGGAGAACAAGTATTTGATACACTGCCGATTTTGCAGGTTTTCCTACTTACAAAGCATGTAGAGGTCTGTAATTTTTATCATAGGTACACTTCAACTGTGAGAGACGGAATCTAAAACAAAAATCCAGAAAATCACATTGTATGATTTTTAAATTTATTTATTTTTTTACCTTTATTTTACTAGGCAAGTCAGTTAAGAACAAATTCTTATTTTCAATGACTGCCTAGGAACAGTGGGTTAACTGCCTTGTTCAGGGGCAGAACGACAGATTTTTACCTTGTCAGCTCACGTATTCGATCCAACAATCTTTCAGTTACGTGCCCAACACTCTAACCACTGGGCTACCTGCCGCCCCAAATAATTAATTTGCATTTTATTGCATGACATAAGTATTTGATCACCTACCAACCAGTAAAAATTCCGCTCTCACAGACCTGTTAGTTTTTCTTTAAGAAGCCCTCCTGTTCTCCACTCATTACCTGTATTAACTGCACCTGTTTGAACTCGTTACCTGTATAAAAGACACCTGTCCACACACTCAATCAAACAGACTCCAACCTCTCCACAATGGCCAAGGCCAAAGAGCTGTTTAAGGACATCAGGGATAAAATTGTAGACCTGCACAAGGCTGGGATGGGCTACAGGACAATAGGCAAGCAGCTTGGTGAGAAGGCAACAACTGTTGGCGCAATTATTAGAAAATGGAAGAAGTTCAAGATGACGGTCAATCTCCCTCGGTCTGGGGCACCATGCAAGATCTCACCTCGTGGGGCATCAATGATCATGAGGAAGGTGAGGGATCAGCCCAGAACTACAAGGCAGGACCTGGTCAATGACCTGAAGAGAGCTGGGACCACAGTCTCAAAGAAAACCATTAGTAACACACTACGCCGTCATGGATTAAAATCCTGCAGCACACGCAAGGTCCCCCTGCTCAAGCCAGCGCATGTCCAGGCCCGTCTGAAGTTTGCCAATGACCATCTGGATGATCCAGAGGAGGAATGGGAGAAGGTCATGTGGTCTGATGAGACAAAAATAGAGCTTTTTGGTCTAATCTCCACTCGCCGTGTTTGGAGGAAGAAGAAGGATGAGTACAACCCCAAGAACACCATCCCAACCGTGAAGCATGGAGGTGGAAACATCATTCTTTGGGGATGCTTTTCTGCAAAGGGGACAGGACGACTGCACCGTATTGAGGAGAGGATGGATGGGGCCATGTATCGCAAGATCTTGGCCAACAACCCCCTTCCCTCAGTAAGAGCATTGAAGATGAGTCGTGGCTGGGTCTGACCCGAAACACACAGCCAGGGCAACTAAGGAGTGGCTCCGTAAGAAGCATCTCAAGGTCCTGGAGTGGCCTAGCCTTCTCCAGACCTGAACCCAATAGATCTGTATGGAGGAGTGGGCCAAAATCCCTGCTGCAGTGTGTGCAAACCTGGTCAAGAACTACAGGAAACGTATGATCTCTGTAATTGCAAACAAAGGTTTCTGTACCAAATATTAAGTTCTGCTTTTCTGATGTATCAAATTCTTATGTCATGCAATAAAATGGAAATGAATTACTTAAAAATCATACAATGTGATTTTCTGGATTTTTGTTTTAGATTCCGTCACTCACAGTTGAAGAGTACCTATGATAAAAATTACAGACTTCTACATGCTTTGTAAGTGGGAAAACCTGCAAAATCGGCAGTGTATCAAATACTTGTTCTCCCCACTGTATATTGTAAGAGACTCGGAGAGAAATTAAGTTTGGGTTTAAATTACATAATTTGCAATGACCAAATGTACTTTAGCTATGTTAACTATTTTCCAGTCTCAAAAAAGCTAAACATTTAAGGCAGGGAAATATAAACACTTACATTTTTTTATTGTAATCACTGCAAATAATAATTTTTAAGTAAGTATTAGTGTGAATCTGGCTGCTGTGAAATCTCCCTGTGAAAAGAGAGATTGCGGTGAAGATTACATCCATTTTGAACTCTTTTGTTCCTGCGAGAGATGCAAATTACAAAATGTATTAAGATAATTTAGGGATATGGATCAAATAATCCCCTTCACTGTATTCCGCCATCCACTTTGAGTGTAGCTCACAATAGATAGCCCACCCACAAATCTACAAATTGGACCGAACCCAAGCTTGAGATTCGCACCACAGTCTTCAAACTTTGAAATCTACCACTGACATCAATGATTTACATAAAAGTTATGCATGTCCTGCGTGTGAGGCTAGGGTCATTGGTACTGTCTTAGGGCTAGACGGTGACTGGGCGCTGGGTTGGTCTTCACATGCTACTGGCAGACAGTATATTTGCCTGGAGGCAAAGCCAATGCAAAATACCTTTGACATGTTAAGCCAAGGGAATGCATGAATAAACCATAAATGAACAAACGTTGGCTGTTCACATTTCTCTTCAGAACTGCTCCAGCATTCTATTTTTACTCTGTAACTGTGTGGTCTGTATAGAGAAAAGGTTTCTAAGCAGCATTGTATCTCACATGGTCGTTATCAATCTATCAAGATCCGTATGAGATCGAGTCAAGCAGTCTGCTATCACTAGAGAATGAGCCGCAGAAGCCCAAGGTTCAGAGAATTCAAAAGGTCCAGAGATAAACACTGACTGGACCAACTCTTTTCCATCCTTACCACTGCAGACGTACTGAGAAATCGACATGGTCCTTTGAAAAATATGGCCTCCTAAATATAAAAGGCATAGCTTTCTCAAAGGTAGCCTCTGCTGAAGAATGCTGTCTGACTTTTTTTTTTTTAAATTCAAGATCAGCAAAACATGTCTTGTAGTAATCAATGTTCTGTCTACAGTCTTCTTGAAATATTTCTAACATTTCTATTAGCTCATGGTATTAGACAAATCCTGCCGCACACATAAATGGTTCAGTTAGCATCCCTGGTAACCTTTTAATACATTGCATTAACTGTATTGCTTTGGCAGTTTGCCTAACTCTCTCTCGCTTTATCGTGTTTCAACCACAAGCTTCTGTTGGTCTCACCAGTCTGCCCAAGCAAAGCCCCATAAATCCAAGCCACCGGATCCTTTTTAAGCCGCTGGCGGCACCATGAATTACAGGAAACTCAGCTGAATGAATCAATACCACCAGCCATGTGATGATTGTGTGCTGACTGGGAAGAGAGAGCTGTGATGCAGTGAGGGTCACTGACTGTTCTCTACAGGTGCCAGGCAGGCAGACAGACTGGAAACCTATGTTTAGGGGAGTCTTTACAGGGGTAAGCCATGCCAGGTTATTGATACCCTGTGTGATATTTATAGTGATTATAGAGCAAATCAACTTGTACTTAAGGAAGCTGAGACTGACCTTCCTGACCAGAAAACAAATTTGAGAGTGGTTGAAGCTTCTGTTCAGTCACATCAAGGTGTTGGGATAGCACTTTATTTTCAAGTGCAGAAATGTATTTATTTCGTACATAGTAAAATTATAATAATAATAACCTATGAATATCCATTTGTGTTAGTATTTAAGCACCACCAGACACAATTTGGTATGTAGTTCTAATTATGTCAAACTCTGTTACAAAAATACTGGAATTTATTCATTCTTCATTTACACATTCCATATGGGTCATGTTAGAGTGGCATGGAGAATCACTGCCTGTATGTTTACGGGTATCCTACACTGGTACTTCAATTATAAACATGCATATAGAGTGAAACTGGTCATTTTCAAGTCTGTTTGTAGCTTGCTTCTTAACCATTGATGTGTTTGGAATGATGTGTTATTAATCTAATGGAATTATAAATCTGGTCCACAGTGATTACAGATTCAGTTGAGCCCCTAGCAGTGCATTACCTATTTGTTCAAAGTCTAGCGGGCAACGCACCTTTACAGTAAATGCCTGGGCTATGCATAGAGATGCCAAGGTGTATCATTGTCAGACAGACAAAGGCAAGCGGCCCCCATTTAAAAGTGTGCAACGCTTCAGTGATTCCGACATATCTATTATAAATCGTGAAATCCTTTCTGCTTCCTTTGATAGAACCCACCAGGTGTGGCGCTCGGAGAGTTAAATCCCAGTGTAACACATGAGCAAAGGCTCACCAGGGACATTTATACCCCCCACTCCTTCCCTATCCAAGACCTGTGATAACCGACTGGGGAAAAGAACACCAAAGAGTTGCGTCATTTGCATATCCCATATCTCATGTTCACACAGCCACCATTTATCATTTGAGACAACTCTATGGATGGGTTTTCCTTTGGTCGGTAATATTAATCAAGAAAAAAATCAAATATGAAGAAAGTAAATCAAAAACATGTAAATATGGAGGAAGCTTCTCGTCTGAGTGGAGCGCACATGTCTTGAGTAAATATTGCATGCAAATAAACTGTAAGGGTAAGCAGAAAAGGTGAGGGAGAGAGCCCCGTTTGCAAAAAGGAGGATTGTCACACTCAGCACTTTGGCCTGCAGTAACGTCTAGATTATACACACTGGTGGGTTTTAGGGACACTGAGATATACGATATATACAAAGGTATGTGGACACCCCTTCAAATTAGTGGATTTGGATACTTCAGCCCCACCCGTTGCTGACAGGTGTATAAAATCAGCCATGCAATCTCCATATAGAAACATTGGCAGTAGAATGGCCTTACTGAAGAGCTCAGTGACTTTCCACGTGGCAAAGGATGCCACCTTTCCAATAAGTCAGTTCGTCAAATTTCGGCACTGCTAGGGTTGCCCTGGTCAACTGTAAGTGCTGTTATTGTGAAGTGGAAGTGTCTAGGAGCAACAACGGCTCAGCCGCGAAGTGGTAGGCCACACAAGCTCACAGAACGGGACCGCCGAGGGTTGAAGCACTTAGTGAGTAAAAATGGTCTGTTCTCGGTTGCAACACACACTACCGAGATGAAACTGCCTCTAGAAGCAACATCAGCACAAGAACTGTTCGACGGGAGCTTCATGAAATGGGTTTCCACGGTCGAACAGCCGCACACAAGCCTAAGATCACCATGTGCAATGCCAAGTGTCAGCTGGAGTGGTGTAAAGTTCGCCGCCATTGGAGTGATGAATAACGCTTACCCATCTGGTAGTCTGACGAACAAATCTGGGTTTGGCGGATGCCATTAGAACGCTATTTGCCGAATGCATATTGCCAACTGTTAAGTTTGGTGGTGGAGGAATAATAGTCTGGGGCTGTTTTTCATGGTTCAGGCTAGGCCTCTTAGTTCTAGTGAAGGGAAATATTCACGCTAAAGCATACAAAGACGTTCTAGACGATTCTGTGCTTCCAACTTTGTGGCAACAGTTTGGGGAAGGCCCTTTCCTGTTTCAGCATGACAATGCCCCCATGCACAAAGCGAGGTCCATACAGAAATGTATGGTCCATACAGAAGTTTGTTGAGATCGGTGTGGAAGAACTTGACTGGCCTGCAAAGATCCCTGACCTCAACCCCATCGAACACCTTAGGGATGAATTGGAACACCGACTGCGAGCCAGGCCTAATCACCCAACATCAATGCCCGACCTCACTAATGCTTCTGTGGCAGAATGGAATCAAGTCCCCGCAGCAATGTTACAACATCTAGTGGAAAGTCTTCCCAGAAGAGTGGAGGCTGTTATAGCAGCAAAGGGGGGGACCAATTCTATATTAATGCCCACGATTTTGGAACGAGATGTTTGACGAGCAGGTGTCCACATACTTTTGGTCAAGTACAGTAGTGTATGTCAAAGGCATTGATCGATTCCTTGTGAGGATATGGGAATATACAGTTACAACACATCATCCTCAGTCTGAATATATCGCTGAATATGTGTGCATCCTTCCTGAAAAGAGAAGCCTTGAAAGGTCTGCATTTAGGAGTGGTATGAGGTACAGTGGTATGGAAGTAGTGCCAAGAGTATTTCCAGCTAACTAACAACAGGTTCCCAGAAAATGCTTTACGTCGCGGCAAATGTTTTCATAACACAAAAACTGTCCACTCGTGGTGATGAGTATAGAATGTTTCTATAAAATATTTGCCTAATGTTACAAGAACGTTCCTAAAACACATTTAATCTGTTCTTTAAAGGTTCCTAGAATGTTTCATTAGGTTTCACAATGTTCCCGCCAAACTGTTCCCACAACCTAATGAAACATTCTGGGAACCATTAAAGAACAGACTAAATGTGTTCTTTTTTTTATTTCACCTTTATTTAACCAGATAGGTCAGTTGAGACAAGTTCTCATTTGCAACTGCGACCTGGCCAGTGTGAGAGTTCTTGTAACATCAGGCTATGTTTTTTTGCACAAAAATAATGTAGAATCATCTACAAACTGGACAGTGTTGGTGTTTTGGGAACATACAGTATATTTTGAGATGTCCACACAATGTTCCCACCAGACTGTTCCCAAAACTTAATGAAACATTCTGGAAACCTTTCAAGACAATATATAATGTGTTATAGGAACGTTATTGTAACAACAGGCAAATGTTTTATCCAAACATACACACTGTGGTGGTTGTTACAGATATATAATGTATAATTATCCAAACATACACACTGTGGTGGTTGTTACAGATATATAATGTATAATTATCCAAACATACACACTGTTGTGGTTATAACAGATGTTGTGCACAACATTTTAGTTAATGTTAGGATAACCTTTCAAGGATATTTCATCCAAAACATTTTTGATAAATAAATAGATTTTATGCGATGTCGTTCTAATGTTAGATAAAACCCTAACTAGAACTTAATGGGAATCTTGTTCTGTTCTGGGAATGTTCCCAGTTTGCTGGGTTGTTTTAGGATACCTTTTAGATTACTGCAGCCAATCAGACATTGTTTCTCCATACAGCATGTGCATCCCCTCTAGATTAGCAAATCTTTTAACTCTGAAGAACTCAAATAACACTTACACGCAGAAATGTATGCACACACACACATACACAGGTATGAGAGTACACACCTAAGTGTGACCGCACACATGCATGCAGGCACGTACGCAAACACATATGCAAATGCACAAACAAACCAGCATGGTGTTTACGTGTTCTCTGAAGAGCAAAAAGCAGCAGTGAAGGACTGGGAGAGGAGAACAAAATGCCTCATATGATGCAAAACACCTCATCACGATGATGTGGCAAGTGACACTTTGCATCTTGAAAATCCTAAATCTTGAAAACTTGACAAAACATTTTGGGACTGTATAAGCAGTGGACTAATGAAAAAAACACCAAAATATAGTGTTTGAGTGGATTCTTTCTTTAATGTAGTACAATAATGAGGATATTCAGTAGGATGACTTGTTTCACACCTACTGTCCTGCTACACTGGAGCTATAACTTTTGCAGAGCGTGAGCTGCTTTTGAAACCTGGGCGTAAGTGTGCCGGCTTTGCGACAGGCTCGCACTGCTCAGCATAAAATTATGCTCTAGTTCTTTTTTCAAGATTTTGACACGCAGCTCACACCCGAGAACAATAAGACAAAGTGGCTTGCGCTCTGCTCAAACTGGCAAAATGTTACGCTTCCGGTGTAGCAGGTTAAAACCTACTGTTTTCCCTATTCCCAGTGTGGTTCCTATGTTATCCCCACTGTTGTTCCACTTTTCAGTCCATATATGGCATATTTTTCTTACATAAAAATGGCCATATTCCAAAGAAACACCATGAAATCACAGCACTACTGTATCACGTCATTACCTGGAGCAGAAATTGAGCTCATTGAACTATCAGATGCGTGTGAGACAATAACTCATTTCCTGATGGGAAATACCCCCCCCCAACACTCTATAACACAGCTATTGGCTAATTAGCATATAGTTTCACCATACTATTGGGTGCAAATTATTACTATTTAATTTCTAGATACCCTTGTTAAGTAGAGGTCATTATAAGCATTCTAATTACCACTAATTTCATAATAATTATGTTGACAGACCACTCTAGAACAAAACCATATCATCTGATTTACGTTATTACGTTTGCATTGTTCTCATAATCTCATTACGCTATGACAGCATTTTTCACAGTGTCGATGAAACGAAGCATGAAAGTCATGGTGTTGCTACTCCTTGTGGGAGTTACAGAATTTCCCTGAATCCACTCAGCATTCATCCATTCATATCAAAGCCACTTTGAAGCCATACCAAATAAGAGAGCACAACGTAATCTCCATAAAACTGTTCATCTAGTGAGCCTAGTCCCAAAATAATCTCTTCTCCCAACAAGAGGAGAGTAGGTACATGAGAGACTCCCAATCTGACCAATCATGTAGGTGGATGTCGTCTGCCTCTCCCTTGAAGCTGCTGTCAGCGTGGCGATGTTCACTCAGACACACAACAGACACAGGCACAGACTACTCTCCCGGGTGGCAACACAGACACACAAGGAGTAGCGCTTCAAACCGAGACCACGGCAGACTCACTCCGAAAAAACAGAAGGAAATATCAAGGTCCTCCAGAGGTACTAAGGGAGATACATAGAGAGAGGGAGTGAGAGAAGGGTGGATGAATGGAAAGTATGGAATAATACTTCATGCTAATGCCATTGCTGGTACTGCTCAACTGTCTAGTTTAGCACAAGAGGACAACAGAGAGGTCAGAGATAGGTGATAGGTCAGAGAGCTATAGCTGTGAATGGATTGATAGTCATCAACAGAAATATATAATGCACCAGCTTTTTGGGATTTAGATTGGTTTACACTCATTTGAATATACTAGCTTTACTTTTGACCCACTGTTGTGCCTGAAGTGTTAAAATCCACTATGGCTATAAAAGCAAATTACATTTGCTACCAAAGTGTTTTTTAAATAAACAGTCTTGTGCTATGAGGCTGAACGGGTTACTTGTTCTAATGGAGCTACTGAAGTACCTTCCGGGTTTGGAATAAGTCACGAAAATAGAAAGGACAATAAAACAATAAAAGTACATTCCAGCTGCCCTTAATAAAGTTCTAATGTATTTTACAGCACTCAGGATTCAAATTCAAATAGCATGCTTTTACATTCATTCCAACTCCTTGCAACTTACACATCAGAGCTCAGGGACACAACGCAACAAACTCACTTATTGACAGAACATACTTGCACAGGTACAAACACACACACACACACACACGCACGCACACACACACACACCACACAAATAAGGAGTTATTGTAAACCAAACCCCTCCCCAGATGGTGGCCCACGGGTTTAATGAGCAAAAACACATTTCACATATATTTTTTGTGTGTGTGTAATTTTCATTGTTGGACATAAAATACTGTAAAAAACACCAGGAAATCAGCTCCAAGTGATTTTAATTTAAGAAATCAGTTCCCAAGTATTCTGACGCATTTTAGAGACACAACGTGATCGTACTGTATACAAATGTAAGCAAGGTTTGAAATTATCACATTTTTGTCAAACATTATATCTGTTCGGGCTTCCTGCAGTCAATTTGTACTCTACAAATTATCTGTAATTATGTTCCGGCCCCCTGACCATCTACTCAAGAACAAATCGTCCCGCTACTGATTCTAGTTGATGATCCCTGCCCTACACCATGCTGAGTTTTTGTCAAGTAATTTCAGAGGGAATTACTTTTTTTTCCATAATATTTCATAAAATTCTCAGACAGAATTAAGTCACTGCTCCTGGCCTGTGAAACCCTTCCTATAGAGACATCAGAGAGGCTA
This sequence comes from Thymallus thymallus, assembly GCA_023634145.1. NCBI lineage: Eukaryota > Metazoa > Chordata > Actinopteri > Salmoniformes > Salmonidae > Thymallus > Thymallus thymallus. Next base: position 29,755,123 of record CM042401.1, read on the forward strand.
CAACCACTGCATGTCCTCTTTTAAGCATACTTTAAAACCCCACCATTTTAAACTTTTTTTACTGTAATAACATTTAGTTCCTGATACAGTTCTGGACTGTCTTGATAATCACTTGATAGCAGTGATTATCAATGTGTTCAATGATCTGTCAAACGTATTTCAGTGTCTTGAAAATTATGTACATTGTCTGTTTTCATGCCACTGACTACCACTAACATCTACTTCATATTCATTATGTATTCCATCAGTAATGCTTTCACTAAACATATCACTCCTAGAGACAGGTCTTGCACGAACGCAGGCGCACACACAGGCTGGCTCATGTTGAGAAAGACAATTAAAACAGTACACCTCTTTGATAGAGTTGTTTTAAGAAAATCATACCAAGGATAATTTTGCTATTTGATTAAAATTTTAAGACCTCTTCTCCAAAAACAATGATTTGATTAACATTTCTATTAGCCCATACAAATGCATTGAATAACAGATTCACTACATGGAACAACAGATAGACCCCCCCAAAAAATTGTTTTGTTTGTTCTGAAGTGTCTATCCTATATCTGAGAGATATAAGAAATATCTAAATTAATAAAAATTAAAAAAGGTTCCCCATGTGTTTAACCCCTTTTTTTTCTTACTAAACAGTCTCCATATACAGCAAACGTCCATTAATGTGTTCAACTTGTACCGGGGGACCTTCAGACAAGTCTTGTGACGCCTTTGGGCATCCTATGTACGTGTTTGTGAGAGTCTAACCTTTACACAGAGGAATCATATTAGTGTGTAGTCCAAACTGTTCGGACGCTACAGACAGAAGTTGGTAGATCGGCTGTACCGACTTCAGACAAATCCCAAGACGCTTGTGGGGGTCGTAGAGTCTCATTTTCCAATAGAGGGGTCATAATAGTTGTAGGCCATACAGACGGTTTTGTGAGAAGAGCGATTTTCGGGATGTCACATGGTCTGACAAACACCGCTCTAGCTCTGTCACTTTTCACCGCAGATGTGGAAGTGTTACATAGGCGGATGCGGTGGATTGAGACGCATCCAATACAAAAACAGATATCTGTATCTTAAACTGCCCAATTGTTATGGGGATGTTTTTATTATGATAATTTGATTTCCACAGGAGCATGGACATTCACCTTATCATATCAGTACTTCTTTTTGCAGTGTATTTCCACAATCATATTGATCTCGACATGACACTAAAATTCCCAAAAGCAAAGCTATGTAGTAAGTTAAAGCAAAGAGTGAATTCAGGTAGACAGAACCTAAGAACCTTAGGGAGGAATAGGTCTCAAGAGATGTCTTAAGTTCACAAACAATGTTCACACTCCTTGAAAACAACTGTGGTTGAAGTGTACTTTTGACTAATGGTTTAAAGACATGCTTGACACGTATCACACATGGTGAGGCTACCAAACCCATTAGTTGTTTGATAAATTACAGCTATCTCGATGTTGTATGCTGTGATTATCTTATAGTTCCCATGGAAGACCCAAACCATATTTCTGTTTTGCAGACTGTTAAGATAAGATCCATATACAGCCATACCCCAAATGATATGCTCCTGGTATGCCTGATCACTAAAACATTTTGTTTACAAACTCCTAAACACAAAAGTAATTGTGGAGGTATTAGCATGTGTTTGTGTGTGTGTCCTTTATAAGTTATTGTATTGTGCTGAATGTTGTGTGGAGTGTAAATGTGAAACATATGGAGGAATAACTAGCACAAGTGTGAAATTAACTGTGTAAAGATGCAGAACAAAACTATTCATCTGCATTTACTCCCCCCGAGGCGCCTGGTTTCTATGGATACTGCAGTGGGCAGAAAGCTGAGCTTTTACCTGCTCAGGTTCTGGAGATGCTTAAGACAGGGTTTTATTCGCAACTCCACTACTGTCAACATATGCTTAACACTGATAATATACTACATGATATGAAAATATGGAGTTGTGTTCTCTGTAATGTATATGTATATTCAATTATTTGCTTGCGACCATGGGTTTTTTCTGTGCGGTACTTTGTGGGTCTTTAAAATGCTGCTCTGATACAAGACACAATAAGGTAGGGAATGGATCTGCATAATGTGTGCTTGGTATGCTGGGATCAAAGGTGAACTGCACTCACCGATTCCGCATGTCTTTCTTTCAGTGCTCATTAAGAAATGCAGCAGCCATTACTTAAGCCCTAACAAGAGTTATCTTTGGGCAGTGGTTCAATGTGGGTGTTTCTTGCGTGTATCTTTGCTATTCAATCACAACAAACAAACAAGGGCAGTAGTGAGTAACTTAGTGACAGCAAGGAAAGCTAAGCTAGCTTTGCTAGGGAGAGAAGTTTTAAAGTTGAGGACTTCTCCCCTACTGACTGACTCGCCATCTCAAGACTATCTGCTAATTCAGTTCTATATGTAGGCTAAAACCTGCTCTGACCTTTCTGTTTAGCCAACCTGACAGCAGCTAGCTAGTTAGCATTGCTTAGGGATAGCTACAGCTGGCTAGACTAGTCACAGTTATGCCAAAATTGTACAAAGTATCAGTGTCTGGAATGTGTTTCATGAGACACTCGTTCTACAACACCTTGCTACGAAAGAAGCTTGCAATTGTACGTCTTATCACGTCATGTAAAGACATGGATACCGTGGAAACGATATCAACAACAGGTCTTCAGTCATTTCAGCTGTCAACACAATATTCTGTTTTGTCTCATCTCGTCTCCCCTTATATCCGCTGTTAGATATTTCCCAGAACTAATATCCATACAGGTGTAGGCTACATGCACAGTTCTCTGGGTGAGGTTCTGTCTTCATGTCTCTGGTGGGTGATGAAGTCCCCTCCATCTTTGTAATGCATTACAGTTTATGGACAGGTTCAGTCAGGTGGCAGGAGAAGTGGAATACATGACACTCCATCCTGGATATGACAGAGTTTGCCTCAACCCATGCGTCCAGCAGGCAGAGTTCAATAAATACAGGCAGATGTGAGATGTAGGAATGTGGCACTCTTCGTATATCACCCTGTAGCTAGTGGACAAGTTTCCTCCAGGAGAAAAGCTTTGAATCTATCAGTAGCCTACAGAGTAGTCTCGCTTTACCATATCTCCAAATTCACTTTTGAATTCACAAATTCATTTTGTAGAACACATTTTGTAGGAAGTTGTTCCGTATGCTAGCTTGTTTGAAACATTGCATAAAATGGAAGAAAATATGAAAAAAAAAATATATTCTGCTAATATAACAATGTGCAAAAATTACACGTCTTTTTCATTTTCTATTGTCATTCACAGCCGATACAGATACTGTACCTATCAGCATTTTGTCTGGTGGTACATGTTAGTTGTCATCACTTCGTGTGGTGTCCCATATAAGACAGTTCCATGACATGTTTGAAGAATACACCATTTTCACACTAGAATAAATGTTTCTGACTCATATCAATGCCGCACAGGCCTTTTATAAGCAGAGAAGATGGTTCTAGGAGGCAGTTACACTTTTAGAGAAGCATTTCTAAATGCAGTCTGCTCTTTATTAGACTACAACAAGACTATTTTAACAAAAGGACTGTATTGAACATTTTTTGACTCATTTATTGACTTTCGTCACTTTATTGTTGCCATGCCAAAATTGCAGGAACTTTCAATAAATTACCTGGTCTTCCAGAACTCCTGATTGGAGGGCTCCGGATATCCTGCTTATTCCCTCCTGAATCTGGGAAACCGCCAACCAGGATTTCGGGAAGACCAGGGCATTTATTGAACGTTCCAGGAATGTTGCAACCCTAATCCCAAGCCACATTGTCCCTGGTTCTGCTTTTGTCCAGATCCTGAGTCCTTGCATTTCTTTTCAACAGTTGGTTGAAGTTCAAGAGTGAAGAACCCTCAAATGAATAATTTATTCTCATAAATAAATAAATGTCACTTATAGGACTCATACAATCGGCAGCGTACATCCAAGTGTAGTTTATCCCTCCAGTTTTTTTCCACTGTTGTGCAGAGCTGAGATGAACCCAACTGAACTGTACTCAAATAGAAGTAACTGGTCCTTGAAGCCAGGCATTTTCAAAACCTCTCAGAAGAGGCTGAAATCTTCTTAGCGATGAGAAGGAATGGATTTCTGCAGCTCACTGTTCAGCACCACAAGCAAATTTGCTAATTACTCCATCTTCTCGCTGCTGTTTTCCAAATCAATGGGAGGAAAAAAGAAGCAGCTTTTCAGAGGCTTACACTCCTCAAAGACGTTCCTGAAATTGGAATGGAAAAATGTCAAGTGTGCTGCTTTTCAAAATTGAAAATCCTTTTTTGCCTGACAGACAGACCATCCCATTGCCAGAGACACATACTCAACCAAGGCTATCTTCAGCAACCCCCTGCATTATTTACATATTTCACTTGGGTGCATAAACATGACTGTTTTATGCCTGGCTGGGCGAGAATGGGCACAAACATTCCATGACAGCTATCATATTACATATTACACTGTGCCGGGATAGAGAACGTGGAGACGGATGGACAGCACAGTATCCATCACAGACGTCGATAAAAAAAGTTTATTTCCCCAAGGGGCCAATGGAACTGTCATGTCAGCTTGGATTTTGGCTCTGCTTCGTTTATCGATCATTCAATAGTTTTCGCCCACAGGGTCAATGTTGATGCAAAGATGAATCTCTCGCATTTACCCTTCCACTGTTAGGTTAAAGAGATGTTGTTGCCAAAGACTGGCAATGCACTAATGCGTCAAAACTGATATTGATACATGTAAAGGCCTATGGGGAAGTCATGCAAATATTCACTTACCTGTACCTTTAACTGTACATTTACCTGTACAGTTAATTTAACCATGCAAAATAGTCACTTACCTGTTCATTTAACCAGACTGTATATTAAGTAAACTATTATTACCCTCACTTATATCATACGCACAATTACTATTTAAGTATTTCTCTGCCATCGACCTGTATAGTATAGTTAATCATGCAAATATTCCTTAATATCTATCTATCTATCTATCTATCTATCTATCTATCTATCTATCTATCTATCTATCTATCTATCTATCTATCTATCTATCTATCTATCTATCTATCTATCTAAAACATGTGTAATGGCTTTTTCAAATGTTGTCTATATGCATCATCAAAATATTTGAAAATATTTATTGTCAGGGATAGTAGAGCTGAAAAAAAAAGACATGAGGGTGGTCCAGAAAATCGTAATGACATACAACATGCCAAGATAACATCTGATGTAAATAAATACAACATTTCAGCTCTACCACTCTTGTAATACATCTGTATGCTAGATTTAGAATAGACCTGCAAGTAGTCATGTGTTCTACTATTGTATTGCACAAAACAATCAGCTTCTCAAAATGATGGCTGCTGGAATGTTTTGTTATGTCTTGGGTTTCTAAAAGCTACTATTCTCTGTCGATACGGTCAAAGCACTGTTGTCTAACAAAACAAGACACTTCTTTGTATTACTGATGAAGTCCTTTGTATGAAATTCGAGTCGTAAGAAAAAGTACTCTTGCCTTTGTACTCAAGAAGCCATTCAATCTTATATGTTCACAGAAAAATGTTACAGTTCATATAAGGAAATCAGTCATTTCAAATAAATTCATTAGGCCCTAATCTATGGATTTATGGGAATGCAGATATGCATCTGTAAGGGAAATGTTAATGTTTGTGCTATTCTTATAACTCATTTATGTGTTCTATTCATGTGCTGTTCTATAAACCAATTTCTGTGTTCATGCAAGTGGCTGACTGTACAAATCCTCACTATCAGTAGCTGCAATTGTCAGTACGCCCAGACGTTGTTTTGAGAACGAACACAAAATATCTCAGTTTCAAGGTCTCAGCTTAGAGAAAGAAGCTTTGTGAGGTGTTGGTCTGTCACATGTTATGAACCAGTATTGGTCGGTCACATGAATGAAATAAACCGGTAATGATTAACTAACTATGCTAAATCATGCAAATATAACTTGTCGGTGTATAGCCGTATATAAGACAACTGTTGGGACTGCCCCAGCAGAGCTCCTGATCGACGTGTACTATGGTGCATTGAGTTGGTTGGAACCTCTCCAGCGTGCTAACAATAAATTATGATTAATTTAAGATTGAATTTGAGTGTCCCTGTGTGTAAAATAATTTCCACGACACATCTCTTGGTCACAGATACCTTTTAAAAAAGTAGGGGCGTGGATAAGAAAACCACTCAGTAACATTTGTCTGATGCAGCGTGACATATCTCCTTCATATAGACTTGATCTAGTTGTTGATTGTGTCCTGTGGAATGTTGTCCCAGTCCTCTTCAATGGCTGTGCAAAGTTGCTGGATATTGCCGGAACTGGAACATGCTGTCGTACATGTCGAACCAGAGCATCCCAAACATGCTAAATGTCTGGTGAGTATGCAAGCCATGGAAGAACTGGGACATTTTCAGCTTCCAGGAATTGTGTACAGATACTTGCGACATGGGGCCGAGCATTATCATGCTGAAACATGAGGTGATGGCGGCGGATGCAATCAAATTTCCATTGATGAAATGCCCATATCATCACCCCACCACCATCATAGGGCACTCTGTTCACAACGTTGACATCAGCAAACCGCTCGCCACACAATGACATACACGTGCTCTGCGGTTGTGAGGCCGCTTGAACGTACTGCCAAATTCTCTAAAATGACGTTGGAGGTGGCTTATGTTAGAGAGACATACATGCAACAGCTCTGGTGGACATTCCTGCAGTCAGCATGCCAAATGCACGCTCCCTCAAAACATGAGACATCCATTGCATTGTGTTGTGTGACAAGATTTTAGAGTGGCCCAGCACACCTGTGTAATGATCATGCTGTTTAATCAGTTTCTTGATGTGCCACACCTGTCAGGTGGATGGATTATCTTGGCAAAGGAGAAATGCTCACTAACAGGGATGTAAACAAATTTGTGCACAACATTTGAGAGAAATAAGCATTTTGTGCGTATGGAACATTTCTGGGATCTTTTATTTCAGCTCATGAAACATGGGACCAACACTTTATAAGTTGCGTTTATATTTTGTTCAGTATATTTGTGGGTACAGTAGGTGTCATTGATTAAGTTCACATTTACACAACTCTTAGGTCTAAAGGTCTGACCAGTTTCACGATAAGCTTCACTTACTCTCTGAACAAATTATTTCCAGATTCAGTGACCCTACTAAACCGTATCCAATTCAATATCATTCCACATGATTGAGCTGCACAAAGAATCAATTATTTCCTCATTCTCCTTACGCTCTATCCTCTCCACCCACAGTGTCCTGTGTGTCATTGACGTCCAACTTGGCGTCTGAGGCATCACAGCTAGGCTTGTGGAAAATGTGCTGCAGGCCCACTAACAGCCAGGCACAGAAACATTTGCTTATACATGCAGGCACAGTTCTAAGAGATCACAGTAGATAAATGTCTCCATTTAGTTCCACACAATCTAAGCACAGGTAATCCCTTCATTTGCTGCAACATTTTGCTTTAGGGTCATTACCTCTAACTTGTGCGGCTGTGTTTTCGATTACCACCTGTGAGAAAACGTTTTGCATAGCAAGGTATTAGTCATTCAGTGACCGCCAGCGAAAGAGGTATTGAGATGAGTGCAGAACGATCACTGAATCGGGTACCACATGCAGTTGGGCTTTCATTACAGTAACTCAAGCATTGCTAAACCTGGAGCTCCCTTTGAAAGAAAACCACAGGTTTGTTTACCACTGGCCAGCACAGGTTGCATGATCACAGCAATTCAAAACATTTGTTTCCAATTCTTTATCGGAGGGTGGGGGTCAGCAATACTGAGGTGTACGGTCACATATTTGATTACATTGTTCATAAATAGATTCAAAATGCTATCTCTGACTAACATTTAAATGGGATGCTATTATTCTGGTAGGATTGCTACACATGGATTTGAACTGAACAATACAGTATATGACCTGTTTAAACCTAAACTCGATGCTGTAATACACAGGTCATATTTTATTCATTGACTGAGCTTGGAGCTTTGCACTAGGTTACAGTAAGCACTTTCTCCAAGGCCACGACTACAGAGGCCTTGACCAAGGCCTTAGTCCAAAGGTATTTTAATCAATTCACTGGGCTGCACCGCAACATGGTGATCTAATATCCTAAACACAATTTCCCACAACCACAAGTATGAGGTCTTTTTCCTGACCGTCATGGTAATAAAGGATGATTCCATTATTGGTTTGACTGGGTTTAGGAACGTTCACCGTCGGGCGGTCAACAGCTTCAACCAGAGGGACTCAGATGAATGGGCACTTCCTCTAAACAGGAACATTACTACTACCCTCTGCCATTAGAAAATACTAAATCGTTGGCCATTGTCTGTGTGACACAAGTGTACCTCAATATGTCTGTGTACCTCAAGTGCACCTCAATATGCTTTGGGTAGGTTGTATTTTAGGATAGACTGAGGCTACTGCCTTTCAGATTGTTGACTAAATAGAAGAATTGACAAAGCATGTTGATAGGTACTGATGCAAACTCTAATAAAAATCAAGCTTGCTTCGATTCCCTGAATGTACTACAAAATAACATGACATTTGTCAGTAATCAGACCTTTAACAGCCTTTAAATAGACATTATAAGCCGCTTACTTCCTTTGAACTGAATTGATAAGCTTGTCTCAAGATCCTCTGTTTTCTGATCATCAGGGTAGGGGAGGAGAAAGAGGGGGAGGATATGTTCATAACTCACACTGTTGTGCTGTAAATCTGGTGTTCTCATGTGGGTGCACAGCATATTGATCTTTGTGCTGCGAGAAATATAGTCCTCACCCATCCCCCCTGTGTTGATATATGGCCTAGTGATGTGTGTGTCAAGCAGGCCTTCAGATATGTGCAAGGCTGAGACCAGGGCCGTATTGTGATGGCTTGACTTGGCCCATATTAAGGGCCCTCCTCAGGGTTACTACGCAGCGTGAGGGGCCAAACATCACCATAGGGATTCCATACTTTTCCTGTAAAGCGCAAACAACACAGGTTTGAATTTAATCAACAACAATTACCCAAGGAAATATTAGTATGCTAACACCAGAAAATATGTCAAAACAAGAAGTGAGGTTATCAAGTTCGAAGGTAAAACCCAGGCGCAGACAACGTCGGAATAACAAATGTTTATTATCACAACAGGGGTAGGCAAAAGACAGGTCAGGGGCGAGCAGATTTCGGTAATCCAGAGTAGTAAGGTAAAGGTACAAGTCGGCAGGCAGGAGGGGTCAAAACCGGGAAAATCTAAGAGATAGTAACAATAGCAATAGCCAAACATAGAACACAGGATAAAGTACCCAAGGGCTAATGAGGAAGATGGGCGACACCTGGAGGGGGGTGGAGACAAACACACTGACAGGTGAAACAGATCAGGGTGTGACAAAGATGGTATAAAGTAGTTAAGTAAAAATACTTTATAGTACTACTTAAGTCGTTTCTTTTAGGTATCTGTACTTTACTTTACTATTTGTATTTTTGACAACTTTTACTTATACTTCACTACATTCCTGAATAAAATGATGTACTTTTTACTCCATACATTTTCCCTGACAGTACTTTGAATGCTTAGCAGGACAGGAAAATAGTTGTCCCTACTGCCTCTGATCTGGTCGACTCACTAAACACAAATGCTTTGTTTGTAAATTGTGTGTGAGTGTGCATCCATAAAAAAAATAAAAATAATAATTGTGCCACCTGGTTTACTTAATATATTGTAAGGAATGACTTTCACCTTTACTTGAGTCATTTTCTAATAAGGTACTGTATCTTTACTTTTACTACAGTTTGACAATTGGGCACTTTTTTCACCACTGCTTGAAAGGGAAGTCCTACTTAATTACCCAAACAGAAAGTAAACAATGATGCATGGGTAAAATCACTGGGGAAGCCATAGTACAACCCATGTGTTGTGATAATTGCGTTGTTTGCTCTGTTATGACTGTCCTGTGACGATCCAAATAGGTCAGATCAGGTTTGCAATGAATAACTTCAACCAGACCCTTTCACCCGTTGGGCCAGTAACCGAAAGGTTGCTGGTTTGAATACCCGAGCCGATAAGAAAAAAAAAAACTGTCTATGTGTCCTTGAGCATGGCACTTAACCCAAAATTGCTCCAGAGAGGGGGAGGAGGGAACTGGTGGGGGGTTGACAACTCACGCCCAGTTATAAATCAAGGGAAGCAGATCTCTCTTTCCCTTCTCAAGATTAAACAAAGGAATGTTCTTTGTTTAACATATTTCTTCCCGCTGAAACTTTGAACATGTTCAAAAGCGAATACTGGAACAATATTTCTAACATAGAATGTAGGGAATGGTCAGAGGTGGTGTACCAAGGTCTGTGGACTATCCTTCTCCGTGGCTGACATTTAAGTGTTAACCCTCGCATGGCTTCCAGACCAGATGGCATCCCTAGCCGCGTCCTCAGAGCATGCGCAGACCAGCTGGCTGGTGTGTTTACAGATATATTAAATCTCTCCCTATTCCAGTCTGCTGTCGATACATGCTTCAAGATGGCCACCATTGTCCCTGTACCTAAGAAAGCAAGGGTAACTGAACTAAATTACTATTGCCAAGTAGCACTCACCTCTGTCATCATGAAGTGCTTTGAAAGACTAGTCAAGGATCATATCACCTCCACCTTACCTGCCACCCTAGACCCACTTCACCCTAGACCGCCCCAATAGATCCACAGACGATGCTATCGCTACCACACTGCACACTGCCCTATCCCATCTGGACAAGAGGAATACGTATATAAGAATGCTGTTCATTGACTATAGCTCAGCATTCAACAACATAGTACCCTTCTCAAGCTCATCCTTAAGCTTGAGGCCCTGGGTCTGAACCCCGCCCTGTGCAACTGGGTCCTGGACTTCCTGACGTGTCGCCCCCCCAGGTGGTGAAGATAGGAAACAACACCTCCACTTCGCTGATCCTCAACACTGAGGCCCCACATGGGTGCATGCTAAGTCCCCTCCTGCATTCCCTGTTCACCCATGACTGCGTGGCCAAGCACGCCTCCAACTCAATCATCAAGTTTGCAGACGACACAACAGTAGTAGGCTTGATTACCAACAATGATGAAACAGGGAGGAGGTGAGGTCTCTGGGAGTGTGGTGCCAGGAAAATAACCTCTCACTCAACGTCAACAAAACAAAGAAGATGATCGTGGACATCAGGAAAGAGCAGAGGGAGCACCCCTCTTTCCAAATCGATGGGACCGCTGTGGAGAAGGTGGAAAGCTTCAAGTTCTTCTGCGCACACATCACTGACAAACTGAAATGGTCCACCCACACAGACAGTGTGGTGAAGACGGCGCAACAGCGCCTCTTCAACCTCAGGAGGCTAAAGAAATTTGACTTAGCACCTAAAACCCTAACAAACTTTTACAGATGCACAATTGAGAGCATACAGTGGGGAGAACTTCCGATTTTGCAGGTTTTCCCACTTACAAAGCATGTAGAAGTCTGGAATTTTTATCATAGGTACTCTTCAACTGTGAGTGACGGAATCTAAAACAAAAATCCAGAAAATCACATTGTATGATTTTTAAGTAATTAATTTGCATTTTATTGCATGACATAAGTATTTGATACATCAGAAAAGCAGAACTTAATATTTGGTACAGAAACCTATGTTTGCAATTACAGAGATCATACGTTTCCTGTAGTTCTTGACCAGGTTTGCACACACTGCAGCAGGGATTTTGGCCAACTCCTCCATCCAGATCCTTCAGGTTTTGGGGCTGTCGCTGGGCAATACAGACTTTCAGCTCCCTCCAAAGATTTTCTATTGGGTTCAGGTCTGGAGACTGGCTAGGCCACTCCAGGACCTTGAGATGCTTCTTACGGAGCCACTCCTTAGTTGCCCTGGCTGTGTGTTTCGTGTCATTGTCATGCTGGAAGACCCAGCCACGACCCATCTTCAATGCTCTTACTGAGGGAAGGAGGTTGTTGGCCAAGATCTCGCGTTACATGGCCCCATCCATCCTCCCCTCAATACGGTGCAGTCGTCCTGTCCAGTTTGCAGAAAAGCATCCCCAAAGAATGATGTTTCCACCTCCATGCTTCACGGTTGGGATGGTGTTCTTGGGGTTGTACTCATCCTTCTTCTTCCTCCAAACACTTCGAGTGGAGTTTAGACCAAAAAGCTCTATTTTTGTCTCATCAGACCACATGACCTTCTCCCATTCCTCCTCTGGATCATCCAGATGGTCATTGGAAAACTTCAGACGGGCCTGGACATGCGCTGGCTTGGGCAGGGGGACCTTGCGTGCGCTGCAGGATTTTAATCCATGACGGCGTAGTGTGTTACTAATGGTTTTCTTTGAGACTGTGGTCCCAGCTCTCTTCAGGTCATTGACCAGGTCCTGCCGTGTAGTTCTGGGCTGATCCCTCATCTTCCTCATGATCATTGATGCCCCACGAGGTGAGATCTTGCATGGTGCCCCAGACCAAGGGAGATTGACCGTCATCTTGAACTTCTTCCATTTTCTAATAATTGCGCCAACAGTTGTTGCCTTCTCACCAAGCTGCTTGCCTATTGTCCTGTAGCCCATCCCAGCCTTGTGCAGGTCTACAATTTTATCCCTGATGTCCTTACACAGCTGTTTGATTGAGTGTGTGGAGTCCGTTTGATTGAGTGTGTGGACAGGTGTCTTTTATACAGGTAACGAGTTCAAACAGGTGCAGTTAATACAGGTAATGAGTGGAGAACAGGAGGGCTTCTTAAAGAAAAACTAACACGTCTGTGAGAGCCGGAATTCTTACTGGTTGGTAGGTGATCAAATACTTATGTCATGCAATAAAATGCAAATTAATTATTTAAAAATCATACAATGTGATTTTCTGGATTTTTGTTCTCACAGTTGAAGTGTACCTATGATCAAAATTACAGACCTCTACATGCTTTGTAAGTAGGAAAACCTGCAAAATCGGAAGTGTATCAAATACTTGTTCTCCCCACTGTATATGTATATATTTTGTATTAATTCCTTACTTAGACTTATGTGTATTTGGGTATATGTTGTGAAACTGCTAGATATTATTTGTTAGATATTACTGCACTGTTGGAGCTAGAAGCACAAGCATTTCGCTACACCCACAATAAATTCTGCTAAACATTTGATTTGATTTGATTCATAACACTAATGTCAATTGGGTTGTTATTTTGTGATGTCATATAAAATGTTATAAAGGAAATACTGTAAATTGGAAATGTCACGGTTGCTAGGATACAGTACCTGAGGCGCAGAGCTGTAGTGAGATAACATTCATTTTATTAATAAGAAAACACAAAAATAACAAAAGGAGAGACAGCGACCATGAACCGGCACGAACACAAAGGAACACACTAAAATCCACAAACACAGATGAAACAACTGAACTTAAATAGGATCCCCAATTAGAGACAACTCAAGACAACTGCCTCTAATTGGGGATAAGACCAACAGAAAAGAAACACCCAGAACAATTGTCAGGTCCTGACTGTGGCCATCCAACTCCCACTAGGGGGAGCCAGAGACCTGGCCTCAGTCAGGGCCTGACAGGAAGGTACATCCACTACATGTACGAAGTTTCCATCCGATGCGTTGTGCATGAAATATGAAAAATTATGAAAGTATTTTTGTTAAGATAGGAATGTGATTTTAGGAGCCATAAGAGATAATTGTTTCACATTAACTTTGCACAGTGACAAGTCACGCCCCTGAGTGAGGTCAGAGAGCCTGTCAGTCTGACGGAACCACCCTTTTGAACAAACTGCTCACTTCTAAATTGGTTTGAACTCTGAATTGCAACACGAGGTGGAGAATAAAACTTCCTTCCTGGATAATCACTGGTACGGCTGATTAACTGTCCTAAGTAAAGTATCTTCGAAAGTGAATTTCAGTGGAACCATTCTACTACTCTGTTCAAACCATCCTACTACGCTACTTTCATTACCCCACTGGGGACCATCAACACGGCTGGCTAGCCTATCTTCAAAGAAGCAACTTCAAGAGTGACGGGAAGAAAACTCTATTCTGTTGTTCTGCTCAGGAGACCGGACAACTAAGAAGGACATTGTGAACCATTTCAGACAATAAGAGACTTACAAGCGTGCTGTGAAAAGGCCCACCCCCTTCCAAGGCGGTCTGTTTCACCGAGAGATACACGGCGAATACATAAATACATTCCTGATTTTTTACTTTTTACTCAAAGAGTAATGTATATGGTTACTGTAAGCGAGCGTAGTTTCTAAAAGTACCAATATTGTTTAACTGTCTCTCTCTCTCTCCCTCTCCCTCTTCCTCTTATGTAATAAGCAGCCATGTTGTTGTCATTCCGCAAGTGATCTGTTTCCATTGTGTTAAGTTTCCAGTCAATAACCTGTACAGTGTGTACAGCGGGTGAAATAAGTATTGAACACGTCACCATTTCTCAGTAAATATATTTCCAAAGGTGCTATTGACATGACATTTTCACCAGAAGTAGTCCATACATACAAAGAAACTAAAACAAATAAGTTCAGAAATTAAGTTGTGTAATAATGTGAAATGACACAGGGAAAAGGTATTGAACACACTTACTGATATTTATTTAATACTTTGTACAAAAGCCTTTGTTGGTAATGATAGCTTCAAGACGCCTCCTGTATGGAGAAACTAGTCGCATGCATTGCTCTGGTGTGATTTTGGCCCATTCTTCCACACAAACAGTCTTCAAATCTTGAAGGTTCCGTGGATCTTGATCTTCAGTTCTTTCCATAGATTTTCAATGGGATTTAAGTCAAGTGATTGGCTGGGCCATTCTAGCAGCTTTATTTCTTTCTTTGAAACCAATTGAGAGTTTCCTTGGCTGTGTGTTTGGGATCATTGTCTTGCTGAAATGTCCACCCTCGTTTCATCTTCATCATCCTGGTAGATGGCAAGAATGTCTCTGTAAATTTGCCCATTCATCCTTCCTTCAATTATGTGAAGTTTGCCAGTACCATTTGCTGAAAAGCAGCCCCACACCATGATGTTCCCACCTCCAAACTTCACTGTTGGTATGTGGTGGTATGGTGTTTTTAGGGTGATGTGCAGTGCCATTTCTCCTCCAAACATGGTGTGTATTATGACATCCAAACAGTTCAATTTTGCTCTCATCTGACCACACTATATTCTCCCAGTATTTCACTGGCTTTTCCAAATGTTGTGCAGCAAACTTTAAACGAGCTTCAACATGCTTTTTTTCCGGCAATGGAGTCTTGCGTGGTGAGCGTGCATACAGGCCATGGCGGTGGAGTGCATTACTTACTGTTTTCTTTGAGACAACAGTACCTGCTAATTGCAGGTCTTTTTGAAGCTCTCCACAAGTGGTCCTTGGCTCTTGGACAACTCTTCTGATTATTCTTTTCACTCCTCTGTCAGAAATCTTGCGAGGAGCACCTGATCGAGGCAAATTTATGGTGAAATGATTGTCTTTCCACTTCTGTATTATGGCCCCAACAGTGCTCACTGGAACATTCAGAAGCTTAGAAATGCGCCTATAACCAATGCCATCATTATGTTTTGCAACAATTAGGTTGCGAAGGTCTTGAGACAGCTCTTTGCTTTTACCCATCATGTGTCACGATGCGGAATAATGGGACGATAAACGGAGCGCTGATGGAGCGTCATTCCTTTTTATTTTGGAGATGTTCTCTCGAAGCACAAAATAACAGAAAAGGAGATGACTTAACTAATAACTAAATAACACCAACAAAGCAAAGTAACTCACGTGCTGAAACACAAGGCAGCCACGAACAATGATCCACACACAGGTGGCTGTGTGTGGAGTCTAAATACTGGAGGCCTCACTGGAGGCCTCGGGCAGCTGACCTTCACTGGAGGCCTCGGGCTGCTGACCCTCACTGGAGGCCTCGGGCTGCTGACCCTCACTGGAGGCCTCGGGCTGCTGACCTTCTCCGGAGGTCTCGGGCTGCTGACCTTCTCCGGAGGTCTCGGGCTGCTGACCTTCACAGGAGGCCTCAGGCTGCTGACCTTTACAGGAGACCTCAGGCTACTGACCGTCACAGGAGGCCTCGGGCTGCTGACCTTCTCCGGAGACCTCAGGCTGGATGCCGTGCCCACCCTGGGCACCGACGCAAAGGTGGTCTTCAGCCCTGCAGCTGGTCTGGCTGTCGGCCCCAGACTGGGCACCGACACGCAATGGAGCTCCTGCTCCACAGCGGGACTGAACGTCGTGCCCACCCTGGGCACCGACGCAGAGATGGTCTCCAGCCCTCTGGTTGGGCTGGCTGTCGGCCCCAGACTGGGCACCGACGCGCTATGGAGCTCCTGCTCCACAGCGGGGCTGAACGTCGTGCCCACCCTGGGCACCGACGCAGAGATGGTTTCCAGCCCTCTGGTTGGGCTGGCTGTCGGCCCCACACTGGGCACCGACGCGCTATGGAGCTCCTGCTCCACAGCGGGGCTGAACGTCGTGCCCACCCTGGGCACCGACGCAGAGATGGTTTCCAGCCCTCTGGTTGGGCTGGCTGTCGGCCCCACACTGGGCACCGACGCGCTATGGAGCTCCTGCTCCACAGCGGGGCTGAACGTCGTGCCCACCCTGGGCACCGACGCAGAGAGGGTTTCCAGCCCTGTGGTTGGGCTGGCTGTCGGCCCCAGACTGGGCACCGACACGCTATGGAGCTCCTGCTCCACAGCGGGGCTAAATGTCGTGCCCACCCTGGGCACCGACGCGGAGAGGGTTTCCAGCCGATCGCACACACAATCCCCCCCTTCCTGAAAGACAAAAAAAAAAAATGTCCAAAAACTAGGGGGGACATGGCGGGGTACTGAGGTGGTTGCTGGTGGGGGCTCCGGTTCCGGTTCCGGACGTGGCACAGGCTGTGAGAGTAGCTTCCCTCCTACCTCACGGTTGCACGCCCGGTCCGGTCCGGACCCCGGCGCGGTGGTTCCCCCCTCAGTACTCCCGCCATTCACCAAGTCCTGTCTGGACCCTGGTGCGGGAGCCCTCGACCCTGGAGAGGGGCTGACAACCGGCCCCGGACTGGGCACCGGTGGAGCGGACTGCTCCTTCCCTGGAGCGACGTAGACGACCGGCCCCGGACTGGGCACCGGTGGAGCGGACTGCTCCGGCACTGGAGCGACGCAGATGACCGGCCCCGGACTGGGCACCGGTGGAGCGGACTGCTCCGTCTCTGGAGCGACGTAGACGACCGGCCCCGGACTGGGCACCGGTGGAGCGGATTGCTCCGGCACTGGAGCGACGTAGACGACCGGCCCCGGACTGGGCACCGGTGGAGCGGACTGCTCCGGCACTGGAGCGGCGCAGACGACCGGCCCCGGACTGGGCACCGGTGGAGCGGACTGCTCCGGCACTGGAGCGAAGCAGACGACCGGCCCCGGACTGGGCACCGGTGGAGGAGGCTCCAGGCCTTGAGCTGTGGCTGGAGGCTCTGGGCTGCTGTCCTTCGCTGGAGGTGGCGGAACGCTGACCTTCGCTGGAGGTGGCGGAACGCTGACCTTCGCTGGAGGTGGCGGAACGCTGACCTTCGCTGGAGGTGGCGGAACGCTGACCTTCGCTGGAGGTGGCGGGGCGCTGACCTTCGCTGGAGGTGGCGGGGCGCTGACCTTCGCTGGAGGTGGCGGGGCGCTGACCTTCGCTGGAGGCCTCGGGCTGCTGACCTTCACTGGAGGCCTCGGGCTGCTGACCTTCACTGGAGGCCTCGGGCTGCTGACCTTCACTGGAGGCCTCGGGCTGCTGACCCTCACTGGAGGCCTCGGGCTGCTGACCTTCACTGGAGGCCTCGGGCTGCTGACCCTCACTGGAGGCCTCGGGCTGCTGACCTTCACTGGAGGCCTCGGGCTGCTGACCTTCACTGGAGGCCTCGGGCTGCTGACCTTCACTGGAGGCCTCGGGCTGCTGACCTTCACTGGAGGCCTCGGGCAGCTGACCTTCACTGGAGGCCTCGGGCTGCTGACCCTCACTGGAGGCCTCGGGCTGCTGACCCTCACTGGAGGCCTCGGGCTGCTGACCTTCTCCGGAGGTCTCGGGCTGCTGACCTTCTCCGGAGGTCTCGGGCTGCTGACCTTCACAGGAGGCCTCAGGCTGCTGACCTTTACAGGAGACCTCAGGCTACTGACCGTCACAGGAGGCCTCGGGCTGCTGACCTTCTCCGGAGACCTCAGGCTGGATGCCGTGCCCACCCTGGGCACCGACGCAAAGGTGGTCTTCAGCCCTGCAGCTGGTCTGGCTGTCGGCCCCAGACTGGGCACCGACACGCAATGGAGCTCCTGCTCCACAGCGGGACTGAACGTCGTGCCCACCCTGGGCACCGACGCAGAGATGGTCTCCAGCCCTCTGGTTGGGCTGGCTGTCGGCCCCAGACTGGGCACCGACGCGCTATGGAGCTCCTGCTCCACAGCGGGGCTGAACGTCGTGCCCACCCTGGGCACCGACGCAGAGATGGTTTCAGGCCCTCTGGTTGGGCTGGCTGTCGGCCCCACACTGGGCACCGACGCGCTATGGAGCTCCTGCTCCACAGCGGGGCTGAACGTCGTGCCCACCCTGGGCACCGACGCAGAGATGGTTTCCAGCCCTCTGGTTGGGCTGGCTGTCGGCCCCACACTGGGCACCGACGCGCTATGGAGCTCCTGCTCCACAGCGGGGCTGAACGTCGTGCCCACCCTGGGCACCGACGCAGAGAGGGTTTCCAGCCCTGTGGTTGGGCTGGCTGTCGGCCCCAGACTGGGCACCGACACGCTATGGAGCTCCTGCTCCACAGCGGGGCTAAACGTCGTGCCCACCCTGGGCACCGACGCGGAGAGGGTTTCCAGCCCTGTGGTTGGGCTGGCTGTCGGCCCCAGACTGGGCACCGACACGCTATGGAGCTCCTGCTCCACAGCGGGGCTGAACGTCGTGCCCACCCTGGGCACCGACGCAGAGATGGTCTCCAACCACAGAGCTGTGCAGGTGACCGTCGCGGTAGCCTCCGTGCGTGGAGTAGGCACGGGGCGTACTGGACTGGGGACACGCACCATAGGTCTGGTGCGAGGAGCTGGCACGGGTCGCACCGGGCTGGAGACACGCACCATAGGTTGGGTGCGAGGAGTAGGCACAGACCGTACCGGGCTGGGGGAACGCACCACTGGTCTGGTGCGAGTAGCTGGAACGGGCTGTACCTGGCTGGGGAAACGCACCGTTGGGTCGGTGCGTTGAGCTGGCACGGGTCGCGCCGGGCTGGGGAAACGCACCATAGGTTGGGTGCGAGGAGCAGGCACAGACCGTACCGGGCTGGGGGAACGCACCACTGGTCTGGTGCGAGTAGCTGGAACGGGCTGTACCTGGCTGGGGAAACGCACCGTTGGGTCGGTGCGTTGAGCTGGCACGGGTCGCGCCGGGCTGGGGAAACGCACCATAGGGCTGGTGCGCGGAGCAGGCGCGGGCCGTACCGGGCTATTGTTGCGCACCGATGATTTGGTGCGCTGAGTCGGTCTCCTCCTCCTCCGACTCTGGACCGGCGCTGGAGGCACCGGACTGGGAACTGACGCTGGAGCACGACTGTGCCTGTCGTCCCTACTCCAACGCCAATCCCCATCCTGTGAGGATTCCTCCGGGAACCCCCACGAGTGAGGGAACAGAAGCACATCGCTGTCGTCTTCCTCCGACTCCTCTCTGTACTCCTGCTCCCACGGCTGTAGGGGCTCATCCTGGAACCCCCACGAGTGCAGTGGTCGGGGCTCTTCTCCTTCGATCCCCGACCACCCCCATAGCCCCCCCCCAAAATCAGTTTGGGGGTTTTTCTGGGCTCCAGGCTGGTCCTCAACTTTCGCCCGGTGACGTGTCCTCCGTCTCCGGCGCCTCTGCTGATCCGGACCCCAGCCTTCCTCCACCGAGCGATAATAAGAGTGTTCCTCCTCGGTAATTTTCCCCATACTGAGGAGGATATCTCCTAACGTTATTCCCCGTTGCGTCCCAGGGTGGTGGATCATTCTGTCACGATGCGGAATAATGGGACGATAAACGGAGCGCTGATGGAGCGTCATTCCTTTTTATTTTGGAGATGTTCTCTCGAAGCACAAAATAACAGAAAAGGAGATGACTTAACTAATAACTAAATAACACCAACAAAGCAAAGTAACTCACGTGCTGAAACACAAGGCAGCCACGAACAATGATCCACACACAGGTGGCTGTGTGTGGAGTCTAAATACTATCCCCAATCAGAGACAACGCTATACAGCTGTCTCTGATTGGGGATGGTAATCTCCCTAATAGTGTGTGATGACTTGGTTGTGTGCCTCTCTCCTCCCCTAGGTGGGAGTAAGAGGCCTTACCACAACCAAGCCATCACATCATGAGATGTGTCTTGTGTGACACCTTGGCAATGAGACCTTTTGTAGGCCATCAGTTGGGACTGAACCAGCTGATATTAATTTGCACTGACAGGGGGCTGGATTGCTTTTTAATTACTGATAGTTTTCAGCTGTTGTCTTGGCTTTCCATGCCTTTTTGCACCTCCCTTTCTACATGTGTTCAATACTTTTTCCCTGTGTCATTTCACATTATTACACATAACTTAATTTCTGAACTTATTTGTTTTGGTTTCTTTGTATGTATGGATTTCTTGGGTTGTCAATAGCACCTTTGGAAATATATTTACTGAGAAAAATGGTGACGTGTTCAATACTTATTTCACCCGCTGTATGTGTGTTTATCCTGTGTTACTATTTAGTTAGCTAGTAAATAAATAGTTAAACCAATTTGTGTAGTACTGAATCATAAATAAGTCTTGGGTTTTTGCAGATGTAAGGAGGTTACGATGTTCAGGATTATGATATGATACGAGGTTATGATTAATAAGTTGACTGTTAATTAAAATACCTTTTAGAGCTTAATTCGGCAATGGTAACTCTTTAAAGAACGACTCTCGTGGTGCCACAGATCCTAATGAGTTAATTGTTACATGACTAATTTAATCAACCAGCAGGCTCCATAACTCATAGGGTAAGTGTTAAGAAACAATTAACACAAGGATGTTTAACCCTTTTCACTTAAAATCAAATGCAGTTCAAATGAAATAGTTGATCACAGAAACACACCATAGACCAGTGGAGGCTCCTCAGACGGACCATCCTACTCAGTGAATTTCAGATATATTTTTTAGATATGCTGTAACTATACTACATATATTCACGTCACCAAATAACTGATTAAAACACACTGTTTTGCAGTGAAAGTCTACAGTAGCCTCAACAGCAGTCTCTAGGTTAGGACCATGGTGTAGGGTAAGGACAGCTATTTTGCGTCTTCCTCCTGGTACATTGACACCAAACCAAGGAGGCTAATGGTTCTCGCCCCCTTCCATAGACTTACACAGTAATTATGACAACTTCTAGAGGACGTCCTCCAAGCTATCAAATCCCTTGCAGTATGAACTGACATGTTGTCCATCCAATCATAATCCAATCAAACTTACTTAGCTAATGAAGCTAATTTAGCCTACTCAACAACCTGACTCAAACACAATGCTATTTATGTTAGCTCGCTGGCTAAGGCTTTCCAAGTCTGCAACTCTTTCAAGTCAAGGTAAGCTTTCGATATTATTAATTTATTGCCACCGGGCCCACCGGTGTAACTGCTAAACTGATTGCTATACACTGCAATGCGTGATTGTATACATGAATTGGATTGTGGATTTACTAACGCATTAGTTATAGTGTGTTGACTATAACATTACTATGGCGACAAAAATGTAGTCTGTGTAGCAGTTATCGCTTATAAAGGTTTGGCTTGGAGAGGTTTATGCGCCTGGTCACAGACAGATGCTGTGTTGTCCACATGCGAAGGGAAAAGGTGAGAGGAGAGAGCGTAGATGCGTGAAGGAATTATACAGCGATGATGCTGTATGTGGTTGCTATGAACGTGAACTGTGTGTGCGGGTTTATTCATTCTGCTGATTCTGTTACGAAACGTTTCTTAAACAGAAGCAGGGAAGGAGGGACCTACCTGCATTTGTCCAATAGAAACTCTTGTTTAAATTGCAACATGGAACTGTTTGGACTGATGATTACACCCCAGATCAGCTAGATGCAAGCAAGAGAGTGCAAGGTATTAGGTAGAGCGGCAGGTAGCCGAGTGGATATAGTGTTGGACCTGTAACTGAAAGGTTGCTGGATTGAATCCCTGTAAAAATATGTAGTTCTGCCCCTGAACAAGGCAGTTAACTAGGCTGTCATTGTAAATAAGAATTTGTTCTTAACTGACATGCCTACTTAAATAAAGGTTGCAATTTTTTTTTAATGTGTTACTGTCTGTCACCATGATTACTCCAATTTGTCTCTTGACCTGTGCACCTAGGTTATAAACTTTCATTTGTAGGGTAGGTTGTAGCAACCTCATTATGGGTGTAGGTCAAATTCGAGTATCATACAGTAGCCTGGTCATGCTTTATTTGGATAGTCTGGATGTTCCATCTTTAGATGCTCTATAGATGGTCACACAATCAGTATCTTATCTGTTGATAAGCAACTGCTTTCTAAGGTTACAGTGACTTTTCCAAAATGTTTTTGTATTACAGCCTGAATTTTTTAAATACCACGTTCTATTTCCCTTATGCATTTTGCCACTTCTTTCTAGAAGCATTATACTGCACTACTATATTATGATTGAGCTCCTTTGTTAGCAGTAAGCTACTGTTTGTAGTTCTTTGTTAGCAGTAAGCTACTGTTTGTAGTTCTTTGTTAGCAGTAAGCTACTGTTTGTAGTTCTTTGTTAGCAGCAAGCTACTGTTTGTAGTCCATGCCCAGTTTGGCAAGAAAAAATGCGTATGGAAAGATATTTTTGTATTATTGTTTCAAACATAAATGCGGTTATATACCTGTCTCTAGCCTACCTGAGTGAAACATTGTTTTGGTGCACAGAATCATCGTAACACTCTGTTTGTTTCATTCAGTCCTATGTTCATACTTCCCACGTTGTCTCGGAGCTCCTTGTGTCATGTCGCGCCTTTGTGCACTGGTATACTGTGCCTTCGGAAAGTATTCAGACCCCATTTTGTTATGTTACAGCCTTATTCTAAAATTGTTTAAAAATGTATGTTTTCCCTCATCAATCTACAAATAATACACCATAATAACAATGAAAAAATACGTTTTTAGACATTTTTGCAAATTTATGTTAAAAAAAATAGAAATATCACATCAACATAAGTATTAACACCCTTTACTCAGTACTTTGTTGAAGCACCTTTGGCAACGATTACAGCCTCGAGTCTTCTTGGGTATGACGCTACAAACTTGGCAAACCTGTATTTGGGGAGTTTCTCCCATTCTTCTCTGCTGATCCTCTCAAGCTCTGTCAGGTTGGATGGGGAGCGTTGCTGCACAGCTATTTTCAGGACTCTCCAGAGATATTCAATCGGTTTCAAGTCCGGGCTCTGGCTGGGCGACTTAAGGACATTTAGAGACTTGTCCCGGAGCCACTCCTGCGTTGTCTTGGCTGTGTGCTTAGGGTCGTTGTCCTGTTGGAAGGTAAATCTTTGCCCCAGTCTGGAGCAGGTTTTCACTTTGCTCCGTTCATCTTTGCCTCGATCCTGATTAGTCTCCCAGTCCCTGCCGCTGAAAAACATACCCACAGCATGATGCTGACACCATCATGCTTCACCGTTGGGAT
This sequence comes from Thymallus thymallus, assembly GCA_023634145.1. Classification (NCBI taxonomy): domain Eukaryota; kingdom Metazoa; phylum Chordata; class Actinopteri; order Salmoniformes; family Salmonidae; genus Thymallus; species Thymallus thymallus. The sequence continues at coordinate 29,778,809 of CM042401.1, forward strand.
GGGGCCAGGTTTGTTTGGCAAACTCCATGCAGGCTGTCATGCCTTTTACTGAGGAGTGGCTTTCCTATGGCCATTCTACCATGAAGGCTTGATTGGTTGAGTGCTGCAGAGATGATTGTCCATCTCCACAGAGGATCTCTAGAGCTCTGTCAGAGTGACCATTGGGTTCCTGGTCACCTCCCTGACCAAGGCCCTTCTCCCCCGATTGCTCAGTTTGGCCGGGCAGCCAGCTCTAGGAAGGGTAGTTCCCAATTTTGTTCTTGGGGAGCATCACAGCTGCAGAAATGTTTTGGTACCCTTCCCCAGATCTGTGCCTTGACACAATCCTGTCTCGGAGCGCTACAGACAATTCCTTCGACCTGATGGCTTGGTTTTTGCTCTGACATGCACTGTCAACTGTCAATTATAGACAGATGAGTGCCTTTCCAAATCATGTCCAATCAATTGAGTTTACCACAGGTGGACTCCATTATGGGGTATTGTGGTAGATTGATGAGGGGAAAAAATAATTGAATACATTTTAGAATAAGGCTGTAACGTAACAAAATGTGGAAAAAGGGAAGTGGTCTGATTACTTTCTGAATGCACTGTATGATACTGGGTTGCCGCCATTCGCTGGTTCCATTCACATAACAATTAATGATGTTGTTTAACGTGTGCCCAATTTAAAGTGTACATGGAAGTGGTGCTTCCAATTTTGAGGAAGTCAGTGACATTTGTGTTGTTTTACCATCCAAATTGGTATGTTCCAGGAACTGTACCTTGAGTACATATGGGCTCGTTTTGGAGAACACAGGATTCTGTTTCAGAATTCAATTGGGGAGGCTGCTTGAGCCAGGTACACCGCCAACCTGTAAGAGAGATGGAAGCTTGTTTTAGGCATAGTTCAGTTTGTTGTTTTGTTTCAGTTTATTGTCTACCAGTTTTTCTTGTAAATATGAATCGCCGGCTATCACTATTGAACGCTGAAAATAAGTATGGACACTAAAGTAAGACTGCAAAAAATGTGGCAAAGAATGTCCTGAATACAAAGTGTTTGTGGAAAATCCAACAACACATCACTAAGTACCACTATTTATATTTTCAAGAATGGTGGTGGCTGCATCATGTTATGTGTATGCTTGTCATCGGTAAGGACTAGGGAGTTTTTTAAGATAAAAAGAAACAGAATAACCTAAAACACAACACCAAATATACACTGGAGTCGCTTACCAAGATGACATTGAATTTTCTAGAGTGGCTTAGTTACAATTTTGACTTAAATCGGCTTAAAAATCTATGTCAAGACTTGAAAATGGCTGTCTAGCAATGATCAACAATCAACTTGAAAGCTGCAATGTGTTGCCTAGTCTCAACCTATTGATGTTATATTGAGCTGGGTAAATGGAATATGAATGACAGTCATTCAATATGCTGTAATAGAAATAAGGCCATACTCATAAAAAAATTTGAGGAATCTATTATGCAGTTAGAACCAGCTGACAAAAAGCTTCAGAGAGTAGTCAGCAAACTCATCCAGATATCATTTCCAACCACAGTTTGAATTAAAAACGCAGGTTTTTGGATCTCTCAATGCAGGCCAAGTGTTTCAAGAGGCCGCCAGCAACTTCCATTGGCTGCATGTGCAGTGGAAACAGATGGGAAGGGGTGATCAATGGCAAAACGCTGTTATTATGGTCACACGGTGGTGAATTACAGAACATTTTCCTCATAGCAACACATTAAAGTTCCCCATAGTTCACAATTGGATAACTTAGAAAGTTCCTCTCACCTTAAATGTCATGAACTTCCATCCTATCCGATCTATCTTTAAAATATGATTTAGTCAATACATAATGTGCTATTTTGCATACATTATTTAAATGTGTTTCAGCCATACAATGTCCTTTTTACTGTATATTTGTCAAATATGGCTAATCTCCCACCCCCCCCCCCAAAAAAAAATATATACTGTATATTTACATAGTTTCGTAAATCACTGTAAATGGAGCTTCTTTTAGCTTATTTTAGCACATTTACAGTGTTTGAGCTGCTGCAATAACAACAGCATGAGCAGAATAAATAGAGAGCAAGCATTGATGCCAGTGGTATGTATCGATAGCCAGGGACTAGCTGCAGTAAAGAGAAGGGGAACAGGGATGCCAGCCCAGGGAACATAACACTGCTCTGTGTCCCAATGCAGAGAGGGTGGGAAAAAAAGACAATATAATATTCTCTTTGGAATTAATTCAGTGTCTGTGCTCCAAGAGGATCTAATTTGGTCCTGCATGCCTCCCTTACACTTTCAATCTGTCCATTGCTCGCTCCCTCTGTCCTCTTATTTCTCTCCAATCCCTCCCTCTCTATATTTCATCTTTCCCTTGTCTCTTCTCTCTCCTTCTCTCTTCATTTCTCTCTTTCTCCATCATTCCCAATCCCTCCCTACGTTCTCTCTCTCTCTCTTCTCTCCTCTCTCTGTCCCTCTGCCTTAGGTCTTTGTTAGACTGGCTTTGGTAGTGAATGTGGCAGAGGGAGAGAGGTAGGCCTTAAAGAGAATTCAAGTTCCCTGATTGGGAAGGAGAGCACAAGGACCTGCAGACACAGGATGTGAAACAGGCAGTGAGAGGGTGTGAAAACATCTTCCCTCCTGAAAGAAAGGGGGAGGAAGAGATAGATATAGAGAGACAGAGAGATTCATAGATCGAATAACCTCTATAATTTTCTCCAGTTTCAGGTCAAACGAAGGAATGATGCTTAGAGCCAATGTTTTCAGTCTGTAGGCTCCTCATTCAGCCACCTTGACCCCTTTACATTTTGAATTGGAGCTGAAAAGATGATTGAGCCAGGTAACTTTGGGTAACTTTGGGACCAGATTCAGGCAAAAACTTTGTCCCACCTTAGTACAATTGTTGATTCTTATAATAAGAGATCGATATATAGAGAGAGACAGAGAGATTCATAGATAGGTTATTCTATGTAATTTTGTCCAGTTTGAGGTCAAACAAAATAATGATGCTGTTTTCAGCCTATAAACTACTCATTCAGCCATCCATCTTGACCTCATTACATTTTGAATTGGAGCTGAAAAGATTGACAATTGTACTAAAGTGAGCCATAGATTTAGATTTATCCAATGTTACCTGGCTCAATCATCTTTTCAGCTCTGATTCTTGGAGTAAAACCTCACACATGATATGCAGAGCAAGCATTGTTTTTTGGGGTAATAAAAACAATAACTCAAGAGACAAATGTGGGAAGATCATACCATTTTTCAGCTGGTTGCTCATCCTAAATTAGCCCCAGTATCCCAAATGAGGATGGATAGTAAGGTGAGGGAGGATCAGTGATCTGAGTTCAGTCGCTCTCTGGGTCCAGTGGATACAAGGTCAAGGTCAGAGTCCACAGAGGGCAGGGAGATGGGTCCACATATCAATCTATGTGTTCAGCAAATGGGCTCCCTACTACAGTGAAGAGAAAAAGAAGAAGAGGTTAAGGGATACATAATAATAATAAATAATAAAACCACATATAAAGCTTGGACATTGCAGACCGGGTGCCTCATTAAGGGGGCGGCAAGTAGCCGAGTGGTTAAAGTGTTGGGCCTGTAATCGAAAGGTTGCTGGATCAAATCCCCGAGCTGACAAGGTAAAAATCTGTTGTTCTGCCCTTGAACAAGGCAGTTAACCCACTGTTCCTAGGCTGTCATTGTAAATAAGAATTTGTTCTTAACTGACTTGCCTAATTTAATAAAGGTAAATTAACAGTTTGTATTTCTGGGAATGTTTCAGAAATTACACAGGAGTGTTTACCCAATACTGTTAAGGGAACAGTGAGACAGCTTCAAAAATGTTCTAAGTTGTCTGAATTTTTTTCCTTAAAAAAGGAAAAGGGAAGCATGCTGTGTGCTGGGGAAAGGTAGAGAAGGAGAGGCCAGAATAATAGAGTGGACAGTGGTCTTAAATAATACAGAGCTATGTGTCACAGGATGAGGAGAGTAGGTGTGAGTCTGGTCTGGGTGATTTATTGTCTTAACCAAGTGCATACAATAGGTCTATATCTTGTTTCAACCACAGAACACTGTATATTTCTTCAGAATCTGCTAGAGTTAAAAAAACAATAAAGCCATTTCAAGGTCAGTTTGTTAAGGATAAATGCTAAATTGCTCCTTTTTTTGTGGAACATTTGCGTCCCTCCTTGACACAATGTACGTAGCTAAAAATAGCTAGGATAAGGTACAACATTTAGTTGTAGTTTACTTTACAGTGCACAGTACATTGCATATGACTGAATTCTCCCAAAACTACCTGGAAGCTTATCAATAAGATGTAGGGCATTTATGACTAAAACAAACTGCAAATGCATCCAACAAGTTTGTAGAGTCACAAGATTGATGAAGTCATTGTGTGCTAGGAATATGGGACCAAATACTACACTTCTTACTACTTTAATACACTATAAGTGCATTTTGTACACATACAAAACAGATAGCCTATGTATTAAAATACCCTCAAATAAAAGTCTGTACTGTCGCCTCATAAATAAAATAAAAACAGTTTCACTGCCCAAATAAATAGGCCCACGGAAGAGAATGTATATCCTGGCACACATTAGATTATTTGGAAATACAGTTCTATGGGTTTGGGGAAAAAAATGTATACAGAATTGTACATCATGGAGGGATTATGGTGATAATTTCATGCATTCTGTATGTGATTGGTTAGAACTGTCCGGAATGCTGCCAGTATTTGATTGACTAGCAAAACCTTTGTTGGGTGTCTCTGTAATACAAATCTGATTTTATTTGTCACATGCTTCGTAAAAAACAAGTGTAAGATAAAATTGAAATGCTTACTTACTTTCCCAAAAATGCAGAGAGAATAATAGAAAAATTACAGAAAAACAATAACACCAGGAATAAAATAAACTTGGTTATATGCAAGGGGTACTAGTACCAGTACAGAGTAGATGTGCAGGGGTACGTATGGAAATATGGGAAACCATTGCTGGGTTTTTAACGCTCAACAGTTTCCCATGTGTATCAAGAATGGTCCACCACCCAAAGGCCATCCAGACAACTTGACACATGGGAAGCATTGGAGTCAACATGGGACAGCATCCCTGTGTTCCTAATATTTGGTATACTCAGTGTATACACAGAGTGACGAATAAAAAACTAAACTAACTCAAACCCTACACCCCAACCCAAGCACACCTATGGTCTTTTAGCTGTCCCAAAGTTAGGACTGCTGTCCCTGCCCGTCTTCCCGAAAACGTCAGAAACCCTACCTCTTGAAAAAGTATCTTTGAAGAAAAAAAGGAGAAGAAAACACTAACAGTCTTGCTTTGTTTGCATTAACACTTGCTCTGGTCTTTTCTTGCCAGCAATGACTTTGCTGATATCTACTTTTAAAGAGGAAAAAAGCCTATTATGACTGTGATATGTGGTTGTCTCACCTAGCCATCTTAAGATGGATGCACTCTGGATAAGAGCATCTGCTAAATTACTAAAATGTAATGCAAATGATAGATCTGCCCGTAGGCATGTGATTTCATGAAGTGTAACTTCTTACATCAGAGAAGACACTTCTGATTAGAGGAAAGTTCATGGAATCATTTGGAGGAATAAGAAAGTCTGTGAATTCAAGTGAGGAGACTCCCTGGCCTAAGCATATGCACTTCCAGAATTTCAGAACCAACCCTCTAATAGGAACCTAGACAGAGATGCATGTCAGCCGAGATCTGAAACTGAACTGCTTTCCAGAAGACATTAGCCTAAAATTGGAGCTTGGAGCAGATACATTGAGGGACCTATTTTGTATCAGCGCGCATAGCCAGTTCTCCCAGAGGTCCGGCAGAAGAAACGAGACTGGGGAGAAGTGTGGCTGATAATGTAATCTAGATCTCACCCTTCTGAATTTGGCGGTGCGTTGTAGACTTTAGCCTAGCAGTATCAGAACGTGTGGGGAGGAGCAGGGGTTTGTCTCTATCAGTGAGACAGCGCCCCAGTCGGATTGCTGGGACCGACCGTGTACTGCGTGCTCCTCATCCGCCAGTGCTTTCACACATTCGCACACACACACACTCCCTGACACTCACGCGCACTCAAAGTGAAACCGTCTACTGGGACCAGCACGCACGCACATTCTCTCTTGGCTATCGCAGCACATCGTGCATCACTGCGGAGAGGGGAAGGCAGGTAGCGGACCCCTGGCACTGCCACTGCCACTTGTTTCAACACTCGGCATTCCAGGTAGACTAGTGCGGTACCGTCCGCGACTCTCTTCGGAAAATAAGAGGACTTACCACCACCAGTCGAAAAGGAGGTACTAGGCTAATACCGTCAGAGACTATCCCTGCGGCTCGTTGAGAGGAAGAACTTTTGTTGTGTTGATTCATGATTTTCCCACATTCCTTAACCTTGGAAGAGAAACCTGCTATTTGAGAGAGGATGGGACCGTTACTCGTATTCATCGTCCTCTGCTTGAGCGCCGCTGTCCCGCAGCTTGTAAAAGGTGAGTAGAGGAGCGCAATCTTATGGATGGTGATAGTCGAGAGGAAGTAGGCTATGCTTTATGTCTGGGTGGGTTTCTGTAAATCAAATGACATCCGCTAAAGCAGCTATATTTGGCAAGAATGAACATTTATTTTCCATCAAAGTCTCATGTTTTTATACGGGATGTGGCAAAAATACTCTAGACTACTAAATACGCCCTGTTTGTCATGTTATGCAAGAGGTAAACGCAGTAGACAGATACAGGGAGTGTTAACTGAGTTATTTTTTGCGATTTTCCAATAGTGTATGGTAGCCTAATTCAAGGAGTTAATACCGATATTATGGAGCAAGCGAATAGCTTTGGCAGTTATTCAGCAAAGCTTAACGCGCGCTCTTCGTCCTCTCCGATCTGAGCGGCTATTCCTCGCGCATCTAGAACCTAACCTAAGTATCCTGTAGGCTACCTGCGCACGTTCGTCGACTTTAGTATAATTCCAGCATCCAAACTGTGCACCGAACATTGATGAATGTAAATAGACGTCTGTTACAAAACACCAAAAAGCGTTAATGACATTCGGGGATTGTCAAGCCAGTCCTTCGATACTGGGTACAAGGTAGGGAGGGATGTATTTTCTGTTTGTCGCGATTGACATAGTCTATTTGATTGTGGTGTTGAAAACGTCAGCCATGATGTTGAATTGCTTGAAGTGGGTAATTGGTATGCAGTTATGCTTTGCTTATTGGTTGTGTGGTGCATTGGCACAGTAGTCCTGCGTGTCATTAACTGTGCCACAAGAGCATACTGAAGTGGAAAAGCCCATATCCACGTTTATAAACACAGGGTCTCTACAGTTGTTCTTATTTGTGGTCATAATAATAATATAGTACAAGGGGAGGGGAATGTGAAAATGATTTTTATTTTGGGGAGGGGAACCATAGCAGAATTTTGTTGTTACCAGAATTAAGTGGACAGAAGCTCAGGTTGACCTTTATTGTCATGAATCTTGCCCTGGATGCAGAACTGAGCGATTTCTGCTAGATGGTCAAAATTGGCTTTATGGTATAAATTCATGAAAATGTATTTTGAAATGGTTAGCAGTGTGGTTAAGGTTAGGGTTACAGTTAGGGGTAGGTTTAAAATCAGATTATATGACTTTGTGGCCATGCCAGCTAGTGACCAATCTGCAGATCTGCCTCCAGGGCAAGATGAATTACAATAAATGCCAACCTGAGAAGGAAGCCAGAAAATGACAAATGTCTTCAGCAGATCATAATGTGGAAGCGGATGGAATGAGATGTAATCTTGCTTGATAATTTGAGGGAATGTCAAACCGTTCCTTTTACTCTCTATTATAACATTAGTTGCAATGCAGAACCCATATTAGTCTACCCAGGACCTCATAAAACATCTCGAAGGAGTAGGCTAGGCTAACTGGGATTCCACTTGAACAGTCTACCACTGTGACTGTTGCATGTTAAACTCTGCTGTGTTGAATTGCAGTTAATTATCTGAAGATTTGTTGAATGCAAATGAGTCGTGCAGCTGTTGTTGAAGAGTGAAATGAGGACAGTGTGTTGACACAGCAGTTAGCTTACTGTAAGTCAGGTCAGAAGATTTGATTTCTGGTGAATAATAGACTTACTCTAGGTGACACATGGCTACATGTATTAAAGGTGCAGAGCTCTAGAGTTCCTCTGTGGAGATGGGAGAAACTTCCAGAAGGACAACCATCTCTGCAGCACTCCACCAATCAGGCCTTTATGGTAGAGTGGCCAGACGGAAGCCACTCTTCAGTAAAAGGCATTGGACAGCCCGCTTGGAGTTTGCCAAAAGGCACCGTAAGGACTCTCAGACCATGAGAAACAAAATTCTCTGGTCTGATGAAACCAAAATTGAACTATTTGGCCTGAATGCCAGGCGTCACGTCTGGAGGAAACCTGGCACCATCCCTACGGTGAAGCATGGGGGTGGCAGCATCATGCTGTGGGGTTGTTTTTCATTGGCAAGGACTGGGAGACTAGTCAGGATCGAGGGAAAGATGAATGGAGCAAAGTACAGAGAGATCCTTGATGAAAACATGCTCCAGAGCGCTCAGGACCTCAGACTGAGGCAAAGGTTTTACCTTCCAACAGGACAACCACCCTAAGCACACAGACAAGACAACGCAGGAGTGGCTTCAGTTCAATTCTCTGAATGTCCTACAGTGGCCCAGCCAGAGCCCAGACTTGAACCCGATCTAACATCTCTGGAGAGACCTGAAAATAGCTGTGCAGCAATGCTACCCATCAAACCTGACAGAGCTTGAGAGGATCTGCAGAGAAGAATGGGAGAAACTCCCCAAGCTTGTAGAGTTATACCCAAGAAGACTCAAGGGTGCAATCGCTGTCAAAGGTGTTTCAACAAAATACTATGTAAAGGGTCTGAATAATTTTGGAAATGTGATATTACAGTTTTACATTTTTTATACATTTGCAAAAATGTCTAAAAATAAGTTTTTGCTTTGTAATTTTTGGGTATTGTGTGTAGATTGATTAAAACAATTTAATTAATTTTAGAATAAGGCTATAACCTATCAATATATGGAAAAGGTCAAGGGGTCAGAAAACATTCCGAAGGCACTTTAATGTATTTTAAGCTGTTTGAAGATGGTGTACAAAGCCGAAAGTAAAAGATGCAAAAACAAATATTAAGGACGGGAAGCATAGAAATAACCCACATAGAACATTTCTACCGCTTCTTAGACTTGCTTTCAATGAGAATGACATAAAAACATGTTTTTGTGTAATCCACATACACGTAATCTATTACTTCCACCATATACATATATTGATATGTCTACTTCTTCTGTGTGTATAAGATGGTTAAATAAAGTGTATTTGCCTTTTTTAAAACAAGTGTAGGATCTTAATTTGATCACTCTTTCTGTCCTGCTATGCATTCAAAATGTGACAAGTACTTTTGGGTGTCAGGGAAAATGTATGGAGTAAAAAGTACATTTTTGCACCTCCGGAAATGTAGATAAGCTTTGGGATTGACATCAGTTCACTGAAAACTTGCATTAACACATTGTTATATTAACAGTATTGCACTTTTCATGAAGTCTAATTTCGGTCAGCTATTATCCTAACCACCAATCAAGATAGATAGATAGATAGATAGATAGATAGATAGATAGATAGATAGATAGATAGATAGATAGATAGATAGATAGATAGATAGATAGATAGATAGATAGATAGATAGATAGATAGATAGGTACTTTATTGATTCCCCGGGGGGGGGGATTTAATTGTCAAGCAGCTACAACAAAACACAGGGCAGGTGCAAAATGCCACAACGAAAGTACACAAAAGACAGATACACGGTACATGATACATAGAGCGGCAGTATGAAAAAGTATAGAAATACAAGGTATCTGGAGTGTAAAAAAAAGCTATAAAAAGACATTGCATAGTATGAGTGGTTGGCTGAATATGTACACTATACATTGGTGGATGTTGGATGGTTAGCTGTACAGTTAGGTATAACTGTATACCTAACTGTACAGCTAATTTAACCATGCAAAATTTTCACTTACCTGTTAATTTACCCAGTCTGTCTATTAAGTAAACTATTATTACCCTCGCTCATATCATACGCATTTTTAGCTACTGAAGTATTTCTCTGCCATCGACCTGTATAGTATAGTTAACCATCCAACATCCACCAATGTATAGTGTACATATTCAGCCAACCACTCATACTATGCAATGTCCTTTTATAGCTTTTTTTTGCACTCCAGATATCTTGTATTTCTATACTTTTTCATACTGCCGCTCTATGTATCATGTACCGTGTATCTGTCTTTTGTGTACTTTCGTTGTGGCATTTTGCACCTGCCCTGTGTTTTTGTTGTAGCTGCTTGACAATGAAATTCCCCCCCCCCCGGGGGAGCAATAAAGTATCTATCTATCTATCTATCTATCTATCTATCTATCTATCTATCTATCTATCTATCTATCTATCTATCTATCTATCTATCTATCTATCTATCTATCTATCTATCTATCTATCTATCTATCTATCTATCTATCTATCTATCTATCTATCTATCTATCTATCTATACAGGTTGATGGCAGAGAAATACTTCAGTAGCTAAAAATGCGTATGATATGAGCGAGGGTAATAATAGTTTACTTAATAGACAGACTGGCTAAATGAACAGGTAAGTGACAATTTTGCATGGTTAAATTAGCTGTACAGGTAAGTATACAGTTATATTTACAGATAAGTGAATACTTGCATGGTTACACAAACTGTACAGGTAAATGACAGGAAGAGATACTTTAGATAGATAGATAGATAGATAGATAGATAGATAGATAGATAGATAGATAGATAGATAGATAGATAGATAGATAGATAGATAGATAGATAGATAGATAGATAGATAGATAGATAGATAGATAGATAGATACTTTATTGATCCCCCGGGGGGGAGTGTCAAGGCTCATCCCCAGGACAGAGCTAGCCTTCCTGGTCAGCTTATTTACCCGAGAAGTATCACCAGCTTTGATGTTTGCTCCCCAGCACACCACTGCAAAAAAAGATGACACCACAGACTGGTAGAAGGTATGCAGTAGTTTACTGCACACGTTGAAGGACCTGAGCCTCCTCAGAAAGTAGAGTCGGCTCTGGCCCTTTTTGTACAGGGCCCCGGTGTTACCAGCCCATTCCAGCCTGTTGTCCATATGGACTCCCAGGAACTTGTATGACCCAACCATTTCCACATCCATCCCCTGTATAGGGACTGCAGTCAGTTGTGCCTTGGTTCTCCTGAAGTCCACCACCATCTCCTTTGTTTTGCTGATGTTGAGCTGAAGGTGGTTCTGCTCACACCACAACACAAAGTCACTGATTGTGCTCCTGTACTCCTCCTCCTGCCCACCCCTGATGCACCCTACAATAGCAGAGTCATCCGAGAACTTCTGTAGGTGGCATGTTTCAGAGTTATATCTGAAGTCTGAGGTGTAGAGGGTGAACAGGAAGTGGGACAGGACCGTTCCTTGGGGGGCCCCTGTGTTGCTAACTGCCCGTTCTGACACACAGCTCTGTAGTCGCACAAATTGTGGCCTACCGGTCAGGTAGTCCGTGACCCAGGAGACTAAGGGTGCTTCCACTTTCATCCTCCTCATTTTCTCACCCAGTAGCAGGGGCTGAATGGTATTGAAGGCACTGGAGAAGTCAAAAAACATAACCCTCACAGTGCAACCTGCGTTGTCCAGGTGAGAGTAGGCCCTCTGCAGAAGGTAGATGATTGCGTCATCCACCCCGATGTTGCGCTGGTATGCAAACTGCAGGGGGTCCAGTGATGTACACACCAGGGGTCTGAGGTGAGCGAGGACTAACCTTTCCAGGGTCTTCATGATGTGGGATGTTAGCGCTACAGGTCTGAAGTCATTCAGGACAGTGGGGTGTGCCTTCTTGGGCACTGGGACGAGGCAGGATGTTTTCCACAGCACAGGGACCCTTTCTAGGCTCAGGCTAAGGTTGAAGCGACGCTGGAGTATTCCACACAGTTGGTCAGCACAGACCCTAAGCACCCTTGGGCTGATGCCATCAGTGCCCGCCGCTTTCCACTGATGTAGTCTCTCCAGCTCTCTCTTCACTTGGTTGGTGGTGAAAGCCAGCCCAGGTGGGGGGGTGGGGGGAAGGGGGGTGTTGAGGATCAGTCCAGGGGGAGCAGGGGCGGAGGTGGTGTCACTGATTGTCTCAGCAGAGGTGTTGTGAGTAAAGTGGGGGTGGGACAGCCGTGAGGGTGTGTGGTCTGGGGAGCTGGAAGGGAGGTGGACAGGGCAACATTATGGACTAAACGTTAAAATCATGTTGCTGCAGGATTATTTCTAACGCCACTGTAGTGGTCAAATTAAGATCCTACACCTGTAAATGGTAATACCTCTGTCTCTAGTCATTTGGCAACATGTTAGTTAGCCTCAGGAGTCAGCCTTGTCAGGTAGGTCTAAGCCTCTCCTGTCAGGCTGTGCCTAGAGAAGTGGTAGTAAGACTGCTGGGGCCCTAAGTCTCCCAGTGTCGGCTCCCAGTGTCAGCGGTTACAAGACATAATACTCCCTCCTAGTCCTTGCACTATGCAGGCACAGCCAATGTACAAGGCTCAGTCAGTTAAAAATATATCCAGAGCGAGGTCTTCAATTAATTAGATTTTTGAAAATGTTGTGGGATTTTCCATCTGTTTATGCTTTAAGTTTATAACTAAATATTTAGTTATAACGGTTGTTCCAAATTGTATAACATCGAATGTTCAGTCATATGAGAGTCAGTATGAGCAATTCAGTATGAGCAAGTACACTTTGTTAGCAGCAGTAAAATCTTTTAGCAGCAGTAAATTCATATTTATTTTTTTACTGTAGCCAAGAGGACTGTGGGTGGTCCACAAGGCTTATTGCAGGAAAAAACTGCCATAGAACCGACCACAAATCAATGGCATCTCCCCTAAATTCTCGCACTATGATCCCTGCTTCAAATGTCTAATCCCACTCAAGTCTTACAATTTGGTGTCTCAAATCCTCTGAAGCAGTATTTTCCCAGTTACAGTACCTTCGGAAAGTATTCAGCCCCCTTGACTTTTTCCACATTTTGTTACGTTACAGCCTTATTCTAAAATGGATTAAATAATTGTTTTCCCTCATCTATCTACACACAATACCCCATAATGACAAAGCAAAAACAGGTTTTTATCATTTTTGGCAAATGTATTACAAATAAAAAACTTAAATATTACATTTACATAAGTATTCAGACCCTTTACTTTGTTGAAGCACCTTTGGCAGCAATTGCAGCCTTGAGTCTTCTTGGGTATGAAGCTACAAGCTTGGCACACCTGTATTTGAGGAGTTTCTCCCATTCTTCTCTGCTGATCCTCTCAAGCTCTGTCAGATTGGATGGGAGCATTGCTGCAAAGCTATTTTCAGGTCTCTCCAGGGATGTTCAATCGGGTTCAAGTCTGGGCTCTTGCTGGGCCACTCAAGGACATTCAGAGACTTGTCCCGAAGCCTCTCCTGCGTTGTCTAGTCTCTGTGCTTAGGGTCGTTGTTCTTTGTTCTGTTGGAAGGTGAACCTTCGCCCAAGTCTGAGGTCCTGAGCACTGTGGACCAGGTTTTCATCAAGGATCTCTCTATATTTTGCTCCGTTCATCTTTCCCTCAATCCTGACTAGTCTCCCAGTCCCTGTTGCTGAAAAACATCCCCACAGCATGATGGTGGCAGCATCATGCTGTGGGGATGTTTTTCAGCGACATGGACTGGGAGACTAGTCAGGATCGAGGCATGCTTCACTGTAGGGATGGTGCAAGGTTTCCTCCAGACGTGAAGCTTGGCATTCAGGCCAAAGAGTTCAATTTAGGTTTCATCAGTCCAGAGAATCTGGTTTCTCATGGTCTGTGAGTCTTATGGTGTCTTTTAGCAAACTCCAAGCGGGCTCTCATGTGCCTTTTATGGAGGAGTGGCCTCCGTCTGGCCAATCTACCATAAAGCCCTGATTGGAGTGCTGCAGAGATGGTTGTCCTTCTGGAAGTTTCTCCCATCTCCACAGAGGAACTCTAGAGATCTGTCAGAGTGACCATTGGGTTCTTGATCACCTTCCTGACCAAGGTCCTTCTCCCCCGATTGCTCAGTTTGGCCGGGCGGCCAGCTCTAGGAAGAGTCTTGGTGGTTCCAAACTTCTTCCATTTAAGAAGGATGGAGGCCACTGTGTTTTGGGGAACTTTCAATGCTGCAGATATTTTTTGGTACCCTTCCCCAGATCTGTGCCTCGACACAATCCTGTCTCGGAGCTCTACTGACAATTTCATTGACCTCATGGATTGGTCAACTGTGGGACCTTATATAGACAGGTGTGTGCCTTTTCAAATTATGTCCAATCAATTAAATTTACCACAGGTGGACTCCAATCAAGTTGTGAAACATCTCAAGGATGATTAATGGAAACAGGATGAACCTGAGCTCAATTTCGAGTCTCATAGCAAAGGGTCTGAATACTTATGTAAATATTGCTGTTTTTTAGGTTGAATACATTTGCTAAAATTTCAAAACTTTTTTCACTTCGTCATTATGGGGTGTTGTGTATAGATTGCTGAGGAATATTTTTTATTTAATCGATTTTAGAATAAGGCTGTAACGTCACAAAATGTGGAAAAAGTCAATGGGTCTGAATACTTTCCGAAGGCACTGTATATTCTCCCCCTCACCCCCCTGTATCGCCCAAGGTAGCAGGTGTCTTTGAGAGTGTTTGAGAGTGTCACAGGGCAGCTCTGTTTGCGGTAACAAACGGTTTGGTTCCGAGACTGATTCTCACCCATTGTCTGTGCACTTGCCTGGGTACACTACATGACTAAGGGCAGTGGTGTAAGTAAAAATACTTTAATGTACTACTTAAGTTGTTTTTTGGGGTATCTGTACTTTACTTTACTATTTATATTTTTAGCAACTTGAACTTTTACTTCACTACATTCCTAAAGAATATAATGTACTTTTTACTCCATACAATTCTTTGTTTCTAAATTATGTCTGCGTGTTGTGCTCCTGGCTATCCGTAAATAAATAAAAAACTACGAAAATATAAGCAATTTGAAATGATTCATACTTGTACTTTTCCTTTTGGTTCTTAAGTATATTTAAAACCAAATACTTTTACTTAGTAGTATTTTACTGTAGTCATTTTCTATTAAGGTATCTTTACTTTTACTCCAGTATGACAATTGGGTACTTTTTCCACCACTGACACACATTGATTGTGAAATAGGTGGGTGTGGGCAGTGTTTCTCCAAGGCTTTGTGTGTGTGTGAGGGAGAGAGGGAGAGAGAGAGAGAGAGAGCGAGAGAGAGAGAGAGAGAGAGAGAGAGAGATAGAGAGAGCTTTATGGTCGCTGTGTCATGACAAGATTATGAAGCTTTATCCATAATTCCAATCCATACTACAGTTATGTGAAAAAGTAAGTACCCCTGGAAAGTTCTCTTTGTTTTTTGTTTTTTTCTAAGAACCCCAGGGTTACATCAAGGGATCTACAGGCCTCTCTTGCCACAATCAATGTCAAAGTGCATGGGTACACTGTCAGAAAGAGACTGCACAAACTTGGCTGACTTGATTGTGGCAAGAGAGGCCTGTAGATCCCTTGATGTTACCCTGGGGTTCTTAGAGACTTCTATGAGCATCTTTCGGTCAGCTCTTGGGCTGACTTTGGTGGGACGACCTGTCCTACGAAGTTTGCCAGTGGTCTGGAATGATGTACTTCGAATTGTTTGGAAATGGAATGATGTACCTTGAATTTGTAACCCCTCCCAGACTCATGGGCATCAATAATCTTTATTCTGAGGGCCTCGGGTAGGTCTTTTGATCTTTGAATGATGTATTACAACACACCCATATGGTTAGCCATTTTATGTGATGGTAAAGGTAGGGGTGTACTAACTTTTTCCCCATAAGGAAAAGGCATTTTTGTTTATTTTAAGTTTTTTTATTTGTTGTGTATGTGATTTGTTAAATTGGGTAACCTTTATCTGTCAATAGTGTTGAAGTGAAGATTATATATCCATCTTTCCAAAAAGATAACTTTCCAGCGGGTGTGCTTACTTTTTCACGACTGTATATTGTATGTGACCTGTTATAGCTATGTGACTAGTGCACTATAACCTTACAGACGTACTGTATATTAGAGCAGACTAAGAAGCAGACTAAGAAAGCAAATTAAGAAACAGCATGGGGACAGAACAGCACACCTGACCGTTAGCAGGCATGTCATGCTTCAACCAAGATGGCGTAACAGTGCGGAAGTGTTAACAAACAGATCACCGACCATCTCAAATTCCACCGTACCTTCTCTGCTATGCAATCTGGTTTCCGAGCTAGTCATGTGTGCACCTCAGCCACGCTCAAGGTTCTAAACGATATCATAACCGCCATCGATAAAAGACAGTACTGTGCAGCCGTCTTCATCGACTCTGTCAATCACCGCATTCTTATCGGCAGACTTAATAGCCTTGGTTTCTCAAATGACTGCCTCGCCTGCTTCACCAACTACTTCTCAGATAGAGTTCAGTGTGTCAAATCGGAGGGCCTGTTGTCCGGTCCTCTGGCAGTCTCTATGGGGGTGCCACAGGGTTCAATTCTTGGGCCGGCTCTATTCTCTGTATATATCAATGATGTCGCTCTTGCTGCTGGTGACTCTCTGATCCACCTCTATGCAGACGACACCATTCTGTATACATCTGGCCCTTCTTTGGACACTGTGTTAACAAACCTCCAAACGAGCTTCAATGCCATACAACACTCCTTCCGTGGCCTCCAACTGCTCTTAAATGCTAGTAAAACTAAATGCATGCTCTTCAATCGAACGCTGCCCGCACCCGCCCACCGGACTATCATCACTTCTCTCGACGGGTCTGACTTGTCCAGAATATGTGGACACCTACAAATACCTAGGTGTCTGGTTAGACTGTAAACTCTCCTTCCAGACTCACATTAAGCATCTCCAATCCAAAATTAAATCTAGAATCGGCTTCCTATTTCGCAACAAAGCCTCCTTCACTCATGCTGCCAAACATGCCCTCGTAAAACTGACTATCCTACCGGACCTTGACTTCGGTGATGTCATTTACAAAATAGCTTCCAACACTCTACTCAGCAACTTGGATGTTGTCTATCACAGTGCCATACGTTTTGTTACCAAAGCCCCATATACTACCCACCACTGCGACCTGTATGTTCTCGTTGGCTGGCCCTCACTACATATTCGTCGCCAAACCCACTGGCTCCAGGTTATCTACAAGTCTTTGCTAGGCTCCAGCAGGTATATTTCACTGGTCATCCCCAAAGCCAACACCTCCTTTGGCCGCCATTCCTTCCATTCCAGTTCTCTGCTGCCAATGACTGGAATGAATTGCAAAAATCTTTGAAGCTGGAGACTATCATCTCCCTCAATAACTTTAAGCATCAGCTGTCAGAGCAGCTTACCGATCAATGCACCTGTACACAGCCCAGCTGGAAATAGCCCACCCAACTACCTCATCCCCATTTGCACCCCAGTCACTCTATTTGCACATCATCATCTGCACATCTATCACTCCGGTGTTAATGCTAAATTGAAATTATTTTGCCACTAAGGCCTAGTTATTGCATTACCTTCCTAATCTTACTACATTTGCACACACTGTATATATATTTTCTATTGTGTTATTGACTGTACGTTTGTTTATCCCATGTGTAACTCTGTGTTGTTGTTGTTTTTGTCGCACTTCTTTTCTTTATCTTGGTCAAGTCGCAGTTGTAAATGAGAACTTGTTCTCAACTGGCCTACCTGGTTAAATAAAGGTGAAATAAAAAAAATAAAAAAAGACTTGGCTGTTGTTCATTTTTTACCATAATTGCAGTAGGATATCCAAAACCTAAAATCAGTGTAGAAACAAATGATTGATATTAGTGCAAGACGGTCTGTGGTAATTCTTAAAAACAACAGACAGAGCATTATATGTTTAATATGCAGTGTCTTTGAGGACTAAATTACAATTTAAAATGCTGGATTGTTATTGGTTAGCTTTGAATTATATGATTTGAAGTCAACTGAAACTGATTCCCTCAAAGGAAATATAAAGCAGCCCCCACAATAATATAGAAATTAGATTTTGGTTTCCATTACCAAACTACATCTTATTAAAATATGTGAGGCCTAAACGCATGCAGATGATAGCTATCTATCTGAAAGGCCATTACATACGTCCACCAATACCCCATCTGAAGGTTATGGCTTATGTTAAGGTCACTTTTAATAATGTAGCCTTGCAATCTACCTCACTGCCCTTCACTCTCCCTGTAAATGGCATGGTCTTCAATCAATGAGATCATCAGCTGCGATAACTGTGAAAATCCTGGGTGCTCATTGGACGACAACCCAAGCAAATGGAAATGCAACACATAGACACCGGGGCGAAACAGGAATGATTATTTGCATAATGCCCTCTACTCTTGATGAAGTGTCATTGGCCGGACTCGTTGTTCTCTTTTATTCCTTACGTGGCATTTGATTAGACCATTCATTGTCAGTACAGATGCTGTTTAGTCATATTAATATTTGGATGGGAGTTCATTTTTATCCTGTGTTGATAGGCTAATGGCCATGGTGGTATGTGTCTTTGCTGTGAACTTGTATGTGTTAACCTACCTGGCTCTGATGCCTGAGTTATTAGGAGAGTATTAGGAGGTGGTCAAACAATATTGTTAAATGTGCTAGGGTCAAAAGGTTACTCTGTCTAGGTCACAGGGAGTGGCTTTGTAGTAAAAGTTCAGTTGCAACTGAAACAAAAATAAATGTTGAGACTACGATACTGCGCTACCAAACAAAAAGGCAGTAACTGCTCATAGCATGGAACTTTGGTTTCACAGTAACCTTATGCAGTTACTGCTAACATAACCCCCATTTTAATCCAAAACACAATACAATAGAGTCAGGATAGTTGTCCAGATGATTAAGCATGTATTTAATGTACCAAAAATGACATTAACTCATTTCCGACCGAATGAGCAGTTACTGCCTTTTTGCTTGGTAGGGCAGAATACAAAGACTAAATCAGAGACCACTAGATGTCCTAAGATTTCCAGCATGTTAAAATATTTGAATAAGACAAGGCTTTGGGACTGTTGGTGAGATTCAAGTGACAGGGAGTGGCTTTGTAGTAAAAGTTCAGTTGAAACTGAAACAAAAATAAATGTTGAGACTACGATACAAAGACCAAAGGAGATAAATGATGCTGAGAGCTTTGGATGTGATTTATCTTCTATCTGTTCACAACAAACCTGAGCCAGTCTATTAGGGTTACGTATTATTGTTTTTGTGTTTTTCAGGGCAAGACATTATTCACATTTTATCACTGATTGGAGTGTTCCTCATAACAGTGATGCTATCATTATTGGTCACGCTTTAACATGAATGTTCAAGTTCAAGACATCAGAGTAGTCTTGGGTCAAGCCACGGATGTACAGATTTGGTTGGCCTGATATAGTAGTAGTAGTAGTAGTAGTAGTAGTAGTAGTAGTAGTAGTACATTGAGGTTAAGCTTCCTTTAGTCAAAATATGATTGCAGGTTAAAAAGATTAGCTCTGCTTGCTCTGATAAAATCACTCCATGAGAAAATGGATGCCACTGCATTTTCAATAAGCCCAATCTTCTTATTCTGGATCAAATGGGAGGTGGCTTAAGATCTTACCTCAGATATACCCCAGGAGATAGGGGAGGCTCATTTTAATTCTGGAGGGGTACACTCCAAATAATGGACTTCCTTATACCTTCTCTTGCAGGATAAATATTTTTCGATTCAAGAACAAAATGGAACAATGTTAACTGTGCGGGAAAATAAAGAAACGTAAAGGCACAGTAATGCAACATGTATTTAACACTCTCTCTCCTCAGAGTTATAATGTTTTTATTTACTTTAACCGGAAACGGCAGGTTTGATTAAACAGGGACCTTAGTTTCTCTAAGGCTTTGGGTCTAGCAACCATCGAGAACCATGTGAATTATTGAAGAGGTACTTTAACCTGCAGAGGTGAACTCTATGCTTGATATACTGTAGTTATCAAGCCACATTTCTGAGTAATCTTTGGTAACCAACTATTTTTGGTTCTCTCTGTTGTGGAACGTAATATAACATCTTTAATGAAAGGGATAGTGGTTTTTATTGATGGTTGTGCTTTCCCCTTAGTGTTGGCTAAACCTTTTGGATGATATGGATGTCACAGATTCCTTACTCTGCTGCTGTGCCATTCCCTCTACTCTATGCAACCCCTTCCACTCTCTCTCTACCTCTTGGAATCTCTCTCTCATTTCCTCTCCCTGACCCCTCTCTCTCCCTCGATCCCCACTCCTCAATCTCTGCATTGCCGCTCTATGTATCATGTATCGTGTATCTGTCTTTTGTGTATTTTCGTTCTAGCATTTTGCACCTCCCCTATGTTTTGTTGTAGCTGCTTGACAAAGAAATGTCCCCTCGGGGATCAATAAAGTATCCTTCCTATCTATCTATCTATCTATCTATCTATCTATCTATCTATCTATCTATCTATCTATCTATCTATCTATCTATCTATCTATCTATCTATCTATCTATCTATCTATCTATCTATCTATCTATCTATCTATCTATCTCTATCTATCTATCTATCTATCTATCTATCTATCTATCTATCTAACTGCACCCCCCCCCGCTCCATTCTTCCTATATACCCTCTGCTTCTCTCCCTCTCCCCTCCCCCTCTCTCTCTCAATTAAATTCAATTCTAATTGGAATTTGTATTTGTGGTCCTGGCAACTGGACCTTTTTTGGAACACCATTATTTTTGTCTTACTGAGATTCACTGTCAGGGCCCAGGTCTGACAGAATCTGTGCAGAATATCTAGGTGTTGCTGTAGGACCTCCTTGGTTGGTGACAGAAGCACCAGATCATCAGATAATCTCTCTCTCTCTCTCGCTCTCTCGCTCTCTCTCTCTCCAATACTGTGCTTCCTCCCTCCCTTCCTTTTCTTTCTCTTTCTCTCTCTCCCTCTCTCTGTCTCACTGTCTCTTTCTTTTTCGCTATCTCTCTCACATACTCTGTGCTTCTCTCCCTCTCTCCTTTAGTCATTGCTCCCAGCGTGATGTTGTTAGGCACGTTAAGTGCATTAGGCACATGCGATATCCCAAGATTTGTCTGTGCATTTCATCCGATTCTCAGACTCATCAGCTCTCCCAGAGTTCACAGCATTTATTGCTCTGTTAACGTTTATTTAATTGAATGTGCCAGAGCCCTTGTGTGTGTGTGTGTTTTTGCATCTGTGTCTGTGTGTGTGCTTATCCATCAATTTGATAGTGAGGGTGTGTGCAGTTATAAAATCTGTTAATTTGTTTGTTTACAGTATAAGTGTGTGTGCGTACGTACGTGTTCGAGTATGTATTTGTGAATATCAACTATGAGGGCTGCTTGCATATGTTTTTAACTCTGAAGAAATGTTATCGCTAAAATATGGAGTTATTCCAGGAAGTGTCCCTCTTGTGTTTTGCTCAGACACCGACTGTAGAGCCAAAAGCGTCAGTCATCCCACCACTCAACCAGCATGTCAACCCTCTAATATGTTTCACCATACAGCCTAATACAGACTAATAGCCTCTTCACTATAGGTAATGTATATGGGAACGGAGGTGTGATTTATTTTTGTGCAATATCTCCAATCCAGCTGTTTTAGATTACCCTTGGGGTGTTGGCTCAGACAGAGACCAGCTCAAACGATGTGTGGAAGGTATCTGCAAGTGTACGTTGCCGTTGCGTTGCAGTCCCTCACTCTCCAACCTAAAGAACATCAACACCAGATGATGAGTTAGGTTAGGGATGGTGATGGCTGATGGTTAGTGGAAAAATGCATGTTCCTTCAGCTCTGGAAGCAGAGCATTGATCTAATAGGGCAAGGGTTGCAGCCTCTTGCACCAGCACAGTAAATAAGAGGAATGCTTAAAGTGGCAATCTGCAGTTGCTTCATCCATTTTTGGACTTCTGAATTAATGAAATTGATTCTTGAAGAATATAACGTAGAACTGCCCCATGAGCCTAGTTCAACTGTCGTACCCCATCAGTTCAACTGCCGTACCCCATCAGTTCAACTGTCGTACCCCATCAGTTCAACTGTCGTACCCCATCAGTTCAACTGTCGTACCCCATCAGTTCAACTGTCGTACCCCAACAGTTCAACTGTCGTAACCCATCAGTTCAACTGTCGTACCCCATCAGTTCAACTGTCGTACCAAGGGTTCTCTAAAATGTGCAGTTTTGTCACACAACACAATGCCACAGATGTTAAAGGTTTTGAGGAGCGTTAAATTGGCATGCTGAGTGCAGAAATGTCCACCAGAGCTGTTGCCAGAGAATTTCATGTTAATTTCTCTACCATACGTCCAACAGGCCTCACAACCGCAGACCACGTGTATGGCGTCGTGTGGGCGAGCGGTTTGCGATGTCAACGTTGTGAACAGTAGTAAATGTGTGTTATCCTTGATGATTTTACTCATGTGCATGTATAGCTTTTTCAAGTTTTATATGTGCTTGTTTTTTAAAATTGTGAAATGAATAAGCTAAACTAAAGTAAACTTAAACAGAGTGCCCCATTATGGCGGTGGTGTTATGGTATGGGCGGACATAAGCTGTGGACATAAGCTACGGACAACGAACACAATTGCATTTTATCGATGGCAATTTGAATTTACAAAAATACAGTGCCGAGATCCTGTGGCCCATTGTGAGGCCCATTTTTTTTTTAAAGGTATCTGTGACCAACAGATGCATGTCTGTATTCCCAGTCATGTGAAGTCCATAGATTAGGGCCTAATATTTATTTCAATTGACTGATTTCCTCATAAGAACTGTAACTCAGTAAAATCAATGAAATTGTTGCATGTTGTGTTTATATTTTTGTTCAGTGTATATATACATTTCCTGAGTTCCTAGATTTAGGAAAGACACTTTAAAACCTGGTTGCTTATGATTCATTTTTTGACTGTCCTTTTTGACATTTGACAAAACATCATATTTTATCTAATATATTTTTTATACATTTTTAATACATGAAGGGGTCCAACAATTCAAAAAATCAAATAGCTAAATGATCCATAGTATGACCATCTTAAAACAATTCCATCCATTTCGATATCATGGATGGTCAGTGCTTGCATCCATGGCTCTGTCTATGAATTTGAGTGGTTACGTTTCTCCAGCCGTATCCTTCAGCTTTTTACCGACACAGGGGTCGGGAGGCGCTTTGTTATTGTTTCACCTACTGATTGTCGCTTTAAATTCAGAAGGGAGTTTGGGTTTAGGGAATGAGATTTTCTCTCCTCTGAGGTTTTTCCTTTGAAACATTTCCCTGCTGCCTCTAAGGCACCTGATCTCCCTTTAGAGTGTTATCAGTGTCTCATCCCCCTCTCCCATGATTTACACCAGTAGTTCCCATCTTCGGTCCTCCAGTACCCCAAAATGGGATGATTAGTTGACAAGTAGAATCAGGGGTGCTTGTCCGTACCACATCACAAATATGTACTGTTAGGTGTACTCGAGGACCGGAGTTGGGAAACACTGATTGTAGAAACTGGTTTTCAAATGTCATGTTGTCTTTTATTGTAAAGGCGTTCTATGTAGATTATATTATATCTAACACTGCACATAAATGTTGGAAAAATGTGAAAGTGGAATGTGCATAGAATGTGTAATAGCTTAGGGCTGTGGTCTGTTTAGAGTGTGTGTGTGTGTGTGTGTGTGTGTGTGTGTGTGTGTGTGTGTGTGTGTGTGTGTGTGTGTGTGTGTGTGTGTGTGTGTGTGTGTGCATCTAGTGATGAATGGACAAAGCTATTTTTCAAGAGAACAACCATTCCATTGAGTGTATCTGTGTCTAGCTGTGTTTTAAAAAAATACCTTTCTTATGTTATGTAGTGGGGGAGTCAGACTGACATTTGTCATGGAATCGAAAGAAAGGAAAAAACAATGCCCTCTATGTTTGTTTGTATAGCATATTAAAATAACAAGAATCAAGCTATTTCTTGTCTATTTGAAATAGTTATTTTCTCGATACATTTTCAGTTACAGTTTTCTGTTTTATTACTGACTCAGATATTATGTGGATTTAATATTGGATACTGTCTAAACATGCCAAAGGCTGTGGTGGGTTTTGTCCAGACATTAGCTAACCGCTAACCACACCAGACATTCCTCAGATGTGTATGTATGTGTGTGTGTGTGTTTTAAAGTGTGGTCATAGTAAGTAAGCTTGCTCAATCTGCCTGTTTTGTAACTGCAAAGGGATGTTTGTAACTGCAGGGGACTGAGCTAACATGTATTTTATGATGGCACAATATGTTGGGCAGAACTTCTTCACAGTTGCAGGGAGAGGCTAAAGGTTGATGTCACTGTATCTTTAGCACCCTTGCTACCCTTCAGTTTGCACCTCCAGTCCCCAAGGCAGCCTGTGTACAGGGCTTGAGCAGCCATGGAATACTGTATCAGGGTAAATGTTGATTTGTTCATATTGGCCCCCTTGCAGGGAGGACATTGGCGATCTGGGCTGGCAGGATGCCAGGGTTAATCAGGGAGAGGTGTGTGTACACACTGGGCATCCGCACCATAAGTGCAGGCCCCAAGCTGCTGGTCAGACCAGCATGTAATCCATGGATCATGATGTGGGGGTTCAGCTGCTTATTTAATGAGATCGTATGCCCTTTTAGCACGCTGAGATTTTAATCAAAATGTACATTTTTAGGTTGATGTACCATACAACACCATAAATATTGAGCACAAAAATGTCACACCAAAAGCAAAACATTGCTCCAAAGCAGTGCAAGTGAGACACTTGGATCTTAATGTGGTCACTCTTTTGTTGCTGAGAATATTTCTGATTAGCAGGAAATTCCAACTTGTAGTGTATTTGGATTTTAAAAAAGCTTCTAAAGTTTAACATTTTCACTACACAATTGTCCATTAATTATAATCCACATAATATTTAACATTACCTGTTACTGCATGATTATTTTCCTGCTGTAGCAAACTGTCTCACATTAAGATCCTACATCTGTATGAAGGAAGCTAATACGACAATGAAAGATGTGTTACCCGTATCACCATAGGAAGTTGCATAAAATCACCCAAGTTTCCCAACACCCCTAGATCCAACATTCACAACCCGATAAAATATTTATCTTTAAAAACAGACAACAATATTGCCTGCAATTGACAATTAGATATTGTAGAGCCGTTTATTCCATTATTGCTATCTGACTGACAAAATTGTAATTTGGACGCTGGGCGGGGTGAGAGACCCCTAAAGGGAAATTTTTCTGTTGGCTGTCAGTGTTGTTTTATCTGTTCCTCACACTCCCTCCATTGAGTAAAAGGCTCTTTAATCAGTGCTGAGGGTGCCCACCCTCAACATGTTAATGTAACATTGGAGTAATTATACCTCATGGTGTGTTTAATAGGACGATGACCCTGCAGGTTGGATTCCAACATCTGATGTTTAGTTGATCTGTGAGAACAGTCAGATTTCATATTAGGCCATTTGATGCATTTATGGCCCCATCTCTCTGTTCTGTCTGCCTGTCTCTGTCTCTGTCTCTGTCTCTGTCTGTCTCTGTCTGTCTGTTTGCTGTTCTGTCTGTCTGTCTGCCGTCTCTGTCTCTGCCTCTGCCTCTGCCTCTGTGTCTGCTCTGTCTCTCTCTGTCTCTGCGTCTGCCTCTGTCTCTGCGTCTGCCTCTGTCTCTGTCTCTGTCTCTGTCTGTCTCTTTCTCTGTCTGTCTGTCTGTCTGTCTGTCTGTCTGTCTGTCTGTCTGTCTGTCTGTCTGTCTGTCTGTCTGTCTGTCTGTCTTTCTCTCTTTCTCCTTTTTCTTCTCTCCCCTCACTCTAATCCTCCTCTGTTGCTGGTTGTGCTGGCCTATTCCGAGCCCAGAAATTCCTCCTCATGAAATTAATATGATTCCTTTGTAGATGGAGGCATCTCTGCTAGTGTGATTAATAACAGCTGGTTCGGAGGAGATGGATGAGGAGGAAATTTAAACCCTCAGTTTAGCATTCCTCTGATAAGAATATTAAATGTCCCGGTGTACAAATATGGCAATTAACTCTCCACACCAAATCGCAGACCTCAGTGGAACAAAACAGAGTTAAGAGTAATATATTTGAGTTTGAAACTAATGAGTTATACGTGTAATGTGTCTACCACTGGGGGATGTATTTTACGGTATTTTTCAATAAATTAGCCCTGAGTCAATTATAAAACCTCCTCAAAAAGGGTGCAGTTATGTCGGCATCAAAAGGCTTTTCTAGCGAAGACCCTCTATTGAAAACTATCCTTATTGTTGTTTCTATTCACTGCATTTTGTCAGTCTCCATAGACACACATCCCATTGAAAACGTGGAATAAATATAAAACACCTCTGGGCAAATCAATAGGCTTTTTGAGGAGGATGTTCACTGTATTATTCATCCATTTTTGAGGAATATTTACTATCATCTACCCTGGTATCTGTTCCTGATGTAAGCATTCTCTCTAAGCATTCTCACACACTCAGACCTTGGAGGTTAAGACTGATCACACGTGTTCACAGAGCTCTAATTATGTCACATCAGTTCCTAATGTATTCCTTGGCAGAATGCTGCGGCTTGCATCCTGATTCGGTTTGATCTTAGGAACAAAACAGTTTGATATGGTAGGCCTGCTCCCTTGTGTGATTTGTGTGTCTTTGTTTGCGAGCATATGGTAAGATGTGTGTGTGTGTGTGTGTGTGTGTGTGTGTGTGTGTGTGTGTGTGTGTGTGTGTGTGTGTGTGTGTGTGTGTGTGTGTGTGTGTGTGTGTGTGTGTGTGGGCGTGTGGTGAATACAGTAGTATATATTTTATTGTATTTGAGTGGTGGAAATTGCTTTACACTAGCCATAACTTGATAAAGACCTGTTGGTTTCTGATAAGATTTCAACAACCATGCACATTTCAAACCGAGTGTAGAAAATTACTTGAATGATGTTGAAGGGTAAAGCTCAGTACCAAGAGACCTGCCGAGCTGGAGTCACAACCAATCGAGAGGGAGTAGAAAGGTGGCAGACAGCATGATGGGACATTGGCGGGCATCTATATGATATATATCGATCACATTGGCATTGCATGCAGTGGAGTGGAAGAAGTGACATGATCTCAGGATGCATCTGTGAAGGACATCCAAAGCAATGTAACCAGGAGTGAGAGTTAAAGTGCAACAGGGTGTTGGTTAAGATGGTATGGGTTTGGATGCATTGGTGCTAATATGGGAAACACGTATTTGTACGCATGTGTTCCAAACACTGGAAAGAGAGATATTTTTGACCATTAATCATCTCTTTCTAATGAGACATCTTTCTTTGACGCAAAACAGTCCTGTCTTTGGACACAAAACCAAATAATGTTTCCTACATAGTACACACCCACTGGGTACACACTGGTTGAATCAACGTTGTTTTAATTTCAATGAAATTACGTTGAATTGATGTCCTTGGCAATTGGGCACATGTTGACAGCTGATTCTTGATTTATTTCTGCCTTCACAGTGATCAGCTTTTGTTTTGGATTTCCCAGTCTACGTTGAAAATATTGGGAATTAGTCTTTTGAATGTGCTCTGTTTTTATGGAGTCATGTCTTATTCATCCAAAATTCCATGTGAAAATTATCAGACAAACAAGAATGTTTATGAGTCAACCATTTAATGAACAAGGTCTCTGAAATGCCTCAATATACTGTAAAATATTCATACATTTTCTGGATCTCTGAGTGTTCAAAAAATGAAAACATTTTGTAATACCCTTCTCGCCCCGCCCCTTTCCGCTCCTTTCCACCCCTTTCCGCAACCCCCCCCCCCCCCCCCCCCTTAACCAATTTAATTTTATTTAATGACATGTTTTATGGATCATATTAACTGGGCCACGAAAATTAATCAGTGCAATCTAGGGAAGCGATGCAGATGTAGGATCTTAATTTCAGCCAGGAAAATAATCCTGTAGCAACAGAAAATGTGAATTAATACTGACATTTTTGTGGGGTCGATAATCTGACATTTCAAAGTGGAAATTACTAACTTTAGAAGTATTTTTAAACCTGCAATAAGTACCTTTTTGGGCAACCTGACCAAATTCACATAGAAATGTGATTTATAGATCTGTCATTGTCGTTGAAAGCAAGTTTAAGAAGTAACTTCCCGTTTTTAAGTTTTGTTTTTGCAACTTTAACTTTCTGTTCTGAAATTAGGCAAAATATAAAAATTTTAGCAACCGTGAAATTGCACCTTTAAACCTCAAATACACTACAAGTTTAAAATGTCCTGCATTCTAAGAAAATTCTCCTGCAACAGGGCGATCAATTTATCAAGAGCCTCTATGAGTCTAGTAGCATTAGGTTTGTCACTAGTTACCACAGCCACAAAGTACTAAACTCCACCAATTTCTACTATTTCTCTTCTGAAAATCTGATTTTAAACTTAACCCTAACCTTAACCAGTCTGATAACCTTATGCCTAACCATAACCTTAAATTAAGACCAAAAAGCAAATGTTTGTTTTGGCTGTGGTAACTAGTGACAACTCAGAATTAGGCTCTCCTGGCTCAGCCCGGGCCTGAAGTAGGGCATCAGTAATGACACAGTACAGAGAGGAGCAATCACACTACTCAGTGTTTGATGTAGTCACCTCTGGGATCTGAGATCCCAGATGCATCAGTAACCTAGATAACTGCGTCAAAGGGGTGTCTTGTGACAAACTCTCAGCAGGAGCTATTGGATGGCATGTGGGGCTCCTTCCATCTCATCAATAATGCTGACTCCTAGTGTTTAATATTGTTCGATCCAATATGAGATGTGATTTTGTTATTGCAGACAATAGTTGTACTCAAACAATGGAACGATTCATCCAAGTAAAAGTTTCAAATGGGTTTGTTATTGGGTATAATATGGTACATTTGCTGTATGATGTTTGTTGGATTGTTTGTTGGAATTGATGGAATGTCAAACCTATCACATTAGCAGACCTCATTTCCACCCCCATTCAGTGGCAGGAGTAAACCAAAATGCCTTGGTGTTGGCAACAGGAGCAGAAAGTGTGACAAAGTGAGAAAGTCATAGTAAATGTTGCCTCGGCTACATAGAGAACCTTAAGACATATCACTGTGCTGGGTTTAGATACACCATATGCCAGACTGGCATTGGAGATCCGCTGGGTAAAATGATCTGCCAGCTGCTCCTTGGACTCCCTTGGGACTCTTATGAATTGCTTTGATAACTTTTGATATTTTATGCAATTTGGCGCTGTCATTTCTTGAATACAAGAGACAAATAGACAAGAACACAAGCACATTTTTGCACATTTTATTTCCACACTTTATCGTCTATTAATTTTGGCACTGTAGAGTTTTACAATTTGCCTTTGAACAATATAAAATATTTGCCAACAAGTTCAATCTAATTAAAGCAGTGGGACGAAGGGTCAGAATAAACATTCAAATAACCTTGAGGGTTTTTACCACATTTTACACAACATTGGGTTATTCTAGATGTTGTTAGATGTCCATGATAAGACTCAATCAGTATTGCGTTCCTTTGCTCTTGCTTAAGTAGATAAATCATGTCGGAAAATGCAGCTTTGGAGTGTTCCTGGAGAATTCTATTAGCATATTTGGAGTCAATTTATTCTGACTGTCAAAGTATGTAGAATATCAAACATGTTACGCTATTTCTCATAGTGTATTGATAAACGCTGTGTCTGTGTTTTACCTCAGAAGTAGAAGAATATGATATTGAAAAGTGCCTCCACAGTACACGTTGTTCAGTCAATATATTGATTTATGCTATAATTGTGTGGTTTGTAACCATCATTTACTTAGGCCATAGGTTTAGTTTGTGAAAAGCCTTGGTCCATGTTACAGGTTAGTCTGTAAGCCCTTCAACTGTGCAGGCCCCGAGCAGAGTGCATTATGGCTGCCCCTCTCCAATGATGAGGTGAGTTATTGATCTCTTACTGAGACGGAAGCCCTCTGTGTACCGCTATAGGGCTTAGAGCTGGCAAAGCAGTCTAGGCAGTGCACAGTGATGAGGGCTATACACACTTAGAAAAAAAGTGTTCCAAAAGGGTTCTTCATCTGTGCCCATTGAAAAACCCTTTTTGGTTTCAGGTAGAACCCTTTTTGGTTCCATTTAGAACTCTTTGTGGAAATGGTTCTTCATGGAACCCAAAAGGGTTCTACCTGGAACCAAAAAGGGTTCTTCAAAAAGTTATTAAATGGGGACAGCTGAAGAACCGTTTTAGGTTCTAGATAACGCCTTTAAAAAAAAAAAAACTGACTTTGGCCAAGATGGGGTTCCCAGAACTTTCTTGTCACAAACAGTTGGAAAGCAATTTTGATTCAATCTCAGTATTGAGAAAGGAAAGTGGTGGAGGTAGTCTTATGTGGATGGAAGCACTTATCAGGCAAAGTGATGGATAAGCTAAGTCAGACTGTTGGCCTCTGGCTGGGAGGAAAGACCCTCAGTCCCTTTGAATGGTTTGGAAGGAGACATGGAGTTTTCTGTGGCTGCTGAATCGGGTGTTTAGACATGGAACCCAAGGAGAAGGAAGCGTGTTTGGGTCTGACGTTTAGACGATGATTACAGTTTGGAGAAGCCACCTACCTCATTGCAACCGAAGCACGACCACACCTGGTGATTATGGCTTCTGGTTTAGTCCCAAAACCACGGTCGTGGTTTATCATAAGACATGAACAGAAAGCATCACTGATTCGTATTTCCTGCAACTTTCTGAAAAGGAAAATGCCCCTGTCTGCTGTGTGTGCGGTGTGTGTGTCTACCACTTTGTGTAGCATTGTAGCCTTTAGCGATGATGCTAATGAAAACAGTCTTCTGGTAGAAGGAAAGCCTTCCCTAAAAATCTTCTCAATTAAATGTTAACTACAAAGTAGCTTATGCTTACCTGGCAAAATTATTTCATGATTCTTTTAATTAATCCAGTGGGTATTTGTTTCGCAAACTTATCACGTGTGCTATGAAAACACGCCTAAACAACAGCCTCTTGCTAGGTGTGCACTTGAACTAAAGGGTAGACTGTAGTGGTTTGGGTTGCGAACGCCAAGGGCTGACATCATGTATATTAATGTCGCCCCTTGTATAGTAGTAGACAGTATAGTAGACGAATCATCCTCTCAGTTCAGATTCAACTTTAGATAAACCAAAGCAACCTCTCAAAGTTAACAAACATTTACATGACATTGTAATCCCTTGGCTTTCATCATGAAAATGAAGCCATCACGGTCTGAACCTTCCTCACAGTTTCGCTGCAGCCTGGATCCCATCGGCCTAGCAGATATGTTTAACCCTGTCGAGGGGGCAAGGATGAAACACGGCTTCAGCGTTTCACTGGGTTCCCAGCATCACCAAAGGTCTCTCTCATCTTCAAACCCCTAGCAGACTAGCAACAAAGCAGATCCATCTCCCTGGCTGCGTCCTCCAAAAAGCAATCAAGCTATTTAGAGCTGAATGGCCGGCTTGCTCCATATCATTGCTACTTGCTATGGCTGTCACAGAGATGCATTGGGCTCTTTTCATTCTCTCTTTTCATTCTCAATTTTTTCTCTCTTTCTTCTCCTCATCTCATCTCGTCGTCTTGATTTTATTTGTCTTTGCATTGTTTTGGCGCTGACTTTCTTTGAGAACAGATTCTCACTGTGTTGGCTTGTTAAGACCACAATGGTCTTAACTTTCTCTCTCTTCTTTCTCTCATTCCCTATAGCCGTTTCATCCAAATAACAGAAGAGACCCACTGGGCATAGATGTTAGTTCAACGTCTAGTTTTGATTTACATTTGGTTGATTTGTCAACTATCCTGAATTCAACGTTCAACCCAAAATCTCAACATGTCATTGGATTTAGGTTATAAGTTGGGTGAAAAAAATGCAAAATGCAAAATAAATAGTTAAATCGGTATTCCATGTTGATTCAACGTCATCATTATTCAGTGGAAACAACGTTGATTTGACAAGTTTATGCCCAGTGAGGTGTGTCTTGTCTCCCTATATTTCTACAATAACAATGTGAGGGATGAATCAGTCCAAGACTACGTAAGTTCAGTCCAAGAATCACTTACAATATTGCACGTGATATGAAGTCGGAAGTTTGCATACACGTAGGTTGAAGTCATTAAAACTCATATTTCAACCACTCCACAGATTTCATGTTAACAAACTACAGTTTTGG
Organism: Thymallus thymallus; assembly: GCA_023634145.1. NCBI lineage: Eukaryota > Metazoa > Chordata > Actinopteri > Salmoniformes > Salmonidae > Thymallus > Thymallus thymallus. The sequence goes on from CM042401.1 coordinate 29,811,091, forward strand.
CAATCCGGTTAGAACATCTACTTTGTGCATGACACAAGTACTTCTTCCAACAATTATTTACAGACATTATTCCACTTATAATTCACTATATCACAATTCCAGTGGGTCAGAAGTGTACATACACTAAGTTGACTGTGCCTTTAAACAGCTTGGAAAATTCCAGAAAATGATGTCATGGCTTTAGAAGCTTCTGATAGGCTAATTGACTTCATTTGAGTCAATTGGAGGTGTACCTGTGGATGAATTTCAAGGCCTACCTTCAAACTCAGTACTTCTTTGCTCGACATCATGGGAAAATCATAAGAAATCAGCCAAGATTTGTAGATCTACACAAGTCTGGTTCATCCTTGGTAGAAATGTCCAAACGCGTGAAGGTACCACATTCATCTGTACAAACAATAGTTCGCAAGTGTAAACACCATGGGACCACGCAGCCATTTACCGCTCAGGAAGGAGACGCGTTCTGTCTCCTAGAGATGAACGTGCGAAAAGTGCAAATCAATCCCAGAACAACAGCAAAGGACCTTATGAAGATGCTGGAGGAAACAGGTACAAAAGTATCTATATCCACAGCAAAACGAGTCCTATATCGACATAACCTGAAAGGGCGCTCACCAAGGAAGAAGCCACTGCTCGGTTTGCAACTGCACATGGGGACAAATATTGTACTTTTTGGAGAAATGTCCTCTGGTCTGATGAAACAACAATAGAACTGTTTGGCCATAATGACCATTGTTATGTTTGAGGATAAAGGGGGAGGCTTGCAAGCCGAAGAATACCATCCCAACCGTGAAGCATGGCGGTGGCAGCATCATGTTGTGGGGGTGCTTTGCTGCAGGAGTGACTGGTGCACTTCACAAAATAGATGGCATCATGAGGAAGGAAAATTATGTGGATATATTGAATCTCAAGACGTCAGTCAGGAAGTTAAAGCTTGGTCGCAAATGGGTCTTCCAAATGAAAAATGACCCCAAGCATACTTCCAATGTTGTGTCAAAATGGTTTAAGGACAACAAAGTCAAGGTATTGGAGTGGCCATCACAAAGCCCTGACCTCAATCCTATAGAAAATGTGTGGGCAGATCTGAAAAATCATGTGCGATCAAGGAGGCCCAAATAACCTGACTCAGTTACACCAGTTCTGTCCGGAGGAATGGGCCAAAATTCACCCAACGTATTGTGGGAAGCTTTTGGAAGTCTACCCGAAACGTTTTGACCCAAGTTAAACAATTGAAAGGAAATGCTACCAAATTCTAATTGAATGTATGGAAACGTCTAACCCACTGGAAATGTGATGAAAGAAATAAAAGCTGAAATAAATCATTCTCTCTACTATTATTCTGACATTTCACATTCTTAAAATTAAGTGGTGATCCTAACTGACCTAAGACAGGGACTTTTTACTAGGATTAAATGTCAGGAATTTTGAAAAACTGAGTTTAAATGTATTTGGCTAAGGTGTATGTAAACCTCTGACTTTAACTGTGTATACAGACCTGAATGAATAAATAAGTCCAGAGTGAATGAGTGATTACAGAGAGTTACTCATGGATGGATGCATAATTGTTAAACTAGATCCTAACACCCCAACAGTTCCAGGTCTATGGTGAAACAGATCAGTGTGTAACACATAGTGACTACACACATGGATCCAGGTGTTTAAATCTGTGTGTAATGATGAGCTAACACCAGAGCACTGGGCCTATTAGAATGAAAATGGAGTAATGTTGTGTGCGGATTACCAACCCTTGTAGAATCTTGTGACCAGTCTGACACCAGCTCACTCTCGGAACTCAGTTGAGTTCTAATCAGACTTGTGATTCCAATTCTCTATCTTTAGATTATTGTGCCAAAAAAAGACTGAGGGGCAATTTACACTATCAAGGCTTTTATTGAGTAACTCTAAGGACTCAAGCTACTCAAAATAGTTTATTAATGGCTCATAAGTAGTCATGGCTGACTCATCTGTCTGACTGCTTTAACGATACCAGCCATGTATTTGGACTTGATTTGATTTATCAGGATCCCCATTAGACGACGCCAATGGTGACAAGTAGTCATACTAGAGTCCGACACATAACGAAAAAGACATTACAGACACAATACTTTACAATTTACATACCGTACATGAACATGCAGTGTGTGTGTGTGTGTGCATCTATCAGTTACACATGCTGTACATGTCAGTCGATACACACACCAAGTAGGTCACATATGAGTGTTCTTGCTGTTCTCTAACCCCTCGGGATCCAGTGTTCTTGTCTCCCTGCGTCATGGAAGGGAAATGTACGAGCCCAATCACTGCGAAAATAGGCCGCCTGCATCAATGTTCTGGCTTACAAGGCCTTTTCATGTGAGTGTTCTCGTTTCTAAGGGCTCAAGTGTGCTAGAGGTGTGGTTGGTAAGTGAGATCAGAAACACTCCCAGAAATGACACATACACACATCTGTGATTGTGTGTGCATCTGGGTGTATCCAACTACAACCTGGGCCCATGCTGCATTGGTGGTTGTGGATTGAAAGCTTGCGTTGTGTGTCTCTCAGTATGGTATCAGTGGTGTCATACAGTATGTAACTGTTCGCAGGTGGCGAGGTGTGATCTCTGTTTGAATTGTTAATATGGCGTCCCATCTGGCGTGTGGCAGCTTGTCTCCTTGGCTTGTGCCCTGCCCCCCTCCTCCCCATCACCCTTTCCTGCCCTCCTCATGGCAGTGAGACACTTAATCCCAGTTCACATGCCTCAGTCATCTGCACATGGCGATCCAGTGATACACTTAATCCCAGTTCATATGCCTCAGTCATCTGACATGGCGATACTAGAGATATCATTACATGGCGATCCTAGAGATATCATTACATGGTGATCCTAGAGATATCATTACATGACGATCCTAGAGATATCATTACATGGCGATCCTAGAGATATCACTACATGGCGATCCTAGAGATATCATTACATGGCGGTCATAGAGATATCATTACATGGCGATCCTAGAGATATCATTACATGGCGGTCATAGAGATATCATTACATGGCGATCCTAGAGATATCATTACATGGCGGTCATAGAGATATCATTACATGGCGGTCATAGAGATATCATTACATGGCGATCCTAGAGATATCATTACATGGCGATCCTAGAGATATCATTACATGGCGATCATAGAGATATCATTTTATCTATTTCTTTTTTAGCCCCCTTCCTCTGTCTCTGCATCCCTCTCTCTCTCTCCTCTCTCTCTCTCTCTCTCTCTCTCTCTCTCTCAAAGGGCTCTATTGGCATGGAAAACATATTTTTACATTGCCAATTCAAGTGAAATAGATAATAAACTAAAGTGAAATAAACAGAAACATTTGATAAATCTCTCTCTCCATGTGTATTTGTTATTTTGTGTTTATTAGGAAGCACTTTATGTTTTATTCACACATACTGTATGGCTTTAAAAGTCATAAAAAAGTAAAACGCGAGAAGCTGGGGCTTTGACCCGACCACATGTTCACCAGAATACAACTACTGTGACTTTTAGAGGAGTGGAGAGCAGGAGCTGACTGGCATTTGCATATTATAACAGCTTTTACAATACATTTTTGCAATCCAAGCAATACGGCCTATTCTCTGTTCTCTATTTATGTGGAATATTCTGCAAAGTGCATTTGGAAACACTATAAATCCATAATACTGCTCAACAGCACAATAGCTACTGTATGACATCTGGAGTCTGCTTTCTCCCTAACTCTCTTGGGAGGCTCCGTAGCATCTGACAGATTCTTAGCTCTGCCTGCAGTAAGTGTGAGCTTTAAGATATTTGGGATTGTAGGAGAGTGAATTTGATGTACCAGAATAAGAACTGAATAATTGTTTAAAACACAGTGGGGTTAATAAACTCTTCTGTGCCTCTATTTCCAAAATTTGCAACTGACATTTGACATCTTTTCTTCAGAATAATTGCATGTGTCAACTTCTGGCTGCAACTCGAACCACAATGCATCTCTCGTACTGCGCCTACACCTGGCCAAACCATCATATCACACTGAATGTGGCTACAAAAATAGTTTTTATTGTCATGTGTAGATGGGATGTTCCTCATTAGAGTCACAGCAGTGTCTTTGTATGACGCTACTCCAACAGGATGTTTATGTGGAACAGAGTGTGAAATTGAGCACATCCATGCTGACACACAATTGTTTACTCAAAGACACACGAAAGCAGTTGAAAACCTATTGATTGAAAGTACAAGGCAGATGATCACTCACGATCAGGAAGTGGATGTGTCTGACTATTGCCCTGAGCTGAAAGGGTATATGTATTATTCCAGTCTGTCCCAGAAATGCGTTTTTCTTAGACCTTTTCTTATGCTTGGAAGAGTAATTTGATGCTCAATTTGAGATTTTATTAAGATTGCTGAAAAAATGTATCCGCCATGCTATTGTACTGTACATTTTCAAACAATGTCATACACATTTTCCTCTATTTGATCGTAGGACACATTTTAACAGGAAAGCAACACCAAGAGGATTACAAAAATATATTATGTTTTACTTGCAAAGCATTACTATTTGGTTTCAAGATGTTTCAAAGACACGGTTGCTGTTTGGGGTTTTAGGCTGGGTTTCTGTACGAGAGCTTTGTGACATCTGCTCATGTAAAAAGGGCTTTATGAATGCATTTGAATTGATGTAATGTATCTCTAATATGAGCCAGATTGGTAACAGAGACTCAAAGCTAATTCTTAAGAGTGCAGTATTTTATTTTATTTGACCAAAGCCACATGTCAACGTAGCAGGCAATCGTTTGTAGACAGGGTTGGGCAGATTACTTGAAAAATGTAATCTGTTACTGTGAAAAATTGGTAATGTGAACCTTTGGATTACTCAAAATGAGTAACAATCTGATTACATTTAGATAACTTGAAATATGTTCATGTCTAACACCCAGACATATTTTAAAAACTTTAATCTAATATAGCATTTTTTTCATTTAGTAACATGAGTATTTACAAATTGGGGATTAGTGTGAGAGCCTAAAGATCCTTTAATTCACATGTTCTATTCTATGTGTAAGAGCATAGTCACATGGCTCCATACTAACATTTTCAGTTGGTGGCACCAGCCCATGACTTGGTTGCACCACAATTGCTGTGGGGTCACGCAATAGAAAACATTTGTAGCCTCATTGTCTTATAAAAGTAATTAAGTGTTTCATTAAGAAGTTTAGTAGTCTACTAACATTTTAATTTTAAATAAATAAATAGTTTATTTTAACATCATGTTCAAGCACGGATGCATGTTTCCAGATATTTTGATATGCAACCTAAACCAGTGATTGTCATGAATTTGAGTTTTGACTAGGGAATTGTTGTTCTTATTTTACTATCAAAATAGGGTTCCAGAATTTTTTGTTAGATATTAGATTAAGTCATCTAGAATGTAATCAGCTGTTTTTTTTTATTTTTTTGTAATCAAGTTGTTTTAAAGTAAATAATCCAGGTTTATTAAAATTACTTCATTTTTGTATTTGGATTACGTAATCCTCCTTGCTTTACCTTTTGTTGTGGGTGACAATGCAACATTCTTGGTCGGCAACTCAAATTGACAGTAAATATAACAGTAGCTAACCATTACTAAACTATTTCACAGTCTGTGCAATTTTTCTTCTAAAACATATTACACTCTTGAATAATGCAACAATTCACAAGTATGTACACATTAAATTACCTTACAAACAGCCAACATCTGCTAGCTAGCTAACAACATCATTCATGATCAAGTAATGTTAGCATATCAATAATTAACATTTACCCCACCATACGAACATAAACGTACAGTAACATTATCGTAGTGTCATTCATATTATAATATATGCTACACAGCTAGGTAATGTTAGCTATCAAGCTAGCTAGCTAAACTAAATAATTTCTGCATCCGCACATCAATGTTCTGGCCATTAGCTGAATGCTGCAGTATAGCTTAACCATAGCGAGATAGGAGATCTTAGGTTTAACAAGCGTATTAAAGTTACCTTAGAACACATTGTGGAAGTCATTGTATGAAGTAAGAGAAAAGTGTGACGAAACCTTTGATAGTCCCCTGGGGAGTTGCTTCTTGTTGTAAAAAAAATGCAGTTGAGATTTAAAGCTATGGCAACATTTTCAGAAAGCAAGTCTGTTAATACAACTAGAGGTAAAAACTAAATAAAAAACTTCTCAAAAAGAAGGAAAATGTCTGTACATTTCAGCTGTTTAATAAACATTGCTCTGGGCGGGTGTTGTGTGCTACTTCCTGAAGTAGTGGTCATGACGTGAGAAGTTTGCACGTTTACATTGACTAATAATATTTTGTTGCCGAGGGTATTTTTCTGAAAAGTCAAGTAAGTGTGAAGACCCTCTAACAGAATAGGAGTGTTGTCACCTCTGACCCCTTTATCTCTTTGTTTCCGCATGGCTTCCAGCTGTTGATACAATTGACTGCTCAACCCACCCAGTCTAACATGCTGACCACACCGCTCGCGTAACGTGCGCGAGCATTGCAAAATAAATGTACACATACATGTTATTCAAACATTGCACCCACACTACTCGCGTGCGTCAACGAGCTTCTGCGTAGCCAGGCGCTAAAATAGAACTTGGTTCTATTTGTGACGCCTGACACGCTGAAAGTCCCAACTCTCCCATCTCCTCAATGGTTTTTAGGAGCATATACCCATGTGGGTGATTGAAAGATGAACTGAGGTCCATACTCCAGTCCAGTTGGTGGTGATAATGCACCTTAAAGTTGGTTGCCAACCGCCATATAAAGTCCAAAAAAAGAAGAAGAAGACTGAAGGAGGAGAGATTACTAGAAACAAACTCGGTTTACCCTTTTATCTGTGGATTAATTGTTGGATTAGAGGATCTTGTGCGTTTCAGGTAAAATAACAACCCAATGTTTATATCCCAGGACAATTTAACTAGCAACAGCAAGCTAGCTAGCTAAATTGCCATAAATGTTTAATGCTTTTCAACCTTTCCTCAAATCAATATAGTTTGTTCAGAGTTCGTTTTGATATTTCAACCTGCGTGTCCTGATCGCGTCTGGTGTGGGTGAACAAAATCAACATGCGTGCAATGGCGCAGGTGCGCACCCGGTCTAGTCAGCATGTAAGTCTCACCAATTGTTATAGAGAGAGAGAATAGTCTTAGTTTTCTGCTAATTAATTCCAGCAATATGGTTGGTCCTTGAAGATTCTGTCACATTAATAGTTCTAATCAATAATTATATTAGCCTACCACCCACAACAAGGTGGTATTTTTATAAACTCCAGCCAGCTCAACCATCTTTTTCATTTGCCAATGCATTGTATTATTTCTAGGGCCTCTCATGTATACCTCAATAATTGGCTGATGTAATTGTCCAATTCCAGGTGTTTGGCAAAAGAATGAGTGACTGTGATTGGACGACTCCATCACAGCCAGAGATGGATCTACTCCAATCGATAGATTCTTCCTGTTTTGCAGGAGTTGTGCATGTTTTGTCACTCACTCTAATTTCCTGGAAAAAAATACATAACCAAATGATAATAGGAATGTCATGGTTTGATGTAATGCTTTACCTTGGGCTTACTGTGAATGACTCCATGGGAAGTCCATTCTCGGAACTCATACAATAGTCAAACCAACCGAGAAGTTCCCAGCCTGTTATTTTCCTGTGAGCATCAATCATAGTATCACATAATGGGAGGTTTCATAAAAAACAAATCCTTTTATAGTCTGACAAGCCTCCATCTCCAGTGATTATAAGGTTTGATTACTTTTTAATATACATCTGTCTTGCTCTACAGTATATACTGTTGATCTTTATATTTATGACATGCTTAACTCAAAACATACAATTCAAGTAATATTCTTTGATGCACATTCACTGCATGACAATCAAAGCCTACATATGTCACTGATTCATAGACAATTATGTGGCTGTGCATTAAAGTATATTGCTTTTTATTATAAAAACGACTGGACCAATTTTACTGATGACACACATTCATTGCGTCAGTTGTCCTTCTGCAACACTGGAATGTTAAACCAATAGAAACACGAAATCTCCACCCCAAAGTTATAGTGTCCTAGGTTCGCCACTAGGCCACTTCACAGACCCAAACAGGATTTGTCAGTCTCTGAGAGTGGCGTCTGGGCTGCCAGAATTAGCGGTGACAGCACTGTCACTCCTGATGCCACACTGCTTAATGGAGATAAGACCCATTACCCAGATTGGTTGTGACCTTGTCATTGGGCCGTGGGCCGGTGGGCACACAGCAGGAGTGATATGCATTATCCCTCTAAGACGTCACACCTCACTCGTCAGCACTGCTCAGCATTGTTCAGACATCAATGTCAGACCGTCAATGCCCAAGGATTTGATCAGTCACATAAGGAATAAGTTATTAATTGAGGTCATCGATGCTGTGCTTTATCTAAATACCTGTCAATTCGTATGCCTGAATGTATAAGATATACTGTACTTTACAGTTGACTGGTTATACTTATGAGTGGCGTGCAGGGTGGACAGTTTGTACTTTTGGGACTATTCTATTTCTTTACATTGTACCAGGCAATCAATCGCATCTCAAGTATTTTGAAAGTACTGTATGTGAGCCAGGTCTGATTGATGTAAGATGGTCCTGCTTCGGTGTGGTGCCCCTTATGTACTACTTCTGGACAGAAGCAGAGCGCTCTGACTGGGGCTGTTAGTAGGGCTGTGAAACTAGTCCTTTGGTTCTTTCATGAGTCCGAGGCCATCCAAAAGCTGTCATCACTCTGACCCACTGCTAGCTGAATGCTGCACTACCTGGTATTGTCCACATCAGCTTCCAATGAGATTGTGATTGTCAGATTGTTCAAGGAATCTGACTACGACAAAGTGATTTGATTATTAAGATTCAGATTGTTCAGATCTCCCAGTAAGCATTTTCCTATTTTCTTTAATTTCCCTTCTTTATTAAATAAGTAATGGAATCATGAAAAATCACAGTTGGTAAAAATGGCTTGTGCAATACATGTCATATCCTTTTGAGTAATGGTACACTATCTGTCTCGGGCGGCAGGTAGCCTAGCGGTTAACTGAAAGTACGCTGAGCCTACTATGTGAAAAATATGTCCTTGAGCAAGGTACTTAACCCTAATTGCTCTTGACAAGAGTGTTGCTAAATGACTGAAATGTCTGTGGAAGTAATGTTGATATGAGTACAGTTAAACCATTTATGTTTACTGTTAACATTCTGTTATGTGGAGAAGGCCATCATTTGTCAAATGCATGTTGGTGCCTATCCAGGCTTATTTGAACTCAGGCCGTTATACAAAGTCTGCATATCTACAACCACAGATAACTTGCTCAAACACCCTTTTATTGTGTGTATGGGCAGATTTTGTTTATGTTACAGTAACCATGTTGTCTATTTCCTGGCCCACTGTTGGGCAAATGCAACGTGCGATTAATTCTAACACATCCACCCATGCATGGTTCCCTGTATCTTCTCAGTATACCTTGGGGTAATATCTGGCCTCTGCTGGACGACTTGGCTGGTACCCATTTGCATTATGGATGGTTTTAAGGATGGTCATTCAGATGAAGCCAATCTGCCCCAGGGCAGTCTTATCATGCCACGGACAGTACCATTTCAGGGAAAGAGGAGGGGATCCCTTTGAATAAGTCATCACTAGTGCCTTTTCGCAGACTCAATGTATGACGATTTCCATATGGAAAACCTTTTGTTGGAATCAAATCGATTCTAAAACACGATGTATATAACTGATATATTGTCTGTAGTTAGAAGGGACTTCCTAGAAGACTGGGTGTTATGTAAAAATGTAGGATACAGAACATAAGCTAAACAATGAGAATGTGTTCCGTAATCCTTTCAGTCCTGATAAGTTCTAGATTATTATCATGGGTGTATTTCATTTCGCTGTGTGATGACAAGGAAAGATAATGTACCTGGCTAACATTTGGATATTGACGTGACTTTTTGTAAAGATGGCCCTAAATGGACATGCCACTTCATGGGGGTTTTTCTTTCCGTGAACTCCTTGTTGTTCTTGCGTAGGAGCAGTTTGTACTCTTGATATTAGTCCATGTTTTATTTGGAGCTCAACTCAGACCATCTGACCACTCCTAAGACATAACATTTCCAGTCAATTTGCCTCAGAAAATGAATGCAACAATTGGCACGTAAACTAATAGGGTCATAAATGTGTGATGAAAATCTCTGTCAACTTCTTGGTCTATTAATCAATGGGCAGCTCTCAATTGAAAACCTCTTCACTAAACTGAAGTATACAGTGTATGAAACAAGTGTTAGGCTTAATATGCAGCTCCTTTGCATAATGTTCATTATTTCTATAACTCTGTACACGCGACCATAGCACGTTGGTTTAGCGCACACAGTGGATCACAGGAAGTGAGAAACAATTAAGGACAAGTAGAAACAAACTTCAACAAAATGCAATGCAAAGCAAAGCCCAATAGCTGAGTGTGCAGCTGAAGGGAATCTGATTTGAAGAGACACAACCAGAAGCCTCAGAACACACAGCCTGAAGTCACTCTGACATGGCCCTTTAAATGTTTGGCCACAATGGCTGGTACGGCAAAAAAAAGTTTGGGATATTTGTTGAAACTTCTTAAAAGGGTTGCTAAGAACTGTATTTTCCAAGGATTTTTTTATCTGAAACTTTATCAGTCTGCTGCACAAATACAAACGTATGATTATTGTGGTTTTGATCAGTGTTGACATCTACTAAACTTTTCTTTTTTTAATCTGGCGGCTCCTTAAGTATAATACCGCCTTTAACATTGCATAAATACGCTGTCACTGTTTGGGATTTGTCCGTACTGAACATATTGGATTTGTCAGCATGTGGGTCACAGACTAGCATTAATTATGATCTGATGACTCATTTGAGCTTGTCTGGCCTGAATACCATTCCGTATAGACATCCGTTATCCTTCCAACTACTTCCTGTGTACTCCTATGTCACTATTGCGTGTGTGTCAGTACTTGCTGTTGTTCAGCAGCTATAAAGCAACTCCTCAACTGCACTATCAAAGCATGCAACATCTGCTGTGGCTTACTGTCACGCGCTCTGCCATCATGAAACAGGCTGGCTGGCAATATAAAAACATGGCCACTACTGGCAAGCAGAAGTCAAGTATTTGGTCCCAACTTTGTTTGTCTTTTAGAGTTAACTTGAGTTTTTTCATAGACAATGACAGACAAAATTGCAGAGCACAATGCATACATAACCAACAGAAAGCCTACACACTTGGAAAATGTCTCGCCTCTACGAAACTTGAATTTTCGAAGACAGACACAAACAAAAAAGCTATGGAGATGCACTTTGCAGTTACTGCCACTCAAACCTCTCACTAAAGAAGCCCCCTAGACTACAATTGTAGTGGAAGATGCCAATCTTACCAGCTGTAATTCATTACAAAACGGTACAATTGTCTAACATTTAGAGAGTGATGATTTTGACAGGATACAACATTTGCAAGTTATATGACTGCTCAATGAATGCAAGTGTCAAGTCTTTTTTTCTCTATGAGCTTTTGCTTATTGTCAGAAAAGTGAGGTTTGAACATTTCCCATTATGGTTAAGCCTTTGAGTAGTTTCATAATGCTGTCAGCACGGTCAGAAAAGTGAAGTTGGAACATGTCCCATTATGGTTAAGCCTTTGAGTAGTTTCATAATGCTGTCAGCATTGCTTGGAGTTTTATTTAATTGCGATGCTAGGGAAATGACAATCAAATTCTTATTCTTAGGTCGTTTTTCATAGAATCTTATACTGTAAAATGTCTTACTGTAAGCCATTCTTACCAAACAAAGTAAAAAACAAAAAATTTGTATTTATCAACAATATTTAGAGAAATGTTTGGAGGCATTGGGAAGATAGATAACATGAGAACAATAGTTAATTTGAGCGTTTGTTAGTTCTCCAATGTAACTATAAACTGAGTATACAAACCATTACAGTTTTTCAGATTTGTTTACACACTAAAATGGGCCCATGAGTCACAATGACCCAAACCTGTAACTCATTTAGCAGAACCAGACACCAAATCTGCAATACTACTGGCACATGTTTTTCTTTACACTCAGATTGCAGTTCTATAACAAACATATAACAAACAATTCTCTACCTTCCGCACAACCTTGACAATTAAAATATATTGTGTGCAAATGAAAAGCAACACTGTTCAACAAGCTAAGCTCAATTACCAATTGATTACTTGAACTCTTCACATATGCAAACACTAATTTTTTTGGATAAAAAGGCCACAGGTGAGTACTCCTGTGTTTGGAGAACAGTGGAAGTAAACGTGGAGGTGGAGGTGGAGGTCGGGGTAGAGGTAGAGTTGGAGGTAGAGTTGGAGGTAGAGGTGGAGGTGGAGGTGGAGGAAGACCAAGAACAAGGAGAGTAATCGCTGATGAAACTCGGGCGTCTGTGGTGAACCATGTGGTCAACCATGGTTTGACCTTGAGAGAGGGAAGAGAGTGCAGCCCAATCTGAGCCGGTTTACCGTAGCATCCATCATCCGGACGTTCCAGAATGAGAATAGGTAGGTCCAATGTCTGCAGTACATATCTACTAATTGTAATACATGACAGTAGTACAACATACAGTACAGTAAAGACTGTAGATTTCAATACATACTGTAAGGGGAAACAAAGTAAATGTTTAATGTATTACTGTATGTATGAAATTGGGAGCTATACAACTTTGTAACAAGTTTATATTGTATACTGTATTACTGTAGTGTTTACTGTACTGTACTGTATAGTATTTTGTTTTTGTAGACGAAAAGGAGTCTGCCATTGTGTAATGTACTAGTATTACACTCTAGAAACATTAGTAATGTACTAGTATTACACTCTAGAAACATTAGTAATATACTAGTATTACACTCTAGAAACATTAGTAATATACTAGTATTACACTCTAGAAACATTAGTAATATACTAGTATTCCACTCTAGAAACATTAGTAATGTACTAGTATTACACTCTAGAAACATTTGGAATGTACTAGTATTACACTCTAGAAACATTAGTAATGTACTAGTATTACACTCTAGAAACATTAGTAATGTACTAGTATTACACTCTAGAAACATTTGGAATGTACTAGTATTACACTCTAGAAACTAGTATTGCACTCTAGAAACATTAGTAATGTACTAGTATTACACTCTTAAAATATTAGAGACACATTGATGTTGCCAGTGAACTTTACTATACAGCAATAAGAGTATTTACTGTCATTTCAGAGAATCATGGAGTTGGATGCAAGTCCCATCCACCAGGAACTCATATTCATAGATGAGGCTGAGGAGGAGAGGAGGGAACATCATTGGTCAACGAGCCATCATTGAAGTAATTGGCCAGCGCAGGGGAAATGTCAACATATAAGCAGCTATGAGCCACAATGGGGTCCTCCACCACCATGCCACCATGCTCCTTAATTTCCTGAACACCTTACATGACAATCTTTTTAAGCCAGAGCAGAGAGGGCCAGGTGATCCTGAGCAGCAAATGTATGTTCTAATTTGGGACGACGTGCGTTTTCATCGGGCTGCTCAGGTCCACAACTGGTTCCATGACAATCCCAGGTTTACAATTCTCTACCTTCCACCATATTCCCCATTTCTCAACCCCATTGAGAAGTTGTTTCCAGCATGGCGGTGGAAGGTGGAGGCATGGCAGTGACATTCCAGCAGAGTCCTGTCAGGGGTGGATGTGTCATGCCAGAAGATATTTCCCTCGCTGTCTGGCCAAGGAGAATATCTCCTGTGATGTTGATGAAAATCAACATGACGGATTTTGATTTCACAATGGAGTATTTATTTATTGTCTTGTGATTTAGATTTTATTGTATTTTGACAGTTTATTTATCTATTCCGTACAATTGAACTAACATACAGTACAGTACAAATAGTACAGTACAAATAGACCCATTCACTGTATGTTTGCATTTTTACTGTATGTTTGCTTACAGTATACTGTTTGACATGTATTGAGTCATGCTGACATATAAAACTTTCTTGTTTAAGTACACACAAACAATATACAGTATAATGTAACAACAGAATCTGAGTATTTTTTGATAATAGTGTTTTGAATATGTCACATTAGTGTGATCTCGGTTGTCACTAAATTAGATTCATTTGATGTGTGTCTCATTTGTATGCAGAGTTTAATTTTGAGCAGGGAGTACATTGCTGTGTATCATTTTGCAAGAGGTCTGTGGGGTTTGGGGAAATTGGCAAACTGTTTTGTGTTTTGTGTTTAGAGTTTTGAGCACCTGAAATGTAGTTTCAGCAAACGTGTGTTAAAAATTGGGAAAAAACTGTAAGAACACCTTCTCTTTCCATGACATAGACTGCCCAGGTGAATCCAGGTGAACACTATGATCCCTTTCAGTCAGTGTAGATGAAGGGGACATGGAGGAGACATGGATTGTGTATGTGTGCCATTCATAGGGTAAATAGGCAAGACAAAATATTTAAGTGCCTTAGAACAGGGTATGGTAGTATGTGCCAGGTGTACCAGTTTGTGTCAAGAACTGCAACGCTGGTGGGTTTTTTCACGCTTTTCATTTTTGGTATACTCAGTGTATATGGATGGAGTAAAGATTGTTATGCCCCCAGTCAAAATTGTATTAAGCTGAGCAATGTCAACAATATGTTTTTCTTGGCAAGCCACAATAAAATAACATTACAGAGAATATTCTCATCCAACTAGCTCCAACAACAGCATACTGTGGAAATGATCATATGCACACACACACACACACACACACACACACACACACACACACACACACACACACACACACACACACACACACACTTACATACATAGAATCACACTTACATAGATACACACACAGACTCACTTGTCAGACCTCTGACCATGATTTTTGCGTGTGCAAGAACAGGACAATTCCCCAGTGTTTGTGGGCTAGTCGCAGTCTGAGATATTTGGCTTACCGTCATCTTTGGATCACATACTTGACATAGGAGGGGGACCCTTGTCTTGTGTGTGTGCTTGGGTGTGTGTGTGTGTGTGTGTGTGGGTAGGTGTGTGGGTAGGTGTGTGTGTGTGTGTGTGTGTGTGTGGGTAGGTGTGTGGGTAGGTGTGTGCATGCAGTGGCTGAAGAGAAATGGAGACAACGGAAACCACAATAAGAGAACTGTGGAATGTGTTTGGTCTCTTGGTCTTGGAATCAGAGGAGTCCTCTGGGAAAAATCCACTAGAAGCTTCTAATGCCAGACATATGGGATAGCAGGGGATGAACTTCCTAGTTTTAGCTTCTTCACTGTCCTCGTCCTCAGTTACTCATGAGCTGTGGTTTTCAGTGCATTTCTTGATGCATGTTCATTCATATGCATCTGTTTACTGTCATTCTTATACGTGTGTGTTTTATGGCAACTCTCAGCTTTAGTAATCACCACTATGACACTGTCCAGATGATAGTACATTGGAGGAGCCAGGACTTTAGTAATCACCACTATGACACTGTCCAGATGATAGAACATTGGAGGAGCCAGGACTTTAGTAATCACCACTATGACACTGTCCAGATGATAGAGCATTGGAGGAGCCAGGACTTTAGTAATCACCACTATGACACTGTCCAGATGATAGAGCATTGGAGGAGCCAGGACTTTAGTAATCACCACTATGCCACTGTCCAGATGATAGAACATTGGAGGCGTTTTTTATATGATCTCAACAGGAAAAACTCCTGCCCCTAGTAACGAGTCATGGGTTAAAAAGACTGACAAGAAGACATAAAGCATACTTAGTTTATTGGATTAGTGTGGTAATGTGCAAGGTATTAGAACCCTTGGAGATGATTTAGCGTCTGTCTGAGAATGTGAATGTATTTTTAGGACTAGGGTCCCTCCAGAGAATATTGGCAGAGACGATGTTGATGTTTGGTTTTGAGAAAAGGAAATTGAGGCTGTTCCATGCGTCTCTCTCTCTCTCTCTCTCTCAGTATTGTATTGTATTTGGAAAGAGAGGACTTGGCTAAAATGGTTTTAAAACAGTACCCTGCTCAAGTGTCTTTAAAATTATTGCTTGAGAAATAGTTGTTTTCCCCCATGTTTTGTTGTAGCTGCTTGACAATGACATTTCCCCCCCGGGGGATCAATAAAGTATCTATCTATCTATCTATCTATCTATCTATCTATCTATCTATCTATCTATCTATCTATCTATCTATCTATCTATCTATCTATCTATCTATCTATCTATCTATCTATCTATCTATCTATCTATCTATCTATCTATCTATCTATCTATCTATCTATCTATCTATCTATCTATCTATCTATCTATCTATCTATCTATCTATCTATCTATCTATCTATCTATCTATCTATCTATCTATCTATCTATCTATCTATCTATCTATCTATCTATCTATCTATCTATCTATCTATCTATCTATCTATCTATCTATCTATCTATCTATCTATCTATCTATCTATCTATCTATCTATCTATCTATCTATCTATCTATCTATCTATCTATCTATCTATCTATCTATCTATCTATCTATCTATCTATCTATCTATCTATCTATCTATCTATCTATCTATCTATCTATCTATCTATCTATCTATCTATCTATCTATCTATCTATCTATCTATCTATCTATCTATCTATCTATCTATCTATCTATCTATCTATCTATCTATCTATCTATCTATCTATCTATCTATCTATCTATCTATCTATCTATCTATCTATCTATTTTAATGGAAATCTATTACAGTAAGGTACGTAATTGTTACCCAAAAATGATTTGTTATTGATATAAAAACGTCTGCATTGGGCCTTTAAGTTTGTCATCCAAGAATGGCTCAAAATATCCAGTCTGTCTCTGAATTCATAAACTTTGGACTGTAAGGTAATGACAGTTAGTGAGGAGAATGGACATCGCAGGACCTGCCCTAACTTGGCACAAACCATTCACACATTTAAACTGTTAGCCAAACTTTTTAATGAAGGTGAAAAACATTTGACTACACTTCACACGCAATACTATTTCACACTTAACATAACAATGGCCAACAATTAACAGGTTCATCAAAACAAATACACTGGCATAAACATCAGTATTTCTGGTAAAAAACGAAAGTTTCAAAGATGGCGTGACAAAAAAACAAAAATGACTTATTTTTTTTGTATTATCTTTAACCAGATCTAATGTGTTATATTCTCCTACATTAATTTCACATTTCCACAAACGTCAAAGTGTTTCCTTTCAAATGGTGTCAAGAATATCCTTGCTTCAGGTCCTGAGCTACAGGCAGTTAGATTTGGGTATGTCATTTTGGGCAAAAATTGAAAAAAAGGGTCCGATCCTTAAGAGGTTAACAAATAAAGAGACAGACAGTGGGCGAGTTTGTTTTACATGGCCCGGTGTCCCGGTAGGTCGAGATTTCCCCTTAGGACCAATGGAATGGTTGAAAATGAGCATACCCCGCCCATCCAGGACACCAGGCCATGCAAAACGAATTTGCCCATTTCTACATAAATGATAATGGTAAGAATCCTCTGGCGTTTGTAATTTCTTAGTGCAAAACAAAGTGTTTGAGGGGACTAGCGATAGCAACTTTAGAAAACAATATTTGTAGCAAACAATTAGTCAGCTTTTGTGTGTGGAGTGGAAGGAAATGTTGCAACTTTGAATATTGAAATCTGCATAGCTCTCTGTCTGTCTCTCTCTCTCTCTCTCTCTCTCTCCTCTCTCGATATCTGTCTCTCTCTTGATCTCTCTCTCTCTCTCTCTCTCTCGCTCTCTGACTGTGTCTCTCTGTCTCTGTCTCTCTCTCGCTCTCCTTTCTTTCTTTCTTTCTTTCTTTCTTTCTTTCTTTCTTTCTTTCTTTCTTTCTTTCTTTCTTTCTTTCTTTCTTTCTCTCTTTCTTTCTCTCTTTCTCTCTCATGATTGATGTGCTCCTTACCATTACCACATGTTAATTTCCCATTAGTATGCAGAGTTTAAGATGAAAACATGCACATGAAATGTAATCATAACTCACATTATTATTAGACAGGCCCTCAACCCCTGAAAAATACAGACTCTCCTTAGATTGCAACCTCATGTTTACATCACTAAAAATGACAGAAAAGGCGTTCAATGCACCCAGCAGTACTAGTCTAATCAAATGCGGCTGATCATTTGGAACGATTAAAAGAGAGAACCCATTTTCTCTTGACAATGGCACAGAGCGAGAGAGAGAAAGAAGAAGAAAAATAACATGGTAGATGCCATAAAGTCAGGGAAAACAACAACATTACAGTATGTACAGTCCTCCCCTTGGTCCTTCTGTGTCTGCCTGGGTGTGTGTCTGCATGTTGGAGGCAGGCCTGCTCTAGCTTATGATAGAGATAGAGAGCTGCGATAACGATGGGAGACAGCCCAGGCCTCAGCCCTGCCACTCGTCCATGACATAGGACTCGGATTAGGAGGCAGATCCGCCTGTGTATGCCTCACAAAGTAATCCTACTGTACGCTGATCCAGAATGATGAGTCCACATTAGTCAGAGGCCAGTAGCCAGTATCTTAAAGCCATGGGGGGATGGGGTTTGGTCAAGCGCTAACATTTCATGATGGCATTGTGTACATTTAGGCTTTTCTGTGGTACTGTGTCTGGTTGATTGTCACCCGCTATATCATACAGCATGCATGCATGCTATTGCCTTGGGATGCGGGGAAGAAACACATTTTGTCCGCAGTGCTGGATGTACTGTACATTGTGACTCAAAGTGGGATTATTAATGAAGTATTTGAGTGACTCATCCATCCATCAGTCAAAGGATTAGTAAACCTTCAGTGTTCATAATGTAGTTACACCATTAAGGCCTTTATAGTTATCTTTTAATAGTATTATTTGAAAGTCTCACAATAAAGTAACTGCTCTCTCTTTTGCTCCCCCCCTCTTCCCTCCCTCCCTCCCCTCTTCCCTCCCTCTGTCTCTACAGCAGCAGATGGCGAGGAGCTGACTTCAGCAGGTGGGGTATTTCTACAATTGGTAACTTGTGTTCCCCTCATTTGTGTGCGTGTGCGTTTGTGTGTGTTTGTGTGTGTGTGTATATGTGTTCTACCCATCATCAGTACAATCATATGACCTTTCCTGCATCCATTTAACCACTCTCCCATGCTCTCAGCCTCTCAATTCTCAAACACACACACACACACGCACATGCACACACACACACACACACACACACACACTAGATATCTTCTCGGGCCCAAAGACTTGGACCAGGAACTGAAAGGACTTGAGGATAATCAGACCCAGACCCGAACTGACCAGACAACAACCAGACCTAGACCCGACCCGATTGGACCAGAGTGACCAAGTTGCCCTTCTGGTTAACAAATAGGTATTTATACAGTATGTTGGCCCAGCCTTCTATAAGTCAATACATTCACCTTATTAGCGTAAAATGAATATGCTATAGGCTATGCAGAGTCGTAGTTGGGTCTATTCGGGTCCACTCAGCTGTAGTTACATAGACCCGAGACCCGATGGCAATCAAACAGGATCCGGCCCGGACCCGAGGATAATTTTGGTCTTGGGTATTTGGATTCAGGTGGACCCTTGAAGACTTCTAACACACACAAGCCCACTCACACAAGCCCACACACCCCCGTGACTGCTGTGGCTCCTGCCCAGTCAGTATCACTTCGCTTGACTGATCTCCATGGGTCTCCCTTTTTTTGTTGTTAACTT
Organism: Thymallus thymallus; assembly: GCA_023634145.1. Classification (NCBI taxonomy): domain Eukaryota; kingdom Metazoa; phylum Chordata; class Actinopteri; order Salmoniformes; family Salmonidae; genus Thymallus; species Thymallus thymallus. Next base: position 29,830,878 of record CM042401.1, read on the forward strand.
TTTACCCATGATGCTAACGTGACACTTAATGCCTTTCTATCTTTAAACAAACATACACCCCTTGCCTAACACTACACAGACTCTAAACAGGCATTGAACCAGTCAGAGACTTGTTCTCCCTTGCAACAGAGAAGTTCACTGAACAAATGTTTATCTTTGATGGACAAGTTTGAGGACTCGAAACCACATAGGTCCAGAACAAACAACAAACCAAGTCCACAATATCTGATCACGCAAATATGAATGAAAGAATGAAACTCATGTAAGTAAGCCTTTCATTGAGTGATATATAATTCGAGTCAAGAAAGTAGGACTGATTATAGATTCTTCCTTCTTCCTTTTTTGAGAATTATCTTCTACAAAAAAAGCCTCAATAAGCATTCTACACATTCTTCTTACTAGAAGAATAGTTATGAGTCAGGGTAGTTAATGAGTGGAAAACTTTCCATCACCGTATCTTAGCTTAGCTCTGTTTATTGTACCTCCATAAGGATTTCAGTGATATTGTCCTCACGCTTCCCCAAGCAGCTGGCTCATGTTATTTGATGCACTTATTATTAACATATGGTGTACATGCTAATAATCCGAGGATGGATTGCTGGCATACCTTGTCCATATACTGCTTACAGGGTAAGGAAACCAATGTGTGATTTTGTAATTTGGTTAAACTATCCCTTCAAGATCAGCACAGTGCCTCAGAAAGCATTAGCAATCACATGCAATTTCCAGTTACCTTGAAAGAAGAAAATAAAACGTATCAGAAGAAGCTTTTTAGAAGCTCTGTAAGTATTAAATGCAACTGAAATATTATGTATTGCAGTTTTAGACATCCCAGAGTTCAGGGTTGTTAGTGTCTCTGGTTGGTAATGGGAATACTTTGGGTAGCTCCCTGGTGTTAATAGTCTGGAAAGATGAGCCTACGTAAAGCAGGGGTCAATTCCATTTCACTCCCAGTCAATTTTGATTGGACATTACATTTTTTGATGGGAGTGCAACTGAATTCCTGAATCCATTAGCTTAGATCGATACGGCACAATCGACAACAGCATTCATTTCTCATTGCTCACGTCATGTCCTGTGCATTTCTTCTCAGTCACTCATTCTGTTTTAAATGATTACAATGAGGTCAGAATCTTGTGTTGCCATTGGTTTTTCTTATTTGTTGTTCAAGTATACAGATTAACCTAATCTGGAACTTTTTCATATTTCTGAAATGTTTTGTTTATCTTTTAATAATAATGCCTCTGTTTATTTAATTGCAACGTTGATATTGTTCATGTGACATTCCACATCACATGCCCATTTGAGCATGTGCATGAAAATGTATGAAAACAATATGTAAGGCGAAACGCAGGTTGTATCATGACCCCAGAGTGAAATAAATACGGTGAAAATGTATATGTATCAGAAACATTGGGGAGAAAAAAGGGGTAAAAATGTTGAAGTTTTAATATGAAGCAGTGCTTAATAAAACCAAGTGTGACACATTTGTATAGCATTCTCCAACAGCTTAAACAATTTTCTGCAATTTTATGAACATCAGGCCGTATCACATCCCTTTATTGGATACGAAATGCACATTAAGTTTAATTACTGCACTTCCCGTTTGCTCTCCACTGGTTTTAATTAATTATGAATTTGATATGTGCTTTTAATATGTGGTAAGGGAACATTCATTATTTCGCCTGTGAGGGCCTTATTAGTCACCATAAACTTGTGTAATACATTAATAATGTAAATTTGCTAAAATACTTTACCAAAGGTTTTTGCTTCGTCATTATTGGGTATTGTGTGTAGATTGATGAGGGTGAAAAAAGTATTTAATGAATTTTAGAATAAGGCTGTAACGTAACAAAATGTGGAATAAGGGAAGGGGTCTGAATACTTTCCGAATCCACTGTATCTACGGCTCTTTTTGTAAACAGGAAGTGGAGTTGCAGGTTAAATGGGCACTGGTCGGCCGTTATGTAACACAAGACGGGACTTTCTGGGTAAAGTAGCACTTTATATATGGTCCATGCAGCATTTCTGTGCTCTACAGACATTGACATGCTAAAAGCTTCTTGCACAATGTGAGCTACTATACAGTATGCATAATGGTGCTCCTAAAGTAGCCAATTTTATTCTCTTTCAATCTGCATAGAATCTCTACGATTCCACTGTGATGTTGGAAAAAAAGGTACTGTGAAGCTGAAGTGAAAAGCTTGGCACAGCATTTTTGTCCTCTTATTAGTTAAAGTGTGCTAATGCTAATTTAGCTTTATTGCAGATTTTACCACATAATCGCGGTATGATCTCCATTCAGTCTAATACACTATTTAAATCAGCCTTTGAACATGTTGCTGATGTTGAACAGATCACTCTTTCACACATAATTATGTGCTGCTTTACTTCCCATGCCTGACGTGTCAGAAGCAGTGCTGACATATGAGGCTCGGTGCTTATAATTAATTAACTGTTAGGAAAGAAGCAGTGTTCATGTTCTGCACAGAGGCGCATAAGAGGAGTCAACTGGGGGCTTTTTCTGTGAATATTAAGATCTCTATTGGGGTAACCTTGTATGGGGTCACATTCCCTGTATATATTGGATGAAAGAAAAGGGAGAACACTATGACCTTTTAACTTCCTCTATGTGTCTCTTTGTTGTGATTTTTCCTCCCGTACTTTCTTCCTTTTAAGAAATGTGCTTGACAGACCTCGATGCAGTCATATGAGCTTGACTTGTTAACACATCTCCTTGTGGAATGAAGCACAGGCTTTATTTCGTTCCATTACGAGCTGGGCAATCATAACTTCTCGAGATTCACAGAATGTCCAATGCGTGATAAGGAACAATGAATTGTGAATCAGTCAATGCCTGACCGTCTTATGGAGAGACTTATGCCAGCTGACTTTCATTGACCACCCGAGTGGGGCGACTCTTCGTCTGGAGCAGTCTTGGTTTGATTGGCTCACATGGTCAGAACAGGAAGTGCTTTCTTTCCATGGTCTGACTAGTTTTGCCTTCTATTCTTGTTCTGTCAACGTCTTGAATGGTGAATTTTGTCTTGACCTCCCTGGGAGATATATTTGACGGAGTCTCAGGCTGTTCTGTCTTACGTCTTTGTTGTGCCTTTATACTTTCTGACTTTGCAAGTGCATTCGTCTGTCATTGTCAAATGTCAATGTGTCTTATCCATTTTATTCATGGCAGGGTGCAAGGACACGTCAAAATAGAAAGGCAAAGAGGAAAGGACTTACTAAAAGCATTGCAGGATGTATCCTACTGATAAGACTACTGTCCCATAATGTGGACCCATGCCAGTTGCTATCAGAGTGCACTGGGAAGGGTGGGTGCAGTGACCATGAAGGGTGGGTCCTGTGACCATGAAGGTTGGGTGCAGTGACCATGAAGGGTGGGTGCAGTGACCATGAAGGGTGGGTGCAGTGAAACCACCACAAGAGGCTGATGAAGCAGTGTCAAATAAAAGGAAGTGACATAATCAGGCCAACGTTAGAGTCCTCTGCCATCTCACCAAGTATACATTTAGAGCAGAGGCTCTGACTTGGAACTTCCTAATTTACCACCCATGAATGCATGCAAGTGGCAAATACATAAATTTTAAAGGACTGAGGGTTCACACTGTGTAACAAATTACATTTGATTGCATACTCTTTAACCTATTTTATGGATATCTTTACTGTACTTAGTTGGCCTTTTCAGAGCATACACATTTAAACGCATCAAGGTTACATAATTCATGAATGTCATGTTAACTGACTGATATTATCTCATAGAACAAAACATATAAGATCTGGTGGGCAGGTAACTTGGCGGTTAGAGTGGCGAGCCAGCAACCGGAGGGTTGCCATTTCGAATCCCGGGTCCAACAGAGAAGATCTGGCGGAAACAGAGCTGGCAACCTGAGGGTTGCTGGTATTAAAGATGCTATTGCCTGCCGTTGTGTCCTTGAACAAGGCACTTAACCCCCACAACAACGGCGCCCAGTGTGGCAGCCCTGTGCACCTCTCCCAAAAAAACTGTATGTGTGTCTTTCGAGGGGTTGGGTTAAAAGTGAAAGTCAAATTTCGATTGGACCTTGTGTGCAATTGACCAATAAAGTGATCTTAATCTCCTAAACCTGTGTTAACCTTAGACCTTACTTTCCTGCCCTCAGAACAGCCTCAATTCGTCGGGACATGGACTCTACAAGGTACTGAAAGCGTTCCACAGGGATGCTGGCCCTTGTTGACTCCAATGCTTCCCACAGTTGTGTCAAATTGGCTGGATGTCCTTTGGGTGGTGGATCATTCTTGATACACATGGGAAACTGTTGAGCGTGAAAAACCCAGCAGCGTTACAGTTCTTGACACACTCACATGGTTGCGCCTGGCACCTACTACCAAACCTTGTTCAAAGGTACTTAAATATTTTGTCTTGCCCATTCACCCTCTGAATGGCACACATACAGTGCATTCGTAAAGAATTCAGACACCTTGGCTTTTTCCACATTTTTTGTTACGTTACAGCCTTATTCTAAAATTGATTAAATACATGACCCTTTGCTATGTGACTCGAAATTGAGCTCAGGTGCATCCTGTTTCCATTGATCATCCTTGAGATGTTAGTACAACTTGATTGGAGTCCACCTGTGGTAAATTCAATTGATTGGACATGATTTGGAAAGGCACACACCTGTCTATATAAGGTCCCACAGTTGACAGTGCATGTCCGAGCAAAAACCAAGCCATGAGGTTGAAGGAATTGTCCGTAGAGCTCCGAGACAGGATTGTGTTGAGGCACAGATCTGGGGAATGTTGCTGTGGGAATGTCTTTCAGCGGCAGGGACTGGGAGACTAGTCAGGATCGAGGGAGAGATGAACGGAGCAGAGTACAGAGAGATCCTTGTTGAAAACCTGCACCAGGGTGCTCAGGACCTCAGACTGGGGTGAAGGTTCACCTTCCAACAGGACAACAACCCTAAGCACACAGCCAAGACAACACAGGAGTAGCTTCGGGACAAGTCTCTGAATGAGACAGAGCCCAGACAGAGCCCAATCTAATATCTGGAGAGACCTGAAAATAGCTGTGCAGCGACGCTCCCCATCCAACCTGACAGAGCTTGAGAGAGTTCTGCAGAGAAGAATAGGAGAAACTCCCCAAATACAGGTGTGCCAAGCTTGAAGAATCATACCCACGAAGACTCAAGGCTGTAATCACTGCCAAAGGTGCTTCAACAAAGTACTGGGTAAAGGGTCTGAATAGGGCGGCAGGTAGCCTAGCGTTTAGAGCGTTGGGCCAGTAACCAAAAAGTAGCTGGTTTGAATACCAGAGCCGAGAAGGTGAAAAACCTGTCGATGTGCCCTTGAGCAAGGCACTTAACCCTGATTTGCTCCAGGGATGCCATACTGCTCTGGCTGACCCTGTATGTAGGCCAGAATGTATTCTTAACTGACTTGCCTAGTTTTAATAATAATTTTATGTAAATGTGATATTTCAGTTTTTTATTTGTAATACATGCAAAAATGTCTAATGGGGTATTGGGGTATTGTGTGTAGATTGATGAGGAAGTAAAACAAACTATTAAAAAGGGTAAGTCAAGGGGTCTGAATACTTTCCGAATACACTGTACACAATCCATCTACACTGATTGAAATGGATTCACCTGGTCAAACTGTCATGGAAAGAGCAAGAGGAAAGAGCAGGTGTTGCTATTGTTTTGTATACTCAGTGTATATGGTTTATTCCTCAGCCTAGTAACATTTTGCTGGGTAAATATACAATCCCCTGGCATCGGAATAAGATAATGTTCCTAAAACCTGCCAAATAGGATTTAGGGGCTCGACTGTATCCGACACCCCGAAAATGTCAGCCTTTGGTGATGGATCTTAGAGGAAACAAAGGACGCTTTTCTGTGTTTAACCACTGGTCATGTTTTCACCGTTGATTGATTGGGCTCTGTTTGCAGCCCAAAAGGAAATTGCGGCGCTCGCGCAGGCGTCGCATGGCGCACATCTATCACGGCCCAAAAGCTAGCGCACACAAGACTACAGCGACTGACATTCTCACAGCAAAGCCCCCAACCTCTTTTCAACACACACACAGTAAAGAGAACAACATCGTAGGACAAAGAACGTTTTAGCAGGGTGAAGTCTCAAAGGACACTGTGCTAATATACAGTAGACCGCCTCTCTCTCTCTCTCTCTTTCACTCTCTTTATCTCTCTCTCTCTGTGCAGGGATGCATTCTCCATTAGAGAGGCTTTCAGTGTTCCTTTGTGCAGTTATAGATCGTCACGTCAAAACAGCCCTGACGCCTGACACCCTCTCCCCCTCAGAGAGCGAAGCCACTGTGAAAGCTATTATACTTTCCTCTGTTCAACTAATTATCCACAAGTCTCATTAATACCGATACAGGAGCGAGGCGGAATGGGCTTGACTTTGATAGGGTTACTCTCGTTTGCAATTCATATGCAGCAGCGGGCCACTGGCAACAACACATAGCAATAATCTAGCCTGTGTTCATTCTAAAGGCTGATTATCCCCTGGATTTCTGTGATGTTGTGATGTTGCTACTCTTTTCTTGTGACTGAGGTTAAGCAGATGATAGAGAATAGGCTGTTTGTGTGTTGACTGGACGCTAACAGTTGTGCTGAAATTGGTGCTTCATTTTATCTATGTGAGAGCGAGGATGTGAATGGAACCCTGAGACCTGTCATCTCTTCCTGTGTAGGTGTTACTGGAGACAAGATAAATAGAATTAGTGACCTATCAAAAGGCAGTTATGTCTGTCAACAATTTGTTTAAAAAAAAATACAAAAGACAATTTTTGGGTCACAGGACCGGTCCCTAGACTTACTATTATTTTGTGTGTGAGACGTGTTTTTATATCCTTTGCACCATTGAATATTGGCTCAAGTTGTTTTATTTAACATCCCATGGTTAATATGTATATAAGCCTTCTCAGTTACGATACATTCATTGTGAATGGGCGATGCTCCTACCCACCTGGCTATAAAATAGATCTGATTGATGTATACGTCTCTGCCAAATAAGTAAATCACAGCATTCTATAACACAATTTGATAGTCGATCCCCCCATCCCTTCAAAGTTATTTGCATTAATATCTTCCCTGTGAGAGATTACAAAAGTTTTGCCATCAAACTCCAACTGTGAAGTTTTGACAGCATCCAGGCAGTTCTACACCTCGTTGTTTAAAACATGAGGGAGCTATTGGCAGGCTGTGAGTTATGAATCCAATAAGCCCTCATTGAGGCCTTGTCATTTACATTTGGCCCACACTGCAGGTAGTAGTCGTCGGTGAGGGGTTTTAGATGGCAGTGTTATGGCACCATGTTGTAGGCACTGTCAGTGCAGTGAAATATTGCTGTCATAAGCGTTTGCTTGTAATAACTTTGAGTCCAAGCCTTTGCTGTCATCATAATTCCCTATGAAATGACATTGTTGCAAAACTGAATTGGAAAAATAGAAAAGGCCTGGGAAAAGGCGAGCGTGTTAACCAAGTTATTAATCATCATCAACCAAGGCAGACCAGGCACTTTCAAAGCAAATATGTTTTCCTCTTACTGAGATTTCAGCTTTGCTTATTTAATGTTTGTGTTGCTGTGTGGGTGTAGTTTTTGGCTTCATTGCAGTGAAACAGGCTGAACTCTACTCTGTGTTTATCTTAGGAAATGCTACTTTTCTAGTGGGGGTATTCCAGGAGCATTAGTACAGCCTCCGTGCCTTGGGCAGCTCAGGATGGTTCGTACGAAGCTAGTTCTGGGAAGCTCTGCAGAACCCTAGAACTAGAACTCTCCTTTCCTTTTACTTAGAGTTCAACCCAGTGTATTGGATTAATTTAGTCAGTCAGAGGTTCTCTGAAGGGAAAATGCTGGACCACAACCCTGATGCAATGCATCACTACTGCATAATGATGTTGGTACATGCTTCCATATGTATTCAATATTTATAAAAAAATACCCCTTGATAATGTTGACCATGTTTTTGTCTCCTTCTGTTTGTTATTTCTCCAATCAGGACCGTGCCATCCAAACCCATGCCACAACAGAGGAGTATGTGAAATCAGTGAAACCTACAGAGGCGACACATTCATAGGCTACGTCTGCAAGTGTCCAACCGGCTTCAACGGGATCCACTGCCAACACAGTAAGTTGGACGATCCTCATTATTCTCGTAGCTACCGGTGCTAACATTTCTAATCAAGATCTCCAAATAAAAAAAGAGAAGTAGAGATCTTAGAGAAAATATAATCATTCATATAAAGACTTGCCACTGGTTAACCTGTCATGAACATCCAAGAGGTTAGAAAAAACAAATAACTGTGTTTCAACCAAAGCTGTGTTTAATGACAGGGCATAAAGTATGCACTTAAAGGTTAGCATTAGGAAATGTGTGTTGCTACACTACATGATGTAAGACATTGAATAGGAGCTGGTGTTGCTGCATCTTATCTGTGTGTGTGTGCGTGTGTGTGTGTGTTGTGTGTGCACACATATACAAGTAAATATCCTTGAACAATGCTGTGCGTTATTCAATTCAACATGTTAATCTGTGTTGCTTTTTTATATTGCACAAAACAAACACAAAGCCATGGCAACGGTGTGAAGAGATCAGCATGACAGTAACATATAGTCATAGCTACAAGGTGATCATTTGACAAATTCTACTGCATATTTTGAGAGTATTACATTATTATTATTACATTATTACAGTATTACTTGCACAGTTTTTGGGCTAGGGAACCTGCTAGCCACTAACACTGGATTAGTGGCCAACGTTTAGGCTTTGTTTGGGAGTGCTAAACTACCCTATACCCTGCTGTATAATATGTATGCCAGCTGTGGTTTCTATACCCTCCCTCCGTGTGTCTAGTTGGCTGATCCGGGCATTCGATTTCCTTTCCTATATGCAGGCCACCTTCCTCACAGGTGTGTCTGTAAATAATGAAGAGCAGCTTTAATGTATTCTGGTGAAGTCTGGGAGGGATGGATATTAGCTTAGAGAGGGAATATTAGCTTAGAGAGAGAGAGAGAGAGAGAGAGAGAGAGAGAGAGAGAGAGAGAGAGAGAGAGAGAGAGAGAGAGAGAGAGAGAGAGAGAGAGAGAGAGAGAGAGAGAGAGAGAGAGCTAAACCAGATACATCTGGGTCCTATCTCCACAGGAGTATTTCCCCACTTACTTCAAGGTTAAACAGAGATGTTCTGGAGGAAAGCAATGTTCTGTTCCTTCCTGCTATTGTGAGAAAGAGAGCGTTCAAGACACACTCTGCATAGAGTTATAGTTGTCTAAAGTAACATGAGGGACAGTGGAGATTGACTGCATTTATGTTACTGCAGTCTTTTAAATGTTTTTACTTGCTGTAGATTTTATTAGCTTTCTCAACTGAAAATTATTCCAGTTACTTTACTTAGTAAACGTGTAGAAGTCATTTTTGATGGTGTTTTTGATATTTCATACTATAGCTGTGATGTGTACTTATTGATACTCTAGAATGCTGGATCGCCCTTGTGCATTTGTTCTACTGCTGTCCTCAAGTGAAAGGGCCAAGTTCTTTGACTAAGTGACAGCTCTACATTTAATCCTGACTTTGTCAACATTAGCCTCATGAATTTGGCCCAAGGCTGATTTCAGAATGAGCGAGCCTGTTAGCATGCGCGTCATAATTCAGTTATTGTTTACCATTAAGCCCAGAGGGCGAGAAACCGATTTGAGATGGCCTGAATACGTACTAATGGCTGCCAACCTAAATATGTACTAATGGCTGATAACCTGAATACGTAACTAATGGCTACTAACCTGAATATGTACTTATGGCTGCCAAACTGAATGCGTACTAATGGCTGTCAACCTGAATACATACTAATGGCTGGCAATTTTCTATTCACTCATTACAGTCAAATTCATAAAAATCTGTATCTGAAGACATTAATAAACAAAATCTAGTTTCTGGATAATTTCTGCAATTAATTGATAAAGGCACGGCAATAATTGTTCCCTCAAAATGATAGCTTAGATGGCTTTGTTGAGGTGCGGGTGGGCTTTTAATTGCTTAATGGAAAAGATAAAATTGAGTCGGTCGGATTTTATCGGAGAGGAACAAACCCGAGTTGAATGGCTGCCCGCCTGCTTTTGTTCTAAATGGAGAAATATTGCCAGGGAATCCAGCAGAAACCAGAATGACAAGTAGGGAGAAGCAGAGATGATACAGAGATGTGTTTGCATATTGAACACTTGTAAAAATGTAATATTGTCCGGCTTGACGCCATTTCTCTGATTGTTTTGCTCTAAAACAAATCAAATAAAGTCAGAGAGCACTTCACCATTTAATTTACTACTAAACTAACCACAGTTTGTTCACCAAGCCACATCTTTTATCCGTATTAGGTATTTCTCTCTCTTGCTCTTATTCTGATTGAACATGTACTACATAATGTGCATGTTATCAGTACTCTATATGATGTTGCCAATACTCTGGTTTGAGTGTGCAGCATAGAAACCCAAGCCTTTGCCGTTCCCTTTACCTGCTCACTCTGTCAGACCCAAATCCAATTTCACACCTTTGAGCATTATCCTAAACACAGACAGTATTACACACCATGCTCTTCAGAGGTGGTTTATGAAGCACAGACAGAAATGGCATGGCATGAACAGCTCGGAAAATATAAGTTATTTTAAGTCTGTTTTGATGGACATGTCTACTGCTGAGTTAAGTTGAGTTGTTGAGATTTCAGAGCACAGACAGGTCGTTTCAGACACCTCAGCGACAAATTCGCAGACAGCTTTACAGAATAGGTTTGTACATTCATGGTCGGCAGCTGAAGTACATTGTGTTGGCTAGAAAGGTGTGTTTTGCACGTCTGGCTTCTAATCCTACACTCTTAGAAATACATTTGCTATCTTGAACCTTAAAGGGCTCTTTGGCTGTCCCCATAGGAGAACCCTTTGAATAACCTTTTTTGGTTGCAGGTAGAACCCTTTTAATTCCAGAGGGTTCTAGATGGAACCCAAAAGTGTACCTGGAATTCAAAAGGGTTCTCTTATAGGGCTATATGAGATGTCTCATAAAATCTGACGTTTTGTTCTTTGTTTATGTATTTGATGTGCACACCTTAGTAAAGCCCCATATGGCTTTGTTTCAGTACTGTATCTGCCAAGCAAACCTATAGCTTTCTCCAGGATGCAGTATTGATCCTAGAGAGGCTGTACTGTAGTCACTCTAATAGAATGTGAACATTTGGTTTGTTAGCACTAGTGATTCTCTGATTCTAACACAATTGGGCATCTGGTCCTTGAAATGATGGACAATTTAGACTTTCATCAATATAAGATGAAAAGATGTATCTTTTTGGGCACACTGCCAAGACAAAGATGAAGAATCCCTGGATTGTGAAGATTACAGTATGTGACTGAAAGTGTATTGGTTGAAATCCCTTGGGAGCAGATGGATGTACCCTCGCTTATCCAGCCTCTCCTAGATAAAATGGAGTCAGTGCACATTCGGTCTGCTGTGAAAATACATGGGAAATGTAAAATATGTATTTTAGAAACGCTTATCTTCATGTAATAGAGCTTAGAGAAATAAAACACCTCTTCTGTCAAATTTGATATGTTATATGATAGTAGTTGAATCAGGACTTTGTATTGCAGACACAATCTGTAAAATCAACCCGTTTTCTGACATGCATTATATAGTATGTTTGCTTTTCAAATGTCCCCATATGATTGGTTCTCATGCTGGTGACCTTCCAGGAGTCTCCACAGTCTGTAAAAGGCACATCAACTCCCTGGCGGTTTGGCTTATTATCATCACTGTTATTATCGCAGCTCTTATTTTGAGAGAAAGTGCCGCAGCGTTGTCATTACTCAAATGATGCGCTGTCATGTTCCCGTGGCGACAGGGGGCCGACTGTCAGACCACAGTATTCAGAAAACGGCTTATTATTATAATGAAGTGTCAAACAGGCAGGCGATTGGGAGTGATCACCCCTGTGGCTGTAGGGGTCGAGCCTGTCCTGGACACACATACTGCATCTTCCGTCTACCAAGGTCAGACAATACAGACAAACAAAGGTTTATTTTGCTATGGTTTACATTTTGCAGCAGCATCTTTCTTGCTTTCTCTATGAGTTTTTTCTGTCTTTGTTATAGGGTTTTTGTGGCATGATACAACCACTTGTCTTGGGACTCTCAACTAATCTAGTGGGCAACATTGGTTGTACTGTACAGTGCCCCCTGTTGACTCCATTGCATAACTGCCTGCAGCAATCGGATGGCAGGCTGTAGTCAACATGAGGCATTTTCTTTTCAAAACATCGGACCTATCCTGTCAGGAAGAGATGATAAACTAGGCTTAGTTGAAAAAGCACACCATCATTATAACAATGCTCGCGCTAGGATCTCAGGGTGCTCCATTATCCTCTCTCTCACTGATGTAGAAGGAAACAGCACATCAGCTCAGTATGAGTAAACTGTGAAGCAGTGCACTATGAGCCTAATGATGTCTCCAACCTCCTGAAATAGGATAAGGTAGGTAGAGATGGCACCGAATCTGTATCAGCGGGAAAGGCTTTGCGGTGATATGCACAGTGTTCCCAAGCTGGCTCCATGGAAAACAAGTTTAAACGTGGCTTCTTCTCCGAGTGGGCTGGGCCTTCCCTCCATCCCTTTATTCCTTGGCCAATAAGCAGTCTTTTCCCTCTTTATTTTCAAACCGCGCCACCAGGGCACAATTGATTGGAGCTAAACGTAGGATGTGTGTGTTTTTTTTTAAAAGAGGCTGCTCCATATTTGATCACGTATTGACAGGTGCTGTCATGGCTTGTTAGCTCTGACATCTCCTCGGCTCCCTGTTCCGAGGGAATCAGCCTGTGTTTACGGCGCGGTCTAATGTGAGCCGCGAGGAGACATTACGGTAAGTCAATACACCTGGGCAACATCAGAGCGGCCTTTCATCTGCACAGGCGACAGAGACGCTAGCTCCACATCTGGGCATGCTGTTGGGCTCTCCAATTAGGCTTGTATTAGACAAATGTATTTGATACGCTGCTGGAGAGATGCTGTGGTACTGCCATTTCTGTTTTTCTCTCTTTAGTACACACAGTCACACAGAGTCAAACACACACACACACACACACACACAGGGAGAAAACATACATGCTTTGCACACACAACAGACTTATATTCACCCCACAGCATCCCATCTCCATGAAATGCTCTCAGTGACTTTGGCAGAGCTGTTTTCCACTTCCTCTCCATTTGTTGTGCTCCATGTACTGTTCAAGAGTCTAAGAGGCAGAGGTGTGTTAGCGTGAGAGAAGGCACATACTGTATGTTTGAGTGAGTGAGAATGAGAGGTAGCGTGGACCCATTAGTGAGTGTGTGTGTGTACCTGAAAGTGTGTGTGTGTGTGTGTGTGTGTGTGTGTGTGTGTGTGTGTGTGTGTGTGTGTGTGTGTGTGTGTGTGTGTGTGTGTTTTAAAGAACAACAGTGGGCAGTCTCCCCTACCATATAATCATAAGCATAGGGCGGTAATTTCTGAGGGTTGTCTCTCTCTTTCTGTCTCCACAGAGCAGAGGGGGAGGTCTGATAGAACTGTCTTTTACTGCAGCCCCCACTCTCTTTATGAGATCACCTCAGACTGAAGCGAAAAAAACGTACCCTTCTCAAGGGGACTTTTTAGAGGGAGAGAAATGCAGTGATGGCCAGGCAGCTCTCATTATACAGCCTTTCTCCTCTCCCTGGCCCGAGAGAAATGGCATGTAGACCACCCATAGAGTGAGAGGAGAGAGAAAGACGGAGAGAGGAGGGAGGGGGTGGGGAGAGAAAGAGAGAAAGAGAGAGAGAGACTGATAGAGATTGTGAGTGAGAAACAGAGAGAGTGAGAGTTAGAGAGAGAGACAGAGACGGAGACAGAGACAGGGTTGTGGTTTCAGTTCACTCTCTGAGACAGAACAGTTATTCTGACTGTAAATGAGGCTCCATGTCCCATTCAGACGATTTATTGTTTATTAGAATCAGGGGTCGAACACACACAGCCAATCTATATTTATTACTATTGTAATACTCACAATCCCATCTGACTTGGATGAGAGACAGCGACTAATTGACTCTGTCATAAGCTACAGATACAGCAAGCGATACTGTTTATGGATTTGTTTATGGATTTGACATGATTGATACAGATTAAGTATAGGGGAGGGGCATTACATGATGCTTTGAAGCCAAACAAAGGCCAAACAAGTTTATAGTGAGCCACAGTGTGAGTAATAAGGAAATGTGCAGGGTTTCCACTGGATGTTTACATGTTTCAAGCACATTATATGGAGTGGGGGGATTGCTATGGATGGAGAAAGGAACATGTCTTAATTAAAACTGGGAAGGAGACTTAGTTAGTCATAGTACCTTAGGTCTGTTCTTGTAGGTGTGTCTATCTCTTTCAAAGGGCCTCTAGGTTGGTAGAGGTAGGTAAGTCGTTCATGAATTATGTTAATTCATCTGCATGTAATTGTATTTATCTAAGTAAATGAGCATGAACTGAACTGCATTTCTGCTCCAATGAAATGTCAGTTAGTTTTGTCATTTGCAAGTATGATTCATACCTATTTGTTGCTGTAAGGCATTGGTAGCCTACTTTACACACCTAGACAATTAATTTTCTCTGGAAAGACAACGGTCAGCAGAGCAATGGCTTTACTTACTTGGGTGTTTCATTGGACATCAAATAAGCAGAGATGTACAGATGAAATAGGTTGAATGTAGCATAGTAGAAGTTGGAGAAAGTATAACAGGTAATAAGTAACCAAATAAAACTCACTTCCTCTCAAATGACTGGATCAGACCATATGCTGCAGTGTTTGGGGTCTCCTCACTGGGCCATTAAAGTGATTTAGTCCTGTGAGGATGACATACTAGTCTCCAGACATTCTTCCACTATCCTCCACAAACCCACAGCTCACGGTCTGCGGACAAAGACCTAATTTGAACAGAAACCCCCAAAATACATCAAAGAGTAAAGCACGAAGAATATCAAAGCTAAACACACAGAGAAACCAGTCAGAAGCTAAGGTTAAACCCACAGATAATCCAGTCAGAATAACAAAGCTAAACCCACAGAGAAACCAGTCAGAATAACAAAGCTAAACCCACAGAGAAACCAGTCAGATTAACAAAGCTAAACCCACAGAGAAACCAGTCAGATTAACAAAGCTAAACCCACAGAGAAACCAGTCAGAATAACAAAGCTAAACCCACAGAGAAACCAGTCAGATTAACAAAACTAAACCCACAGAGAAACCAGTCAGAAGCTAAAGCTAAACCCACAGATAATCCAGTCAAAATAACAAAGCTAAACCCACAGAGAAACCAGTCAGATTAACAAAACTAAACCCACAGAGAAACCAGTCAGAAGCTAAAGCTAAACCCACAGATAATCCAGTCAGAATAACAAAGCTAAACCCACAGAGAAACCAGTCAGATTAACAAAGCTAAACCCACAGAGAAAACAGTCAGCAAGGAACTTCTTGCTGCTATTGCCAACCTCCTCACAAAGCAAACCCGTACAGTATTCCTCCTGTTGTATGTATCAGATGTTGACATGTGTGTTTAACCCCTCGGTCTTCAGTCACAGAGCAGAGGCAAGTCACAGAACCACACAGGGAAACTGTCTTGTGGTTCTCCAAACTATGGACCTGGTTTCTGCATGTTGTGTGTTGTAGCAGAGATAGAGAGCACAGAGAGGCGATGGAGCTAAAGTCCCCAGGTAGTACAGGTCACAGAGTCTTCACCTTATGTTAACAGTATGCCTCTCACTGTTCCACAAAGCTCTGTGGAAAAACGAAAGACAAACACAATGGAAAAAATGTACCGATTTAATTCGATGGGAAATGTCCTCCTAACCTTTAATCCCAAAGGGTTAGCCTTTAAGACTAATTGTGGAACCAGAGAAGGAAAGTAATTTATTTACTTAAGCAGAGAAAAGAAATGTTGGACAATATTTTGATCTCTCTACCCAAAGGTTTAGGAATGGAGTGAGCATATTTATTTACACAAAAGTCTATTTCATTGTGTTCCTTTCATTGTGATCCATTTTAGCTCAAAATATTTTACATTCTATAATAAGGTGAGTGTGTTAATGAAGGCACCTCTGATTGGATATAATGTAGCTGGGAGCTAAGGTGTAATAGAGTTTGGTTGAATGTGGTCCAATACCCCAAAATCCAAATCACTCTCCCCAGCAATGGCAATGAATGAATCACCATTAGCCTAGGTGGATGGAATTTACATAGCTTGAAAATAACCTGAAAAATAATTTATGACAGGATTAAATTGTGTTTTCTGTGACTGTGTAATCCATCGATGATGCCCTTTTGTTATGTTGTTCTAGTGAAATTGTCTTTGTGTGCGTGTTTGTGCATGTGTGTTTATGTGTGTTTGTGCGTGCATATCTATTTGGCAACCCACTGGGTAAAAACTGGTTGAGTCAACGTTTCCATGTCATTTCAACAAGAAAACTAAATGTGATGATGTTCAATCAACGTTGAAAACTGATTACATTTGAAAAAAGTAATCAACATAAGGGAATTTAGTATTTTTTCACCCAACATTTCACCTAAATGCAATGACATGGTAAAATGTTTTGTTGATTTCACGTTGAATTCTGGTTAGTTAACAACTCAACCAAGTGTGGATAGTTTCAGGAAACTAGGCGTATGTCGCGGGTCACTACTTCACAGGAGAGCCATTTGAACGTAAACTTTTTGTAATTATCAAAATGAGTTTTTGGGCAGAAATGCCTTCTGGAACATGTAAACTTTCATGTGCCTTAATAATAATCTTGTATGCCATCTGTAAATACAAATACAATTGTTAAATTAACATTCTAGTTGGTTAAGCCACAGAAAAAGACAGCAACCTTCCCACTAGCCATGATTTGGCTGATATAATGAGTGGTCTTGTCATGCCGAGAGAGTTCGGATTGGTCTGCCATATAGAAGGTTTCTGTCTATTTGAGCTGGTCAGTATGTGTAGGTAATGCTGTCTTTTTAAAAAAGGTATTCTCTAGTGAAGGTACATAAGTGTTGCTCTCCACTTTCTGGAGGAATCACATTTTGAAATCAGTGGAATTAGAGTATGATAGCTAAAGAGATGGAGAAAACACCTGTCTCTGGATTACATCTTCAAACAAAGGACAACCCTGGCATCCGTGACAGGGAGATGCATCTATCATGCATTATGTATACAGGTAAGATAGTCTAGCTAGCTACATGTTCAGTTATTACATGTTTCTAATTTTGACAGGAATTGGTTTCATTTCAACTTAATGTTACGTGTATGATCTTATTTGTATATCAGAGCCATTTGCTTGCTAACATTGAACCTAGTTGTTTAGCTACCTGCAGATTCATGCAGGGTAGTAAAGTAATGAGTTGGGATTATGGTTAATTGTTTAACTAGCTAACTTTAGCTGGCTGCCTCGCTAGCTAACATTACGTGTATGATGTTATTATTCATATCTCAGAGCCGTTTGCTTGGCTAGTTAGAGCCTAATGTTAGCTATCTAAAATTTTACCTGGTTGGTTAGCTACCAGCAAATTCATGCAGGGTAGTAACGTTATTAGTTGGCACTATGGTTCAATGTTTAACTAGCTAATGTTAGCTGGCTGGCTCACTAGCTAATGTTACGTGTATGATGTTATTATTTGTATCTCAGAGCCATTTGCTTTGCTAGTTAGAGCCTAATGTTAGCTAGCTAACATTGAACCTGGTTGGTTAGCTGCCAGCAGATTCATGCAGGGTAGTAACGTCATGAGTTGGGATTATGGTTTATTGTTTAACTAGCTAGCTAGCTAACATTAGCCGGCTGGCTCACTAGCTATCGTTAGCTAGTGACATGTATGATCTTACAGATTGTTTACCTAGCTCGGTTCATTGTTTACCTAGCTAGCTAGCGACATGTCTTAACAAAAGACGCCACTATGTAAATAACCATTTCGGGTGTGTTCGTAAATTCAGTCTGAGGATGCCAGAGCACAGAATAACTGGTGGAGCTATAACATTCGTATTAACCCGGTATAATAATAATGAATGCCAACTACGCTGCTGAAACCCTAACTAAACATTGATCTGACGTCTGTGCCCAGTGGGAAGCGTCTGTGTGTGATTGAAAAAGGTTGAAAAGGTCCAGACAGATCAGTGTTGTTCATCAAATGTCAATTTTCCCCCTCGTATCCCACTAGCCATTTCTCAGGGCCAAGAGGAGTTGGCCTTATCTCAGGTTTGTCAGAAGGTATCTGGGATAACAAGCTGAAACAAGCTGGAATCAAGGTGCTTAGGGTGGTCTGGGAGGCCTGCCTCAGACCCTGACATATTTTTCAATCTCTCTCTCTACATCCTTAGCCCCAAAGATCATGACTGGCCTTTCCATCTCTGGGTAAGGCTGTTGACTGAGCGACACGATCTGCCTCCACATGCAGCACTCAAGAGAAACTGAGCTTAGCTGTCAGTCAAATTATTGCCTGTCCCAGCTGAGGGACAGGGAGAAAAATATAGGACAGAAACAGAGATAAAGAGGGGGAACTGAGATAGGTAGGAGGCGAGAGAGAGGGAAGGGTAGAGGGAGATAGAGCACAATAGAGACAGCTGGTAGTGAAGGAAGCCAACCAAAGGGCAGAAGAGAAAGTTTTGGTTAAGAAAGAGAGTAGCTGGTGATGTAACAACAAAACAAAACAAAAAACAGACGAGAGAATCGGGCCAAAACTGATCCTGAACCCATTAGTTCCAGTTGGGGTGTTTTACATTTCTCTACCCTGCTTCCCTCTCTGTCTCTGTGCACTTATTCACCTGGTTTATCTTTCCTGTGGAGGAGTCTCCGGGATTGAGTGGTTATTGAGCCTAATTGTGAGGACGCACCCCCTCGGTCACTTGGGCTGTGCTGTCACCCCGGCCTCTGCAGCAGGCAGCCAGGGGTGGCCCCACTGGCACATCGCCAAGCAGCATAAATAGAAACGCATTCTCAAATCCCAGGTGGCAGTAGCACTTACAACAGGACCTACCCTTGGGTGTTCAGCTGGCCTCAACAACCTAAACACTACAAGTAAATGTTTGGGTCGAACAGTCAAATCCCTATTAATTCTGTATGGTCGGAAGAGTGTACTTCGTCAACAATAAGGAAGTATATAGGTGTGTGAAGCAAAATCTGTCAAGAGAGATAACAAGGATGAGAAGAGAGAATACTCTGATTATCAAATAGTGCTGGGAATGATTTAGCAACTTTTACTTAATCATTCATTTGACTCCAAACCAAATGGATGTACCTCGACCAGAGTAGAACATTTCACGTTCCCAGGCCAGTTTTGCCTGTTGAATATGCATCTACATAGAGAAACATCAGTGTGATATCCCATTGTGTTCTCTCATACTATGCAATGCGTTTCTATAGCTTTTTGCACTCCAGACTTCGTGTATTTATATAATTTTTCATACTGCCGCACTGTATCATGTATCGTGTATCTGTCTTTTGTGTATTTCGTTCTGGCATTTTGCACCTGCCCTGTGTTTTTTGTAGCTGCTTAACAAAGTAATTTCCCCCACGGGGATCAATAAAGTATCTATCTATCTATCTATCTATCTATCTATCTATCTATCTATCTATCTATCTATCTATCTATCTATCTATCTATCTATCTATCTATCTATCTATCTATCTATCTATCTATCTATCTATCTATCTATCTATCTATCTATCTATCTATCTATCTATCTATCTATCTATCTATCTATCTATCTATCTAAAGGCCCAGTGCAGTCAAAACATGATTTTCCACACTATGTGGTTGGAATAATACTGTAAAAATGCGATAATGCCCTTTTAGTGTAAGAGTTGTTTGAAAAGACTGCCTAAAATTTCAGCCTGTTTTGGTGTGATAGAGTTTTGGCCTCACCAGGCGATAAATTAGTTAATTGCCCAAATAAAAAGAGAACTCTCTGCCAATAACAGATCGTTTTCAGTTTTTCCCTCCCAACTAATAACACTCCCAGACAGACCTAGCACAATTCTTGCTTGAAGCTATTTTAGCAAATGTTTGACTCTTTTAATTGGAAACAAGACAACAGTAAACATGTCGTCCCCCACGAATGATATATCGCGTGTGACTAACACGTTTTTAGTTAATTCATAGTTCACGCCTTGGGCCAATCAGTGTAAATTTGTAAACGCCGGATCTCTATAGCAAGACGTATCATTCACCCAAGTTTAGTCCAAATGACGTGTGACTAACGTACGAACGAACGGATGGACAAACGGACAGACGGAGAAAGATTCACAGTCCCTTCCCCGATTTCATCATGGGGGACAACTAGTAAGGAACGTAATTGTTACATAGAAACTATTTTAAATTGAGATTAAAACGTCTGCATTGGACCTTTTAAAGGAACAGCACAGAGATATAGGGTCAGGAAGGAGTTGACTAATTGAATTGGCTCTGAATTGATTCCCCGGAGCTACCACTGCAGCATTGTAATTTGTTGCGACAACATCAATATTGAAGTTTGCATAAACCATATATTTTCAGTTCATTGTAAAATCCAGCGGGATCATGTTTACCATGACTATTTGTCTATTTGTCAAATTTGACTATTTGTAAAATGCTTGCTGGATATCCTCTATGTTTAAACACATGGTGCGTTGGCCTGTACACTGGTACTTTGTTGCCTTAGATGTTAGAGTTGTATAGATGGATGTAAATTGCACTGCCTCACAATGCTACAAATACTCTGAAGCAGGTCTTAATCAATTGTTTTAAATGTCAGCGCATTAGTGGCAAGGTATCAATTGTTTCTGATAGTCCCCTATCAATGGGAATAATGTCTCAGCGTTACTTATTAGACATAATTCAGTTGACGGCTTAAAGGGAAAATACCACAAAGATCATGCTTGGCAACAGATGACTCGAACAGAGCTTAAGAGTGGACTGCTTGCCAGCTTTTGAACCCAGGGGTCAGTGGGTTGTCTTGAAGACAGACTCATATTTCTTACTGAGCTGCACTTCCTAGATTCTGTCTGGAAGCATCAGAGGTCCACGCTGACAAGGTCTTGGTGCTGGTAGCACTAACATACACTGGGAGCCAAAAGTTTAGAATATTACTCATTCAAGGGTTTTTCTTTATTTGCACTATTTTTTACATTGTAGAATAAAAGTGAAGACATCAAAACTATGACATAACACATATGGAGTCATGTAGTAACCAAAAGAGTGTTAAACAAATCAAAATATATTTTATATTTGAGATTCTTCAAAGTAGCCATCCTTTGCCTTGATGACAGCTTTGCACTCTCATGGTATTCTCTCAACCAGCTTCATGAGGACCGCCACAGGAATGGAAGACCCAGAAATACCTCTGCTGCAGAGGATAAGTTCATTAGAGTTACCAGCCTCAGATTGCAGCCCAAATAAATGCTCCACAGAGTTCAAGTAACAGACACATCTCAACATCAACTGTTTAGAGGAGACTGTGTGAATCAGGCATTCATGGTCGAATTGCTGCAGAGAAACCACTACTAAAGGACACCAATAATAAGAAGAGACTTGCTTGGGCCAAGAAACACGAGCAATGGACATTAGACCGGTGGAAATTTGTCCTTTGGTCTGGAGTCCAAATTTGAGATTTTTGGTTCCAACCTCAACCAAATTTAGATGGTTTGGGATGAGTCGGACCGCAGTGAAGGAAAAGCAGCCATCAAGTGCTCAGCATATGTCGGACCTCCTTCAAGACTGATGGAAAAGCATTCCAGTTGAAGCTTGTTGAGAGAACGCCAAGAGTGTGCAAAGCTGTCATTAAGGTTTTAATTTGTTTAACACTTTTTGGGTTACTACATGATTCCATATGTGTTATGTCATAGTTTTGATGTCTTCACGTTTATTCTACAATGTAAAAAATAGTGCAAATAAAGAAAAACCCTTGAATGAGTAATATTCCAAACTTTTGGCCCCCAGTGTAGTTCGTTCAATTCCTGTAAGGTTCTGCCAAATGGCCATCTAAAGTATTAAAGGTTTTTGAACC
Source organism: Thymallus thymallus (assembly GCA_023634145.1). Lineage (NCBI taxonomy): Eukaryota > Metazoa > Chordata > Actinopteri > Salmoniformes > Salmonidae > Thymallus > Thymallus thymallus. The sequence goes on from CM042401.1 coordinate 29,852,937, forward strand.
TTACTGTTTTTATTTATTTATTTGTTGTTGAATTTTAACAGGGGATCATTAACTTTCCAACAGTGTCACCTCTTTCTCCCTAAAGCCCCCTTCTACTCCACTCTCCTCCCCTTACCTCATATCCTCCTCATCTCTATCAGCTGATGGGCTTAGTCTTTTAAGGTCTTTGTTAGAATATCTCTATGATCTGAAGTGCGCCCATGGTGGATCAGACCTCTTGTTCTGACAGATTAGAATTCCTTTCACATGTATTGTGGATGCTCACTCTGAGCTTAATAAGATGACTCACTGAGCTCTCAACAGAGTGCCATTCGGACGGAGAGTCGAGGGCTCTTCACATCTCCCCTGAATCACAGGCATACAGCCCTCTGGTGACTCTGTCTCTCTCTTTGATACTCTGTCTCTTATGCCCCGTTTCCACTGGCACTTAAAATTAGGACCAAATTAGGGCCAAATTCGAACTGGCTCAAATGGAATTCTCAAATTCGAGCTGGGTCGAGGGAAACCCGGGCCAGCGCAGCCCAGTTTCACAACTGGTGCCAGCTGAACTAGAATTTGGGCTGGTGACGGCATTACTATGTAACCACCAATTTGATCACTGCTGGATGCTGACACAATGTTAGCTGGCTTGTCTGGGCTTGTTCCTGTTAGCTAGCACATGGACAATAGTACTACAGTAGTCAGACATGACACAAATTACCACCATAGCTGGATCCTTTATTAATTTTTGCATTACACAATACACTTTTATGAGAAAAAAGCTAGTTAGCAAATCAGAGTTGAAACAAGCTAACTAGTTCGTATTGAAGCTAGCTAGCTACATCTTATCAAACCTGGCATCTGATTTGCTTGTTTAGCTAGCTAGCTAATAACCAATTACATGGCAAGCAAGATCCATAGCTAGCTAGCCTGTTATGCTTGTTTAGCTAGCTAGCTAACGTCAGCAAGCTAAATACATGGCTCTGGCACTAGCATGAGTATAGGGGAATGTTAGTTACAGCATGGTAAGGGTGAATTCAATTCTTAAACATCTTGCTAGCTAGCAACATTAGAGAAGCCAGCTGCAGTCACATATTGGCTACCTAGCAACATGACATAATTTCTCATTTCTGGAGGCAGTGGAAATGCAATTTGAGCTAACCGTCACCATTCACAGTGTGTCTTCGAGTATCTCCTCGCTAGCCAAATCCCACTTGAATACGTGTGTCCTTTCAATACACTGCTCTTAATCCCTAAATCACAACTAAATATATCATCATGTCCCTGATCTCAAACATGACACGCAACAATACAGCAAAATGGAAGCTGAGTAAGATGTGTATTGGGATGGAGTTTAAGACATCCCTTTATGGGGGAAACACTCACGTTGCTAAGCTGTGAGATCTGTATGTAATTGTGACTGACTGACAGATTTACAGTAGATGGACAGCTCTGTGATATGAGTGTGAGAGACGGGCCAAGCACCGGCCTTGTCTGTCAACAGAGATGAACAGGACACATTTCAGGCACCCATCACATGAACAACACTCAAGGCTGTAGTATACATCCAGATTTAAGAAGTGGCAAAACTGTTTGAAATAACGCTGACTGTTTCCTGTAATTTACACAGCTAACAGGATTTCACCCCCGAGGTCTGACTTTAATTACACCAGTCAAATCATTTCAACCATCAAAATCCCTTCAAAGTAAGAGATCAACAGACCAAAACGGACACTGATACTTCACACTGAGCCTGGTGTATGCGGGTTCATACTTGCGTGTGTGTGTGAGAGAGAGATACTTCTATAGTTAGAAGTAGCTCACTGTATTAATTCCAGTTTATTTCAGCTACTGTTTATAAAGTCCTCACTCTCAACTTTCAACCCACTGAGGTATCAAGCCTGTCTTTCCCATAGAGATGATGTGAGATGATGGTTCTTTTATCCATCTTCTTTGTGAGTGTACACTGTAACCTGAAGACTGTCAGGAGCGAGTGAAGATATTTACAAAGAAATAAAACACAAGATGGTTGAACCACTGAAGTGGTGAGAAGACAAGCACTAGTGGCAGCAGAACACAGAACTCAGCCTATAGGGAAGTATCATTCTCAATTTGCATTCTGACTTACTCCCCACCATGAGGAACCACCTAACGGAAAATACCATGTAATTTCTATCCCACTATCAAGGTATACCTATAATCAATGGCCGCCATCTTTCCCTCAGTGTGCTGTAGAATGGCTGATAAGTTAATGATATATGTTCCTCTGCTCAAAAGTTTGAGATGCCTGTTTGTCTGTCTGTTCGTGCCCAACACAAGGGTAGCTGCGGCAGCTCAACCTGGAGAACTGTTTTTCATTTTCCACATGGATATATTTCAGTCATCAGGGAAGAGAGATTGTTTGCCATATATTTCAACATCAAATTTAAAATCAGCTTGAAAGCTTTCTATGAATCATCAGGCTTTGACCCTGTCCTTGAGAATACCCTGACCCATCTCAGGTTGGATGATTACTACTATATAGGAAGGGTTAGTGCTATCTGGAATCCTTTGCACGTCCCTACCCTAAACCCTAACTCATGTCATTTTATTTATTTATTCATTGGTAATTTATACCCACCTTTTTCTCCCCAATTTCGTGATTACGATCTTGTCTCATCGCTGCAACTCTCCAACGGGCTCGGGAGAGGCGAAGGTCGAGTCATGCGTTCTCCGAAACATGACCAGCCAAACCGCGCTTCTTAACACCCGCTCGCTTAACCCGGAAGCCAGCTGCACTAATGTGTTGGAGGAAACACCGTTCAACTGACGACTGAAGTCAGCCTGCAGGCGCCCAGCCCGCCACAAGGAGTCGCTAGAGAGTGATGAGCAAAATAAAGCCCCATCGGCCAAATCCTTCCCTAACCCGGACTACACTGGGCCAATTGCGCGCCACTCTATGGGACTCCCGGTTACGACACAGCCTGCAACACTGTGATGCAGTGCCTTAGACCGCTGCGCCACTCGGGAGGCCTTAACCCTTATCCTTAACCTAAACCTAACCTTAACCATAACCTTTAACTAACCTTAACCCTTACCTTAACCATTTTAAATGTTAACTTCAATGGGGTGACGTCAGAGTTGGGACGTCCCAAGGATTTCTTTTAGACTATAAGAAGTGGGGTAAGGGAGGACAAGGTAATTCACTTAAATAGCAGAGCTAAACAACTGGAGCTTGCTCAGAAACGTATTCTGTTGAATAGACATAACTTTAGTCTATCATGTGTAATGAAAAAGTCTGCTTTACGAGTTACATATTAATGAGGGTCACTCGGCTGTGCTCTTTATCAGGCTTACTGACAGTCTGTTGAATATGTATAAGCCACATGTCACTTCAGAAAACCGTTTGGATGGGAAGCGTAAATAATATAGCAATTACAATTAAGTCACACTGTCAAGTGTACCTGGGCAGCACAGTGGATTTGATTACCTGTCAGGTAGGGATCTGTTCATAGGTTTCTGTTCTGAGTTGTTGTGACTCGGTCGATTGTAAAGCTAATTACCATTTTTCCTGGGATTTTATATATTCCCTCTGACGTATGAGCCTATGAGATGGAGTTGACTGGCTGTAGTGTAGCAGGACTGTAGTGTAGCAGGGTTGTAGTGTAGCAGGGCTGTAGTGTAGCATGGCTGTAGTGCAGCAGGGCTGTAGTGCAGCAGGGCTGTAGTGTAGCAAGGCTGCAATGTAGAAGGACTGTAATGCAGCATGGCTGTAGTGTAGCAGGGCTGTAGTGTAGCATGGCTGTAGTGTAGCATGGCTGTAGTGTAGCAGGGCTGTAGTGTAGCAGGAGTGTAGTGTAGCAGGAGTGTAGTGTAGCAGGGCTGTAGTGTAGCACGGCTGTAGTGTAGCACGGCTGTAGTGTAGCAGGGCTGTAGTGTAGCATGGCTGTAGTGTAGCAGGGCTGTAGTGCAGCATGGCTGTAGTATAGCAGGGTTGTAGTGTAGCATGGCTGTGGTGCAGCAGGAGTGTAGTGTAGCATGGCTGTAGTGTAGCATGGCTGTAGTGTAGCAGGGCTGTAGTGCAGCATGGCTGTAGTATAGCAGGGCTGTAGTGTAGCAGGGCTGTGGTGGAGCAGGGCTGTAGTGTAGCTGGGCTGTAGTGCAGCATGGCTGTAGTATAGCAGGGCTGTAGTGTAGCATGGCTGTAGTGCAGCAGGGCTGTAGTGCAGCAGGGCTGTAGTGTATCAGGGCTGCAATGTAGAAGGACTGTATTGCAGCATGGCTGTAGTGTAGCAGGGCTGTAGTGTAGCAGGAGTGTAGTGTAGCAGGGCTGTAGTGCAGCAGGGCTGTAGTGTAGCAGGGCTGTAGTGTAGCAGGAGTGTAGTGTAGCAGGGCTGTAGTGCAGCAGGGATGTAGTGCAGCATGGCTGTAGTGCAGCATGGCTGTAGTGTAGCAGGGATGTAGTGCAGCATGGCTGTAGTGTAGCAGGGCTGTAGTGTAGCAGGAGTGTAGTGTAGCAGGGATGTAGTGCAGCATGGCTGTAGTGTAGCAGGGCTGTAGTGCAGCACGGCTGTAGTGTAGCAGGGCTGTAGTGTAGCATGGCTGTAGTGTAGCAGGGCTGTAGTGCAGCATGGCTGTAGTGTAGCAGGGCTGTAGTGTAGCAGGGCTGTGGTGGAGCAGGGCTGTAATGTAGCAGGACTGTAGTGCAGCATGACTGTAGTATAGCAGGGCTGTAGTGTAGCAGGGCTGTAGTGTAACAGTGCTGTAGTGCTGCAGAGGTCAAGAGTGTAGCCCAGTGGAGAGGGCTCTGTCCCCTTCCCTCCACAACTCCAGGCCTGTTCCTGGTCCCTGGACACGCTGCAACCAATTTAGCACTCTCCGCAAGGGTCCCTTTCTGCCACAGAGTGCTATTCAACGCTCTCATTATCGTCCGATTGAGACACGCTTTGTAAAGAACAAGAGGGGTGAGGGGCAGGGAGTGAGCCATCACGCTGGTCCAATCAGAACAGGACCCAGGTCTAACTATTGACTAAGGTGTTGTCAAGGTCCGGATGGAAGGGGGAGGGGAGGGGAGGGGAGGGGGTGAGATAGGGTTTAGGAAATGCAGAGAGCTTAGCGGCAAGGGCTATGTGGCATGCATTAGCCCTGGTCCACCCAAAGTATTTACTCTTTGATTTAGAATGGACAGTTGCCCATACTGAAAATGAGAGTAGTTCAACAGTGACTAAATGCATGTGTTTGTGAAATGTTATGAAACATGTGTACATTACTTGAAATATTACACAATACAACTGTTTTATTACCATCAAAAATACCCCTTATACTCTAGTATCACATTTGATCACTATTTTGTTGCTGAGATTTTTCCTGCAAGTGTATTTCAGTTGTAAAAATAATTCTTAAATTTGTAATTTCCACTAGGTTTTTTTATTTTTTTTTGACCGCTGCACCACTTGGGAGCCCTGATTTGATCTAACGAAAAATATTGACACCTACAAAAAAACACACACACACACACACACACACACACACACAAAATACACACACACCCACACCCACACAGACAGAAAGACTCCATCTACAACCCTCCTTACCCCTCCCGGCCTGATGTCGACGGCGTAAAAAAGCTCTTGATGTGCTCTGAACAGCAAATCATGTTAAGTCTCTGCTCTGCCGTCTCCTCTGTGTATAATTTTACTGAGCTGAGTCACAGAGAAAGTGAAGCTTCAGTTGATCCTGAGGCGCTTGTCTGGGTGAGATCGATGAACGCTTCAGGATCAGCTCAGTAAAATTCTGATAATGGTACATTATATGATGAAGATTACGAAATCACTCATCGCTTTGGATGTACTCAAGGTTGTTTTGTGTTGTTCTCTCTTTGCACATTTATATAATGTGGTGTAATGACTAGAAGCAAGTTGGTTCTCAGCTACAATAATGTGCACATTCTTGAATGATGTGTATTTCAAAGAGGGATGTTGGGCTCATGGAAAACGTATTTCATGACATTCTATGCAACAGATGAATGTGACATACTGTTTCTGTGCTCTGGAAAATGTCTTTAGAGTAAAATTTGTTTAAAAAAAATGGAATAAGGGCTGTGGCGTTCATGCCATTTTGTCAGCAGTTTATTGTCATGCTAAAGACTGCCGGTCTCACGGTAATTGACCGTTAATTAACATAAACATGTTTAGCATCGACACACATAAAAGCTGCATACAAGCCGCTGAACATCTACATACATTTTTTTTTTATATACACCATCACAATAAATCCATTATTTATTTTAGTCAGGTCTAAAGAAACATTATGATACAAAGAAAATGTATTTCAGAAGAACAGAATATGAGTTGGCCTACTGTTTGTTATCTGGCTATGCTCCATCCCATAGGCTGTAAGCTTGTTCATTTAGCGGACAAGATATGCTAAGTCCTGTGCCATTATTTGATATTATATAATAGTTTTATACAAATGACAATTTCATTTAACTTAGTTGAATAGAATAGAAAGGATATTTTTCCCATTATGGAGTCACGGAGAAAGTGATCATTTGAAACAGGACCTACAGTATATGTTAGATTTAGAGTTATTTGTCAAACCTAAGAATGCCTTAGAAATCAAAACATATACTGTATGGGCTGCATGGTGTGACTATAGGCTATTGATGATTTGAGAAAGTTACCAAAAAAGCTCTGTTCCTTCCCTCAGATTGCTCAGCTGTTCTCTCATCAAGCGATCGTATTTTCACCCATCAGACTATTGTCAATTTAATATTGTCTTTACTAATATGTAACTAATTTGTATAGATTTAGAATGGCTCTTTGTCAAATGGGCAGGAACCGGGGCAGGGGAAAAAATTCGTAATCTCCACGCATCAACCACTGTTTAAGGAGCATGCTCTCGCTGCGTGACAGGTGATATTCCGCCCAAACTCTGCATGCCATGGGCTCTCCAACCTCGTTCCTGCAGCTAACCAGTGCTTAATAAGGGAAACCAAGTGAAATCTGTTCGGAAACAAAACATATTTCACTAACTGTTGACAGCCCGGCTGCGCGCTGGAGAAAGGATTAAAGGAGAGAGAGGGGAGGGAAATGCATGATGGTGAGATATTCTGTATAGTTAACAGGGGCGGACTGAAACAATAATTAAGGCCGGGAATTTGACTCCATCCCAGGCCACCCTGTTCACGCAGACCACCAGACCGCTAATTTTGTAGGCTAACCCTATTTGTTGATATAACAGGTACCAAACTAGTTATACATTTGGCCACTATGTTCATCTGGGAAGAAAGTTATCCACATTACAAAATACAAACATTTGGGACTGACCAACAAGTAGCCTATCTGAACAAGGTATGCTATGGCTATGGCTGCACCCTCAAAAACTCACTAGGAATACACCAATCATAGCACATACAAATGTACAAGGCTAGACACACAAAACAATTAGCCTACACTTTTTAAAAAGAGAATGAGATATACAGAGTTAGCTCCAATGTTAAAATGATTAGCTTTATATTCAAGTATCAAGCATATCAAAAGTATCAAAAAACTTCACACACACACATTCACTTAACTTGAACATAAGCTACAACAATGTAAGTAAGTATAATACAAAAGTCGAAAATGCACTCCACTACAAAAAAATATAGATTACAATGTTCCCTCACTGGTGTCCATAAAGCAAACAACAGTCAATGAAATTGAACATTGGCCACATAACTGCAAGTATAATACGAAAGTCCAAAAAACATGCCTCTGTACAAAAGCTTTAACTCACAGCAAATTTTCTTTCACCCTTGTCAGCCTGTTAAGGAAGAGTCATATCATAGCTACTTAACCAGTAAGCAATTACCACTAGTAAACCAGTAGGCGGCACAGTAACTCTCTGCCATCTTGTCAATGATGTGATCTTTGTCAAGTCCCATAAGAATCTCCTTCTCCGTTTCCATCAAAAGGAACACTTCAAGGTTCTCTTGAGTGAGGGAGATTCTTAGGCGGTTCTTCACAAATTTCAGGGTATAGAAGGTCCTCTCACAAGCCACCTGAGTGATGTATAGGGTGAGGAGGAAGTTGTAGCCCAAACCAATGAGGTGATATGCATCCGTGAGCAGATTGTACTAAGACAGGAGAAGATAGCAGCATATCGGGCAGTTTTTACATGTGGAACAACTTCTGCTCACCAACTCCACACTTTCATCAGGATCCTCAAAGCCTTCCTCTGATTCATCACTGGGTACGGCGGCCCTGGTGTTGTACTCCTCCAATACTGACTGTTTCAGTCTTTCCCACTGTTGTGCGAGGCTTATCAGTTCAGCCGGCAATGCCTCAACAGTGGCATGTTTCTCAAATTCCAGTAAGCATTTGCTGAGCTCCTTCATGGCTGTCTTTGGAAGGCCATTTTCTTTGATCTCAGGAAAATGCTTCGGATTCATACAGGAGACATCTGCACACGGCACTGCATTTGCTGCATAACGGTGGTGAATACTTTCAACAACAGTGTCCAGTACCACATTGTGGATCTTGATTTTGTAATCCATGTCTGCATTAGCAATGGGCTCGTCTTCTGCCAACTCACCTGGCTTTCTCTTCTTTTTTTTGTTCTCTTCTCTGGGAGAGCAGTCTGAGCTTCGGCATCACAGTCCTGATGCTCCTCCAGAATACCATTGGTCCACTCAACAATATCTACTGACCTCTTCACACCCTCAATGTTTTGGGCACATTTTCTCAGGTTATCCTCCGTTTCCGTCACCAAGTGCTGTGCTGTTATGATATCCATGCCACTTGTTTGCAAGTATTTAGAGTGAGGGGACGTCTGCTCAAAAATCCTGAGAAAAGCCTTAGCTGTAAGTATGGTTTCATACTTTAGGAGAGCATCCTTGTACCCTTGGGCCTTGCTTCAGATGGCAGGTTTTATGGTCACATCCTTTTCAATTCTTTCCATAGTGATGACCACATCCATGTAAAGTGCACAGTCTTTACAAAGCTTCCAAATTCTTTCCTCAAGGCCTCGTCTTTGGCCCACCAGCGTGTTTCACCAATTAAGCCGTCTGTGTCTCCTGTCCTCTCTGTCCTCCCATAGCTTCATGCGCTTGTAGGAATCTCGAACGAACACTGCAATGTCATTCAGTAGTGAGAAAAGGGATTGTCTTGCCACAACAACCCCAGTGGTGTCAGTTAGCACAAGGTTGACGACATGTCAGTAACACCATATGTGTACTTGGTTAGGAGACTCTTCTGTGAACAATGCAGAGAATCCCTGTATTGTCCCTGCATATTAGCTGCTCCGTCTGTTGCATTACCAACACACTGTTTGATATCTATGTCCATCTTCTCAAGGGTCTGTTTCACAAGGTCCACAAAGTTCTGTCCAGTCGATGACTCACAGTCAATGACCGCAATGAGTCTCTCCTGGACAACATCAGTGACATATCGTAGAACTACTGCACACTGGTCTTTGGATGTTAATCCTGTGTTGTGTTCATTTGTATTGAGAACATCCCTGCCTTTCTCACTTCAACAGCAATTGTCTGCTGAATCAATATTCTGATGACTTCAATTACTTTATTTGCTGTTGTTTAGGTAACTTCTTGCTCTTCTCAATGCAATCACAAACATGCTCTTGTAGGCAGACATCATATTTGCTTACCAACAATATAAGCTGAAGAAACTTGCCATGATTGACGGCCATGTTTTCCAAGTTATATGCAGCTTCGTGTCTGTGGCCTCTGTAGCTAAGCCCACATTTACCAATAACTTTAACTACATCAATCACACATTCCATGACCTGCCTGCTCTTTCTTTCTGACCTGGTCTCGTTGAACTGACATTTGCTTATCACTCAGAAGGGTACAGATGTCTGCTTTGCTGGCTCTGAGGATAAAGGCTTCTGCACTTTCCTCTATGGGTCTTGCTTCTCTCATGTTCCTGTACTCTCTGATGGGCATGTTAACAGGCCTTTGACAAATGCACTGGCTGAAGGTTTTGCGAATGCAAGACATAATGAGCAGAACAAGGAGTGAGTTACTTCATTGTATGTATTTCAGCCATTTTCTGTTTGTGCCATCTTTGGAGTGGAATACATTGGGAATGACTCTTTGAGGGGTTTGTTTTGGGTGGTACTGAAAAAATAAGCCAAAATCCTTGGACTGAGGACTGGGAAAATAATCAAATGCATTTTCAGTGCTTTCACTGTCCCTTTCTATTTTCCCTTTACTGGGCTCTGAACCTCTCTCTCTCTCTGCACATCTGGTTGCTCTGCAGAATGAGATTAACATTGTAAATAACCTAAACCTAAACGCATTGTTTGCGCAGTCATCGATTGTATGCCCCCCGATAACAATCCTACTGATAATCTCATACATAAAGCACATATTAATCTAAAATCATAGCCTACATGTTTAGGTTTGTGCTCTTAAGTTGTACCTGAATGTTCCTGCTCTGAGTCTGACTCTGAACTGACCACCATCTCCAGTTCTGCAGGAGCACCTGAAGCTCTAGTGCTGCTGCTGCTTCCTTCTCCACCTTTGCAAAGGAAAGACTCTATTATCATACTCACTATCATTAGTGTATCAGTAGGCTACATTAATACAGCTCTGGAAAAAAATAAGAGTGGTCTCTTAATTTGGAGTGGCCTCTTAATTTTTCCCAGAGCTGTATATTATTGTAGTAACTTGTAATGCTGGCACTAATGGTGCTAATGATCTTTGTCATTTTCTGTGCTGTGTCACACAGGCTACTGTGTTACATTCGTAGATATATTATGGTTACGCTACTGTAGCCTGTTTCACTGTACAGTGAATGTACACTTTCCCTAGCTTATGTGGCTTGAGTCATGACCGAATGCTGGCAAGTCCATAGTCTAGGTTTACTATTTACTAGTTGAAACATATTGCCTTCAATGTCATATTATGATCGCAATGTTGCACTCATTGCTATGATACTGTATAATTCCTCCACGAAGACGTAAGACGTGCAAACTGTTTAGCCTACTGGCCGTTGTCTCTATTATTAGCTAGGCTACTTAGCTAGCCATGCCGGGTGTCGTTTGTGTGTGTCAGTGTGTGTGTTTTAGCTAGTGTTTTTGCAGCATTTATCTGCGTCTGTGGCAAGGGCCTTTCTCTTTTTTATTCTCTCCCTCTCTGCTCCACATTTCCTTTTCTGACTGTCCATTTCACCCCGTGACTTGTCTAAAATGTTATCGGTAGAGAAGCATGTAGACGGTTGCTATGTGCGTCGTGGAGAGACCCGATGTCATTTTCGGCGCGCACCCTCGTGCGGGGACACTGCAGCGAGAGAGTGATAGTCATGCGTGGATTCTCCTCAACTCATTCCTGCTTGCTATATTATCGCTGGTCAAGTTGACTATTCACGGCAGGCCAAAACGACCCTCAGGCCATCTAGAAATGTCCCGGGGCTATATGTTCTCTCCCAGATTTGGGAGCGTAGCATAAGGTAACCAGTCCCTCTAGTATGCATAATAATACTGTCAACACTCAAAGGTGATTACTCAAATTTGTTTAATTTTGGAGTATAGGCTATCTAGACCAATTGCATACCTAAGACATCTTAAATCAGATTTTTGAATTAAACATCACCTTAGAAAGCTCTGTCCATTTCGTTGTGTTAGGCTTTGAGTTGAGTTTTAAAAGCAGATACTGTTTTGACGATAAGTGTTTGATGTGATTTTTGAGGGACAGTAGAGCCCTGAGTACCAGGCCATTAGGACCTGGCGTTCATTAGCATGTTGGGAACTACCAAAGCATGTCCAGAGTGCATAAAAAATTACTGTGACTCAACAGTCACATGGAATTTTACTGCAGTCATGACTCATGACTGCCAGTGTGGCGGTAATATGGTCACCGCAACAGCCCTAAATACAGTAGATTAAACCACGTTTGAAACACATCCACCTACCCTGCTTAATAGTGACACTATCATGCTCATCAAATGAGCTTAGCAAACTTAACCATTTGGCAATGTGTTGTGCATTATATACAGTCTTATGAAAAAGTTTGGGCACCCCTGACAATTTCCATGATATCCATTTATAAATAATTGGGTGTTTGGATCAGCAATTTCATTTTGATCTATCAAATAACTGATGGACAAATGAGGTTTATTGGATTAACAGAAAATGTGCAATACGCATCTAAACAAAATTAGACAGGTGCATATATTTGGGCACCCCAACAGAAAAATCACATCAATATTTAGTAGAGCCTACTTTTCCTAAAATAACAGCCTCTAGACGCTTCCTATAGCCTCTAATGAGTGTCTGGATTCTGGATGAAGGTATTTTGGACCATTCCTCCTTACAAAACATCTCCAGTTCAGTTAGGTTTGATGGTTGCCGAGCATGAACAGCCCGCTTCAAATCATCCCACAGATTCTCAATGATATTCAGGTCTGGGGACTGGGATGGCCATTCCAGAACATTGTACTTGTTCCTCTGCATAAATGCCCGGGTAGATTTTGAGTGTTTTGGGTCGTTGAAATATCCAGCCCCGGCGTAACTTCAACTTTGTGACTGATTCTTCAACATTATTCCCAAGAATCTGCTGATATTGAGTGGAATCCATGCGACCCTCAACTTTAACAAGATTCCCAGTACCGGCACTGGCCACACAGCCCCACAGCATGATGGAACCCCCACCAAATTGTACTGTGGGTAGCAAGTGTTTTTCTTGGAAAGCTGTGTTCTTTTGCCGCCATGCATAACGCCCCTTGTTATGACTCAATCTTTGTTTCATCAGTCCACAGCACCTTATTCCAAAATGAAGCTGGCTTGTCCAAATGTGCGTTTGTGGCGTGTGTGCAGAAAAGGCTTCTTCCGCATCACTCTCCCGTACAGCTGAATTGTTGAACGATGCACAGTGACACCATCTGCAGCAAGATGATGTTGTAGGTCTTTGAAGGTGGTCTGTGGGCTGTTTTTGACCGTTCTCACCATCCTTCGCCTTTTGCCTCTCTGATATTTTACTTGGCCTGCCACTTCTGGCCTTAACAAGAACTGTGCCTGTGGTCTTCCATTTCCTCACTATGTTCCTCACATTGGACACTGACAGCTTACATCTCTGCGATAGCTTTTTGTAGCCTTCCCCTAAACCATAATGTTGAACAATCTTTGTTTTCAGGTAATTTGAGAGTTGTTTTTGCATAGCCTTTTTTTCACATCTGATTTAATTTCATGCAACTTAATATTGCTACACTCAAAATCTTTGTCTGGACAATACCCCAGTACTCATCTTTTATTAGAAAATGAATGGCATGCCACTGTGATCATTTTCTGTGACGACAGAGTAAATTATTATGCAGCCTCAGAGGGGTGCCCAAACTTTTTCATACGACTGTACCTATTATATGTTAATGACATAATCAAATGTGAAGAGGCTGCCTTGGACTCTTCTCACTTCCTAAGTCTTTGGCCCTGTGCCTGTGGATGTGCCTGTGGTGTAGCGAGATGGAACAGGGGAGTTTTTGTTTACCTGACCCCATGGACTAGCACATCCCCGTCTCTCTCCGTCTCTCACTGGGCGGATTAACTGCATTCCCTCAAGTAATCCGCTCTCTCTCTCACCTGATTTACCGGCGACACAGCGCTTTAAAGTCTCACTTTTCCATCGCTGAGTTTCTAGGGGTGGCTGTCCTCTCACAAAGGAGCAAAACATGGCCCTGGCTGTGTTTGTCTCTCTGCGTTAGGGGCTGCTGCAGGCAATCTGGTCCTGACTCAGCTGGTAGAGCAGTGCGGTTGCAATGCCAGGGTTGTGGGTTTGATTCCCATGGGGGTCCAGTACGAAAATATATGCACTCACTACTATAAGTTGCTCTAGTTAAGAGTGTCTGATAAATTACTAAAATGTCATCTGAATGGCTCAACCATCATTAAGCTGATCCCAAAAATGTTAAACTTGCATCAGGAAATTACATTATGAAGGACAGCTCAGAACAGCTGCAAATGGATTTTAAAGAACTGATTGGGTCTCTGCTTCACACCAACAAACGCCCCATAATATCTGGCCCTGTGCCCTCCCTAAATTGTGGCATTATAATACATTATTGAAACAATGACTTATCAATGACCCAAGCCCAGCTCAGTTAATCTCTACCATTGTGTCGCTGAGTTGTCATAATGCTTCAGCAAATGTACATTATCCCAGGGGCGCTGGAACACCCAATGTAATTAACCTAATTTATGTCCCTCAAACTGCCCTGAATGCCTCTGCTGATCCTACAGCTATTGAATGCAGTAATCATGTACCTATAAACCATAGTTATAGTGTTAGCACTGAGGCGGTGTGCCGTAGTAGGAAGTCCACTGTGTACAGCTCACCCTGCACTAACATAAATAAAATGAGCATGTCTACTTCTGCTAAGCTTCTCAGTAAAGCTATGAAAACAATCAAGAATCCCAGGAAAGTGCTAAAATATTGTCCACGTTAACATATGTAGCTTAAGAAACAAAGTTCATGAAATCAATCATTTGCTAGTAACAGATGATGTTCATATTCTGACAATCTCTAAAACTCACTCAGATAATACCTTTGATGATACAGTGGTAGCAACCATGGTTATAACATCTACAGAAAATACAGAAATGCCTAAGGTGGAGGTGTTGCCATTTATATTCAGAACCACATTCCTGTAAAGCTTAGAGAGGATCTCATGTTACATACTGTTTAAGTAATATGGCTACAGGTTCATCTGCCTCACCTAAAGCCTATTCTAGTGGGAAGCTGCTATAGACACCATATACATCCCCGTTTCTCTATGTGATATCAACAGAGAGGTATACATATTTCAAAAACTTAAAGCATTGTATTTGGGATAAAGAATTTGCTAAAGCCTAAACCTCAACTAAATCATGTGGAAATTGAGCAAGATGAGGTGACTAAACTGCTTGGAGTAACTCTGGATTGTAAACTGTCATGGTCAAAACATGTTGATACAACAGTATCTAAGATGGGGAGAAGTCTGTCCATAATAAAGCACTGCTCTTACTCTTTAACAACACTATCAACAAAGCAGGTCCTACATGCACCGAGCTGCCTGTTTAAACTACTAGCACCCACGCATACCCCACAAGACATGCCACCAAAGGTCTCTTCACAATCCCAAAGTCAAGAAACGACTATGGGATAGATAGATAGATAGATAGATAGATAGATAGATAGGTACTTTATTGATCCCCCGGGGGGACTACATATATCCATGGCTACATGGAACTCTGTTCTACATCAGGTAATTGATGCAAGCAGTAGAATCAGATTTTAAAACCAGATAAAAATACACCTTATGGAACAGCGGGTAACCGTGAAGAGACACACACAGGCACAGACACACATACACATGATAAGACACACACACTACACACACGTACACATGGATGTTGTATTGTAAATAATGTGATAGTGGAGTAGTGAGGGAACACACTAAATGTATTGGGTAAAGTGTTATAAAATGTAATGTCATGTAATATTTTCAACTGTATAAAACTGCCTTAATGTTGCTATAGCTCTTATGGTACCAGTGGTGTCATACATGCTGCTGTGGATCTATTGATGCCAGTGATGTAGTAAAGGCCTGTGCTGTACTTCTAATAACGTTAATTTATGGGATAAATATACATTACATTTAGCCATATGGCTGCATGGTTAGTGCCATATATTTAAGACGCCTGATTGACCTCAAAATGAGAGGCTGAGATAGACAAATGCAACCATTTCTGTCCGTGAGCCCCAGAAATGCCTAGTGGTCAGAGTGTTGGGCCAGTAACTGAAAGGTTGCTGGATCGAATCCCTGAGCTGACAAGGTGAAAACCTGTCAATGTGTCCTTGAGCAAGGCACTTAACCATAATTGGCTCCAGGGTTGCTTTACTACTATGACTGTCCTTGTAGGTAGGTCGTCATTGTAAATAAGAATTTGTTCTTAACTGACTTGCCTAGTTAAAAAATGTAAAAATATGAGTGTCCCAGGCAGCCAATTTGATACTCTGCTGTATGTTCAGCACTGAATGGCATGAGTGGTTTATGTTTTTGTTTTTTTACTCATTAGACTCACTTTGGTGTGAGTAGACCCCTCTTTGATAATTCATAGTGTTTGAGTTTGAAAAGCCATTTTGAAAATCTCAGTTTTAATGATGATTGGCCCTTGTTGTCGTGAATAATGCAGAAACTTGTCAGTGTTTGTCAAGTTAATATTTCTTAATGAGATTGTTAGGCCCCTCTAGGTTGAATTAATTAAAACATAATCCTCCTTGATTGCGACAGCCTCCTGCTATCAAGATGGTGTCCCTCCGACAAGTGCTTGTTTGTTCATTTCACAGCTAATAATGTGTTAGTCAGTGGGGGACAGGGTGTCTAACAGGGTGATCTCATTTCAATCATGCTGCCCTTTGCATGGACGGATAATTACCTGTGACTGTCCTTTGGTGCCACCACAGAGCAGAGTTACAGCCAAGGTCTCCAACAGGAAATGTGATCTACTCACCTCAGCAGCATTACAGGGTTTCTTTGGATTCCTTTCAAATTATTATTATCACACTATTAGCATCACTTTGCAGGGATCTCTCACTGACAACAATGATCAGCAACGTGTGTGTAATAGTATGTCAGCATGCCAAAATATCCCTTGGATATATCAGAAAGGTATTTCATGCATGATTCAATCTTAGTCATCATGAATGGAATCCGTTGAAAACTGTGGGACACAGCCTAGTTAAATAGAGCACGTTCTACAAATATGTTTACTTTGTCTCCCCAAACTGAACAGTTGGTCAGGTCTGTTTCAGGGCGGCAGGTAACCTAGTGGTTAAGAGCGTTGGGCCAGTAACTGAAAGGTAGCTTGTTTGAATCCCTGAGCAGACTGGGTGAAAAATCTGCTGATGTGCCCTTGAGCAAGACACTTTACTCGAATTACTCCTGGATAAGAGTCTTGGCTAAAATGTTTCCTAATTTCCAAAGTTTAAAGAGGAATTGTGTAACCTCTTAAGCATAATTGAACAGTAATCCTGAGGTGTGCTTTTGATCAGCCTGATTTGTTCTGCAGCTTAGCAGAACTCCACCTACCTACCTACCTCACGAGGCCAATATCTACGTCTGTATTAGCAACAGTGAAAGCCCTTGTCTTTCTCAAGTTGGACATATGGTCCAGATTATATGCTTTTCAGAATATAACGATATTCTCTTTGTTTCCCAGCATGTTCTATCTGATTCTACTCTGTTATGGAGGACTTGTCAGTGCTTTCAGTGCTTTCAGTGCTTTCATCATCAGGTTGAGATGGTTCATCTCAGCGGGGGTATTCTCGCCAACATCACATGCATCATATGGGTTGGTGGGCTACTGTGACTGGTGCTCCATACTGTGACCCCCCACCCCCGCTCCCTCTGAACTGATCTGCAACACCTCCCTTCCCCCCCACCTCTGGACTGATCTTCAACACCCCCCTTCCCCCCACCTCCCCACCTGGGCTGGCTTTCACCACAAACCAAGTGAAGAGAGAGCTGGAGAGACTACATCAGTGGAAAGCGGCGGGCCCCGATGGCATCAGCCCAAAGGTGCTTAGGGTCTGTGCTGACCAACTGTGTGGAACACTCCAGCACCACTTCAACCTTAGCATGAGTGTGGAAAGGCTCCCTGTGCTGTGGAAAACATCCTGCCTGGTCCCACTGCCCAAGAAGGCGCACCCTACTGTCCTGAATGACTTCAGACCTGTAGCGCTAACATCCCACATCATGAAGACCCTGGAAAGGTTCTTCCTCGCTCACCTTAGACCCCTGGTGTGTACATCACTTGACCCCCTGCAGTTCGCATACCAGGGCAACATCGGGGTGGATGATGCAATCATCTGCCTTCTGCAGAGGGCCTACTCTCACCTGGACAACGCAGGTAGTACTGTGAGGGTTATGTTTTTTTGACACCATTCAGCCCCTGCTACTGGGTGAGAAGATGAGGAGGATGAAAGTGGAAGCACCCTTAGTCTCCTGGGCTACGGACTACCTGACCGGTAGGCCACAGTTTGTGCGGCTACAGAGCTGTGTCAGAACGGGCAGTGAGCAACACAGGGGCCCCCCAGGGAACGGTCCTGTCCCCCTTCCTGTTCACCCTCTACACCTCGGACTTCAGATATAACTCTGAAACATGCCACCTGCAGAAGTTCTCGGGTGACTCTGCAATTGTAGGGAGCATCAGGGGTGGGCAGGAGGAGGAGTACAGGAGCACAATCAATGACTTTGTGGTGTGGTGTGAGCAGAACCACCTTCAGCTCAACATCAGCAAAACAAAGGAGATGGGGGTGGACTTCAGGAGAACCAAGGCCCAACCGACTGCAGTCCCTATGCAGGGGATGGATGTGGAAATGGTTGGTTCGTACAAGTTCCTGGGAGTCCATATGGACAGCAGGCTGGAATGGGCTGGAAACACCGGGGCCCTGTACAAAAAGGGCCAGAACCGACTCTACTTTCTGAGGAGGCTCAGGTCCTTCAACGTGTGCAGTAAACTACTGCATACTTTCTACCAGTCTGTGGTGGCAAGTGCCATCTTTTTTGCAGTGGTGTGCTGGTGCGCCAATAGAAAGGTCGGTGATGCTTCTCGGGTAAATAAGCTGATCAGGAAGGCTAGCTCTGTTCTGGGGATTAACCTTGACATTCTAGAGGAGGTGGCGGAGAGAAGGATCCTTGCCAAACTGCTGGCCATCATGGACAATATAACCCACCCTCTGCATGCCATGGTTATGATGCAGAGGAGCACCTTCAGTCACAGACTGATCCCACCACAGTGTGTCAGAGAGCGCTACAGGAGGGCCTTTCTGCCGGCGGCTATTAGACTATTTAATGCCTCACCTGGGTGCAACAATGGTTGGGGTGTTAGGACTTAGTTTAGCAAATACTTTCTGGTCTGTAATCACTCATTCACTCAGGACGTAGTCATTCAGCACTCATTCATTCAGGACTGTATATACATATGCATATACAGTTGTCTGTCTGTCTGTCTGCAGTTGAAGTCGGAAGTTTACATACACTTAGGTTGAAGTCATTAAAACTCATTTTTAAAACACTCCACAGATTTCATGTTAACAAACTATAGTTTTGGCATGTCGGTTAGGACATCTAAATTGTGCATGACACAAGTAATTCTTCTAACAATTGTTTACAGACATATTATTTCACTTATAATTCAATATATCACAATTCCAGTGGGTCAGAAGTTTACATACACTAAGTTGACTGTGCCTTTAAATAGCTTGGAAAATTCCAGAAAATTATGTAATGGCTAGAAGCTTCTGATAGGCTAATTGACATAATTTGAGTCAATTGGAGGTGTACCTGTGGATGTATTTCAAGGCCTACCTTCAAACTCAGTGCCTCTTTGCTCAACATCATGGGAAAATCAAAAGAAATCAGCCAAGACCTCCAAAAAAAATGGAGACCTCCACAAGTCTGGTTCATCCTTGGGAGCAGGATCCAAATGCCTGAAGGTACCTTGTTCATCTGTACAAACAATAGTACGCAAGTATAAACACCATGGGACCATGCAGCCGTCATTCCGCTCATGAAGGAGACACATTCTGTCTCCTAGAGATTCATGTACTTTGGTGTGAACAGTGCATACCAATCCCAGAACAATGGCAAAGGACCTTGTGAAGATGCTGGAGGAAACGGGTACAAAGTATTTATATCCACAGTAAAACGAGTCCTATATCGACATAACCTGAAAGGCTGCTCAGCAAGGAAGAATCCACTGCTCCAAAACCGCCATAAAAGAGCCAGACTACGGTTTGCAACTGCACATGGGAACAAAGATGGTACTTTTTGGAGAAATGTCCTCTGGTCTGATGAAACAAAAATAGAACTGTTTGGCCATATTGACCATTGTTATGTTTGGAGGAAAAATGGGGAGGCTTGCAAGCTGAAGAACACCATCCCAACCATGAAGCATGGGGTGGCAGCATCATGTTGTGGGGGTGCTTTGCTGCAGGAGGGACTGGTGTACTTCACAAAATAGATAGATGGCATCATGAGGAAGGAAAATTATATGGATATATTGAAGCAACATCTCAAGACATCAGTCAGGAAGTTAAAGCTTTGTTGCAAATGAGTCTTCCAAATGACCCCAAGCATACAACATGGCTTAAGGACAACAACGTCAAGGTATTGGAGTGGCCATCACAAAGCCCTGACCTCAATCGTATAGAAATTTGGTGGGCAGAACTGAAAAAGCATGTGCGAGCAAGAAGGCCTACAAACCTGTATCGGTCACACCAGCTCTGTCAGGAGTAATGGGCCAAAATTCACCCAACTTATTGTGGGAAGCTTGTGGAAGGCTACCCGAAACGTTTGACCCAAGTTAAACAATTTAAAGGCATTACTACCAAATACTAATTGAGTGTATGTAAACTTCTGACCCACTGCGAATGTGATGAAAGAAATAAAAGCTGAAATAAATCATTCTCTACTATTATTCTGACATTTCACATTCTTAAAATAAAGTGGTGATCCTAACTGACCTAAGACGGGGAATTTTTACTATGATTAAATGTCTGGAATTGTGAAAAACTGAGTTTAAATGTATTTGGCTAAGGTGTATGTAAACTTCTGACTTCAACTCTATCTATCTATCTGTCTGTCTGTCTGTCTGTCTGTCTGTCTGTCTGTCTGTCTGTCTGTCTGTCTGTCTGTCTGTCTGTCTGTCTGTCTGTCTGTCTGTCTGTCTGTCTGTCTGTCTGTCTGTCTGTCTGTCTGTCTGTCTGTCTGTCTGTCTGTCTGTCTGTCTGTCTGTCTGTCTGTCTGTCTGTCTGTCTGTCTGTCTGTCTGTCTGTCTGTCTGTCTGTCTGTCTGTCTGTCTGTCTGTCTGTCTGTCTGTCTGTCTGTCTGTCTGTCTGTCTGTCTGTCTGTCTGTCTGTCTGTCTGTCTGTCTGTCTGTCTGTCTGTCTGTCTGTCTGTCTGTCGGTCGGTCGGTCGGTCGGTCGGTCGGTCGGTCGGTCGGTCGGTCGGTCGGTCTATGTGCTCTTTGAATATAACAGTAGATATATGGGATGTGAGCCTATATGAGTGCTAATGTGTTCTCATTACAGTGTCTGAAACATTGTCCAAATGCCAGTAGCTGATGTGAGGTAATGTGTGTTAAGGATGTGTTAGCTTGTATACTGCACTTAAATTACAAAATTGCCAAAAAGAGTAGAACCAGCTCACCTGATTTTAGTGTATGGTTTGACTATTAGATGTTCAATGTTTCTTTTGATTATTTTAATTTTTTGAAGGAATAGTTTCACCACATTAAAATGAGAGTTCAGTTCATTTATTGACCTTAAAATGAGGGACACACGCAAATTAATCACTAATCTTCAGAAATTACTTTGTCAAAGGAACACAAAAAACTAGGGTTTTACACTGATGGTGAAACGATTAAGTGTGTTATAATGTTCCTAGAAGTGACACAGGTTTGACGGAAGGGGCATGTTTTGGCACTTTGGCAAGTCTTTATTGATGTAAAACATCTGTTGTTGTTTTTTATTCTACATGTGGTCTATATTAAAGGGCACAATTTAATATAACAGGTTTTTTAAACTCAGTGTTGATGCACAATTTCTATTTAAAATGTCAAAGGTGCTCTTTTCGTGGAATGAAGCCTTTCTCACTTTGGATATATGGTCCAGGTGATATGCTTTTCAGAATATAATTCAGAATATTATTCTCTTAGTTCCCCATTGGGGTGCGTGTTCCAGCTGATTCTGCTCAGTTATGGAGGACTTATCTTTATTTGTTTCAGTGCTTGAATTCTCACCACTGAAAGGTTGAGAAGGTTCATCTCAGCAGGGGTATTCTTTCCATCATTACACGCATCATATGAGTGGTGGGCTACTGTGACTGATGCTCCATAGGTATATGTGCTCTTTGAATTTCACAGTGGCATGTGTGCATACCTGTATATGAGGGTCACATATGTTCCCAGAACGATGTCTGGAACATTGTCTGGAACACGGTAGCACATGAAAATGGCACTATATACATAGGCATATCTTTGTGGATGTGATGTTCCACAACTTTTAGCATGCAGTATTGCATTTGTCTTTCAACAGTCTTGTCAAGCTGATAAGTAGACAGAAAACCCTGATTTGGATTATATGCTGTGAGCTTGGCCAAATGCCATCAGCTGATCCATGTGTGCTATTATGTATTATGTATCCATGTGTGCTATTATGGATGTGTTAGCTTGGATACTGCACTTGTATGTTGAAGATAACATCTCAGAAAGATGAAACATCTTAACAGGCTAATACTTTATTCATATTTGAGTTCTTAATCTTGCAGATCCATATTCATGAAATCAGTGTGTTAGTCACTGAAGAGTAAGGGCATGCTTTGGAGTGGGATTAAGTGTCTTAGTACTCACTTTACTAGAGGGGGGGATGAGACCTTTGCTTATGTGTGTGTTTCCAAATGCCAAGTTATGGTTCTTCTCAAAATCTGTCAGGATGCCATAAAGTGGATTCCTTCATGAGATATCCTTTCATGAAACATATCGGATTCACAGCAGGTTATTCTCAGCAGGACTTGGCCCCAAACACTAACTGACGTCAATAACAGATCACAGACATCAAACAGAGACTGTGGATCAATTAGGATTTTAAAAAGTAAAAAGTACAGCACTGATTTCTATCTGCCTCAAAATAACATGATGGCTGACATGCGTCACTGTTCTGTGATCTGTAGATGTAAATGGCATGAGACCAGCTAGTTCCAGCTAGATTGAAGATGGGTACATTCCTTAAACACTAATCGTAACCTAATGTACATTATTTACATTGCATTGCTCAACTCTACACAGTAGTGGTGCATTTTGAAAGTCCCAGTATAGTCCCAAACCTAAATTGGTGGGTAGCATCAGCGGTCGATCCCAGGAATCCATTTGATTGGTTAGCTTCAGGAAGCCAGCCCCTCCGTCTCAGCGATAGCATCTTGGGGGAGGCAGAATCAAGCATCAAATGAAGCAAATTCAATAAATATTCCCCACCATTGCATGCTAATGAGAACCATGTCCTGCTAATTGCAAACATTTCTGCTTCAAATAAATTAATGTGCCTCTTTTCTGTTTTCTTGGCTCGTGCAGATGTTAACGAATGTGAGAGAGAACCGTGTAGAAATGGGGGCATATGCACAGATCTGGTTGCCAACTACTCTTGCGAATGCCCTGGGGAGTACATGGGAAGGAACTGCCAATACAGTAAGTGCTGTGTTTTTCTCTTTCTTTTATTTTCTTCTCTTTTGTGATCAGCCTTGCCTGGCTCTTCTGTGTACTGAGGAGTTGGTAGCTAGTGCTGGCAAACAGGGCAAGATCATTCTTTCATTTTGTGAGGGATTTAGGGAATGGGATCGTTCCATCTCTTTCTTTCTTTCTTTCTTTCTTTCTTTCTTTCTTTCTTTCTTTCTTTCTTTCTTTCTTTCTTTCTTTCTTTCTTTCTTTCTTTCTTTCTTTCTGTTATTTCTTTCTTTCTGTTATTTCTTTCTTTCTGTTATTTCTGTTATTTCTTTCTTTCTTTCTTTCTCTAACCATCTTTCTGTATCTAAATCTAAGGTTCTTTATCTGTGTGTTGTGGAAATTTTTGTGAGGATTCAGGGTTGTTTGAGATGAGACTCTGACTTTGACAAATGCTCCTCCATGACTGCAGACAATCAATTGGGCAGACCTTGCACAACACACATGAACACACACACATGCACGCAACCATGCACACACATATTCTTAATCTTACCCATATACTCTGCTTTCATCAGACAAATTCCCTTTTTAGGGAAATTGACAATACTTACACATTCTCTTAAAGTTACAACAATGTGCTAGTTTTGAGTAGTCCGGTGGGAATTCTCACCCCAGGTGTTCCTTCATGATTTAAATTATTCAGAGCTTTTTTCTACTAGCTGCATTCCAGACCCCGTTTCGGCATTTACATTTTTAGTCATACATTTTTACCTCTCTGGCTGATGAACATCCCCCTTTCAAACGACTCAGTCAAAAACCAAACTAATCCATGTTGCTCTCCTGTACTCTCAGACCTCCCCTTGATAAGAAATCAAGCCTGGACCAAGGCTAGACAAACTGGTTCGTTAACTGATTGGCACCTATTTAGGCAATTGCGGAATAGATTTGTGATGCTTTTAATCAGCATTTTATCTCAGCTCGTTTCCTATTTGAAAGAAATGGTGGTCATACTGGTCTTGGCCAGTCAGTTGACTGTTCTTCCCACATACAGCCTGCAGTTGCCTTGATGGATGATCTGTCAACCTCACGTGAGTTGGGGCATTTTTGGGCAACTCACAGAAGCAGAAGTTCTTGTTGCCTTATTAGTTATTGACACAAATAGTAATTAGAGGCTGACAATTTGGGCTCGTCTTTGCTTAAGTATGCATCTCCCCTCATTGCTGGATCAGTACCACACAATAGTATTAGGAAATATTTCAAAAGTGTGAAAAGCAGCTTTTGTGCTACCACTCCATAAGAGCGGGAATAGTAGAGATCTTGATAATTATCAACACATTTCCAGGCTTCCTTGTCTTGCGAAAATACTAGAATCATTGGTCAACAACCAGCTACTGTACGTTATTATCTATCTGTAAGTGGCATTCTTAATGTTAATCAATCCGGATTCAGACCTAAATATAGCACCACTACGGCTACTATGGTTGTTGTGAATGCCTTAGATTATAGAAAGAATTGTGCTGCCATGTTTGTAGACTTGTTAAAGATTTTGATACTGTAGACTGTCCTTGATAGGGTTGGGTACTGATGCTTGCCAATGGTTTCATAATTATCTCAATGACAGAACTCAGGCCATCAAGGTAGATGGGGTCAAATCTGAGTTTGTTGAGTTACATAAAGGGGTGCCCCAAGGTTAGTTACTCAGCCCACTACTGTTTACAATCTATATAAATAACATGGGTAATGCTGTGAAAAAGATATATTCATTTGTATGCAGATGATACTGTGTTGTATTCCATTGCCCCATCGGTTGGCCAAGCCTTTTTACATTTGAAGTTTTCAAGCACTAATTTCCAAGCACTGCAGCGGTCACTATTGTATCTAAAGTTAGTGCTAAATGCAAACAAAACAATGCTTTTTTCTATGTCCCATTTAAATGAATTTGTAATGACTAGTTTGAATGGTACACAATTTGATCAAGTTCCTTCATACAAATATCTTGGTATCTGGCTTGAGAACTGCTGAAGAAGTTGAAGTTCAAGGTTGGTTTCTTTTACAGAAACAAAGCATGTCTGACTTTTGTTAACAGGAAGGAAATGATCCAGGCCAATTTTATGTCTGTTTTAGATTCTGGGGATATTATCTATATTCATGCAGCAGCATCTACACTTAAACCACTAGATGCTGTTTTCAATTGTGCCCTTAGGTTTATTACTGGTGATGGTTATAGAAGTGTGTTGGGCCTCTTTGTATATAAGGAGAGAGTAGCTTTTTCTTGTGTTTATCTACAAAGCACTCATGCAGAAACTTGGAACTTGAAACTTGGATAACACTGGAGGGCCTTTCGCTCTCCACAGAGTTGGGTAAAGCTTCTTCTAGTTTTTTTTTTTATGTGGATCAACTTACAGACCACTCTGAAGTGAGGTGTTCTGGTCCCCCTTGGTCAGTTCAGAATAATGATCAGTGATCTCTATGTTCATAAATCTGTTTTTCTTAATATGTTTTGTCATTTTGTATATTGTATATTGTCTGTGCTTGATGCATTTATGCAGGGCTCATCTGTAAAAGAGACCCTAGTCTCAGTATTATTTTTATTTATTTAACTAGGCTAGTCAGTTAAGAAAAAAATCGTATTTACAATGACGGCCTACACCGGCCAAATTGTGCTCCGCCCTATGGGACTCCCAATCACGGCCAGATGTAATACAGCCTGGATTCAAACCAGGGACTGTAGTGACACCTATTGCACTGAGATGCAGTGCCTTAGACCACTGCGCCACTCGGGAGCCCAGTATAACTTCCCTGTCAAAAATAAAGGTAAAATAAATTAACAATACAATTTTAGGCATTTTGGGTACGCAAAATGTTTTTATATATAGTTTGTGAAATTGAAAAAAAGTAAGAGAATTGTCTTTTGAGACATCAGCTGATAATCAGCAATGTACCAAAATTAACGAATGGCGGGAATCAACGTAATTGGATTACGCATTCTCAGTATGATGATCTTAGAATGTTGATATTTGTTGATTAATGCAATAGTTTTTACTAAACAGTATATTCTAAATAGTATGTAGTATTATTAGTGCACAATATTAGTAGTCAAGCAAGTAGTAGGCAAGCCAGATTTCGGACATGGACAATATATGTGCAGTCAAGTACAGCGCCCGGTCATTTAGTACTAAAGTTCTCGTTGAAAACAATAAGACAACACACATTTATGTATAATCAGTCCTTGTAATGTACCTGTAGAGTATCTTCTATTATTGTCTCATATTGGGCCCATATCGAATCATATACTACATCATGAGGAATGTTTGGGCTGCCATCCGAAACATCTTGCCGACATCACAATCAACATATATGGATAGATCACTCACTTAAAAAACATGGATGACAAACTTTTCCCCAGAAATGTCATACAGAAGCATAGTTGTTACTTTCAGGAAGAAGATTCATAATATCCTTCATTTCCCATCTCTTATTTTGTGGCGAGTCCAATAAGTCACTCATGACCAAATATCCGGCATATCCCTCTGAGCGTTGCTTATTCAGAGAAAACTCTTTATATCAGATATCAGACCACACACAGTTATGAGTTCAGAGACAATTACCCATTTTTTTTTATAAGCATCTATATGGAAATTATAGCACCACACTGGATACCATTTCCACAAGCATTTTTTGGTCTCTTTGACGCAGTTCTGATTTCCCCTCATATTTTTTTATTTTGAATGAATATGAACTGATTCAAGAGCAGACGAAAGTTGACTTTTTGAATCAAGTGAGGGTTGGAATCCCTAATACTATTTTATAACCTGGCTTCTGTGTTTCGCCACAGCCACTGCTTAGAAGACAGCTGTTTCATGGGTTAGTTCAGTCTGCACTCGCCAGATAGTAATTTTCCAACAGAAGGAAATGTCACTTCAAAGTGCCTCTATATTTACAGTCTGTAAACAATTTAATCTAGTTGTGCACCAGAAATCAACATCTTTATGTTTGCATTTTGTGAAGGCCCCAAGTGTGAAGGTTTCATTTTTACGTTATCATCATGAAATTGTCGCTATAGAACAATTTCTACTGGAGCAATAACAACACTATTGTCTTGTAGAGCATGGAATGGCAACTTTTATGGGGTGGGGGCCACAAAAAAATCTGAACTCATCATGTACCCATATCCATACATGCCGTCTGAGCCGGCCCATGCCTTTTGGGTGCCCTAAGTGAAATTTCGTTTTCATGTATCTTTACAATATAGACAACTTTGACTTTGCAGCTGGCCCATCTAGCAGTTCTGCCTCCAGGACAGGACTCGTCCCAATAAACGTCAACCTGCGCTGTGAAGCATGTGGAAAGGAAACCCATAAAAAACTCTTTGAAATACATATCATCCATGTGATTATACCAATCCATACAGTTAGTGGCCCGAGGGGCAAAACTCAAGGGCTTGTCATTATAAATCAATCAGGCAATCTTCATCAGTTGAAAAAATATTATTGGAAATTAACAACTATTCTTGTCTGAGATTTGACAGCACACATTCACTCATGACAATGACATAGGGAAACCAGAGTGTCAGACAATTGAATGCCTTGAATCAAAAAAACATTTGGGGAATTGAAAATGTAAAAATATAAAATGTCTACCTTCAGCCAGACCAAGTGTAAACCCTGTCTTTGATTTGGATAAAAGCTGGAGATCAGAGGTAGAGAAATATCCATTAAACACTGAGCTATTCTGAGAGCAGTAGGGGGAGAGAGGGAGAACCAGATATGTTTATTTTCTTATTTCCATGGCTGCACAGAATGAGAGGACCGCTCACTGTCTATCTCATCATCTTCAAAAGGCTTGTTTTTCCAAACCCTGGAGCCTGTTGGCTCAAAAAAACCTTGTTCATTCATTAAGCCATTTCTGGGGATTTCTAGGAGTTCAGTTGGGACTCACACTGGTGAATGCCCACTGGCAAGGTGTGTATGTGTGTGTGTGTGTGTGTGTGTGTGTGTGTGTGCTTGCACAGGTGTGTGTTTGTATGTGTGAGTACCTGCATCAAGCCGGTGGGCATTCACAGGAAATTTGTCAAACTTAACTTTTTGAATGTTACTGCACGTAAACTTGCGCATATCCACACCTCAGAACAGGTTTGTCATTCTCTCCCCAATCCTCCATTCTTCCTTCTCATTAGTATTTGTGCGGTGGCCTTAATTTCAGTGTGGCTCTAATTTGTTGGGGCTGGTGGTAGGCCTTGTGGGAGATTGATTCAGCTGTCACATGGTAGCGACCGTGGCATTAGTGATGTGTGTGCTGCCGGAGGGGCTGAAGTATGCACAGGGAGCAGCAGGTGGAGGCCTAGGGCCTCCAGCCACAGCTTCTCTGCTCTGCGGACGCACGGCTGGCATACAGCTCATTAAAGGAGCCCTGTTATCTCCACAAGGTGAACGTTGCCACAGAGTTGCCGTAGCATTGTTATAGCGTTGCTGCTAGGGTTGCTGCTAGGTTTGGTAGAGAATTGCTACAACATTGTTACAGTGTTTATACACAGAGTTGTTACAGATTGTCTAATGCTCCTACAGTATTGATAAAGTGTTGGAGCATTTGCTAAGGTTTAGTTGCTACAGTGTTTCTTCAGTGTTATAGAATGGCTTCCCTGGCAGTACAGCTAGGGAGTGGGGTGGGTGGGGTGAACTAGACTACCTTTCTGGACAGGTGTTAAAAGATAGGGACATGGTTCATTGGGCATTATGCTGCTAGAGATTCCCTGGCTGGAGTGTTTTGCATACCCCTTTCAAACAAATCAAATGACCTTGATTTAGTGTGTGTGTGTGTGTGTTTGTTTGTCTGTCTGTCTGTCTGTCTGTTTGTTTGTTTGTTTGGGCGTGTGTGTGTGTGTGTAAGAATGAACAATAGTTAGATAGATAGATAGATAGATAGATAGATAGATAGATAGATAGATAGATAGATAGATAGATAGATAGATAGATAGATAGATAGATAGATAGATAGATAGATAGATAGATAGATAGATAGATAGATAGATAGATAGATAGATAGATAGTGAACATTTTTGTTTTACTCTTTAGGATATACACCCCCGGTCAAAGGTTTGGAATATTACTCATTCAAGGGTTTTTCTTTATTTGCACTATTTTTTACATTGTAGAATAAAAGTGAAGACATCAAAACTATGACATAACACATCATGTAGTAACCAAAAAAGTTATTCAAATAGCCACCCTTTGCCTTGATGACAGCTTTGCACACACTTGGCATTCTCTCAACCAGCTTCACCTGGAATGCTTTTCCATCAGTCTTGAAGGAGTTCCCACATATGCTGAGCACTTGTTGGCTGCTTTTCCTTCACTGCGGTCCAACTCATCCCAAACCATCTACATTTGGTTGAGGTTGAAACCAAAAATCTCAAATTTGGACTCCAGACCAAAGTACAAATTTCCACTGGTCTAATGTCCATTGCTCGTGTTTCTTGGCCTAAGCAAGTCTCTTTACTAGTGGTTTCTTTGCAGCAATTCGACCATGAAGGCCTGATTCACACAGTCTCCTCTGAACAGTTGATGTTGAGATGTGTCTGTTACTTGAACTCTGTGAAGCATTTATTTGGGCTGCAATGTTAGGCTGGTAACTCTAATGAACTTATCCTCTGCAGCAGAGGTATTTCTGGGTCTTCCATTCCTGTGGCGGTCCTCATGAAGCTGGTTTAGAGAATACCATGAGTGTGCAAAGCTGTCATCAAGGCAAAGGGTGGCTACTTTGAAGAATCTCAAATATAAAATACTTTTTGGTTACTACATGATTCCATATGTGTTATGTCATAGTTTTGATGTCTTCACTTTTATTCTACAATGTGAAAAATATTGCAAATAAAGAAAAACCCTTGAATGAGTAATATTCCAAACCTTTGGCCCCCAGTGTATGTCTACAGGTGTAAACAATTTAATCAGGAACATGTTTTGTGTCGTACATCACACCAATTTACCGCTGTAGATATATATCACATAGATGAATACTAAGACATTGATTAATGGCTGCACTTATTTTCCTCAGTGTAGCTTCATAGCAAACTAACTGTATAGCAAATAAAACGTACAACACTCAATGTTAGATATGACAAAGTGCCCTATTATAATCAAAACATTTGAAACGTTAGACTGGGCTTCTTCATTTTTAAATATGCTTAACTGTAGTATCTGTGGTCACAACACTGACTTGGATATCTGGCATTAAAATTCCATTACAATTAGATTTTTTTTGTTGTTGTGGTTAGTCATATCAGCTATACATGTACAGTATATCATATAAGCTATACATTAGTACTATTATACAAATCCAGGTGCTATATTGAGTCATAACATAAGGGGAAATCAGAGTAGGAAATGTCAGGGGGAAAACACATGATAAAAGAAATAAGCCTTAGAAGACAAGTTCTTTGTAGTGAAGATTAAATAACAGAGTATAGAGAGCGACAGAAAAAAAAAGAAAAGAAAAAAAATAAGCATATTGTTTTGACATTATTGAACTCTGAGTTATGAACGCAGCTCAGGAAAAGAATCCTTGTGAAAATTCGTCATGAATACAGGTGTCATAAGTTTATCCTGTGATGTGCTTTTCTTTGATTGAGGGATGAAAGGATGAAGAAAAAAACAGATTGTCTGCTCTGGCATAACAAGATTGAGAGGGTTTCTGCCGTGTACCACAGAGAGGCAGCCTTTTGTAAACATTAGTATTCATGGCTTTGAATCCAGGGGATTGGCCAGAGATTGCCAACCTGCAAATGAAATTGGGATTGTATGTCAACACAATGGATCATTGGCAATGCTTAGCAATCACTTTAATACTAATCTTTGATAAGACAGGTCCCCTCAAACCATTTCTTTCTTTGAGCTAAAATATGAGCAAAGATGCTATTTCTTCTCCCCCCGGAACGTTACGGTATTTCGAAATATAACCTTTTTCCATCAATAATTTTCTGTTTGTAGAGGCAGATGACCAGGCAAAGCTGACGAGAGCACAGATGGAGTTGAGATACCAGATTTGAGCAAACACAAAAGCCTTTTGGAGACACTGACATCTCTCACTTGCCAATGTACTCATCTGCTCTTTCAATGGATTGACCTTCTGGCAAGCCAGGAGAAGTTCTTACCATAGTACCCCTAATATGCAGTAGGTGGAGTAATGACCATTTGGCACATAGGGTGTTTCAAAAAATGCATACTACCGTGTTCCGAGCACGCAAACTGGAGCACGGGAAGGTCGGAGTATGAATCCAGATCAATGTATGTGAAACGGAGCACGGAGGGCACTTCTCGAATGTGTACTCCGTTTATACATATTTTTAACCATGCATCGATGCAAGTTTCAACAGAAAGTATGCAAAATGTGCTTCATTTTAACAACGTAAAAATGAAGCACATTTTCTTGAAATCAATGGCAGCCATTATTTGAGCTGAAGCGAGAGAAAATACACTCCAACTTCGGAATGCAATGTTGCCAATTGACACCTCATATGTTGTCTGACTACAATATTGTATATTGATACGTTAGTAAATACATGCTGTGTTAATTTTGGCATGGTTACTTGCCTACAATACCCACTGTTTAGGTTGTAAACCCATAGTAAGTCAATCGAGCTAACTGGCTAGCTACTACTGTTAGCTAGCCAGAAAGAATTGTTAGCTAGCTACCTACGGATACATCTACCTTGGATAACATTGGTTTTACATAATTTTTGCCTGTTATACTGTCTGGTTAGCTACATTATTACGATTCACATATAGCTAGCTTATAGTTATGAAGTAAAACGTTTGCTTTGTGTATATCTTGTTTTATCGTTATTGCCATTGTCCTGGCTAGAAGAAGGAAGTTTCAATCCATAGTATGTCAACAGGGCTAAAGAGAACGTCATTGGAGAATGCACTTGGAGTATGAGAGTGTGGAGCACGGTACTATGCATATTGACAAACACTCAGAACATACAGTCTGTGAGCTGTTTGAGGATGAATCAACCAGAGAAAGAGAATAGAGTGAGTTATCAGACTGGAATACAAGCAGGGATGGTGTTCCCAAGACTGCCCACCAGGCTGCTCACCACTCATTACAAACACACACAGACACACACACACACACACACAGAGAGACTCTTTATGAGGACAATCCTCAGACATCACCGGCTCACTGCTCCCCCGGCTACGTCGTTACAGCAGCTGGATCTGCTATTGGTGTTGTTTTCAATGTTGCCATTGCGTCTCCCACAACAGTGTTTATAACTTGATAAGAAGGGTCTCTTTGCCCTCCAGGCTACACCTTATGTGTTTTGGCCATAAGGTGAAAGTCACATCACAAACTTTGATGACTAGTGCTGCAGGCTAACCCTGCAGGATAGTATTTCGTGACACATCCTATTGGTTAGGGGAAGCAGTGCCCAAGGATAAAACATGTAGTTGAATTTTGCTCCATGTTTGAGGAGTCTTCTAAAAAGTGGACAGTTTTTTCAACATGCTGACCAAAGTGAGTAGACATCAGTTAAGCATACTCACTCTGTGACACATTCAGTTGACACCCAACTCATCTCACATACCTGTTACCAGAGGTGTGGACTCGAGTCATGTGACTTGGAGTCATGAATTTGATGACTTCAGACTCGACTCGACAAAATGTACAAAGACTTGCAACTCGACTTGGACTTTAACATCAATGACTCGTGACTTCACTTGGACTTGCACCTTATGACTCGAGAAGACTTGCTACTTCCCATGAAAACTGGGTAAAAAAAAATTCACACGGCCGCGTTACCTAATTAAACAAATGTACTGTATATAGTTTTGTGTCATAAACTGTCAGCCTGCTATGAGAATATTTATATCAACACTTGCTTTACCTCAACACTTACGTTTAAATATACCCATGTATGCATGTCTTATACATTAGTCACAAAGCAAAGTTAGTGACTAAGTCATGCAGCATTTGCTGTTGAGTCACACATTGCACTTCTAAGAGCTAGGTGACATATATATGCATCTGTGTTAGCCAGTGAGACGTGTGTTTGGCAACAGGATAAATAGCAGAAGAATAACTGTGAATGACTATGAAGCTTTAAATCAGTACAGTGATGTTTATTGGGCCAGCTGCAAAGACACAATTTGCTATATCATAAAAATTCATGAAAACAAACCTACACATCATCTCTCGTTTGTTACACCAATGTGAGGAGTTAAAATCTTGCAGCATCCTAGTGCGTGGTGCTGAAATAATGACAACCGAACCTGTAGAGCAGGGTTCGGCAACCTTTTTGATATGAAGTGCCCTTTTCAAAATTTCTTGTTTATTAGTGTGCCATGTCAACATTAAGTTTAATTATGACATCACATCAAAAGTTTAATATCCAGGGAATCTGTAGTTTTATTCCATAGCAACATTTGATAACATTTAGTTCCCATAATCAGGACATTGTAATTATAAACGGAGTATGATAAAAGGCTGCCATCCTTATAAAAACATCAACATCTGAGTTGAAATCATTAACCTTACCAACATTACACCAATCTTTTTTATCATCTTAAATTTCACTCAGTTATAATGGCAGTAAATGTCAAAACAGGAGAATTAAGAGTAACAGACATATGAGAACTATACAATAATGCTGTGTAATGATAATAAAGACGGAAGCAATAGCAAGTTCAATGAAGGTTTATTAAATAGAAGTTCACTCAGGAATTCAGAATAGTCAGGAGGGTCAAAAAATTGTCAGCTTTCCAACAAAAGCAGCCCATGTGTCATACATGTCCAAAACTGTTTGCCCTGCACCTTGCAGGCGGAGATTTAGCTCGTTGAGGTGTCCCGTAATGTCCGTGAGAAAAATAAGTTTCGCAACCCATTCCTCGTCCTGCAGTTCGGGATAGTCTTGTCCTTTTTCAGCCAGGAAGGCCTTTATAGCATCAAAGCAGCTGACAAACCGCTCCAAAACTTTCCCGCAGCTTAGCCACCTGACTGCTGTGTGGAGATGGATATCTTTGTATGCGCAGTTCATTTCCTCGAGCAGAGATGTGAACTGTCGGTGTGTTAGAGCAGATCGCTTAACTATGAAGTTAACAACTTTCACCACTGTAGCCATAACCTCATTAAGATCTGAATTTGACATTTTTGCACAAAGATTTCCTTGGTGTATTATGCAGTGTAGTTTCATGATGGGGTGACCAACTTGTTCCTCGATTAATGTGACTGCTCCCCGCTGTTTCCCGACCATGGTGGGGGCACCATCTGTTGTCACTGCAAAAATCTTGCTAATGTCAATCCCTCGCTCCTCAAAATGATCCAGAAAAACTCTGGCTATGTCCTCACCTTTTGTTGTTTCAGGCATTGGCTTTAAGCAACATAGTTCCTCTCTTACAGTCACATCACCGTATCTTGCCACGACTGCCAAACGTGGTATGTCATTTACATCCACACTCTCATCAAGTGCAACGCTAAATACCATGGCTTCTTTCAAACCGCCTGTCTGCTGCGCTCTTACGTTTTCTGCCATTTCTTCGATGTGTCGTTCAACACTTCTGGCAGATATGGGAATGTCTTTTATTCTTGATTTTATTGTCTCTTTGTTTGGTAAGCCATAAAACAAAACATCTGAGCTACAGATGAAAGCCTCCTTTATATATTCGCCATCAGTGAATGGCTTTCCCCGTTTTGCAATGCAATTAGCAATGTGATAGCTTGCTTCGGTAGCATGATCTTTGGCCGTGGCGAAGACTTTAAGTGTGTTAGCTTGCTTCCCATACCTGGACACGACACGTTTGATCGATTCAGCCTTGTCTGCCACATCCTTGAATGTTTTCTCATGCTTGGTCTCAAAGTGGCGTTTAACACTCGATGTTCGGCAAACAACATTTTCAAGACATAATGTGCACACAGCACGATCCTTCTGAAACACAAAACCCCACTCGTCTGTCCATGAGGGCTGGAATGCCCCAACATTAACTTTAGTTTTCTTAGCTAGCGGGCCTGCCATTGGCCGACATACCGCTAACAAGCCCGCTCTGCCAGCCAATCAGAGCAGAGGCAGAGTAGGGTGGGTCTCATAGATATACACAGGTTGCGCAACTGTGAACGTTGTCATTTGGCATGCGGATGAGAGAGTGCTTCAGCATTTCAAACATGATTTCAACACATCAATAACTCTCTTGAACACATATTGCCATCGTGCCATTGGTTAAGGTACCGCGTGCCCATGGTGGCATGCGTGCCTAAGGTTGCTGACGCTTGCTGTAGAGCTTTGTGTTCACAATGCACTAAAAAAGGGAACCAGACCACGTTTCAACATGTGAAGATTGCGTTGCAGTGGATAGCAACCGTTCTGCTATTTTGTGTGTGTTTTAACGTTGATCTTAACGTTTTTGTACATACAGTGCATTCGGAAAGTATTACAGCCTTATTCTAAAATATATTAAATTATAGTTTTTTCCCCTCATCAATCTACACACAATAACCCATAATGACGAAGCAAAAACAGGTTTTGAAATGTGTAAAAAATTTATAACAGAAATACCTTATTTACATAAGTATCCAGACCCTTTACTTAGTACTTTGTTGAAGCACCTTTTGGCAGTGATTATAGCCTCGAGTCTTGGCACAACTGTATTTGCGGAGTTTCTCCCATTCTTCTCTGCAGATCCTCTCAAGCTCTGTCAGGTTGGATGTGGAGTGTCGCTGCACAGCTATTTTCAGGTCTCTCCAGAGATGTTCAATAAGGTTCAAGTCTGGGCTCTGGCTGGGCCTCTCAAGGACATTCAGAGACTTGTCCTGAAGCCACTTCTGCGTTGTCTTGCTTAGGGTTGTTGTTCTGTTGGAAGGTGAACCTTCGCCCCAGTCTGAGGTCCTGAGCACTCTGGAGAAGGTTTTCATCAAGGATCTCTCTGTACTTTGCTTCGTTCATCTTTCCCTCGATCCTGACTAGTCTCCCTGTCCCTGACTGAAAAACATCCCCACAGCATTATGCTGCCTCCACCATGCTTTAACATAGGGATGGTGCCAGGTTTCCTACAGACGTGACGCTTGGCATTCAGGCCAAAGAGTTCAATCTTGGTTTCATCAGACCAGAGATTCTTGTTTCTCATGGTGTGAGAGTCCTTTAGGTACCTTTTAACAAACTCCAAGTGGGCTGTTGTGTGCCTTTTTAATAAGGAGGGGCTTCCGTCTGGCCACTCTACCATAAAGGCCTAATTGTTGGATTGCTACAAAGATGTTTGTCCTTCTGGAAGGTTCTCCCATCTCCACAGAGGAACTCTGGAGCTCTGTCAGAGTGACCATCGGGTTCTTGGTCACCTCCTTGACCAAGGCCCTTCTCCCCCGAATGCTCAGTTTGGCCAGGCCGCCAGCTCTAGGAAGAGTCTTGGTGGTTCCAAACTTCTTCCATTTAAGATTGATGGAGGCCACTGTGTTCTTAGGGACCTTCTACGAACAATTCCTTCGACCTCATTTCTAGTTTTTTTTGCTCGGACATGCACTGTCAACTGTGTGACCTTATATAGACAGGTGTGTGCCTTTCCAAATCATGTCCAATCAATTAAATGTACCACAGCCGGACTCCAATCAAGTCATCTCAAGGATGTTCAATGGAAACAGGATGCACCTGAGCTCAATTTCGAGTCTCATAGCAAAGGGTCTGAATACTTATTTAAATAAGGTCTCTTTTTTACTTTTAATGCATTTAAGGCTGTAACATAACAAAATGTGGAGATAGGGAAGGGGTCTGAATACTTTCCTAATGCACTGTAATGTCTCCACCATAATTTCCTATGGACATCAGAACAGTGATCACTAACCTCAATTTGGACAAACATTTCTACTTCAACGAGTTGGCAGCTCTGGGCGTTATGCTTATCCCCGGGACTCGAAAGAGGAAGCAGCGGGAGGCAGGCGAGTCGGTATTACGAGACAGCGTCAAAGAGCAAATACACCGCCATTGACCTCTGGAACGCACAATCCCTGGAGAACAATCTGGATGAGCTCTTTTCGAGACCATACTATCAACGGGACCAGAAAAACTGCAATATCCTATGTTTCTCAGAGTTGTAGCTGAACGAGGACATGGATATACATCTTGCTGGTTTTTCTATGCATCATCAAGATCTGATGGCAGACTCTAAGGGAGGAGCGGTGTGTGTCTTTGTTAACAACAGTTGGTGAACAACTGTTTTTGCTTGCCTGAGTTAGAACACATCATGATACCATACTATTTACCAAGAGAGTTTCATTTTTCATAGCTTTCTATTAACCACCAAAAACTGATGATGGCACTAAGATCGCACTCAACGAGCTGTATAGGGTCATAAGCAACCAAGAAAATGCACATTCAGAGGCAGTGTTTCTCTTAGATCTAGTATTTCTATGTCTGTGTTTTTTTGTGTTGGGCCCCCAATTAGAGGCAGCGTTGTCTCTGATTGGGGATCCTACTTAAGTAGCTATGTCCCACACCTTTGTGTGGTTCATTGACTCGAATGTCATTGATGTAGAAGGAGTGTTTGTGCCTAAACTACATTCTAGATCAGTTTTTTTCCACACACAGAAACACATACAACGCCCTCCCTTTGGCAAATCAAAACATAACATTATCCTCCTACTTAAAGCAAAAACTCAAACAGGAAGTACCAGTGATGCGGTCAGTACGGAAGTGGTCCGATGAAGTGGATACTAAGTTACAGGACTGTTTCGCTAGAACAGATTGGATTGTGTTCAGGGATTCATCCTATAACATTGAGGAGTTTACCACATCAGTCACCAGCTTCATTAATAAGTGCATCGATAACGTCGTCCCCACAGTAATGGTACGTACATACCCAAATCAGAAGCCATGGATTATAGGCAACATCCGCACTGAGCTAAAGGCTAGAGCTGCCGCTTTCAAGGAGCGGGACACTAATCCGGATGCTTATAAGAAATCTGACTACAACCTCTGAAGATCCATTAAACTGGCAAAGCGTCAACACAAGAGTAAGATTGAATCCTATTATGCAGAAGAGTTAAATGCCTTCTATGCTTGCTTCCATGCATAAGAGCACCATCTGACCTTACTGACATTTTCAACCTATCCATGTAGGTCACATCACATTTAGGCAGGTTACCTTTGTGGTCTTGGGCATAGTCCCCATGCCCAAGACCACAAAGGTAACCTGCCTAAATGATTATCGCAACGTAGCACTCATCTACAGCCAAAAAATGCTTTGAAAGTTTGTCATGGCTCACATCAACACCATCATCCCAGACACCCTGGACCCACTCCAAGTTGCATAACACTCCAACAGATCCATAGATGACACAATCTCTATTGCACTCCACGTTGCCTACAGCTCAGCATTTGAAACACCATAGTCCCCTCCAAGCTCATCACCAAGCCCAGGACCCAGGGACTAAACCCCTCCCTCTGCAACTTCATCCTGGACTTCCTGACGGGCCGCCCCAGGAGGTGAAGGTAGGCAACAACACATATGTCACGCGTACCATCAACACAGGGTCCCCTAAGGGGGGTGTGCTTAGTCCCCTCCATCCCTCCATTACTCCCTGTTCACCTACTACTCGCGTGGCCGTACACGACTCCAACACCATCATCAAGTTTGCTAACGACACAGCAGTGTTAGGACTGATCCCCGACGACGATGAGGCAGCCTATAGGGAGCAGGTCAGAGACCTGGCAGTGTGGTGCCAGGACAATAACCTCTCCCTCAACGTCAGCAAGATAAAGGAGCTGATCGTGGACTACATGAAACGGATGGATGAGCACGCCCCCATCCACATCGATGGGGCTGTAGTGGAGTTGGTTGAGAGCTTCAAGTTCCTTGGTGTCCACATCACTAAGGAATTAACATAGCCCACACACCCTCACAGTTGTGAAGAGGGCACAAAATCAACTCTTCTCCTTCAGGAGGCTGAAAATATTTGGCATGGGCTCTCAGATCCTGAAAAGGTAATACAGCTGCACCATTGAGAGCATCTTGAATGGCTGCATCACCGCTTGGTACGGCAACTGCAAGGCACCTGACCGCAAGACGCTACAAATGGCAAGCGGTACCAGCGCACTAAGTCTGGAACCAACAGGATCCTGAACAGCTTCTATCCCCAAGCCACGAGACTGCTTAACAAGGCTTCTAAATAGATCATTAAATGGCTGCCCGTACTACCTGCATTGACACTTATTTGAAATAACTCTCTTGCACTGACTC
This sequence comes from Thymallus thymallus, assembly GCA_023634145.1. Taxonomy (NCBI): domain Eukaryota; kingdom Metazoa; phylum Chordata; class Actinopteri; order Salmoniformes; family Salmonidae; genus Thymallus; species Thymallus thymallus. Next base: position 29,892,302 of record CM042401.1, read on the forward strand.
TATGCACACACACTGGACTCTACCCAAACACTCACACATACTTACACTGACACCCCAACACACACATAAGCACACACACACACACACACACGTACACACACACTACATATGCCCACTCACATACAGTATAACATGCGCACACAAACGCCACACACACACTTTCACACTCACCCCATACGCTGCTGCTACTGCTCCACACACACTGTTGCTACAGCTCAGTCTATTATCTATCCTGTTGCCTAGTCACTTTACCCCTACCTACAGTGGGGAGAACAAGTATTTGATACACTGCCGATTTTGCAGGTTTTCCTACTTACAAAGCATGTAGAAGTCTGTAATTTTTATCATAGGTACTCTTCAACTGTGAGTGACGGAATCTAAAACAAAAATCCAGAAAATCACATTGTGTGATTTTTAAGTAATTAATTTGCATTTTATTGCATGACATAAGTATTTGATACATCAGAAAAGCAGAACTTAATATTTGGTACAGAAACCTTTGTTTGCAATTACAGAGATCATACGTTTCCTGTAGTTCTTGACCAGGTTTGCACACACTGCAGCAGGGATTTTGGCCCACTCCTCCATCCAGATCCTTCAGGTTTCGGGGCTGTCGCTGGGCAATACGGACTTTCAGCTCCCTCCAAAGATTTTCTATTGGGTTCAGGTCTGAAGACTGGCTAGGCCACTCCAGGACCTTGAGATGCTTCTTACGGAGCCACTCCTTAGTTGCCCTGGCTGTGTGTTTCGGGTCGTTGTCATGCTGGAAGACCCAGCCACGACCCATCTTCAATGCTCTTACTGAGGGAAGGAGGTTGTTGGCCAAGATCTCGCGATACATGGCCCCATCCATCCTCCCCTCAATACGGTGCAGTCGTCCTGTCCCCTTTGCAGAAAAGCATCCCCAAAGAATGATGTTTCCATCTCAATGCTTCACGTTTGGGATGGTGTTCTTGGGGTTGTACTCATCCTTCTTCTTCCTCCAAACACGACGAGTGGAGTTTAGACCAAAAAGCTCTATTTTTGTCTCATCAGACCACATGACCTTCTCCCATTCCTCCTCTGGATCATCCAGATGGTCATTGGCAAACTTCAGACGGGCCTGGACATGCGCTGGCTTGAGCAGGGGACCTTGCGTGCGCTGCAGGATTTTATTCCATGACGGCGTAGTGTGTTACTAATGGTTTTCTTTGAGACTGTGGTCCCAGCTCTCTTCAGGTCATTGACCAGGTTCTGCCGTGTAGTTCTGGGCTGATCCCTCACCTTCCTCATGATCATTGATGCCCCACGAAGTGAAATCTTGCATGGTGCCCCAGACCCAGGGAGATTGAACATCATCTTGAACTTCTTCCATTTTCTAATAATTGCGCCAAAAGTTGTTGCCTTCTCACCAAGCTGCTTGCCTATTGTCCTGTAGCCCATCCCAGCCTTGTGCAGGTCTACAATTTTATCCCTGATGTCCTTACACAGCTCTCTGGTCTTGGCCATTGTGGAGAGGTTGGAGTCTGTTTGATTGAGTGTGTGGACAGGTGTCTTTTATACAGGTAACGAGTTCAAACAGGTGCAGTTAATACAGGTAATGAGTGGAGAACAGGAGAGCTTCTTAAAGAAAAACTAACAGGTCTGTGAGAGCCGGAATTCTTCCTGTTGGTAGGTGATCAAATACTTATGTCATGCAATAAAATGCAAATTAATTATTTAAAAATCATACAATGTGATTTTCTGGATTTTTGTTTTTGATTCCGTCTCTCACAGTTGAAGTGTACCTATGATAAAAAAAATGCTTTGTAAGTAGGAAAACCTGCAAAATCGGCAGTGTATCAAATACTTGTTCTCCCCACTGTATATGTACTCTACCGGTGAAAAGTTTTAGAACACCTACTCATTCAAAGGTTTTTCTTTATTTTTACTATTTTATACATTATAGAATAATAGTGAAGACATCAAAACTCTGAAATAACACATATTGAATCATGTAGTAACCAAAAAAGTGTTAAACAAATCAAAATATATTTTATATTTGAGATTCTTCAAATTGCCACCCTTTGCCTTGATGACAGCTTGGCACACTCTTGTCATTCTCTCAACCAGCTTCATGTGGTTGACCTGGAATGCATCACCTGGAATGCATTTCAATTAACAGGTTAGCCTTAATTTGTGGAATTTCCTTTCTTCTTAATGCGTTTCAGCCAATCAGTTGTGTTGTGACGGGGGGGGGGGGTATACAGAAGATTTGGTGAAAGACTAAGTCCATATTATGGCTCAACAGCTCAAATAAGCAAAGAGAAATGACAGTCCATCATTATTTTAAATCATGAAGGGCAGTCAATACGAAAAATGTCAGGAACTTTTAAAGTTTCTTCAAGTGCAGTTGCAAAAAACATCAAGCTCTATGATGAAACTGGCTCTCATGAGGGCTGCCACAGGAATGGAAGACCCAGAGTTACCTCTGCTGCAGAGGATAAGTTCATTAGAGTTACCAGCCCAAATGAATGCTTCACAGAGATAACAGACATATATCAACATCAACTGTTCAGAGGAGCCTGTGTGAATCAGGCCTTCATGGTTGAATTGCTGAAAAGAAACCACTACTAAAGGACACCAATAAGAAGAAGAGACTTTCTTGGTCCAAGTAACACAAGCAATGGACATTAGACCGGTGGAAATGTGTCCTTTGGTCTGGAGTCCAAATTGGAGATTATTGACTCCAAACACTGTGTCTTTGTGAGACGGATGATCTCCCCATGTGTATTTTCCCCCGTGAAGCATGGAGGAGGAGGTGTTATGGTGTGGTGGTGCTTTGCTGGTGACATCGTCTGTGATTTATTTAGAATTCAAGGTACGCTTAAGCAGCATGGTTACCACAGTATTCTGCAGCGATACGCCATCCCATCTGGTTTGGGCTTAGTGGGACTATAATTTGTTTTTCAACAGGACAATGACCCAACACACCTCCAGGCTGTGTAAGAGCTATTTTACCAAGACGGAGAGTGATGGAGTGCTGCATCAGATGACCTGGCCTCTACAACCCCTGACAACCAAATTTAGATGGTTTTGGATGAGTCGGACCTCAGAGTGAATGAAAAGCAGCCAAAGTGCTCAGCATATGTGGGAACTCATTCAAGACTGTTTGAAAAGCATTCCAGGTGAAGCTGGTTGAGAGAATGCCAAGAGTGTGCAAAGCTGTCATCAAGGCAAAGGGAGACTTCAAGCGAACTGAACTCAGACCATCTCTGCAGGGGGACTTCAGGGGGCTCTTTTGAGAGGTCTAAGTTACTTTGGACAGCACAGAGTTGACAAAAATTGGATGAAATGGAGCAAGTGTGAAAACACCCTAAGGGTGAGCAGTCAGAAGTGCTATTTCAGTTAGAAAAATACAGATCTGTAATTATGTGCAGTTATGTGAAGTTGGTGCCTGAAGAAAAGCACTCATCACAGACTAAGCATACACAGCAGGTATGAAAACACATGACACCTTTATGCTTGACCCTAACTCGATGACTCGATGACATGCTGGTTTATTCGCCTAAGAAGAGTGCCTCTACTCAAGCAGTTTTTGCCCAGCGTGGAAGCTCTCACCTAATATTTAGCAGTCATGCATAGGCGTGAGTTGGGGATGCTCAAGAACGCTGTTGACAGTGGCCTAAAAGAAGCTTTGCAAGGCAGTGTCATAGCAACCTGTTAACGCACCACTGAGCAAAACACTCAAAACAGCATTATGCCCAAAGTAGTAAGTGAAGCACTAAAACCAGGGGGTACAGGCAGAGCTGTGCTGTTCCCCCTTTTACCGCTTCAAATCCCCCACAGGGTTCCTCTTCACCTGAAACACAGGGACGGATGGTTGAGATGCAGCACATTGAATTAGTCTATTTTGAAAAGAGAATGGCATTTTGTTTCTACTTGCAATACATATACAAAATGTTGATTATTTGTTGTGGAGTTGCATTTAAAGAAGTCTATTTTCCATAGCATAACTGCATTTCTCTGGATGATAAATAAATCCCAAAACGTACAGTTATTATTGCTACATGGTCAAATCTTTCCATTCCCATGCATCATATCACTCTAATTGACTACAGCGTGAAGTAGGTGGACACTTACAAAATGTTGTGTTCTTTGAGAACAAGCCAGATGTTTTTGCACACAGAATAGCAATTAAAGGAGAGAAGGTGCTAAACACCTGACAGTAGAGGGCTGACGTGTGTTCTTGTTCAAATCTAAACAATGCTGTTTATGCTTCCACTTCCAAGCACTGATGTAAGCGCTGCCAAAATGTGCCATTCCTTGGTTCACAGTCACTCACTGGGGTGGGCATGTGAGGAATCTACAGTATGTAGGTTGTTTTCGATTTGTTTTCAACTCTCCCATGTTTATAAATAATATTTTTAAGAAGTTCTGGGATGAGGCCCAATTGTATGATTTTGCTTAAGAAATTAATATTTGACGATATGTGCATTATCGTGGACTCAACATAAAGAAGCACTCCCAAGTTCTGCACAAGAAGCATTTTGTCTTTAAAGGCGTTGGCAGGATTTAAAATCCACAGATGTGGTGGCTGTTAAAATGCTGCTAAAGTACCTGGACATGCTGCTTAGCAGATACTCAGTAAAAAGGATTCTAACACTTTGGGTGATTTCATTAGAGACATATTGGTGTCATGCCTCTCCACGTTAGCTCTGCAGCATTGATGGTATATAACTCTGCTGCAGTCTGTTGACTGTGGTGATGATGTTGTCCAGATAGAATAGTCAGAGCTCCTTTGGAGCCAGTCTGAGGGCTCTCTTTTTGGTGGAGGACTTTAAGAAGAGACCCATGGCTCCTGTGGATGTGGATTGGGTAAAGGGTGACCAGAAGGGCCCTCTAATTGAGGGATACAATATGCAAGGGCTGTTACATTGTGGAAACATTGAGAATGTCCTGGCAATGAACCAGAGCAATGACAAGAGTTTGATGTTTGATGACAAGAGTGACCTGTCTCTTGACGACATCAAGGACAGCAGTTCCATGGGAGAGATCAGCAACAAAGATATGATTTCGGTTAGCGAAGACACAGTGTCTATGACCGAGACTCTGCCTGATGTAACGGAGGGGAGCCCAACCAAGGAATACGTCTTGTTCATCTCTGAGACAGAAAATCATGGACAGAGGAAGAAACATTGAAAAGCAGCAGTGATGTAGAGAATGGGACTGTGGACAATGAGGTTATGATTAAAGAATGCTGCTCCTCTGGTAGACACCTATACATATGTCTTATTAAAATATTCACATTTTGAGCAACCTCTATGTCTTAAACTCACTAGCCAGATACCTGTGAAACGTATATGGTTGCATTCATATTTCATCCTTTATCTAACCCTATACATGTCTGTTTTTGTTGTGTCGTCTCAGAATGCTCTGGACCACTTGGCATGGAGGGGGGCATCATCTCCAACCAGCAGATAACAGCCTCGTCCACACATCGTGCTCTGTTCGGCCTGCAGAAGTGGTACCCCTACTTCGCCCGGCTCAACAAGAAGGGCCTGGTCAACGCATGGACGGCTGCCGAGAACGACAGATGGCCCTGGATCCAGGTAAAACTCAGACACCAGCTGGGAGAAACGAGTCACTCAGGTTACTAGACAGAGACGAATGGGCCCACTAAAGCTTCTCGCACACGAGAGAATATTGATCTGAGATGTGTGTGTACATCTGAATGTTGGCATCAATGCAGTATTTACTGACATTTAGGAAGTTAGGATTTGTCCCTTCACAGCCCGAAATGTAACGTAGTGTATCTGTTTTGAGAGTTGAAGCTACAGTAATTATATTACGCTTGGGTCCTACTTCTGGTTCTATTTTTGTTTGTGGTGTGACTTTACAGTTAATTAGTGTTTCAGTTGACTAGTGCCAAAGTGCTGATTGGGTTTAGTGGCAGATTAAACAGTGAGCACTGGACAGAACAGCTGTTGGTTCCACTCCTGTGTGTATTACGGTTTGGGCTGCAGGAACGAATCACAGCATGTACAGTATGTCCTAAACCTACGTTGTTCTTTCGTTCTGGAATGCAAATGCATATCCTTCACTCAGACCTACACAGTTGTATACTCCAAGATTTGTCTCAGAGGTGCCAGTTCAGGCATCAAAGGGTCTGTTTGGTTGGATTCCTAATAGCAACAATAGGTACATTTCACTGTGTGGATATTGAAAACAGTTAGTGATAGGAACTGTCATTGTGTTTCTAACGATAGAAATGGATTATGGATGGATACATTTTTTACCTGACATTTCTATGTTATAGATCAGATAAATTAAGTCAATCCCTATGATACTTTGTGCTTATGACTCTGCAACCCAGTGCAAATCATTCTGGGTATATCTGACAACAAGCACATGAAAGAGGACCCGAGGAGGGTGTGTTGAAATTGTAGTTAGAGCCTCGGTACAGTAAGAGGATGTTACTGTGTTCATTCCTAAAAAGTTCATCTGCTATGTTAACACTATCAGGGGTTGCTCACAGCAACAGGGCTAGGAGGAAGAGAGCGATTAACAGAAAAGGGGGGAGAGAACATGTCAAAGAGGGAGAGGAGGAGAGGCTATAGCGAGAGAATGATCCAAAGAGATCATCTGAGCAGAAATGCAGAGCGAGAAAAGACAGAGAGACACATGGGTAGAAGGGAAAGGTGAGCGAGACGGAGAAACAGAGGGAGCGAAAGAAGACAGAGAGACACACGGGTGGAAGGGAAATGTGACAGAGATGGAGAGCGAAACAGAGGGAGTGAGAGAAAAGCAGCCAAGCGCATGGAGAGTATATGAACAATGAAACACTGAGGTAGTTTGTTTGGCTTTAATGACGCCACGTGGGATGATGCTGGGGATTCTGGGGGCGCTCTGGCTTCAGGAGAAGGGCTGTTGGGTAATTGGGACATGAGTAGAGAGATGTAGACTTCTCTCAGCGCTATGGGGTCTTAGGCTTGGGTGTGGTATGTTCTAAAAGTGTGTGTGTGTTTGTGTTTTCTGATCTGAAATCAGTTTGAGTGTCAGAGCCAGCCCTGTCATGGTGTCGGGTGTCTGTCTGACAATCTATTATATTGATAAGATAGCCAAGTGACCGCTCTAACGTACATGTCCTCAGTGATTGAAGGCAGGCGAGATCAGGTGGGACCATTCTAGCCAATGAGAAGGCAGATACAGCGGGTGAAATAAGTATTGAACACGTCACCATTTTTCTCAGTAAATATATAAATAAATATATTTCCAACGGTGCTATTGACATGAAAGTTTCACCAGATGTTGGTAACAACCCAAGTAATCCATACATACAAAGAAACCAAAACAAATAAGTTCATAAATTAAGTTATGCGTAATAATGTGAAATGACACAAGGAAAAAGTATTGAACACATGAAGAAAGGGAGGTTCAAAAAGGCATGGAAAGCCAAGACAACAGCTGAAAACTATCAGTAATTAAGAAGCAATCCAGCCGCCTGTCAGTGCAAATTAATATCAGCTGGTTCAGTCCCAACTGATTGCCTACAAAAAGGTCTCATTGCCAAGGTGTCACACAAGACACATCTCATGATGGGCAAAAGCAAAGAGCTGTCTCAAGACATTCGCAACCTAATTGTTGCAAAACATAATGATGGCATTGGTTATAGGCGCATTTCTAAGCTTCTGAATGTTCCAGTGAGCACTGTTGGGGTCATAATACGGAAGTGGAAAGACAATCATTTCACCATAAATTTGCCTCGACCAGGTGCTTCTCGCAAGATTTCTGACAGAGGAGTGAAAAGAATAATCAGAAGAGTTGTCCAAGAGCCAAGGACCACTTGTGGAGATCTTCAAAAAGACCTGCAAGGTACTGTTGTCTCAAAGAAAACATTAAGTAATGCACTCCACCGCCATGGCCTGTATGCACGCTCACCACGCAAGACTCCATTGCTGAAAAAAAAGCATGTTGAAGCTCGTTTAAAGTTTACTGCACAACATTTGGAAAAGCCAATGAAATACTGGGAGAATATAGTGTGGTCAGATGAGAGCAAAATTGAACTGTTTGGATGTCATAATACACACCATGTTTGGAGGAGAAATGGCACTGCACATCACCCTAAAAACACCATACCAACAGTGAAGTTTGGAGGTGGGAACATCATGGTGTGGGGCTGCTTTTGAGCAAATGGTACTGGCAAACTTCACATAATTGTAGGAAGGATGAATGGGCAAGTTTACGAGGAGCACCTAGTCGAGGTAAATTTATGGTGAAATGATTGTCTTTCCACTTCTGTATTATGGCCTCAACAGTGCTCACTGGAACATTCAGAAGCTTAGAAATGCGCCTATAACCAATGCCATCATTATGTTTTGCAACAATTAGGTTGCGAATGTCTTGAGACAGCTCTTTGCTTTTACCCATCATGAGATGTGTATTGTGTTCAGTTGGGACTGAACCAGCTGATATTAATTTGCACTGACAGGGGGCTGGATTGCTTTTTAATTACTGATAGTTTTCAGCTGTTGTCTTGGCTTTCCATGCCTTTTTGAACCTCCCTTTCTTCATGTGTTCATTACTTTTTCCCTGTGTCATTTCACATTATTACACAAAACTTAATTTCTGAACTTATTTGTTTTGGTTTCTTTGTATGTATGGATTACTTGGGTTGTTACCAACATCTGGTGAAACTTTCATGTCAATAGCACCTTTGGAAATATATTTACTGAGAAAAATGGTGACGTGTTCAATACTTATTTCACCCGCTGTATGTGCGTGAACAACATGCACAACTAAGTTGTTTTTGTCAAAGTTGCCAGAATGCCACATGTATCCACTTATATCAGTACATTTGTAACAGCCTAAACATTATGAAACTTCTATTTGATAAGTCTCACTTAATTTGACACTCTTTTTTTGGGGTCGGAGTAAAACCTCTCGCTTTGCCTCTTCCTCTCTGCTCTGTTCATACTTTTAATAATACTGACATTGTGCATTTACACACTTTGTGTGGGTGTATTTCCAAATATACTGTATATATAACTGTATATATAACCTTTTATAACCGTGTGCCTGTGTTTGTGTGCCTGTCTATGTCTCTCTTTGTAAGGGAGCCTGGATTGTCCTCATTAGGGCTCGTACCCACATGGCATTGCTTCGGGACACTCCAGGGAAATATGTTGTTGATTTGACGTTGGCAACATACCTCGCTGGTGGTTCTTGGATGAATTGAGACACAACGATGTGATATGAATATCTAAAACAAATGAAATCACTTGTGAATGCTAACAAGTTTATTCTATAGATGAGAAGAGAAGGGGTTATTTTTCACTGAGGGGATGCAGCTTCTACTGCTCCACTCTGCTCCACCCTTAAAACTCCAATGTTTCGGAAGTGCAAGGCTATGCATACAGTCATTGAAGAGTTAGTAAAAAGGGAAAAAGCTCATCACCACCAATTGTTGAAGTACTTTAGAACAGTCATGGCTTGTTATTTGTGTCATGGTTTGGCATTTATAGACATTTAGTGATATGTCACAGTTTACCGACACAGTAAGAATCAGAGTTCAGTAGAGACATTAAAGAATTATTCACGTTGCATTATGGGCATTTTTTGACAGGAGTTGTATTATGCTTTTACTTGTGCCGTATATTGTGTGAGCCGGTAAATGTCCCTCTCTGGTGGTTCTCGTCATAATACAGTATCTGAGCTGCAAAAGTCCTAGGCCCGGTTGCCCAAAAGCATCCTAAGGCTACACTCATCGTTAGAACCTTCATAGGAGCATTGTTAAGTCTCTGTTTCCCAAAACCATTGTTTCTAAAATTGCTCTTGAAAACGCTTGTTATTTAACGACTGCCTCAGAACAGCTAAGTAAGTTGTTAGATGCTTTTTTGCCCTTCCGTGTCACTTTATACACAGAAGATCTCCGCTAAGCACAAAATCAAGATTTTTATCTGTCTTTCTGTGACCGCCGATAACTTTAGAACTAATGTTCAAGTGACAAATACAAAGTTGCCCGTTTATTAGCATAACAAGCAAAGGATATCATGATCAGTGGAGGCTGCCCAGGGGAGGACGGCTCATAATAATGGCTGGAACAGCGTAAATGGAATGGCATCAAACACATTGAAAACATGTGTTTCATATCATTCCACCTATTCCGCCGAGCCATTACCACAAGTCTGTCCTCCCCAATTTAGGTTCCACCAACCTCCTGTGATAAAGATGTTTCAAATTAAATCCAAGATGACTGTATTAAAATTTACATACAGTATAGGCTACTTAGATCTATACATTTCAATTATATTGAAATCAAGTTCATGTTAATTCAATTTAGTTTTATTTAGCTATTTGTACGCTACTGTCTGTAATTTTTGATTCAATATATTTAATGATGTGTAACGTGCTCAAATCTTGATTTCGTGTATTATTATAGGGTAAGCATTTGAATACGCCACCTCAATATTTTGTAGCCATAGGTGATAATATCTCTTTAGGAGTTGATTCGTCAACAGTGTTGTGGAAAGGGAGAAGTCTGATCCGAGAGCAATGCTTCCTTTATTTCGATCCTATCCGTATCGACACATGCATCAACGACGCACTTAGAGAATGTTCCCTCTGCGTGGTGTTTTGGCCGTTGTAGGAAATATCCATAAGTTCCATAGCTACATATCAGTAAACCGAGCCCAGCTCTGTCCCCGTTCACCTTCACTTGAGGTTTAAATGAACTCTGCTTCAGTCTATACAGGGCAATAGGCACTTATTTAGAACAGACGTATATAGGCTTAGGAGAAGGGGAATAAAGCATGCATGATCTTTTTCTTTTCACCCAGGGGCTCTTTGGTTGTTTCAAGGACACAGGCCAATCTGATGGCCACAATGCTGGCAATTCCCTCAACAATTACAAGCCCCAATCTTGATCTGAGAGCATAATCAACTCTGAATATCTTTCCAGCTGATGTGTTTTGGGCCTGCTTTGGGACGGGGGGATTGGCGGTGGGGTAGATCAGCTTTAATATTGCAGATAGATTGAAGATTCCATCAATGTAATTGTCTGCATCATTTTCAATCCCCAATATATATTTGTTTGTAAATATATATATATATATATACAGCGGGTGAAATAATTATTGAACACGTCACCATTTTTCTCAGTAAATATATTTCCAAAGGTGCTATTGACATGAAAGTTTCACCAGATGTTGGTAACAACCCAAGTAATCCATACATACAAAGAAACCAAAACAAATAAGTTCAGAAATTAAGTTATGTGTAATAATGTGAAATGACACAGGGAAAAAGTATTGAACACATGAAGAAAGGGAGGTTCAAAAAGGCATGGAAAGCCAAGACAACAGCTGAAAACTATCAGTAATTAAAAAGCAATCCAGCCCCCTGTCAGTGCAAATTAATATCAGCTGGTTCAGTCCCAACTGATTGCCTACAAAAAGGTCTCATTGCCAAGGTGTCACACAAGACACATCTCATGATGGGTAAAAGCAAATAGCTGTCAAGACTTTCGCAACCTAATTGTTGCAAAACATAATGATGGCATTGGTTATAGGCGCATTTCTAATCTTCTGAATGTTCCAGTGAGCACTGTTGGGGCCATAATACGGAAGTGGAAAGACAATCATTTCACCATAAATTTACCTCGAAAAAATTCTAAGGTTTGAATCCGGCGTTGTTTTGCCAATTCGGATTTAAGTATAACTTTTGTATGACTGACACCTTTAGTGAGAGGTGTAATTAATTAATTAATTATTTCTGCCCTCTGAATTCATATTCATTTTTTTGTGATCCAAAATGTAATATAGTACACGTATCATAATTTGGTTGTAATCCAGAGAGGTTAAAAAGGTATCTCAATCCTCTATGAGGCTGTGGAGGAATCCAAATGTTGGATTTAAAAGAAAACATGAATCATCAGCGTACAATGACACTTTTGTTTATGCCCTGGATTTGTAATCCCTTGACATTATTGTTGGATCTGATTTTAATAGCTAACATTTCCTTGGCCATCATAAATAGATATGCCGATGGTGGACAAGCTTGTTTTACTCCTCTTGACAGTTTAATACTTTCTGAGAAGTAGCCATTATTTACTATTTTACACCTAGGGTTACTATACAAGATGTTAACACAGTATGTAATTCTCCAAAATGTAAATACTCCAGGCATTTATATATAAAATTCCAGTCGTACTTTATCAAAAGCTTTTTCAAAGTCAGATATGAATATCAGGCCTGCTTTCCCAGTTTTTATAGTGTTCTATTGTTTCCAGTACTTGTCTTATATTATCTCTAATGTCTCGTCCATGTAAAAAACCTGTCTGATTAGGATTAATAATATCTTACAATACCTTTTAAATTCCATGCGCTATGCATATTGCGTGAATTTTTGCATCACAACACGGAGGTGTAAGGGGCCTCCAATTTTTTAAATGGACTGGATTTATATTTACCTCTTGGATCCTGTTTCAGTAATAATGAAACAGACCTCCTTGTTGAGTATGCGATAATCTACCATTTTTATAGGAGTGGTTAAAACATGCTAATAACGGTCCTATGAGCATGTCAACAAATAATTGGTATACTTCCACTGGTATGCCATTCAGCCATTGAGTTTTCCCAGACTTAAAGGCTTTAATTGCATCAAGAAGTTCCTCCTCTATAATTTGGCCTTCACCTAAGTCTTTCTGTACAACTATTCATTTTATATTATTAATAGAAAAAAAATCCATACAATTTACTTCGGTTAGTGGAGATGTAGGAGACTGAAACTAAAACATATGCTTAAAGTACTTTGCTTCCTCTTTCAAAATATTGTTTGGTGAATCATGGGTGACTGTCATTTCTAACAAGTTTCAGTAAATTATTTATGGTAGCATCTGTTGAAGATTGTGCTTCCCAATTCTCCTCTGCAACTCTGAGGATCTCAAGGGAGTTGTACTGTATATTGAACTATATTTCATTATACAAGGGTTTTGCAAGTGTTTTGTTTGATTTTGGTGTTTTATAAGTGTTTTGGTTTATTGTGGTGGTTTATAAGTGTTTTGGTTGATTGTAGTGGTTTATTAGTGTTTTGGTTGATTGTGGTGGTTTATAAGTGTTTTGGTTGATTGTAGTGGTTTATTAGTGTTTTGGTTGATTGTGGTGGTTTATTAGTGTTTTGGTTGATTGTGGTGGTTTATAAGTGTTTTGGTTGATTGTGGTGGTTTATTAGTGTTTTGGTTGATTGTAGTGGTTTATAAGTGTTTTGGTTGATTGATGGTTTCTTATTATTTTGGTTAATTGTGGTGGTTTATTAGTGTTTTGGTTGATTGTGGTGGTTTATTAGTGTTTTGGTTGATTGTGGTGGTTTATTAGTGTTTTGGTTGATTGTGGTGGTTTATTAGTGTTTTGGTTGATTGTGGTGGTTTATAAGTGTTTTGATTGATTGTAGTGGTTTATTAGTGTTTTGGTTGATTGTAGTGGTTTATAAGTGTTTTGGTTGATTGATGGTTTCTTATTATTTTGGTTAATTGTGGTGGTTTATTAGTGTTTTGGTTGATTGTGGTGGTTTATTAGTCTTTTTATCACGTCCGAAGGTAAGACCCAGGCGCAGACAGCGTCGGCATAACAAGGGTAGTGGGTTAAAGGTTCAAGACGGCAGGCAAGCTCGGGGTCAGGGCAGGCAGAGTTCGGTAATCCAGAGTAGTGGAGTAAAGGTACAAGACGGCAGGCAATCTCGGGGTTAGGGCAAGCAGGAGGGGTCAAACCAGGAAAATCTAGGCAATAGTAACAAATAGGTAGGCTTCAACAAGCAAAACAAACTGGCAACAGCCAAACATAGAACACAGGTTAAAGAACCCAGGGGATAATGAGGAAGATGGGCGACACCTGGAGGGGGGTGGAGACAAACACACTGACAGGTGAAACAGATCAGGGTGTGACAGTTTTTGTTGATTGTGGTGGTTTATTCGTGTTAGTGAGATGTGGTGTATCTGTATCTGCCGTATCCTGCAGTTTATTTTTTGCTGTTATAATGATTTATTGATTTATCATGTTTGTTAGTTGTTTGTTCTCAGTACACCATTAAGAATGAGACCCTGGTCTCAATTGGGCTCCCCTGAATAAAGTTAAATAAAATGTCATTGTTACTTTCAGTCTGAACTACTATTGTTCTTTTACAAGCTGTTTTTGCTCAAACTTGCCTGCCCTTGTAAAGGCTGTTTCTCTTATGTTGAAGTACATTATTTAGTGTACAGATGTAGGATCTAATTTGACCTATATTGTCACAGCAAAATAATCCTGCAGCAACAGGATTTTAAAGTCCATAATGTTGCTTGTATCGGTGGTTAGGCTGTTAGGTTACATGAAAAGTGCAATACTATTAATATAACCGTGTGTTAGTGTGGATGTTCAGTGAATTTATGTAAATCACAAAGCTCATCTGCATTTCCTGCAGTGCAGGAAATTTTGCAGCAACAAAAGAGAGATCAAATGTAGATCCTACATCTGTAGGCACTTCACTGCAGAACACCTCACTGGGTTTATCATATCACAGTATAGTATGAACAAATATGAACAACATTAATTAAATGAAGTGATAACCACACACTAAGCTTTAAAGTTTAAACCACTGCAGAGAAACGTCATTCACATTCACGACGTTAGGTGTCTACTAAGTCAGCGGAACTGGCGTGAAAACATGTTCTTAATTCTGACAAGAACACAGTATGTGACTAGTCCATTCTGACTCTAAAGAATGTGTAGGGGCATTATTACAGCCTGTGTGAATGACACAGTGTCAGCGCTGAGGGGGGATGAATCACCGTGACTCAACCGATGTGCCACATTAGGGGCTTAAAATGCAATCCTTCCTCCATTTAGGCCTTGAATACTTTGGCTGCTCCTCTGCCACTTCAAAAGTCCACAGGGAAATAAAATAAATGCTTGTCGAGGAGACCATTACCTAAACTAATTGACCATTTTCAAACAATTACTTTATAAAAGAGAGGAGGATTTTAAGGACGACAGAATAACTTGAAATTGCAGATTAAGATTGGAGTGATGTGAATTACAGCAGAGAGCTGGAAGGCCTGAGTTTCTGATAACACCCGGTCTCATTTATGTCTGACATCTTACTCAAGAGGCAGGAGACATCTTACTCAAGAGGCAGGAGACATCTTACTCAAGAAGCAGGAGACATCTTACTCAAGAGGCAGGAGACATCTTACTCAAGTGGCAGGAGACATCTTACTCAAGAGGCAGGAGACCTCTTACTCAAGAGGCAGGAGACATCTTACTCAAGAGGCAGGAGACATCTTACTCAAGAAGAAGGAGACATCTTACTCAAGAAGCAGGAGACATCTTACTCAAGAAGCAGGAGACATCTTACTCAAGAGGCAGGAGACATCTTACTCAAGAAGCAGGAGACATCTTACTCAAGAAGCAGGAGACATCTTACTCAAGAAGCAGGAGACATCTTACTCAAGAAGCAGGAGACATCTTACTCAAGAAGCAGGAGACATCTTACTCAAGAAGCAGGAGACATCTTACTCAAGTGTCAAGATGTGATACGACCGAACTGTCTCTAACAGAATTGCTAGAAAGATATATTGTTTGCAGGTGGGTTCAATGGTTGTGTTTTATGAAGGGTGGTTGGTTTGTTTGGAGTACATACTTACACTACAGTGTTAGTGGGGAAACTGTGAAGCAATGTACAGATAAGTGAGGTCCCGCTGTCCCAATAAGCAGCAGCAGAGGACAAACATTTGAAGAGCAGCCATGATGGCGGCAGATGAGGGGCCATCTGACCTTAAACCCTTCCCCGTCTCAGAGACTCGCAACTGGGCCTTCTCTTCCAGACCACCCCCTCCATGGAGCACACTGAGCTCTTCTCCTATCTTCTCCTATACTGCCAAATTGAGATCATGATAGGGAAAATTATCCTCATGTTATGCAGTGTCATTTTGATATACGGCCGGGGGAATTATGGTCCTTTTATGTCAGTCGGCTCGCACTGAATACATTTCCTGAAACTGACAGTCACCGGTGAGCAGTATCCAGGCAGATGTTCTCAGCAGAGCCTCACTCAGCGTGAACTAAGATGCCACCAGTTTTATGTGGAGTGACTGAAGCGTGTTTGTAAGTGGTCATTATTCGTGCAAAAAATCACACCAATTACCTGAACACTAGGCCTTTTAGTCACTGTAGACTAATGAGAAAGAGAGAAGATGTTAATGTTGTTCTCCGGAATATGAGAAAAACAAGAGATAAGTGGGGGTTCATTGTGGTTTTGATTGCGGATGTTGTGTAAGACTTGCGTTACTGAAGAATGCAAGTGAAGAAGTACATGCTCAGAGTGCATACTCATACTTCATTGCAGTTAAGTTGGGCCCTTGTGGTGTTGTTCCAAGAAAATGTTGTCTTTCCATCATTATCATGAACAAGGGACTTTTTGGTTTTCACAGTATGATGTCTCTCATTCTTGTGGTACACAGTTCATTTGGGGTTCCCCTAATCTCACCCCAGGGTCTTAGGTGTGGTAGCAGCCGTCGTGAGAAAGTAGCAGTTGCCAAATGTACCTTACCACTGGTCTAATATTACTTTGACCCAGTTATGACTGGTGTGTAAATGTATCAGATTTCATCTGAGACTGTGTGTGTGTTTGTGTGTGTGTGTGTGTGTGTTTCCTTACATGTTCAATTCACTCAGCATAGAACCAGTCTTAGTTACCACCATAGGCTGTCCTCTATTACAGAGCTGTCATCATATGGAGCTATAAAACAGTATAATTAAATAACTACTGACTGAATACAAGACTCTCTCTCTCTCTATCTCTCCTTCTCTCTCTCTGATAATGGTCATACTGCTGTGCATCAAACTTAAGGAATCTAACTGAAGCCCCAACCCCAACCCCCTTCTGTCTGAAGTGATTTAGTTTGGCAGGATATTGACAGGCTAGATTGGATTGACTGGCTGGCTGGCTGGATGTGGTGTGAGAGGATAGACTAACGTTGCATTCACACACAGTCCTGAGGAAAATGGATGACCCTGTCAGGAATAGATAAAATATCTGAGTGTAATGGCCAGAGGATGTCTGACACACACACACACACACACACAGACACAGACAGACAGACAGACACATACACAAACAAAGTCACACACAGACACACAAACTCAAGGTTCTTGATTGCTGTTTTATCCCTTATTTCCCCACAGATAAACCTACAGAGGAGGATGCGGGTCACAGGCCTAATTACCCAGGGTGCAAAGCGCATCGGCAGCTCAGAGTACGTCAAGTCTTACAAAGTGGCCTCCAGTGATGACGGCAAGACCTGGAGGACAAACAAAGTCAAGGGCACAGATGAGGACATGGTGAGACACACACACACACACACAGCAACTGGAGACCACACACCATGTCAAGGGCTGAGTGGAGGACATGATGAGATGGCTTTTTAATTAGCCAGCTCACTCAGGGCTCATCTTCCTAGCACTTACCCCCCCCCCCCTCCACTTTTTATGACTTTTAGATTGCATTTTATACTATTTATATAAACTGCCACAAAATAGGCTCCCCGGCACTCTGTCATTTTTGACAGTGCACCACGGCCCCGGTCACGTCCTTCTACCAGCCATCCCCCTTTTGAGCCCAGCCTCCAATGGATTGTGGATGTGTGCCATTCAGACGGTGAATGGGCAAGACAAAATATTGAAGTGCCTTTGAATGGGGTATGGTAGTAGGTGCCAGGTGCACCAGTTTGTGTCAAGAACTGCAACACTGTTGGGTTTTCCATGCTCAAGAGTTTCCCGTGTTTATCAAGAATGAAATTAGCCAAGACCTATGAAAAAAAATTGTAGACCTCACTCAACAAGTCTGGTTCATCCTTGGGAGCAATTTCCAAACGCCCGTAGGTACCACGTTCATCTGTACAAACAATAGTACGCAAGTATAAACACCATGGGACCATGCAGCCGTCAAACTGCTCAGGAAGGAGACTCGTTCTGTCCCCTAGAGATTAATGTACTTTGGTGCGAAAAGTGCAAATCAATCCCAGAACAGGCCGCTCAGCAAGGAAGAAGCCACTGCTCCAAAACCGCCT